>JAZKLR010000023.1:1219597-2439194 GCA_037103525.1 Ganaspis brasiliensis | reverse complement strand
GAACACCCCCAAATCTACCCCCAAAAAGCGAAAAAATCGACATTTCCAGATACAAAAAATCCGCAAAACCACCAAAGTACCGAGACCAAAAAGTTAATTGCATTTTTACACACCTATGGATCCCAACTTATACCAAAAAAAGTTTCATCCCCATATCGGCTCCGGAACACCCCCAAATCTACCCCCAAAAAGCGAAAAAATCGACATTTCCAGATACAAAAAATCCGCAAAACCACCAAAGTACCGAGACCAAAAAGTTAATTGCATTTTTACACACCTATGGATCCCAACTAATACCAAAAAAAGTTTCATCCCCATATCGGCTCCGGAACACCCTTAAATCCACCCCCAAAAAGCGAAAAAATCGACATTTCCAGATACAAAAAATCCGCAAAACCACCAAAGTGCCGAGACCAAAAAGTTAATTGCATTTTTACACACCTATGGATCCCAACTAATACCAAAAAAAGTTTCATCCCCATATCGGCTCCGGAACACCCCCAAATCTACCCCCAAAAAGCGAAAAAATCGACATTTCCAGATACAAAAAATCCGCAAAACCACCAAAGTACCGAGACCAAAAAGTTAATTGCATTTTTACACACCTATGGATCCCAACTAATACCAAAAAAAGTTTCATCCCCATATCGGCTCCGGAACACCCCCAAATCTACCCCCAAAAAGCGAAAAAATCGACATTTCCAGATACAAAAAATCCGCAAAACCACCAAAGTACCGAGACCAAAAAGTTAATTCCATTTTTACACACCTATGGATCCTAACTAATACCAAAAAAAGTTTCATCCCCATATCGGCTCCGGAACACCCCCAAATCCAACCCCAAATAGCGAAAAAATCGACATTTCCAGATACAAAAAATCCGCAAAACCACCAAAGTACCGAGACCAAAAAGTTAATTGCATTTTTACACACCTATGGATCCCAGCTAATACAAAAAAAAGTTTTATCCCCATATCGGCTCCGGAACACCACCAAATCCACCCCCAAATAGCGAAAAAATCGACATTTCAAGATATAAAAAATCCGCAAAACCACCAAAGTACCGAGACCAAAAAGTTAATTGCATTTTTACACACCTATGGATCCCAACTAATACCAAAAAAAGTTTCATCCCCATATCGGCTCCGGAACACCCCCAAATCCACCCCCAAAAAGCGAAAAAATCGACATTTCAAGATATAAAAAATCCGCAAAACCACCAAAGTACCGAGACCAAAAAGTTAATTGCATTTTTACACACCTATGGATCCCAACTAATACCAAAAAAAGTTTCATCCCCATATCGGCTCCGGAACACCCCCAAATCTACCCCCAAAAAGCGAAAAAATCGACATTTCCAGATACAAAAAATCCGCAAAACCACCAAAGTACCGAGACCAAAAAGTTAATTCCATTTTTACACACCTATGGATCCTAACTAATACCAAAAAAAGTTTCATCCCCATATCGGCTCCGGAACACCCCCAAATCCAACCCCAAATAGCGAAAAAATCGACATTTCCAGATACAAAAAATCCGCAAAACCACCAAAGTACCGAGACCAAAAAGTTAATTGCATTTTTACACACCTATGGATCCCAGCTAATACAAAAAAAAGTTTTATCCCCATATCGGCTCCGGAACACCACCAAATCCACCCCCAAATAGCGAAAAAATCGACATTTCAAGATATAAAAAATCCGCAAAACCACCAAAGTACCGAGACCAAAAAGTTAATTGCATTTTTACACACCTATGGATCCCAACTAATACCAAAAAAAGTTTCATCCCCATATCGGCTCCGGAACACCCCCAAATCTACCCCCAAAAAGCGAAAAAATCGACATTTCCAGATACAAAAAATCCGCAAAACCACCAAAGTACCGAGACCAAAAAGTTAATTGCATTTTTACACACCTATGGATCCTAACTAATACCAAAAAAAGTTTCATCCCCATATCGGCTCCGGAACACCCCCAAATCCACCCCCAAATAGCGAAAAAATCGACATTTCCAGATACAAAAAATCCGCAAAACCACCAAAGTACCGAGACCAAAAAGTTAATTGCATTTTTACACACCTATGGATCCCAGCTAATACCAAAAAAAGTTTCATCCCCATATCGGCTCCGGAACACCCCCAAATCCACCCCCAAAAAGCGAAAAAATCGACATTTCAAGATATAAAAAATCCGCAAAACCACCAAAGTACTGAGACCAAAAAGTTAATTGCATTTTTACACACCTATGGATCCCAACTAATACCAAAAAAAGTTTTATCCCCATATCGGCTCCGGAACACCCCCAAATCTACCCCCAAAAAGCGAAAAAATCGACATTTCCAGATACAAAAAATCCGCAAAACCACCAAAGTACCGAGACCAAAAAGTTAATTGCATTTTTACACACCTATGGATCCCAACTAATACCAAAAAAAGTTTCATCCCCATATCGGCTCCGGAACACCCCCAAATCAACCCCCAAAAAGCGAAAAAATCGACATTTCCAGATACAAAAAATCCGCAAAACCACCAAAGTACCGAGACCAAAAAGTTAATTGCATTTTTACACACCTATGAATCCCAACAAATACCAAAAAAAGTTTCATCCCCATATCGGCTCCGGAACACCCCCAAATCCACCCCCAAAAAGCGAAAAAATCGACATTTCCAGATACAAAAAATCCGCAAAACCACCAAAGTACCGAGACCAAAAAGTTAATTGCATTTTTACACACCTATGGATCCCAACTAATACCAAAAAAAGTTTCATCCCCATATCGGCTCCGGAACACCCCCAAATCCACCCCCAAATAGCGAAAAAATCGACATTTCAAGATATAAAAAATCCGCAAAACCACCAAAGTACCGAGACCAAAAAGTTAATTGCATTTTTACACACCTATGGATCCCAACTAATACCAAAAAAAGTTTCATCCCCATATCGGCTCCGGAACACCCCCAAATCTACCCCCAAAAAGCGAAAAAATCGACATTTCCAGATACAAAAAATCCGCAAAACCACCAAAGTACCGAGACCAAAAAGTTAATTCCATTTTTACACACCTATGGATCCTAACTAATACCAAAAAAAGTTTCATCCCCATATCGGCTCCGGAACACCCCCAAATCCAACCCCAAATAGCGAAAAAATCGACATTTCCAGATACAAAAAATCCGCAAAACCACCAAAGTACCGAGACCAAAAAGTTAATTGCATTTTTACACACCTATGGATCCCAGCTAATACAAAAAAAAGTTTTATCCCCATATCGGCTCCGGAACACCACCAAATCCACCCCCAAATAGCGAAAAAATCGACATTTCAAGATATAAAAAATCCGCAAAACCACCAAAGTACCGAGACCAAAAAGTTAATTGCATTTTTACACACCTATGGATCCCAACTAATACCAAAAAAAGTTTCATCCCCATATCGGCTCCGGAACACCCCCAAATCCACCCCCAAAAAGCGAAAAAATCGACATTTCAAGATATAAAAAATCCGCAAAACCACCAAAGTACCGAGACCAAAAAGTTAATTGCATTTTTACACACCTATGGATCCCAACTAATACCAAAAAAAGTTTCATCCCCATATCGGCTCCGGAACACCCCCAAATCTACCCCCAAAAAGCGAAAAAATCGACATTTCCAGATACAAAAAATCCGCAAAACCACCAAAGTACCGAGACCAAAAAGTTAATTGCATTTTTACACACCTATGGATCCTAACTAATACCAAAAAAAGTTTCATCCCCATATCGGCTCCGGAACACCCCCAAATCCACCCCCAAATAGCGAAAAAATCGACATTTCCAGATACAAAAAATCCGCAAAACCACCAAAGTACCGAGACCAAAAAGTTAATTGCATTTTTACACACCTATGGATCCCAGCTAATACCAAAAAAAGTTTCATCCCCATATCGGCTCCGGAACACCCCCAAATCCACCCCCAAATAGCGAAAAAATCGACATTTCCAGATACAAAAAATCCGCAAAACCACCAAAGTACCGAGACCAAAAAGTTAATTGCATTTTTACACACCTATGAATCCCAACAAATACCAAAAAAAGTTTCATCCCCATATCGGCTCCGGAACACCCCCAAATCCACCCCCAAAAAGCGAAAAAATCGACATTTCCAGATACAAAAAATCCGCAAAACCACCAAAGTACCGAGACCAAAAAGTTAATTGCATTTTTACACACCTATGGATCCCAACTAATACCAAAAAAAGTTTCATCCCCATATCGGCTCCGGAACACCCTTAAATCCACCCCCAAAAAGCGAAAAAATCGACATTTCCAGATACAAAAAATCCGCAAAACCACCAAAGTACCGAGACCAAAAAGTTAATTGCATTTTTACACACCTATGAATCCCAACTAATACCAAAAAAAGTTTCATCCCCATATCGGTTTCGGAACACCCCCAAATCCACCCCCAAAAAGCGAAAAAATCGACATTTCAAGATATAAAAAATCCGCAAAACCACCAAAGTACCGAGACTAAAAAGTTAATTGCATTTTTACACACCTATGGATCCCAACTAATACCAAAAAAAGTTTCATCCCCATATCGGCTCCGGAACACCCCCAAATCCACCCCCAAAAAGCGAAAAAATCGACATTTCCAGATACAAAAAATCCGCAAAACCACCAAAGTACCGAGACCAAAAAGTTAATTGCATTTTTACACACCTATGGATCCCAACTAAAACCAAAAAAAGTTTCATCCCCATATCGGCTCCGGAACACCCCCAAATCTACCCCCAAAAAGCGAAAAAATCGACATTTCCAGATACAAAAAATCCGCAAAACCACCAAAGTACCGAGACCAAAAAGTTAATTGCATTTTTACACACCTATGGATCCCAACTAATACCAAAAAAAGTTTCATCCCCATATCGGCTCCGGAACACCCCCAAATCCACCCCCAAATAGCGAAAAAATCGACATTTCAAGATATAAAAAATCCGCAAAACCACCAAAGTACCGAGACCAAAAAGTTAATTGCATTTTTACACACCTATGGATCCCAACTAATACCAAAAAAAGTTTCATCCCCATATCGGCTCCGGAACACCCCCAAATCTACCCCCAAAAAGCGAAAAAATCGACATTTCCAGATACAAAAAATCCGCAAAACCACCAAAGTACCGAGACCAAAAAGTTAATTCCATTTTTACACACCTATGGATCCTAACTAATACCAAAAAAAGTTTCATCCCCATATCGGCTCCGGAACACCCCCAAATCCAACCCCAAATAGCGAAAAAATCGACATTTCCAGATACAAAAAATCCGCAAAACCACCAAAGTACCGAGACCAAAAAGTTAATTGCATTTTTACACACCTATGGATCCCAGCTAATACAAAAAAAAGTTTTATCCCCATATCGGCTCCGGAACACCACCAAATCCACCCCCAAATAGCGAAAAAATCGACATTTCAAGATATAAAAAATCCGCAAAACCACCAAAGTACCGAGACCAAAAAGTTAATTGCATTTTTACACACCTATGGATCCCAACTAATACCAAAAAAAGTTTCATCCCCATATCGGCTCCGGAACACCCCCAAATCCACCCCCAAAAAGCGAAAAAATCGACATTTCAAGATATAAAAAATCCGCAAAACCACCAAAGTACCGAGACCAAAAAGTTAATTGCATTTTTACACACCTATGGATCCCAACTAATACCAAAAAAAGTTTCATCCCCATATCGGCTCCGGAACACCCCCAAATCTACCCCCAAAAAGCGAAAAAATCGACATTTCCAGATACAAAAAATCCGCAAAACCACCAAAGTACCGAGACCAAAAAGTTAATTGCATTTTTACACACCTATGGATCCTAACTAATACCAAAAAAAGTTTCATCCCCATATCGGCTCCGGAACACCCCCAAATCCACCCCCAAATAGCGAAAAAATCGACATTTCCAGATACAAAAAATCCGCAAAACCACCAAAGTACCGAGACCAAAAAGTTAATTGCATTTTTACACACCTATGGATCCCAGCTAATACCAAAAAAAGTTTCATCCCCATATCGGCTCCGGAACACCCCCAAATCCACCCCCAAATAGCGAAAAAATCGACATTTCCAGATACAAAAAATCCGCAAAACCACCAAAGTACCGAGACCAAAAAGTTAATTGCATTTTTACACACCTATGAATCCCAACAAATACCAAAAAAAGTTTCATCCCCATATCGGCTCCGGAACACCCCCAAATCCACCCCCAAAAAGCGAAAAAATCGACATTTCCAGATACAAAAAATCCGCAAAACCACCAAAGTACCGAGACCAAAAAGTTAATTGCATTTTTACACACCTATGGATCCCAACTAATACCAAAAAAAGTTTCATCCCCATATCGGCTCCGGAACACCCTTAAATCCACCCCCAAAAAGCGAAAAAATCGACATTTCCAGATACAAAAAATCCGCAAAACCACCAAAGTGCCGAGACCAAAAAGTTAATTGCATTTTTACACACCTATGGATCCCAACTAATACCAAAAAAAGTTTCATCCCCATATCGGCTCCGGAACACCCCCAAATCCACCCCCAAAAAGCGAAAAAATCGACATTTCAAGATATAAAAAATCCGCAAAACCACCAAAGTACCGAGACCAAAAAGTTAATTGCATTTTTACACACCTATGGATCCCAACTAATACCAAAAAAAGTTTCATCCCCATATCGGCTCCGGAACACCCCCAAATCTACCCCCAAAAAGCGAAAAAATCGACATTTCCAGATACAAAAAATCCGCAAAACCACCAAAGTACCGAGACCAAAAAGTTAATTGCATTTTTACACACCTATGGATCCCAACTAATACCAAAAAAAGTTTCATCCCCATATCGGCTCCGGAACACCCCCAAATCCACCCCCAAATAGCGAAAAAATCGACATTTCCAGATACAAAAAATCCGCAAAACCACCAAAGTACCGAGACCAAAAAGTTAATTGCATTTTTACACACCTATGGATCCCAGCTAATACCAAAAAAAGTTTCATCCCCATATCGGCTCCGGAACACCCCCAAATCCACCCCCAAATAGCGAAAAAATCGACATTTCCAGATACAAAAAATCCGCAAAACCACCAAAGTACCGAGACCAAAAAGTTAATTGCATTTTTACACACCTATGAATCCCAACAAATACCAAAAAAAGTTTCATCCCCATATCGGCTCCGGAACACCCCCAAATCCACCCCCAAAAAGCGAAAAAATCGACATTTCCAGATACAAAAAATCCGCAAAACCACCAAAGTACCGAGACCAAAAAGTTAATTGCATTTTTACACACCTATGGATCCCAACTAATACCAAAAAAAGTTTCATCCCCATATCGGCTCCGGAACACCCTTAAATCCACCCCCAAAAAGCGAAAAAATCGACATTTCAAGATATAAAAAATCCGCAAAACCACCAAAGTACCGAGACCAAAAAGTTAATTGCATTTTTACACACCTATGGATCCCAACTAATACCAAAAAAAGTTTCATCCCCATATCGGCTCCGGAACACCCCCAAATCTACCCCCAAAAAGCGAAAAAATCGACATTTCCAGATACAAAAAATCCGCAAAACCATCAAAGTACCGAGACCAAAAAGTTAATTGCATTTTTACACACCTATGGATCCTAACTAATACCAAAAAAAGTTTCATCCCCATATCGGCTCCGGAACACCCCCAAATCCACCCCCAAATAGCGAAAAAATCGACATTTCCAGATACAAAAAATCCGCAAAACCACCAAAGTACCGAGACCAAAAAGTTAATTGCATTTTTACACACCTATGGATCCCAGCTAATACCAAAAAAAGTTTCATCCCCATATCGGCTCCGGAACACCCCCAAATCCACCCCCAAATAGCGAAAAAATCGACATTTCCAGATACAAAAAATCCGCAAAACCACCAAAGTACCGAGACCAAAAAGTTAATTGCATTTTTACACACCTATGAATCCCAACAAATACCAAAAAAAGTTTCATCCCCATATCGGCTCCGGAACACCCCCAAATCCACCCCCAAAAAGCGAAAAAATCGACATTTCCAGATACAAAAAATCCGCAAAACCACCAAAGTACCGAGACCAAAAAGTTAATTGCATTTTTACACACCTATGAATCCCAACAAATACCAAAAAAAGTTTCATCCCCATATCGGCTCCGGAACACCCCCAAATCCACCCCCAAAAAGCGAAAAAATCGACATTTCCAGATACAAAAAATCCGCAAAACCACCAAAGTACCGAGACCAAAAAGTTAATTGCATTTTTACACACCTATGGATCCCAACTAATACCAAAAAAAGTTTCATCCCCATATCGGCTCCGGAACACCCTTAAATCCACCCCCAAAAAGCGAAAAAATCGACATTTCCAGATACAAAAAATCCGCAAAACCACCAAAGTGCCGAGACCAAAAAGTTAATTGCATTTTTACACACCTATGGATCCCAACTAATACCAAAAAAAGTTTCATCCCCATATCGGCTCCGGAACACCCCCAAATCCACCCCCAAAAAGCGAAAAAATCGACATTTCAAGATATAAAAAATCCGCAAAACCACCAAAGTACCGAGACCAAAAAGTTAATTGCATTTTTACACACCTATGGATCCCAGCTAATACCAAAAAAAGTTTCATCCCCATATCGGCTCCGGAACACCCCCAAATCCACCCCCAAATAGCGAAAAAATCGACATTTCCAGATACAAAAAATCCGCAAAACCACCAAAGTGCCGAGACCAAAAAGTTAATTGCATTTTTACACACCTATGGATCCCAACTAATACCAAAAAAAGTTTCATCCCCATATCGGCTCCGGAACACCCCCAAATCCACCCCCAAAAAGCGAAAAAATCGACATTTCAAGATATAAAAAATCCGCAAAACCACCAAAGTACCGAGACCAAAAAGTTAATTGCATTTTTACACACCTATGGATCCCAACTAATACCAAAAAAAGTTTCATCCCCATATCGGCTCCGGAACACCCCCAAATCTACCCCCAAAAAGCGAAAAAATCGACATTTCCAGATACAAAAAATCCGCAAAACCACCAAAGCACCGAGACCAAAAAGTTAATTGCATTTTTACACACCTATGGATCCTAACTAATACCAAAAAAAGTTTCATCCCCATATCGGCTCCGGAACACCCCCAAATCCACCCCCAAATAGCGAAAAAATCGACATTTCCAGATACAAAAAATCCGCAAAACCACCAAAGTACCGAGACCAAAAAGTTAATTGCATTTTTACACACCTATGGATCCCAGCTAATACCAAAAAAAGTTTCATCCCCATATCGGCTCCGGAACACCCCCAAATCCACCCCCAAATAGCGAAAAAATCGACATTTCCAGATACAAAAAATCCGCAAAACCACCAAAGTACCGAGACCAAAAAGTTAATTGCATTTTTACACACCTATGAATCCCAACAAATACCAAAAAAAGTTTCATCCCCATATCGGCTCCGGAACACCCCCAAATCCACCCCCAAAAAGCGAAAAAATCGACATTTCCAGATACAAAAAATCCGCAAAACCACCAAAGTACCGAGACCAAAAAGTTAATTGCATTTTTACACACCTATGGATCCCAACTAATACCAAAAAAAGTTTCATCCCCATATCGGCTCCGGAACACCCTTAAATCCACCCCCAAAAAGCGAAAAAATCGACATTTCCAGATACAAAAAATCCGCAAAACCACCAAAGTGCCGAGACCAAAAAGTTAATTGCATTTTTACACACCTATGGATCCCAACTAATACCAAAAAAAGTTTCATCCCCATATCGGCTCCGGAACACCCCCAAATCCACCCCCAAAAAGCGAAAAAATCGACATTTCAAGATATAAAAAATCCGCAAAACCACCAAAGTACCGAGACCAAAAAGTTAATTGCATTTTTACACACCTATGGATCCCAACTAATACCAAAAAAAGTTTCATCCCCATATCGGCTCCGGAACACCCCCAAATCTACCCCCAAAAAGCGAAAAAATCGACATTTCCAGATACAAAAAATCCGCAAAACCACCAAAGTACCGAGACCAAAAAGTTAATTGCATTTTTACACACCTATGGATCCCAACTAATACCAAAAAAAGTTTCATCCCCATATCGGCTCCGGAACACCCCCAAATCTACCCCCAAAAAGCGAAAAAATCGACATTTCCAGATACAAAAAATCCGCAAAACCACCAAAGTACCGAGACCAAAAAGTTAATTGCATTTTTACACACCTATGGATCCCAACTAATACCAAAAAAAGTTTCATCCCCATATCGGCTCCGGAACACCCTTAAATCCACCCCCAAAAAGCGAAAAAATCGACATTTCCAGATACAAAAAATCCGCAAAACCACCAAAGTGCCGAGACCAAAAAGTTAATTGCATTTTTACACACCTATGGATCCCAACTAATACCAAAAAAAGTTTCATCCCCATATCGGCTCCGGAACACCCCCAAATCCACCCCCAAAAAGCGAAAAAATCGACATTTCCAGATACAAAAAATCCGCAAAATGTCGATTTTTTCGCTTTTTGGGGGTGGATTTGGGGGTGTTCCGGAGCCGATATGGGGATGAAACATTTTTTGGTATTAGTTGGGATCCATAGGTGTGTAAAAATGCAATTAACTTTTTGGTCTCGGTACTTTGGTGGTTTTGCGGATTTTTTATATCTTGATATGTCGATTTTTTCGCTTTTTGGGGGTGGATTTGGGGGTGTTCCGGAGCCGATATGGGGATGAAACTTTTTTTGGTATTAGTTGGGATCCATAGGTGTGTAAAAATGCAATTAACTTTTTGGTCTCGGTACTTTGGTGGTTTTGCGGATTTTTTGTATCTTGAAATGTCGATTTTTTCGCTTTTTGGGGGTGGATTTGGGGGTGTTCCGGAGCCGATATGGGGATGAAACTTTTTTTGGTATTAGTTGGGATCCATAGGTGTGTAAAAATGCAATTAACTTTTTGGTCTCGGTACTTTGGTGGTTTTGCGGATTTTTTATATCTTGAAATGTCGATTTTTTCGGTTTTTGGGGGGTGGATTTGGGGGTGTTCCGGAGCCGATATGGGGATGAAACTTTTTTTGGTATTAGTTGGGGTCCATAGGTGTGTAAAAATGCAATTAACTTTTTGGTCTCGGTACTTTGGTGGTTTTGCGGATTTTTTGTATCTGGAAATGTCGATTTTTTCGCTTTTTGGGGGTGGATTTGGGGGTGTTCCGGAGCCGATATGGGGATGAAACTTTTTTTGGTATTTGTTGGGATTCATAGGTGTGCAAAAATGCAATTAACTTTTTGGTCTCGGTACTTTGGTGGTTTTGCGGATTTTTTGTATCTGGAAATGTCGATTTTTTCGCTTTTTGGGGGTTGATTTGGGGGTGTTCCGGAGCCGATATGGGGATGAAACTTTTTTTGGTATTAGTTGGGATCCATAGGTGTGTAAAAATGCAATTAACTTTTTGGTCTCGGTACTTTGGTGGTTTTGCGGATTTTTTGTATCTGGAAATGTCGATTTTTTCGCTTTTTGGGGGTAGATTTGGGGGTGTTCCGGAGCCGATATGGGGATAAAACTTTTTTTGGTATTAGTTGGGATCCATAGGTGTGTAAAAATGCAATTAACTTTTTGGTCTCAGTACTTTGGTGGTTTTGCGGATTTTTTATATCTTGAAATGTCGATTTTTTCGCTTTTTGGGGGTGGATTTGGGGGTGTTCCGGAGCCGATATGGGGATGAAACTTTTTTTGGTATTAGTTGGGATCCATAGGTGTGTAAAAATGCAATTAACTTTTTGGTCTCGGTACTTTGGTGGTTTTGCGGATTTTTTATATCTTGAAATGTCGATTTTTTCGCTATTTGGGGGTGGATTTGGTGGTGTTCCGGAGCCGATATGGGGATAAAACTTTTTTTTGTATTAGCTGGGATCCATAGGTGTGTAAAAATGCAATTAACTTTTTGGTCTCGGTACTTTGGTGGTTTTGCGGATTTTTTGTATCTGGAAATGTCGATTTTTTCGCTATTTGGGGTTGGATTTGGGGGTGTTCCGGAGCCGATATGGGGATGAAACTTTTTTTGGTATTAGTTAGGATCCATAGGTGTGTAAAAATGGAATTAACTTTTTGGTCTCGGTACTTTGGTGGTTTTGCGGATTTTTTGTATCTGGAAATGTCGATTTTTTCGCTTTTTGGGGGTAGATTTGGGGGTGTTCCGGAGCCGATATGGGGATGAAACTTTTTTTGGTTTTAGTTGGGATCCATAGGTGTGTAAAAATGCAATTAACTTTTTGGTCTCGGTACTTTGGTGGTTTTGCGGATTTTTTATATCTTGAAATGTCGATTTTTTCGGTTTTTGGGGGGTGGATTTGGGGGTGTTCCGGAGCCGATATGGGGATGAAACTTTTTTTGGTATTAGTTGGGGTCCATAGGTGTGTAAAAATGCAATTAACTTTTTGGTCTCGGTACTTTGGTGGTTTTGCGGATTTTTTGTATCTGGAAATGTCGATTTTTTCGCTTTTTGGGGGTGGATTTGGGGGTGTTCCGGAGCCGATATGGGGATGAAACTTTTTTTGGTATTTGTTGGGATTCATAGGTGTGCAAAAATGCAATTAACTTTTTGGTCTCGGTACTTTGGTGGTTTTGCGGATTTTTTGTATCTGGAAATGTCGATTTTTTCGCTTTTTGGGGGTTGATTTGGGGGTGTTCCGGAGCCGATATGGGGATGAAACTTTTTTTGGTATTAGTTGGGATCCATAGGTGTGTAAAAATGCAATTAACTTTTTGGTCTCGGTACTTTGGTGGTTTTGCGGATTTTTTGTATCTGGAAATGTCGATTTTTTCGCTTTTTGGGGGTAGATTTGGGGGTGTTCCGGAGCCGATATGGGGATAAAACTTTTTTTGGTATTAGTTGGGATCCATAGGTGTGTAAAAATGCAATTAACTTTTTGGTCTCAGTACTTTGGTGGTTTTGCGGATTTTTTATATCTTGAAATGTCGATTTTTTCGCTTTTTGGGGGTGGATTTGGGGGTGTTCCGGAGCCGATATGGGGATGAAACTTTTTTTGGTATTAGTTGGGATCCATAGGTGTGTAAAAATGCAATTAACTTTTTGGTCTCGGTACTTTGGTGGTTTTGCGGATTTTTTATATCTTGAAATGTCGATTTTTTCGCTATTTGGGGGTGGATTTGGTGGTGTTCCGGAGCCGATATGGGGATAAAACTTTTTTTTGTATTAGCTGGGATCCATAGGTGTGTAAAAATGCAATTAACTTTTTGGTCTCGGTACTTTGGTGGTTTTGCGGATTTTTTGTATCTGGAAATGTCGATTTTTTCGCTATTTGGGGTTGGATTTGGGGGTGTTCCGGAGCCGATATGGGGATGAAACTTTTTTTGGTATTAGTTAGGATCCATAGGTGTGTAAAAATGGAATTAACTTTTTGGTCTCGGTACTTTGGTGGTTTTGCGGATTTTTTGTATCTGGAAATGTCGATTTTTTCGCTTTTTGGGGGTAGATTTGGGGGTGTTCCGGAGCCGATATGGGGATGAAACTTTTTTTGGTTTTAGTTGGGATCCATAGGTGTGTAAAAATGCAATTAACTTTTTGGTCTCGGTACTTTGGTGGTTTTGCGGATTTTTTGTATCTGGAAATGTCGATTTTTTCGCTTTTTGGGGGTGGATTTGGGGGTGTTCCGGAGCCGATATGGGGATGAAACTTTTTTTGGTATTAGTTGGGATCCATAGGTGTGTAAAAATGCAATTAACTTTTTAGTCTCGGTACTTTGGTGGTTTTGCGGATTTTTTATATCTTGAAATGTCGATTTTTTCGCTTTTTGGGGGTGGATTTGGGGGTGTTCCGAAACCGATATGGGGATGAAACTTTTTTTGGTATTAGTTGGGATTCATAGGTGTGTAAAAATGCAATTAACTTTTTGGTCTCGGTACTTTGGTGGTTTTGCGGATTTTTTGTATCTGGAAATGTCGATTTTTTCGCTTTTTGGGGGTGGATTTAAGGGTGTTCCGGAGCCGATATGGGGATGAAACTTTTTTTGGTATTAGTTGGGATCCATAGGTGTGTAAAAATGCAATTAACTTTTTGGTCTCGGTACTTTGGTGGTTTTGCGGATTTTTTGTATCTGGAAATGTCGATTTTTTCGCTTTTTGGGGGTGGATTTGGGGGTGTTCCGGAGCCGATATGGGGATGAAACTTTTTTTGGTATTTGTTGGGATTCATAGGTGTGTAAAAATGCAATTAACTTTTTGGTCTCGGTACTTTGGTGGTTTTGCGGATTTTTTGTATCTGGAAATGTCGATTTTTTCGCTATTTGGGGGTGGATTTGGGGGTGTTCCGGAGCCGATATGGGGATGAAACTTTTTTTGGTATTAGCTGGGATCCATAGGTGTGTAAAAATGCAATTAACTTTTTGGTCTCGGTACTTTGGTGGTTTTGCGGATTTTTTGTATCTGGAAATGTCGATTTTTTCGCTATTTGGGGGTGGATTTGGGGGTGTTCCGGAGCCGATATGGGGATGAAACTTTTTTTGGTATTAGTTAGGATCCATAGGTGTGTAAAAATGCAATTAACTTTTTGGTCTCGGTACTTTGGTGGTTTTGCGGATTTTTTGTATCTGGAAATGTCGATTTTTTCGCTTTTTGGGGGTAGATTTGGGGGTGTTCCGGAGCCGATATGGGGATGAAACTTTTTTTGGTATTAGTTGGGATCCATAGGTGTGTAAAAATGCAATTAACTTTTTGGTCTCGGTACTTTGGTGGTTTTGCGGATTTTTTATATCTTGAAATGTCGATTTTTTCGCTTTTTGGGGGTGGATTTGGGGGTGTTCCGGAGCCGATATGGGGATGAAACTTTTTTTGGTATTAGTTGGGATCCATAGGTGTGTAAAAATGCAATTAACTTTTTGGTCTCGGTACTTTGGTGGTTTTGCGGATTTTTTATATCTTGAAATGTCGATTTTTTCGCTATTTGGGGGTGGATTTGGTGGTGTTCCGGAGCCGATATGGGGATAAAACTTTTTTTTGTATTAGCTGGGATCCATAGGTGTGTAAAAATGCAATTAACTTTTTGGTCTCGGTACTTTTGTGGTTTTGCGGATTTTTTGTATCTGGAAATGTCGATTTTTTCGCTATTTGGGGTTGGATTTGGGGGCGTTCCGGAGCCGATATGGGGATGAAACTTTTTTTGGTATTAGTTAGGATCCATAGGTGTGTAAAAATGGAATTAACTTTTTGGTCTCGGTACTTTGGTGGTTTTGCGGATTTTTTGTATCTGGAAATGTCGATTTTTTCGCTTTTTGGGGGTTGATTTGGGGGTGTTCCGGAGCCGATATGGGGATGAAACTTTTTTTGGTATTTGTTGGGATTCATAGGTGTGTAAAAATGCAATTAACTTTTTGGTCTCGGTACTTTGGTGGTTTTGCGGATTTTTTGTATCTGGAAATGTCGATTTTTTCGCTTTTTGGGGGTTGATTTGGGGGTGTTCCGGAGCCGATATGGGGATGAAACTTTTTTTGGTATTAGTTGGGATCCATAGGTGTGTAAAAATGCAATTAACTTTTTGGTCTCGGTACTTTGGTGGTTTTGCGGATTTTTTGTATCTGGAAATGTCGATTTTTTCGCTTTTTGGGGGTAGATTTGGGGGTGTTCCGGAGCCGATATGGGGATAAAACTTTTTTTGGTATTAGTTGGGATCCATAGGTGTGTAAAAATGCAATTAACTTTTTGGTCTCAGTACTTTGGTGGTTTTGCGGATTTTTTATATCTTGAAATGTCGATTTTTTCGCTTTTTGGGGGTGGATTTGGGGGTGTTCCGGAGCCGATATGGGGATGAAACTTTTTTTGGTATTAGCTGGGATCCATAGGTGTGTAAAAATGCAATTAACTTTTTGGTCTCGGTACTTTGGTGGTTTTGCGGATTTTTTGTATCTGGAAATGTCGATTTTTTCGCTATTTGGGGGTGGATTTGGGGGTGTTCCGGAGCCGATATGGGGATGAAACTTTTTTTGGTATTAGTTAGGATCCATAGGTGTGTAAAAATGCAATTAACTTTTTGGTCTCGGTACTTTGGTGGTTTTGCGGATTTTTTGTATCTGGAAATGTCGATTTTTTCGCTTTTTGGGGGTAGATTTGGGGGTGTTCCGGAGCCGATATGGGGATGAAACTTTTTTTGGTATTAGTTGGGATCCATAGGTGTGTAAAAATGCAATTAACTTTTTGGTCTCGGTACTTTGGTGGTTTTGCGGATTTTTTATATCTTGAAATGTCGATTTTTTCGCTATTTGGGGGTGGATTTGGTGGTGTTCCGGAGCCGATATGGGGATAAAACTTTTTTTTGTATTAGCTGGGATCCATAGGTGTGTAAAAATGCAATTAACTTTTTGGTCTCGGTACTTTGGTGGTTTTGCGGATTTTTTGTATCTGGAAATGTCGATTTTTTCGCTATTTTGGGGTTGGATTTGGGGGTGTTCCGGAGCCGATATGGGGATGAAACTTTTTTTGGTATTAGTTAGGATCCATAGGTGTGTAAAAATGGAATTAACTTTTTGGTCTCGGTACTTTGGTGGTTTTGCGGATTTTTTGTATCTGGAAATGTCGATTTTTTCGCTTTTTGGGGGTAGATTTGGGGGTGTTCCGGAGCCGATATGGGGATGAAACTTTTTTTGGTATTAGTTGGGATCCATAGGTGTGTAAAAATGCAATTAACTTTTTGGTCTCGGTACTTTGGTGGTTTTGCGGATTTTTTATATCTTGAAATGTCGATTTTTTCGCTTTTTGGGGGTGGATTTGGGGGTGTTCCGGAGCCGATATGGGGATGAAACTTTTTTGGTATTAGTTTGGGATCCATAGGTGTGTAAAAATGCAATTAACTTTTTGGTCTCGGTACTTTGGTGGTTTTGCGGATTTTTTATATCTTGAAATGTCGATTTTTTCGCTATTTGGGGGTGGATTTGGTGGTGTTCCGGAGCCGATATGGGGATAAAACTTTTTTTTGTATTAGCTGGGATCCATAGGTGTGTAAAAATGCAATTAACTTTTTGGTCTCGGTACTTTGGTGGTTTTGCGGATTTTTTGTATCTGGAAATGTCGATTTTTTCGCTATTTGGGGTTGGATTTGGGGGTGTTCCGGAGCCGATATGGGGATGAAACTTTTTTTGGTATTAGTTAGGATCCATAGGTGTGTAAAAATGGAATTAACTTTTTGGTCTCGGTACTTTGGTGGTTTTGCGGATTTTTTGTATCTGGAAATGTCGATTTTTTCGCTTTTTGGGGGTAGATTTGGGGGTGTTCCGGAGCCGATATGGGGATGAAACTTTTTTTGGTATTAGTTGGGATCCATAGGTGTGTAAAAATGCAATTAACTTTTTGGTCTCGGTACTTTGGTGGTTTTGCGGATTTTTTATATCTTGAAATGTCGATTTTTTTCGCTATTTGGGGGTGGATTTGGGGGTGTTCCGGAGCCGATATGGGGATGAAACTTTTTTTGGTATTAGTTGGGATCCATAGGTGTGTAAAAATGCAATTAACTTTTTGGTCTCGGTACTTTGGTGGTTTTGCGGATTTTTTGTATCTGGAAATGTCGATTTTTTCGCTTTTTGGGGGTGGATTTGGGGGTGTTCCGGAGCCGATATGGGGATGAAACTTTTTTTGGTATTTGTTGGGATTCATAGGTGTGTAAAAATGCAATTAACTTTTTGGTCTCGGTACTTTGGTGGTTTTGCGGATTTTTTGTATCTGGAAATGTCGATTTTTTCGCTTTTTGGGGGTTGATTTGGGGTGTTCCGGAGCCGATATGGGGATGAAACTTTTTTTGGTATTAGTTGGGATCCATAGGTGTGTAAAAATGCAATTAACTTTTTGGTCTCGGTACTTTGGTGGTTTTGCGGATTTTTTGTATCTGGAAATGTCGATTTTTTCGCTTTTTGGGGGTAGATTTGGGGGTGTTCCGGAGCCGATATGGGGATAAAACTTTTTTTGGTATTAGTTGGGATCCATAGGTGTGTAAAAATGCAATTAACTTTTTGGTCTCAGTACTTTGGTGGTTTTGCGGATTTTTTATATCTTGAAATGTCGATTTTTTCGCTTTTTGGGGGTGGATTTGGGGGTGTTCCGGAGCCGATATGGGGATGAAACTTTTTTTGGTATTAGCTGGGATCCATAGGTGTGTAAAAATGCAATTAACTTTTTGGTCTCGGTACTTTGGTGGTTTTGCGGATTTTTTGTATCTGGAAATGTCGATTTTTTCGCTATTTGGGGGTGGATTTGGGGGTGTTCCGGAGCCGATATGGGGATGAAACTTTTTTTGGTATTAGTTAGGATCCATAGGTGTGTAAAAATGCAATTAACTTTTTGGTCTCGGTACTTTGGTGGTTTTGCGGATTTTTTGTATCTGGAAATGTCGATTTTTTCGCTTTTTGGGGGTAGATTTGGGGGTGTTCCGGAGCCGATATGGGGATGAAACTTTTTTTGGTATTAGTTGGGATCCATAGGTGTGTAAAAATGCAATTAACTTTTTGGTCTCGGTACTTTGGTGGTTTTGCGGATTTTTTATATCTTGAAATGTCGATTTTTTCGCTATTTGGGGGTGGATTTGGTGGTGTTCCGGAGCCGATATGGGGATAAAACTTTTTTTTGTATTAGCTGGGATCCATAGGTGTGTAAAAATGCAATTAACTTTTTGGTCTCGGTACTTTGGTGGTTTTGCGGATTTTTTGTATCTGGAAATGTCGATTTTTTCGCTATTTGGGGTTGGATTTGGGGGTGTTCCGGAGCCGATATGGGGATGAAACTTTTTTTGGTATTAGTTAGGATCCATAGGTGTGTAAAAATGGAATTAACTTTTTGGTCTCGGTACTTTGGTGGTTTTGCGGATTTTTTGTATCTGGAAATGTCGATTTTTTCGCTTTTTGGGGGTAGATTTGGGGGTGTTCCGGAGCCGATATGGGGATGAAACTTTTTTTGGTATTAGTTGGGATCCATAGGTGTGTAAAAATGCAATTAACTTTTTGGTCTCGGTACTTTGGTGGTTTTGCGGATTTTTTATATCTTGAAATGTCGATTTTTTCGCTATTTGGGGGTGGATTTGGGGGTGTTCCGGAGCCGATATGGGGATGAAACTTTTTTTGGTATTAGTTGGGATCCATAGGTGTGTAAAAATGCAATTAACTTTTTGGTCTCGGTACTTTGGTGGTTTTGCGGATTTTTTGTATCTGGAAATGTCGATTTTTCGCTTTTTGGGGGTGGATTTGGGGGTGTTCCGGAGCCGATATGGGGATGAAACTTTTTTTGGTATTTGTTGGGATTCATAGGTGTGCAAAAATGCAATTAACTTTTTGGTCTCGGTACTTGGTGGTTTTGCGGATTTTTTGTATCTGGAAATGTCGATTTTTTCGCTTTTTGGGGGTTGATTTGGGGGTGTTCCGGAGCCGATATGGGGATGAAACTTTTTTTGGTATTAGTTGGGATCCATAGGTGTGTAAAAATGCAATTAACTTTTTGGTCTCGGTACTTTGGTGGTTTTGCGGATTTTTTGTATCTGGAAATGTCGATTTTTTCGCTTTTTGGGGTAGATTTGGGGGTGTTCCGGAGCCGATATGGGGATAAAACTTTTTTTGGTATTAGTTGGGATCCATAGGTGTGTAAAAATGCAATTAACTTTTTGGTCTCAGTACTTTGGTGGTTTTGCGGATTTTTTATATCTTGAAATGTCGATTTTTTCGCTTTTTGGGGGTGGATTTGGGGGTGTTCCGGAGCCGATATGGGATGAAACTTTTTTTGGTATTAGTTGGGATCCATAGGTGTGTAAAAATGCAATTAACTTTTTGGTCTCGGTACTTTGGTGGTTTTGCGGATTTTTTATATCTTGAAATGTCGATTTTTTCGCTATTTGGGGGTGGATTTGGGGGTGTTCCGGAGCCGATATGGGGATGAAACTTTTTTTGGTATTAGTTGGGATCCATAGGTGTGTAAAAATGCAATTAACTTTTTGGTCTCGGCACTTTGGTGGTTTTGCGGATTTTTTGTATCTGGAAATGTCGATTTTTTCGCTATTTGGGGTGGATTTGGGGGTGTTCCGGAGCCGATATGGGGATGAAACTTTTTTTGGTATTAGTTGGGATCCATAGGTGTGTAAAAATGCAATTAACTTTTTGGTCTCGGTACTTTGGTGGTTTTGCGGATTTTTTATATCTTGAAATGTTGACTTTTTCGCTTTTTGGGGGTAGGTTTGGGGGTGTTCCGGAGCCGATAGTAGGATAAAAACTTTTTTTGGTGTCAATTGGGATCCATAAGTGTGTAAAAATTCAATTAACTTTTTGGTCTCGTAATTATGAAATTTTTTATGTTTTGTGTGTATACTAGTATTACCATAGGGGTGGTTTTTCGACATTTTGAGGGTGTTCCGGACCTTAAATCGTTCTGAAACTTTATATTTATGTTTTTGAGATCATTTTGAAGCAATTTTAAGTAAAAATTCTTTGGTCTTGAAAAAATTTTTTTTTCGTTTTTTTAAACGTTGCGAACTTCATTTACATAGAAAATAAGATGACTAAATATAACCAATTTTTTATTAAATTTAGCAGAGAGTGGTATAGTTAATATAGGACCTGCAAAGCTCTTTGTTTATTATTAGCAGATTAAATGCTTCTGTTAACCTTGAAGTTTGGTTGTGATCGCCGGTATCTTGTGTGTTTTGTTCAGAGTCCCTTAACCTAGAAATTGGCAAGAGACTTATTTTCTCAGTGTTCTTTCTTTGATCGTAAATACTTTATTGTCAAGAAACATCAAATTTTTTTCGGTAAAACGATCATTTAATCATTTTTTTTTGTTTGATTAAATGATCGTTTGATCGAAAAAAATTTAATGCTTCTTGACAATAAAATGGTTATTATCGTCAAAAAGAAAAAAACTGTAAAATTTAAGGAAGAATATTAAATAAACAATGTGAACACATTCTGGTTTGAAAAATACCACCTTTGGAAGGTCTGTTTGTATAATTATTTTTACTGAATAATGCCTTGGGCATTATCAAACTAGTTAAACAATTCCTACAAAAATAATATTTTTGGCTTTGTTTTTCTTTATTGTACTCTAGAATATCTATAGAAAAAATACTTCATACAGCAAAAACGATAAAAATTTTTTTTACCCAACCTTATAAATGAACAAACTTTGACTTTGAATTTCTTTAACTCACACAAAAATTTTATTCCTGTCGGCTAATACATATAGGGCACCTTTAGAAGGATGTCTACAACATAACTGAATATTTAAATTCTTTATTTTTTCCAAATCTGTATTTTAATAAAGCATAGAGTGGAAAAAGAGCGGTTTTGTGCACAAAATATTACCGCTCGACGGTAATAATTTTATCAATGTTGTTTTAAGAAAAGAAAGTTGCAAAATTAAGAAAGAACTATACAACTCCTTTTAAGCATTTTTGAAAAAGTTAATAAACAACAATAATTTGTTTAAATAATTGTTACAATAATAATGTTATTGATTTTAATAATATGGGGTTGATTTAAAAAAAAGTAAATTGCAAAATTAAGAAAAAACGACATCTCTTTTCAAGCATTTTTGAAAAAGTTAATCTAGATAACTGATTTATTTATACAATATTGTCCTTTTATTAAATGAATAATAAAAATGTTTTGATATGCAATGTGATTATAATTTATTGAACGTTAGAATGATCAAATGTTACAAGATTTGTGTTAGGGTAGATGTACCTTTTGTGGCCAGTGTACCTTTAGTGGCCACTTTCAAATATATTTCTACATATTATTTTACTAAAGTTTGAAATTCATTGCATATATTTCAACATTTATTTAAATTTCATCAATTTTTAATGTTCCTAATTTATTTTCTCTCTTTATTTATTAAATAGGCATATTTTTTTCAAGTAGCCACTAATGGTACTAAGTTGGCCAAAACCGGTACTTCTACACGGAGAAAAGAATCTAGCTTTTGTAGCATGAAGCGTGCCCCACTATCGTTGCATGTTCCTTTCTCATACTTAAAGTTCTAGGCAACACGCTTTAATTGTAAGGACCCATGTAAAGACCCATGAAAAAACTGTATGGGTCCTTACAACTAACGCGTGTTGCCTGGCACTTTCAGCATGAAAGAGGGGCATGCAACGATAGTGAGGGACGCTTATATGTATTATTATATTATTATATTATTATATTATATTATATTATTATATTATTATGTATTATTATACAAAAGCCGGTGCACCGGAGTTGCGGCTGCGGTCGAAATTTCAAGCGGCTCGCGTAAGGGGCATGTTCTCCCCACTCCTCCACACAAAGTTCGAGCTGCTTCCCTTCCACTCTAGCAACTACGAGCCGCTCCTCCTCTATTGCTAGAGTGGAAGGGAAGCAGCTCGAACTTTGTGTGGAGGAGTGGGGAGAACATGCCCCTTACGCAAGCCGCTTAAAATTTCGACCGCAGCCGCAACTCCGGTGCAGTCAAAAAAGCAAGTTTCTTTTCTCCGTGTACCCTACTTCTTTGTTTTAAAATGTTTATTGTTACTTACATTTACCTCAGTTCTGAGTGCAGAAATGATTTGGTACAGTTGATGACGAAGTGATTTCTTTTTCTCTTAAAAAAACGCTTGGTACTTTTCACTGTGTTAGTTAATAATTTCCAAAAATCACACGCATGACGTTTGCAATTTCTCGTTGAGATTACACTAAATACGACGGTTAAATTACAATTTTACTTAAGCCTGGGTGGTTATGGAAATTTAAAACCGGTTTTAGGTTTTCTAAAAAAACCGGTTTTAGGTTTTCTAAAAAAACCGGTTTAGCAATCGGTTTTCCGTATAATAACTGCACTGCAACAACAGATGTCTTAAATTGTTCAAAAATGTCTTATATTAAGACATTTTTGTCATTAAGACATTTTTGTCTTATCAAAAAAAAGTATCTCAATTTAAGACACCATGTTTTTGCAGTATGTAATCGGTTATTGTAAAAAAAACGGATAACCGGCTATTTTGAAATAACCGGTTATAGAAAAAATCCGAATAAAACCGGTTATTGAGAAAATCCGAATAAACCCGATTATTGAAAAAGAACCGAATTAATATTAAAAGTACATTAATTTTAAGATTAAAATTAAATAATTAGATTGCGTTTAGAAAAATGAAAGTAAAGAAGTAATTTTTAAAAATAATTTGAAACATAATGGGTTTTTTTTCTGTACAATTATTCTACTCAAAAGAAAAATTAACCTTTTTACTGCTTCCACTGAGAAAAATGGATGTTTACCCTTAGCATCTGGATGTTAACGCTTAATATATTTATCACTTAACATAGGGACAGCTATCTAGATGTTCAGGATTAACATCTAGATATTAAATTTTAATATCTAGATGTTAAAATTTAATATCTTAGATGTTAACCTTTAATATTTAGAGGTTAAGCGTTACTATCTTGTTTTAAACATCTAATTCTAAACATCCATTTTTCGCAGTGTAATCTTAATTTAATATTTCATTTTAATCTTAAATTTAATTTTTAAATTAACTTAGTTTCAATATTAATTCAGTTCTTTTTCCATAACCAGTTTTATATGGGTTTTTTTAATAACTGGTTATTTGATTTTTTTTCAAAATAACCGGTTATTCGGTTTCTCCAAAACAACCAGTTTAACCTGAATAACCGGTTGAAGCGGTTTAACTGAAAAGCTGAATTTAGAAAACCCGGTTTTCTAAAAATAGCATAACCGGAAAACGGTTTTTTGTCTAATTTTACTTTCTTGACCGGCTCACAATTCAGTCGATAAGGATACTTGCTCAATTTTTAGAACAACGAGTAAACTATACTGTTCGATATTGCAAGAGTTAAAGCCGTAAAATTTATAATCACCGAAGGGACAAGCTCAAGACGATATTTAAAAACAGGAGACGACGCGACGTGAACTATGATTTTGTATCGGAGTAAATGACAATTAAAAATGAAAACGCGTTTGCTTTTATAGACACAAATCTACCCTAGTGGGAGAAAATCAGATTATAGTTCACGTATATTCTAAGCTTGATTCTTAGGTCATCCTAGGAATCGAGAAGGTTCCAAGAGTTTGATTATCACAGGTATCAGATTATTGTGCGACTGCAAATTTCTTATGAGCACGCACGAGGCTAGATATCGCTACTGGCGTCTTTTAACATTCTTAAGTCTACTCGTATAGTTCAAAGATTATTTTATTTTAATTTTTATTTTAATTTATTGGCTCTTGCTAATATCGAGTTCTATAGATGGACTTGACGAGAACAAAAGATCTTCAATTTCTCTTATGATTTTTATAAACTTTGTCAATCTATGAGACTCGACAATTATATGAGTATTATCTAAAATATTTTATAAGTTTGCAGCTGCAATAAAATTCTTGGAAATTATGCATGGAAACAAGATACATTTTGTAGTTGATCTATTTTTTAAAAGAGAAGATGTGCGTGAGAAATAAATGTAAAGTGATTTCGAATGAATTGAAACACTAGTTAACTTAAATATATTATTAATTTATAATTTAGGTTTAAACAACACACATTTCCTCTAAGTTAAGAAAAGATTTTTGTTACCAGGATGTAATAATCGTAATCGAGCACTCCAGAAATCGCCAGATACTATAGGGTTCAAGAAAATCCGACAATTTCTAAAAAATTTCTCCATCATATTGTATCCGCCATTTCGAATTATTTGAAACGAAAGTCAGATTCGTTATCAGCGACCTCAAAACCCCCTAGATAAAAAGTTTTAAGAAAATCCGACAATTTTTTATAAATAAAACCGCCATGTTGGATCTGTCATTTTGAATTTCATAAAACTAATGTCAGAATCTTAAGCAGCGACCCCAAAAACCTATGAGTGAACATTTTTAGCTCAATTAAATGAGATTCTGACTTCTGTCCGCATTTTTATACAGTCCGGACCACTGTGCATGTTCCACATCACCCCACATTACCCTAACTATAATTTATTATTTTCACTTTGTTTAAACAATTAATTATTGTTAATTTATAACATTTATTTTAAAACTCCTAGCTAGTTGTAGTTTTTGTATTTTGTTAATTTTTAGGGTTCCGTACACCTTCGGTGTTAGGCGGAACCCTTATAACGAGACTCGTGCGTCCGTAGCCAAAAACCATTCCCCCCCCCCTTAACTTCTAAACTATTTGACCTAGAGGGCTGAAATTTGGTACACTTATGTATTTTCACGTGTAGATTGCACGAAAAATATAGAGAACATGATTCAAGGTGATGTTCATAGCGTTGTCAAGGAAATAGCAACTTTTTTTAGCAAAAATGCATTAAAATGGACCATTCCCCCCCCCCCCTTAACTTCTAAACTATTTGACCTAGAGTATTGAAATTTGGTACACATATGTATTTTCATGTGTAGATTACACGAAAAATATAGAGAACATGATTCAAAGTGATGTTCATAGCGTTGTCAAGGAAATAGCAACTTTTTTTAGCAAAAATTTTAGCATGCAGATTATGGAAAAATTATGTTTGGAAATAAAATTGAATATTATGAGGTCACAAAAAAAAAATTCAAAAAATCACTAAAAAGAGGTTTAGACCCCTATGCTAGAGCTCACCCTAATTGTCCTACAGTACCCCTCAAACCAATAACATTTTTATTTGTGTACTTAGAATGTAAAGAAACGATGTAAAACGCAATTGAAAATTGTTATCACTTTTTTTTTAAAATAATTGAAAAATTATGAAAAAAACGAAAAAAAATTTTTAATCTTATACAAGGCTTGATCACGGCTACCACAGGACCTATAATCAAGATTGTTATAAGCCCTGAAACCCTATAAAAATTTCAGGGCCTCCCCTTAAAAAAACTTCTTGATTTTTATGTTATTTATATGAAATACAAACCTGTACCCTTAAGCAAAAGTTTCATGTACTTGAAGGTAGAAGTATTTTCATAATTTGTACGTTCTAATTAATTTTCATAATCTGTGCATAAAAATATACAAATGTATCAAATTTTAGCCCTCTAGCTCAAATAGTTTCAAAGTTATGAGGAAAAAACTTTTTTTTTTCGAAAATTTGCAGTTTTTCTTTTTTTGACAACGTTTTGACTGTCAATCCAGATAATGTTCCCTATAATTTTCCTATAATCTACACGTAAAAATACATATGTGTACCAAATTAGAGGTCTCTGTTTGTTAATAAGGTATATCTTTGTTTCGTAAATGTACGGAACCCTAGATTTTGGTACGGGTGTAACTCGTATTAGCCCGATTTTTTATTATATTAAAAATAATAAGATACTTAGCAAAATTAACAGCAACTACCTCTTAAAATTGTTAAAACTAATTATTGTTAAAAATTAATTATTATTTTTGACTAATTCACCTTCTAAGACAGAACTTATTCCTAATTTGCAAATTAATGGGCTCTGGTTATAGAATAAGATAAATTATTGGCTATAAATTATTATTCTTACTTCATTTAAGCAATTTATTATTGTTAATTTATAACTTTTATCATAAAACATCTAGCAGGTTGTAATTTCTTTTAACTGCAATTTCCGTTTGTAATAAATTGTTTAAACAAATTATTGTTAATAATTATAAATTATTTACAAATAAACCAAGAAGAACACAAATTTTTCCTAATTTTACAAATTAATGTGTTTTGGTTAGAAAAAATAAAATTATTGACTATAAATTATTATTTTTAAATTATTTAAAAAATAGTTGCTGTTATAATTACTCTTTCAGAATTTATCTTTAACTATGCAAGTGTTTTTCTAATTTAGCTATTTGTTATCCTTATATGATTTTTGTATATGAAAATGTTTGTTTTCAAATAGGTAGTCCGTAGCATTTAAATAAATTATTATTTTTATTACTTATAATAAATAATTATAAAATTTTTTCTGAATTTATTTACCGCTCAACATTTTTTCTTTTCCTTCCTGTGTTTAATTTTCTTATAATAATTTGAATTTATAAATTAACAATAATAAATTGCTTTAATAACGTAAAAATAATTAAAAATAATTAAATCAAAAAGAAACTATTAATTTGTAATTTAAAAAAAATTATCATTCTTGTTTTGCATTTATGGGAGTTGTTTATATCCCTATAAAAAATAGTTGATATTAATAAATTATTAAATAAGTTTTGGAATATTGTTGTTTAAGGTCTTTTCAAGATGTGATTCGCTGTATTAATGTTTTGAGTGATTCTTGAGGATTTTGCAGCGAATTTACGAAAAAGTTACGAGCAATGTTCGTTTGTATGCGTGCAGCTGTGATCGTCTGACTACTTAATTCTAAACCAAGAATTCTAACCAATTCTAAACATTCGTCGAAGAAAATATCATTCTTACGAATATAGAAAATATACTTCTTCACAATCATGTTTTCTCTACCTAATTCTTTTATACATAATAGACGATTTTTCCTTAAATTGTCTACTAAATTTTGATAAAAAAGAGATCATCTATTGTTAATAAACTTGCATTAAATGAAATATTTTGCCTAGTGACCACTTTTTGCCCACTTTGATAATCAGTTTAATAAAATTAAATCGCGAGTTTAGCAAATAATAATCTACAAAGTTTTTCTGTGTAAAGGTGGTCGTGGCGAATGCCTCATCTTGCAATGTGTCGTTCTCGCCGTTCTCGCTTCCTGTCGGACTAGCGCTAACGGAGGAGAGGAAACGTCCCTGCACATTTGCACACTTCTTTTTGCGTGGGTTTACTCTCAGAAAGTTTGATGACCTTCGATTTTAATGTGATATTTAGGCGTGTGTCTAAAACTTCTTATTTGTGAGCAAAAGTAAAGTATAAGTAAAGTATAAGTGATTCTTCTGCTAGGATTACTTAATTTAATACATTGTGTGCGGCAAGAACGAAAGTTTAATGAACTGTAGTACAAAAATTGTCGCACGAGCGTGGATACATTTTTAAAATTATAACCGTATTTATTACAAAACATTCTGTAATTCGTCCACAAATTACGTAACAGGATTTTAGACCATTCTTGATCCCCTCCATCCCCCTTGTTACAGGAAGTAACATTAGAAAAATTACGTAACAATTTGTATACCCCCATAATTTTTTATTTAAAATTAATCACTGTTAAAATAATTATTAATCTTATATAGGGTCATGTGGGGTAATGAAAAACAAGGGGCAATTTTTGATTATAATCGATAATTGATAATTATCAATTGGCAACAGGGTATAGACAATTAATAATAGTTAAAAAGTTGTCAAGCAAATTCAGTGTTTTGTCTCGTATTTAGAAAAAAAAACATCGGAAAAATAAAAAGAAAAATTGTTATTATTTATTACGAATGCTGTAACAGAAATTGACTTAGGTTTTTCTTCCTTGCAAATTTGACCCGTCTACTTGTAAATAAATAAATAAATAAATAAATTTGAATAATATTAATAAGCTGTTTTTCATTAGCTGGAAAATTTGAAATTTTGGGGTAATTAAAAACAGAATTCCAAATAAAATTAAAAAAATATAGCTGGACAAACTATTGCTACAGGTAAATATGCTTGAGAAAAAAAGTGAGTGAAGTGAGTGAGTGAGAGAGAACGAAAGGGGGGAGGGGGAGAGAGATAAGGAACCTTTCTTCACCAAAATGATACATCCGTTACATTACATCCGTTTTCACATTACTACTTTTGATATGGTTTTTAACCTATATGATGCATTATGGTTCAAGTATCATATATTACCTACTACGAATTTATTTCAAGTTTCTACATCCCTTAATACAGTAGTACTCGCAAAAAAAATTAATTATAAACTTTATTAAAATGCTTTATAATTTAGGGGGAAAGTGCCAGAAAGCGAAATTTTCATACAAGAAATTTTAAGCTTCAGAAAAACCATTCGAATTATTGCCAAGTAATTTTAAACTTTAACATATAGTCTGTAGCGAATTCCGTATAATTTTTTTAAAGTTTGCAATTATCAATCTTGAAAATTCTTTTTTTCATCCTTTTCCCCTAAAAAAGGATTACCCTTCTTACATTCGTCTTACAAATAACGCTGTTTTTAATTACCCCGATTGTATTTTCAATTTTATCAAAATTTCAGGGTAATGAAAAACAACAGTTACTGGACAATCAATGTCATCTATACATTCTGCTAACCCATACAATTCTTGTATGGAAGTGACGTAACAAGTTAATGCAAAAGAAAATCAAAAGTATTTCCTTTTAACCCATTAACGATCATCAAGACGCAAAATTGACTTTGACTTTGCGACCATTATTTTATATGAAAAAAGCAGACTAAAAATTTAGCAAAGACCATTTCTGAATTAAAATTTATCGCTCTTTTCGATTCTAAAGCCAAAAATTGTTTATAATTAATTGCAGAATATTTATAACAATTTGAATGCAAAAAAGCGTGGATTTTTGAGAAAATATTTTTGATTTATCACTTTTTTGACATAGAAAACCAAATGTCTTCCTCAGGTATAAAAATCCATAATTGCTAATTTCAAAATTTTAGATGGCGAATGCCAAAATGGCGTTAAATCAGTGCAGAAAATATATTTATTTTGCGAAAGAAGCGCAAATATGAATTACAGTAAGCACTCGCTAACATGAACTTGAAGGACTGAAAATTTACACTGAGAAAATTATATCTGTAACGATTACAGAACTGCTATGGTACTGCTCGGACGAAACGCCACCTTCAGTAAATAGTAAATAAAATGATGTTATAAAAAAAAACGAGATTGTCTCATACTATTTAATGTTACAGAAACACAGAAATTAACGTACGTTTGAGCTTTCTTCCTCTACACTGCAAAAACTGCTGTCTTCTAAGTGTCTTATTTTAAGACACAAGACATTAAGAAAGCGTCTTATGGTTATTTCAAGCAATTTCATTGTTTAATAATTTTGAAAGATGCTTTCTCATTGGTTTAAAATTAAGACACCCTAAAACGTCTTAAAAGTGAGGGCAAAAATGTCTTAAAATAAGACACTTGTTTTTACACTGTACCCTCCCCTTATACTCTATACCTATCCTACGCCTACCCTACGCCTACCCTACACTTACCCTACATCTAACCTACCACTACCCTATCTCTACTCCCCCCTCAGAGTAGGGGGTAGCCCTCATTCGGCTCGTACGACGTCCCCTTCAGGTGCAACTGATGCACACGCGCGGGCATTAGACGTACTCGCGCCGGGCATCCGGTGTCCGAGTTGGGGCGCACCAGAGCTCTCAAGTGACGGTGCATCGCTTGTCCCGTATAAGGTAAATGCACCAGTGATCGTCATCTTAAGCAGAAATTGATAGTTTCAAAGGCATACTAAACAATGTTAAAGGACATTTATATGATTACAATTAGTCAGGGCCGAATTGGGAATTAAAAGCGGCCCCTTTCTATATAATTGAAAATTTTTATTAACATTTAAAACTAAAATATAAAAATATTAAATTATTAAATTATTTTATTTAAACTTATCAATAATGTAATTATTTGGAATTTCTTGAACAGTAGCATTCTCTACTGCCATTTGTACGAAAGCAGCAGTAATTTCTTAGTTTAATGAACACCTCAATCTGGTTTTAACCAATTTTAAAGGACAAAAAATGGACAACTTCTATTAAACAAATATAATAAAAAAATTTTGAGAGAATTTCCTGTCTTTAAAAATTCCTCTGAATGTATTCCTATCTACCTTAACCCCTTCAGAAACAAAAACAACCCTTTAAAATCATTCCCTAATCTTCAATCAAGAAATGGACAATTTTTATTAAATAAATATAATAAAAAGTTTTTTAGCGAATTCCCCGGCTTTAAAAATCGCTCAGAATGAATTTCTATCTACTTTGCCCCCTTTAGCATAAAAGAAGTCGGCTTTCATTCACCTGAAAATCATTTTTTCAATATTTGAATACCCAATTACTTTCTTTAATTTACAATTATTTTCTTCAAATCTCAATTATTTTCTTCAAATCTCAATTATTTTCTTCTATTCACAATTATTTTAATTAATTTTTAATCATGTTTTTCAATTTTCAAATATTCTCTTTAATATTCAATAATTTTCGGCTTCTTTCAATATTTTTATCAATTTTCAATTGTTATCTTCAATATTCAATAATTCTCATTTTTTCAATTGTTTTTCCAGTTTTCAACTATTTTCTTCAATTTTCAAATATTTTCGGTTTTTTTCAATTATTCTTTTCAGTTTTCAAATATTCTCGTTTTTTCAATTATTTTTTCAATTTTCAATTATTTTCTTCGATTTTCAAATATTGTCGGTTTTTCAATTATTTCTTTTCAGTTTTTAATTACTTTTTCAGTTTTCAAATATTCTCATTTTTTCAATTATTTTTCAGTTTTCAATTATTTACTTGAATTTTTAATTATTTCAGTCAATATTCAATAATTCTCGATTTTTTTTCAATTATTTTTTCAATTTTCACTTGTTTCCTTCAATAGGCAATTATTATCCAAGAATTTCAATCCAGTTCAATTTTTTATAATCCAATTAAATTTACAATTATTTTCTACATTTACTACAGTAATTTTCTTTCAATTTTTATTCATAGTTATTTCTGTTCTAAATTTTAATTTACATTCTTAACTTTTAAGATAATTCTGTTGAAATGTAAACTTTTTAATGTTGCAATTTTTCGAATTTTTTGCAATTGTCCTTTATTTTCGTCTTTTTTCAATTATTTTCTTTCATATTATTCAATTATTAATCATTTTCTTGAAATTTCAATTCAGTTCTTTAATTCTTTAATTATTTGTATCCAATCACAATTCTTGTCTTTTATTGATACTTTTTTTCATTTTCAATTATTCTCTCAATTTGGAAGTATTTTCTTCAAATTTTAATAAAGTTTAATTTTTCAAAAAGCAATTAAACTTTCAATTGTTTCTAGAACTATTCCTATCATTTTCTTTCTTTTTTAGTTTTTTTTTAATTTCATGTTTATCTTTTTCTGTTTAAAATTATTTCTGTCAGTTTTTAATTTAATAATCTTGCCATGTTTAGAATTTTTTCCAATTGGCAATTATTTTCTTCAATATTTAATAATTCTCGGCTTTTTTCGATGATTTTTTCAATTAACAATATTTTTCTTGAAGTTTCAATTCAATTTTTCAACTATCCTCTTAAATTCACAATTATTATTTTCTTTAATTTTGAATTTTTTTCTTTAATTTTCAACTATTTCTTCTAATTTGAAATTATTTTCTTCGATTTTCAACCAACTTTAACTTTTTGAAATCTCATTCAATTTTCAATTATTTGTTATAATTATTCCTACAGTTTTCTTCAGTTTTTAATTGTCAATTATTTTCTTAAATATTCACCAATCCTGGGCTTTTTCACTCTTGTATACTATTTATTTATTTATTGATATAGTAATTTGTAAATTATTTATTATCAATAATTTTTTTGAAATCTCAATTTAACTCCTTAATTCCTCAATTTTTCTGTCTAATTCACAATTATTTTCTTCATTTTTTAATTATTTTGCCAATTTTTAATATTATTTTCTTCTCATCAATTTGTGATTATTTCTTCAAATTTCAATCCAGGTCAATTTTTTAAAATTAAAAATTTTTTCAATTATTATTATTTCTGTAATTTTTTTCCTTTTTTAATTTCCAGTTGTTTTTTTAAAATATTATATTTGTTCTTTAATTTTTTAAATTATTTTTGTCAATTGTCGATTTATTAATCTTGTCATTATTCCAATTTTTTTCATTTGTCAATTATTTTCGTCATTTTTTAGTTATTTTAGGTCGATATTATCAACTCGAGAACATTTTTGGATGGTCAAGAGATTTTGAGATCAATATCAATATTGCTCAAATATGATATCGTCTTGATATCGTAAAGCACTAAGAAATAATGGTCAAGAGAACAAAATAATTTAAAAAGTTAAAGATTAGTTATAAAAATTTTTGAGAATTATTGAGGATTGAAAAAATTGAAGGAGATAATTGAAAATTGAGGAATGTAATGGAAATTTAAAAAATGTAATTAAAAATTGAAAGAAGTAATTGAAAAAGTCTAGAATTCTTGAATATAGAAAAAAATAATAATTGAAAACTGAAGAATGGAATTGAAAATTGAAGAATGGAATTGAAAGTTGAAGATAATAATAAATAAGAATTGTAAAAAATAGTTGTAGAATTGAACGATTTAATTGAAATTGTACAATTTCTGTGATTGAAAAGAACATAGAAAGAAGCCGAAAATGATTGAATGTTGTAAAATTAATTGAAAATAGAAAAGAGTAATTGAAAGTTAAATGAAATTTAATTACATAAATTAAATTATTAATTAGACCTACAAAAATACCGGCCCGCCTGGCGGCGGCCCACCGGGATTTTTCCCGGTATCCTGAATGGCCAATTCGGGCCTGCAATTAGTTTTTACGAATAAAGTAAACTTCAAAGAAGGGTAACATGATTTTCTCAAGTGTCCAGCGTCAAAATTAAAAGTTGTTGGATCGGACTAATAATTGCACAAACTTTAGTGCTATGGGTAAGTACTTTAACCACCAAATATTATGCAATTTAATTTAAAATTGTAGAGGGGGAGGGGGTTGAAGATTTGGATAAAGTAAGAACATTGAGTTTTTCAAAAAATCGTAGCTGCTAAATAACGAAATGAAAAAAATGTTCACCTACATGTTTTCGAAAGGTTTTTTCCTGGTCTTTCACATGGTGAAAAAGTTGTTTTTTTTTAAATCAAAATTTAACAATCTCCCTTTTACGGGCTCGAATTTGGAATTTATTTAAATTATAATGACTTGAAGATATACAAATTTAGAACCTGGAATGTTTTGCTATATTCATACCAAAAAATTTTAGATTGTATTTTAGCAATCTCTGTTTGTTAATTATTCAAATTTCATAAAAAATTAAAAATTTCAAGATTTATCTATCTACAAACCTTTAGTTATTTTTTTTAAATTTCTGATTCTTACATACAGTATATTAGATACTTGGGAAGTTGTAATTTAAAACTATTCATCAATTCAAAATTTTTTGTTAGGAAGTTTTTTTCAATCCTACATTAAATAATATCTAGATAAAGTATTTCCAACCATTGAAAATGTAAATAAGACATTTTTACATCTACATCTTTATGAATGCGCCGCACAGTGGTTTGAAATTAGAAATTGATGTTCAAATCAACTTTTAGAGAGAACGGCTGCATGGATTTTCAATTTTTTTTTTTGAAAAATTCATAAATAAATTCTTAAGAGATCTGTGAGAGTAGATTTTTGTTTTTTGTTTTATTTGTTTTTTAATGTTAATGCAAACAGCTGAAAAAATGTCAACTGTTTCGTTCTCTTTTTTTATTTTCTACAAAAAATTTTTTTAATGCCTGCCAACACCTTGATTTCATAGAAGTAACGAAATAGAATAAAGAAAAATTTTGAAAGCGCTAATTTAATTGTTATTGACCCCCTATTACCCCCTAAGAAGGGGTAGGAATTTCAAATTTTACGAAAAGTTGAGTTCGGTGTCTATTCTTATATTTTTGGGCCGCTGAAACCGAAAAAGACCATTAAAAACAAATTTCACCCCTTCTTCACCCCCTATTACCCTCGACAGGGGGTTGATATTTCAAATTTCGAAAAAAAATCGAATAGGGTGTTTTTTCCTAAGGTTTTTGGGGCGTTAAACCCGAGAAAGACCACCAAACCAAATTCTGACCTCCTTCACCCCCTATCACCCCCTGGGAGGGGGTTGGAATTTCGAATTACACCAAAAGTCGAGTTCGGTGTCTATTCCTATATTTTTTGGGTCGCTGAAACTCAAAAGGCACCCAAAAACAAATTTCTCCCCTTCTTCACCCCCTAATACCCCTTATAACAGGAGGTTGATATTTAAAATTTCGAAAAAAAAATCTAATAGAGTGTCTATTCTTAAGGTTTTTTGGGCGAAAAAAACCGAGAAAGACCACCAAAAAACAAATCCCCCCTTCACCCGCTATTACCCCTAAGAGGGGTTGGAATTTCGAATTTCAAGACAAGTTGAATTTTGTGTCTATTCCTATACTTTATGGGCCTCTGCAACCAAAAAAGACCCCCAAAAACAAATTTCTTCCCCCTTCACCCCCTATTACCCCTGGGACGGGGTGTCTTTCACTATGTTTTTTGGGGCACTTAAACCGAAAAAACAACCAAGAAAAATTCCTCTTTTCTTTACCATGTTTTACACCCTGGCAGTAAATTCAATTTTTAATTTTACAAAAGTAGAGTACGGTGTCTATTTTATTATGAAATTCGAAATTTCAACCCCCTCGCCTGGGGTAATAGGTTGTGAAAGATGAGAGAAATTTGTTTTTGGGGTGTTTTTCGGTTTCAGCGCTCCAAAAAACATAGGAATAGACACCGAACTCGACTTTTCGTAAAATTTGAAATTCCTACCCCCTCTTAGGGGGTAATAGGGGGTAAGGGAGGAGGGAATTTGTTTTTGGTAGTCTTTCTCGGTTTTAACGCCCCAAAAACCTGAGGAAAAAACACCCTATTCGATTTTTTTTCGAAATTTGAAATATCAACCCACTGTCGAGGGGTATAGGGGGTGAAGAAGGGTTGAAATTTGTTTTTAATGGTCTTTTTCGGTTTCAGCGGCCCAAAAAATTTAGGAATAGACACCGAACTCAACTTTTCGTAAAATTTGAAATTCCTACCCCTTCTTAGGGGGTAATAGGGGGTCAATAACAATTAAATTAGCGCTTTCAAAATTTTTCTTTATTCTATTTCGTTACTTCTATGAAATCAAGGTGTTGGCAGGCATTAAAAAAATTTTTTGTAGAAAATAAAAAAAGAGAACGAAACAGTTGACATTTTTTCAGCTGTTTGCATTAACATTAAAAAACAAATAAAACAAAAAACAAAAATCTACTCTCACAGATCTCTTAAGAATTTATTTATGAATTTTTCAAAAAAAAAAAATTGAAAATCCATGCAGCCGTTCTCTCTAAAAGTTGATTTGAACATCAATTTCTGATTTCAAACCACTGTGCGCGGCGTCGCGCTGTACAACTTTGTTAAAGCTATACTTGTGTAACCAGTAACCACCGGGCCTAATATTTTTATGTCATTTTCTACAGAATAGTTATTATTCATTTTTTAATAATTAAATATTATATTTTTTCATAATAATTTGTATAATTTAATTTTATATATATCGTTTTTAAAATTACAAAACTTTAAATTTTTTATAATAGTAATTAAAATTTTTTGATTCTAATATTTAATATTATGTGCATCATTTTTAAAACTCGATTTAACTACTTTCTGCTTCCTCTTGGAAAAAATATTTAACATTTTTTCAACCAAACTTAATTTATAGATGTTTGAATTTTAGTGCGCGTTTAATGTACACTGAAAAAACAGTCCGGTTAACTTAACCGGAATTCCGGTTAAGCCCTATTTAACATGATTTTCCGGTTATTTTAACCAGAATTCTGGTTAATTTTCTAGTATTCTGGTTAGCTTTACCAGAATTTCCGTTTACAATAACCGGAAAATCATGTTAAATAGGGCTTAACCAGAATTCCGGTTAAGTTAACCGGACTGTTTTTTCAGTGTAGTGTTATGAATTTTGATATAAAAATGTCTTATTTAAATTTCCATTCGTTGGAAATACTTTAGCTAGATATTATTTAATGTAGGATTGTAAAAACTTCATAATAAAAAAAAATCTAACACTCTACCTATATTTTTATGGATGATAATTATTTGTTAATTAATTTTTTATAAATATTTATTTATAAATCATAAAATTATCCAAAATACTTCATATAGGGCTCGTTCGATGCGCATTTTGATAAGCTTCAAAGTGGTGTGTTCAGAATTGCCGTAACTTAATTTTTTTGTAAAAATTTTCAATTTTTATACATTTTTATTAATTAATTTATTAATTATTCGAAAACAACAAAAAAAGTAATTTTGTTCTTTTAGTATGTTTAAAGTACACTACTTGAGTTTTCTTTTAAGACAAAAAAAAGAAAAAAAGGGTCCATTTTGAAAAAAAAGTCAAAAAAATTTTTAATTAAAAAAAAAAGGATTAAATTTTGATTTAAAAAAAAAAACTTTTTCACCATGTGAAAGAGCAGGAAAAAACCTTTCGAAAACATGTAGGTGAACATTTTTTTCATTTCGTTATTTAGCGGCTACGACTTTTTGAAAAACTCAATGTTCTTACTTTACCCAAATCTTCAACCTTCTCCCCCCTCTACAATTTTAAACTAAATTGCATAATATTTGGTGGTTAAAGTACTTACCCATGGCACTAAATTTTGTGCAAATATTAGTCCGATCCAACAACTTTTAATTTTGACGCTGCACACTTGATAAAATTTGCCCCATATACATGGGACACACATTGCACTGCAAGCGGTGCGTCTGACGTGCCAAAATTAATTATTATAATAATATTATATTATATAATATTATTTATTTATTATTATTATTATACTAAATTATTATTATAATTATTAATTAATTATTATTTTTAAAATATAATCACTTTATAATACTGGGGGGTTGGTGCCCAGGGGGGCGGTGCCTCCCTAGTATGTATATATATATTATATACATAGAGAGAAAATTTGACAGGATTTGCGTCAAGTATGTTCAGGGTAAAGAGCCTCAATTAATACCAGTTGAAGAACGACGAAAAGAAGGGTGATATTCGAGGCTCGCTATGTCGATAAGTCTATCGGGCCGTCTATGGCATCAACGATCAACTCCTTATGCCTCGACGATCAGGGGAAAATCCGACAAATTTCGAGGCATGAGAAGTTGATCGTTGAGGCCTTACGCCCCGATAGACTATGAACATAGCGTCGTTCTTCCACCGGTATTGCCTCGGTGGTGTATCGAGGCTATTTATCCCGTTTCAGTTGACGTAAATCCTGTCAAATTTTCTCTCCGTGTATATATAATATATAAACTATTTTTAAACTTACATCATTTAATTTTTTAGTTGTGTTTAAGTGTTAAAACGCTAATAAAACACCGAAGTTTTTATTAATCTATTTAGAATGTATGAATAAATAACACTGTATTACAAAATTTAAATAAGTAAAAAGCTTCTTATCGAACCTAGTGGAAGTTGTATAGGTAATAAAAAACTAAAAAGAATGGTATACTGATATTAAATCTTTGATACACCCTCAAAATCTTGTTTAAGTGACAATGAACCGTTTTTAAGTATACACTGAAAAAAAAAATTATTTGATTCAATTAATTCAAATTATTTGAAAAATATTTACTTGGTTCAAATATTTTGTATTTAGATCTAAAAAATATATATTTGATTTAAATAACTTGAATTATTTGAATGCCACTTATTTGAATCAAATAAATCGTAATTGAATTAAAAAAATAATTAATTGAATCTAATAAATGGAATTATTCAACATAAATAATAATTTATTTAAAACAATTGATTTATTTATTTCCCTCAAATCTTTGGTTTTTTGATATAAATAAAAATTATTTCACACAATAATTTCATTTTATGTATTCAAGTAAACTAAATTATTTAAAACGAATAATGATTTATTTAATGCTAATACATTATTTTATAAAAACAAATCAAAAATACTTTGATCAAATAAATATTTAATTGAAACTATAATAGTGAGTTATTTGTAACCATTAATTTATTTATTTCAGCCGAATATTTTTTTGTTTAATACAAATACAAATTATTAAAGATAATAACTTCATTTTATGGATTCAAGTAACTTTAATTATTTAATGCGAATAATGATTTATTTAATACTAATACTTTATTTTATGAAAACAAATAAAAAATACTTCGATCAAATAAATATTTAATTGAAACTATAATAGTGAGTTATTTGTAACCATTAATTTTTTTATTTCAGCCAAATATTTTTTTGTTCAATACAAATAAAAATTATTTAATACAATAACTTCATTTTATGGATTCGAGTAAATTAAATTACTTAATGAATTGAATTGTTATTGTTCAATTTTGATTTAAATATTTAATATTCTGTTAAAGTATTTTTTATTAAATTAGTTATTTCTCATCTTTTATTGATTTCGGTCACAATTAATATTAGAAAGAATTGTTTAATTTGTAAATAATAGTATTTAATGGTTTCTTCATAAATTACTATTTATAAAAAGTTTAATATGATACTAAACATATCACAAATTAAAAAAGGAAGCAACCCTTGCAGACCTGACGTACGAGTAGAAGATGTTAATATTTCTCACCAGAGCTTGCGTGTACTAGTGCTTAAGCGTTTGATTTGCGTGCGTAGCGTTGAGGGTTCGAATCCTCTGTAGGTGCGATTTTTAATTATAAGTATATAATCGTTTATATGTGCGAAATATGTTGTGTAAAAATGGTAAAAACCTTTATAAACTATGAATTCATTCGTTTAAAGGAATAAATAACTCAAATACTAGAATAATACCTTAAATAAATAGAAAACCAGTTACAAATAAAGTAGAACTCAAGTATGAATAATAATTTAGAATTAATTTTATGATTTTAAAATTATTTTTAAATATTTTATTAGTTTCCTAACATTCTGGGACTCGGGAATTTTGAATTAAATAAGAAGTTTACTTGAATTAGATAATTTCTAATTAGTTACAAATAATTTATTTACTTAATGCAATTAGACATTTACTTGAGATAAGTAATTCTTGATTTAAGTCAAATTTAAATTTATTTGAATTTAATAATTTTTTCACTTGATGCAAATAGATTTCATATTTGGGCTTAATAAAAAAATATTTGACGGAATTAAAGGGATTTTAGTCAGAATTAAAACAATTATTCGTGATAAATAATTAAATACTTGATACAAAAAAATGTTTAGTTCTTTCAAGAAAAACATTTTTTCCATGCAAATAAATATTTATTTGAATTAAATAACATGAATTATTGAATTAAGTAATTTTCATACTTGATTTAAACCACTATTTATTAGTTTTAAGTATTCCATTTATTTGGTTAAAGTAATTTTTATTTGACGCAAATTACTGTTTATTTTATGCGATAATATAAAATACTTAGGACCAGTAAATATTTATTTGAGTCAAATATATATTTAATGGATAATAGACAAGTAAATGATTTACGAGGCGCATGAATATTCCCTAAATCTCATTTAGCTTAAATCCCATTAAGCCTAAAATCAAAAAGCCTAAAATGTATTCAGCCAAAATTCCATTTAACCTAAATTGCATTTAACCAAAATTTCATTTAACCTAAATCGCGTTTAACCTAAATTCATTTAAACCTAAATTTCATTTTACCTAAATCCCATTCAATATAAATTCCATTTAACCTAAATCTCCTTTAACCTAAATCTCATTTTACCGAAATTCCATTTAACCTAAATTCCATTTAACCTAAATTCCATTTAACCTAAATTCCATTTAACCTAAATCCCATTTAACCTAAATTCCGTTTAACCTAAATCTCATTTAACCTAAATTCCATTTAACCTAAATCCCATTTAACCTAAAACGCATTTAGTATATATTCCATTTAACCTAAAATGCATTCAGCCTAAATCTCACTTCACCTAAATCCCATTTAACCTAAATCTCATTTAACCTAAATTCCACTTAACCTAAATCCCATTTAACCTAAAACGCATATAGTCTAAATTCCATTTAACCTAAAATGCATTCAGCCTAAATCCCATTTAACCTAAATTCCGTTTAACCTAAATCTTATTTAACCTAAATTACACTTAACCTAAATCCCATTTAACCTAAAACGCATTTAGTCTAAATTCCATTTAACCTAAAATGCATTCAGCCTAAATCTCACTTCACCTAAATCCCATTTAACCTAAATCTCATTTAACATAAATTCCACTTAACATAAATCCCATTTAACCTAAATTGCATTTAACCTAAATCCCATTTAACCTAAATTCCATTTAACCTAAAACGCATTCAGCCAAAATCTCACTTCACCTAAATCCCATTTAACCTAAATCTCATTAAACCTAAATTCCACTTAACCTAAATCCCATTTAACCTAAAACGCATTTAGTCTAAATTCCATTTAACCTAAAATGCATTCAGCCTAAATCTCACTTCACATAAATCCCATTTAACCTAAATCTCATTTAACCTAAATTCTACTTAATCTAAATCCCATTTAACCTAAAACGCATTTAGTCTAAATTCCATTTAACCTAAATTCCATTTAACCTAAAACGCATTGAGCCTAAATCTCACTTCATCTAAATCCCATTGAACCTAAAACTTTACTTGATTCAACTATATTTATTCTTAAATTAAAAAAATTTTTAGGTTCAATGGGATTTAGGTGAAGTGAGATTTAGGCTCAATGCGTTTTAGGTTAAATGGTATTTAGGTTAAATGGAATTTAGACTAAATGCGTTTTAGGTTAAATGGGATTTAGATTAAGTGGAATTTAGGTTAAATGAGATTTAGGTTAAATGGGATTTAGGTGAAGTGAGATTTAGGCTGAATGCATTTTAGGTTAAATGGAATTTAGACTAAATGCGTTTTAGGTTAAATGGGATTGAGGTTAAATGGAATTTAGGTTAAATGAGACTTAGGTTAAATGGGATTTAGGTGAAGTGAGATTTAGGCTGAATGCCTTTTAGGTTAACTGGAATATAGGTTAAATGGGATTTAGGTTAAATGGAATTTAGGTTCAATGGGATTTAGGTTAAGTGGAATTTATGTTAAATGAGATTTAGGTTAAATGGGATTTAGGTGAAGTGAGATTTAGGCTGAATGCATTTTAGGTTAAATGGAATTTAGACTAAATGCGTTTTAGGTTAAATGGGATTTAGGTTAAGTGGAATTTAGGTTAAATGAGATTTAGGTTAAACGGAATTTAGGTTAAATGGGATTTAGGCTGAATGTATTTTAGGTTAAATGGAATTTAGACTAAATGCGTTTTAGGTTAAATGGAATTTAGGTTAAGTGGAATTTAGGTTAAATGAGATTTAGGTTAAATGGGATTTAGGTGTAGTGAGATTTAGGCTGAATGCATTTTGGGTTAAATGGAATTTATACTAAATGTGTTTTAGGTTAAATGGGATTTAGGATTAATGGAATTTAGGTTAAATGAGATTTAGGTTAAACGGAATTTAGGTTAAATGGGATTTAGGTTAAATGGGATTTAGGTTAAATGGAATTTATGTTAAATGGAATTTAGGTTAAATGGAATTTCGGTAAAATGAGATTTAGGTTAAATGAGATTTAGGTTAAATGGAATTTAGATTGAATGGGATTTAGGTAAAATGAAATTTAGGTTTAATGGAATTTAAGTTAAACGCGATTTAGGTTAAATGAAATTTAGGTTAAATTCAATTTAGGTTAAATGGAATTTTGGCTGAATGCATTTTAGGCTTTTTGATTTTAGGCTTAATGGGATTTATGCTAAATGAGATTTAGGGAATATTCATGCGCCTCTGATTTACTTGGATCAAATAATTTTTATTTGATTCAAATAAATTTTTTTTTCAGTGTAGATTCACGAATGTAAGACCTCGACGCATATCGACATTTTTTATCGAAATGAAAATGTTTTTTTTTTAAATTTAAACCTTATTAATTAGCCTTTTAAAACGGTACAATATTTTTTTCATTATCATTTAAATTCATCGATATGAACCAAACACCATCCAAAAATAATTTTATTTTTCATTGCTTTTCCAACTTTGAGACAAATTTATATCTCTTATCTCATTCATTTTTTTTTCAATGTACATTGAAAACACAGTCAATTTGGCTTTATATGAACTCAGATTGAATAAAACTTGATAAAAATTGTTCAAACTATGACACTTTTAACTTTTTAGTTACTTTATTAAATTTTGACTTGATAAAGAATTTTTCTTTACTTTCTTCCTTTCATGGTTTATTTTATTGTTTCTCAATTTTTATATGTATTTTTAAAAGGCTAAGAAAAAATTTTTAGAGTTTAAGAATCACTTTCTAGTGTATTATGATAATTTTATTAAATAGTGATCCATATATTTATTCTGCCGTGCTTTCTAGAAACACAGTAACTTCAAATTGAAAGAATTCCAGAAAAACGCTAAAAGTTGTTTGAATCTTTATTGTCTCGTCCCACGAAAGGTTGTCGTGCGAACGACCAAGTTGCTGACAGTTAATATACTAGGTCCGTCCTCGACGCGACGAGCGCCCGTTTGAGACCCTTCATCGCGTCGCGTAGCACAGTGGTCCAAAATTGGAATTTACTGTTCATAATTGCCTACAGCCTACAATTTTATATGGATTTTGACGTTTTTTTTTTTAATCTTCAGCGATAAATTCCCCAGACCACCATTGGGCCGGATTTTTGATTTATATTTTGCAACCTTTTTTATTTAAACAAATAAGTTGAAAAATGAACTTACGGTAACCAGGCCCGGATTAGCCATTCAGGATACCTGGAAAAATCCCGGTGGGCCTCCGCCAGGCGGGCCGGTATTTTTGTAGGTCTAATTAATAATTTAATTTATGTAATTAAATTTCATTTAACTTTCAATTACTCTTTTCTATTTTCAATTAATTTTACAACATTCAATCATTTTCGGCTTCTTTCTATATTCTTTTCAATCACAGAAATTGTAGAATTTTAATTAAATTGTTCAATTCTACAACTATTTTTTACAATTCTTATTTATTATTATCTTCAACTTTCAATTCCATTCTTCAATTTTCAATTCCATTCTTCAGTTTTCAATTATTATTTTTTTCGATATTCAAGAATTCTAGACTTTTTCAATTACTTCTTTCAATTTTTAATTACATTTTTTAAATTTCCATTACATTCTTCAATTTTCAATTATCTCCTTCAATTTTTTCAATCCTCAATAATTCTCAAAAAATTTTATAACTAATCTTTAACTTTTTAAATTATTTTGTTCTCTTGACCATTATTTCTTAGTGCTTTACGATATCAAGACGATATCATATTTGAGCAATATTGATATTGATCTCAAAATCTCTTGACCATCCAAAAATGTTCTCGAGTTGATAATATCGACCTAAAATAACTAAAAAATGACGAAAATAATTGACAAATGAAAAAAATTGGAATAATGACAAGATTAATAAATCGACAATTGACAAAAATAATTAAAAAAATTAAAGAACAAATATAATATTTTAAAAAAACAATTGGAAATTAAAAAAGGAAAAAAATTACAGAAATAATAATAATTGAAAAAAATTTTAATTTTAAAAAATTGACCTGGATTGAAATTTGAAGAAATAATCACAAATTGATGAGAAGAAAATAATATTAAAAAATGCCAAAATAAATAAAAAATGAAGAAAATAATTGTGAATTAGACAGAAAAATTGAGGAATTAAGGAGTTAAATTGAGATTTCAAAAAAATTATTGATAATAAATAATTTACAAATTACTATATTAATAAATATATAAATAGTATAAAAGAGTGAAAAAGCCCAGGATTGGTGAATATTTAAGAAAATAATTGACAATTAAAAACTGAAGAAAACTGTAGGAATAATTATAACAAATAATTGAAAATTGAATGGGATTTCAAAAAGTTAAAGTTGGTTGAAAATAGAAGAAAATAATTTCAAATTAGAAGAAATAGTTGAAAATTGAAGAAAAAAATTCAAAATTAAAGAAAATAATAATTGTGAATTTAAGAGGATAGTTGAAAAATTGAATTGAAAGTTCAAGAAAAATATTGTTAATTGAAAAAATCATCGAAAAAAGCCGAGAATTATTAAATATTGAAGAAAATAATTGCCAATTGGAAAAAATTCTAAACATGGCAAGATTATTAAATTAAAAACTGACAGAAATAATTTTAAACAGAAAAAGATAAACATGAAATTAAAAAAAAACTAAAAAAGAAAGAAAATGATAGGAATAGTTCTAGAAACAATTGAAAGTTTAATTGCTTTTTGAAAAATTAAACTTTATTAAAATTTGAAGAAAATACTTCCAAATTGAGAGAATAATTGAAAATGAAAAAAAGTATCAATAAAAGACAAGAATTGTGATTGGATACAAATAATTAAAGAATTAAAGAACTGAATTGAAATTTCAAGAAAATGATTAATAATTGAATAATATGAAAGAAAATAATTGAAAAAAGACGAAAATAAAGGACAATTGCAAAAAATTCGAAAAATTGCAACATTAAAAAGTTTACATTTCAACAGAATTATCTTAAAAGTTAAGAATGTAAATTAAAATTTAGAACAGAAATAACTATGAATAAAAATTGAAAGAAAATTTCTGTAGTAATTGTAAAAAATAATTGTAAATTTAATTGGATTATAAAAAATTGAACTGGATTGAAATTCTTGGATAATGATTGCCTATTGAAGGAAACAAGTGAAAATTGAAAAAATAATTGAAAAAAAATCGAGAATTATTGAATATTGACTGAAATAATTAAAAATTCAAGTAAATAATTGAAAACTGAAAAATAATTGAAAAAATGAGAATATTTGGAAACTGAAAAAGTAATTGAAAACTGAAAAGAAATAATTGAAAAACCGACAATATTTGAAAATCGAAGAAAATAATTGAAAACTGAAAAAATAATTGAAAAAACGAGAATATTTAAAAACTGAAAAGAATAATTGAAAAAAACCGAAAATATTTGAAAATTGAAGAAAATAGTTGAAAACTGGAAAAACAATTGAAAAAATGAGAATTATTGAATATTGAAGATAACAATTGAAAATTGATAAAAATATTGAAAGAAGCCGAAAATTATTGAATATTAAAGAGAATATTTGAAAATTGAAAAACATGATTAAAAATTAATTAAAATAATTGTGAATAGAAGAAAATAATTGAGATTTGAAGAAAATAATTGAGATTTGAAGAAAATAATTGTAAATTAAAGAAAGTAATTGGGTATTCAAATATTGAAAAAATGATTTTCAGGTGAATGAAAGCCGACTTTTTTTATGCTAAAGGGGGCAAAGTAGATAGAAATTCATTCTGAGGGATTTTTAAAGCCGGGGAATTCGCTAAAAAACTTTTTATTATATTTATTTAATAAAAATTGTCCATTTCTTGATTGAAGATTAGGGAATGATTTTAAAGGGTTGTTTTTGATTCTGAAGGGGTTAAGGTAGATAGGAATACATTCAGAGGAATTTTTAAAGACAGGAAATTCTCTCAAAATTTTTTTATTATATTTGTTTAATAGAAGTTGTCCATTTTTTGTCCTTTAAAATTGGTTAAAACCAGATTGAGGTGTTCATTAAACTAAGAAATTACTGCTGCTTTCGTACAAATGGCAGTAGAGAATGCTACTGTTCAAGAAATTCCAAATAATTAAATTATTGATAAGTTTAAATAAAATAATTTAATAATTTAATATTTTTATATTTTAGTTTTAAATGTTAATCAAAATTTTCAATTATATAGAAAGGGGCCGCTTTGAATATTTTTCCCGGGCCGCTTTTAATTCCCAATCCGGCCCTGACGGTAACAGTATTTGTTGTATATTTTTTAAAAGAGTGCTTCAATTAACTATGAAAGTATTTTTACAATCATATAAATGCTCAAGGATCAAAAATCCATAATGAAAAATTGTATTCCAATTGTTATTAACAATTGTTATAACACTGCAAAAAGTAAGCATCTTCATTTAACCCTTAGCTGCACAGTGGTCAGTCCCACTGACAACCTATTTTTTTTATTTTTTCGTAGATTATTAAAGATTATTGGAATACAGTCACTATTTTACATTTATAGACCCAATTTTAAGGTTCCTCAGTAAATTTCCGATTCACTTTTAAGATATTTCCGAAAAGTTAGCAAAAGTATCTTAAATTTCATTAGTTTTCTAAGTTGGAAACTGAAATAAAAGATACTTTAAACGTCTTAAAAGTGACTACAATGCATTTTAAGATGTTTCTTTTTACAGTGAAACAAGTACCTATACCCCAAAAAACGCGTTTTTGGGGTTTTTCAATATTTTTTTTCTGTTTAACCTGACACGTGCTGAACAACCTAATATATACGTGCTAGCTCTAGCACGTCTAGATAAAGAGAAAAAAAATATTGAAAAACCCCAAAAACGCGTTTTTTGTGGTATAGGTACTTGTTTATAACAATTGTTAGTAACAATTGGAATACAATTTTTCATTATGGATTTTTGGTACTTGAGCTTTTTTATGATTGTAAAAATAGTTTCATAGTTAATTGAAGCACTTTTTTAAAAAATATACAACAAATACTGTTACCGTAGGTTCATTTTTCAACTTATTTGTTTAAATAAAAAATGTTGCAAAATGAAAATCCAAAATCCGGCCCAATGGTGGTCTGGGGAATTTATCGCTGAAGATTAAAAAAAAAAACGTCAAAATCCATAAAAAATTGTAGGCTGTAGGCAATTATGAACAGGAAATTCCAATTTCGGACCACTGTGCGTAGAATGGTCGCGTATATATGTAGAAAAACCAGTAACTTCAAGGAAATATGTATACTCTCTAAATTTGAATTAGTTAAAAATAACTAATTATTAGTAAAATCGTGCCTGAGTTTTTGTTTCTGTAATTAGTTAAAAATAACTTATTATTAGCAAAATATGACTAATTATTAGTAAAAATATAACTAAAAAATAGTTCAAATTTGACTAATTGAATTAGTAAACAGAATTTTACTAAAATTTTAGTAATTAAGACATAACCCAAAAATGAAATTAACTAATAATTAGTTATTTTTTACTAAATGGTTAGTAGAAATATAATTATTTCAATTAGTGACTGAGTTTTTGCTTTCAAATTAGTTATTTTTAACTAATTCAGATTTAGAGAGTAGGTATTAAGAATAAATATATAGCAATTTAAAAATTGTAAAAATAATAATTATAATTCATTAAATAATGAATTATAATTATTTAATGAGGTGGAATAGTTCTAATTATAATGATTGTTCTTCGATAATATTATATTACATGTTTAAATTTAATCTATTTATACAATATTAGAGTTATAAATTATTGTATTAAATTTGAATAAGGCTTTACAAAATAAATTAAAGGATAATTATTGCTGGCGCAAATATATTTATTTTGAAAAAATGAGAATTTAAAAGAAACAACATTTTTTGAACTCAATAAAGGTTAAAGGAATATAATTTTATAAAGATAATTAGAAAGTTGATAAAAGAAATGTAAAAATTCTTTAAAAGAAAAAGTTTATGACATTAAACTAAAAATATTTTTCTAATATTACACTTAAGACAAGTTCAACAACAATTTTAGAAAAATAAAGAAGCATAGAAGTGTTATGAAAGAATAAGTATAAGTTTCCAAAAAATATACTAATTAAAAACAATAAGCTTTTTTAAAAAAATATGAAAATAATTAAGATAATTAACGGAAGTAAGAAGTTTAATCAATGTTATAATATATTTATATTGAGTAAAATTATTTAAATAATTTGCATAATAAGAAGATAATTAAAGAAAATCTTAACATAGGAAAACGAATACAAAAAAATACCTATCAAAAGCAAAAGAAGAAAAAATGTATACCTAAATTTTGAAAAAAATAAGATGTGGAATAAAAATTAATTATAGTTAACGAAAAAGTGAAATCTCGTAGAAGTACTTTAAGAAATAAAAAAAAAAAGGATATAAATTGTTTATTCTCCCTTTTACGGGCTCGAATTTGGAATTTATTTAAATTATAATGACTTGAAGATATACAAATTTAAAACCTGTCATGTTTTGCCATATTCATACCAAAAAATTTTAGATTGTATTTTAGCAATCTCTGTTTGTTAATTATTCAAATTTCATAAAAAATTGAAAATTTCAAGATTTACCTATCTAAAAATCTTTAGTTATTTTTTTTTAAATTTCTGATTCTTACATACAGTATATTAGATACTTGGAAAGTTGTAATTTTTTTTAATTAAAATTATATTATCTGTTATAGTTTGCATTAACAGACGTATCTTTTTCCCACGATTCCAGTGACAATATAAAAAACTCATTTTTCGATTTTTTGTCAGTTACTGTGTCTCTAGAATACACGGCAGTTTTAGGTAATTCTTAAACTCCAAAAATTGTTTCTTAGCATTGTAAAAATACATCAAAACTGACAAACAGTAAAAACAAACCATGAAAGAAAGAAAATAAAATAAAACTCTTCATCAATTCAAAATTTTTAACTACAAAGTTAAAAGTGCCATAGTTTTTTTATATTATTTTTCTTAAGTAATACTTTCTATGGAGATATATTTTTACAAAATTAAAAATTATTAATTTGATACTTTTATTCCTATCTTCTTAATATTAAAAAAAACTTGCTATTAAACATGTTTCATTCATATTTCTGCAATAAAAATATTTTAAATTTTTTACCATTAAAAACCAAATGTGAGCGTATGCACGTTATAAAAAATTTTATATAAAATATAATAATTAATGGAAATTAAATCCTCGTTTTGACTATTTATTATAAATTAGAGAGATTTTTTATTGGCTTTAGGATCCATGAAAAAAGACACACACTTGATGCAAAAAAGTTTGGTATAAATATTTAACATGTCTTTTTTCATGAACCCTAGAAAATGAAACACCTCTCTAATTTAAAATATAATGATTTTTTAAAATTATCCTTATTAAATCTTTTTTCAAATAATTTTTTGTTTTTAGTTTTAGTTTTAGAAAGATTTCAGTTCATCAAAGAGAAATATTCTTTTATTAAAATATAGTTTTGTAACAAAAATTTCTGTAAAAGAAAAAAAAAGAGTGCGATGGCCGGGAATCGAACCCGGATCAACTGCTTGGAAGGCAACTATGCTGACCATTACACCACCATCGCACGATGTAGTTTTCAAGATTAATAATCGATCTCACTTGAAGGCTAAAATTTCAATTATCATGTCAATAGTTTAATAAAATTATTTATATAATTTGTAATCTATCTTTTTAAAATTACACATTGTCAGAATATGATAATGCGAAAGATCCTGAGTACACCTTTTTTAATGCTTCCTTCTACATTGGAAACCTCAGTATTGTATTAAGATATTTTAGTGCCCGTCCCATTATTATTTATTCTTTATATATTTTGTTAGTCAAAAATTTGTCATAATTTTTTTCTCTGAAAAAAAAATTTAAACTACTGTAAATGTTTCTTCCTTTTAAACAAAAACCAATATGAAAATCTTTTCGAATTTACAAATTGCGCCATTTTATGAATATTTCTGAATTTTGAATGAGTTATTAAACCTTAATGAACATTTTAACTGTCATGGTTTTTTATAAGGTTATTCTTAGTCAATAAAAGTGGGAGACATGAACAAGGCGCGATCCCTTGTTTGTCGCTGTGATTGTCGTAAGCAATTTGTCAATTATCGTCAATGAACGAAAGACCACAGGGCACAGTCCACTTTTTTAACATTTCTGTGAGTAATATTTAATTTCATTAATTTTATCTTTTTCTTTTTTACACATAAACTGATACTCAAAGTGAACGAATTTTTCAAAATTCTTTTTGCTACTCAATGTTTTGACTCTTGAGTTCAACAATTTTTTTTCACTTTTACGCGTACATTGGAAATCACAACAATAAGTTGAATAAAGGTTGAGAGAGTAAATTTTTCTTGCTGTCATTTCACCTGTAAGATTTACGTTTTACGCAAATCGTAATTTGTTTAATAATTTTTTGTATATCTATTTAATTTTTATATAGAAATAATCAGATGTTTTATATTTGGTATAATCTAAATAGTAATTAATTATTATTTTACTACCATAATAATAACTTTTTATCAAACTTTTTATTTTCTGCCTTAGTTTTTAGTTTATTTTAGGATTTTACAGTTCATTACATTTTTTGCTTCGTTTTATTAAAATATTCTATAATAATAAATCAGTTAATTTGTAATTTTTATCATGTTTTCTGCTTTTATTCTATTAATTTTAAATCATTATTTTAAATTTATTTAGTTTCCCGCTAAACAAATAGCTTTCGTTGCGTAAGAAACGCTTAGTTACATAAAAAACTGTTAGTTACGTGTTGCTACCCAGTCCTGGAGAACAAGTGACGACATCGTTGATTACACTCGTGATTTCATAAAACGCCATTTTCTTTGTGTGCAGTGCTCAGCAGTGTTGGAGCAGACTCATTATTTGCTCCAATTTCTCTAAATTTCAAGTTATTTTAATCAACTCTTTGTCTTTTGACTTGTTTAATTGACTGTGATATAACGTGTTCGTGTCGTGAGACGACATTTTGCCAAAGGATTTTTTGCCAATCTGAAAGATCCTCAAGTTCGAGATCGCGTGTTGACAGGTTTCAAAGAGTTTTAATCATCGAGTAAGTTGACTTTGTTAAAAGGATTAATAATTATTCGTGCGTTATTTATCGAAAGAATTTGTTCCCGAAAATTGTGCTGATTTGTTTTCTAAATCTAAATACTGACTCTCGAAAATTGTCAGTCGAGTTGTGCGTCTATTTTTTTTGTTATTGTAAATGAGAAGAATTTTTTAATGATACGTCATGTAAAAGGGGGTGTATTTTTCCATTTGACGTTTGATGAATCATTTGGAATCAACGATCTTTAATTCTTAACAATATTGTCGACATGTTAATCTACTAATTAACATATTTGTTACAACATTTAACCTGTCGCTGGAAATAAGTTTTGTTCCTTGTGGTTGTCAATAGTTTCTAAGAAGTGTTTTCTGCGTTGTAGCTATTCCATTGTTAGAAACGTTTTTGGCGTAGTAACTAGTGTTTTATTATGATTTTTTTAATGGTTTTTTTTTTACAATTTTACTTCGAGTTTATTATTAAATATGTTAATAACATTTTTTTATGTAAATTGTCATTTCATATTGGTTCTTTTTTCTGTTGTAGAATACTTTCATTGCCAGATTGAATCACATCAAGCATGTATTGACGACATTATCAATTTTGTAATCAAGAAGATTTGGATTTCTTTCATCATTTTCTTAGCTCCAGCTTGATTATAAGGTAAGACCTTTTTACAAAAATTCTCTGTTTTTTAAATTTTGGAATGCGCTTTCATTTATTTCTATTATTTATTTATTTATTTCTTTTATTAATTATTTTACTTATTTATTAATTATTTATTATAATTATGCTTCCTTATAAAGAAAGTATTTTTTTTCTTTTTCAATATTTTAAATCGTGAAAGTTGCACATTTTCATTCTTGAATAATTTTTTAAAGTTAATAACTTTCTTTATCAACGTCATACATTTCTATCACCAAATTACAGTGATATCAAATCACATTTCATAATTTCACCAGATACCAAAATCATATTTCTTCTCTGGCTCGAGGCAAAGAAACAAAACTTGATTTTCGCTACTGTTATTGTTTTATTTTGAAAGGTTTCATATTTTAAAGACTTTTGAGTTGTTGTTGAGAATGTATTCTGTATACAGTCTTATATTATGTTTGATGCTCATTTATCACTGAATGTTTATTTTTACCTTTTGAAATTGCACAAGCATGCGTTTATTTCAAGCTCTCCAATTGAGTTTGTTTACATCAATGCACTAATAAATTTTTCTATATTTTCTTCTGAAACGCTTGAAAATTGGGATGTTTGAGTTTTTAAGGTTTAAGCTCTTGGCTAATTAGTGTGTCTGAATTTTTAAGGTTTTAAGCTCCTCGTTAACAAGTATGTCTGAATTTTAAACATTTTTTTGCCCTTGGCTGCTTATCTTTCTTTAATAAATTGTCTCGTAAATCCGCTTGGATATTTTTAATTTTTTAAATATAATTTTGTTAAAATAACTTTAATAAACAAGTTCTTTTGAAGATTATTGAAAATTTAGGTCTAGTTTGCTATTGATATTGATAGATTTTTGATTATTGTTTATTATAAAACAATATTAATATAGTAATAATGTTATAGCAAAATTATTACTATATTGACTAAAAAATTAAATCTAAATTGCTATTAATCTTCAGAGGAAGGTATATTCAAGTTTATTAAAATTATGAATTAATTTATATTAATATGTATTGATAATAATAAAATTAAAAGCATGTGTGTGGGGCACTGGATAGCGGAAATGCTTGTTATAATAAGGCGTAATAAGTAAGGTTGAAATCACATTTTAAGTGCTTCTAACAGAATAAAAGACAGAAAATGGCGTCGCGAAAGAAAGTACTTCTAAAAGTGATCATCCTGGGAGATTCTGGTGTTGGAAAAACCTCCTTGATGAACCAATATGTCAACAAAAAGTTTAGCAATCAATATAAAGCTACAATTGGTGCTGACTTCCTCACGAAAGAAGTTATGGTTGACGATAGGATAGTTACTATGCAGGTAAATATATTCATATGTCTCATTTAAATATCTTTATGAAGCTGAACTTATCCGCTAGTTTATTATTTAATTATTTTAAAGTATTAATTAATCTCTAATTAATAATTTGCGTACATTTTTTATTATTAACAATCTAGATTGTCAACTTTTAATAAATAATAATTTAGATTTTAGAAGAATTCAGATATCTAATCTTTTTGTATATTTTATAGTAGTTTAGCTTAATTTTCAATATCTAAATACTTATTTAAGATAACAATTTCCAGTTTTTACAAATTAAAATTTTTCTTTCTTAGATTTGGGACACTGCAGGACAAGAAAGATTCCAGTCCCTTGGAGTAGCATTTTATAGAGGTGCAGATTGCTGTGTTCTTGTTTTTGACGTTGCAGCACCAACGTCATTCAAATCCTTAGACTCCTGGAGGGACGAGTTTTTAATACAAGCTTCTCCAAGGGATCCTGACAATTTTCCGTTTGTTGTTGTCGGAAACAAAGTAGAACTTGAGAACAGATCGGTAAATATGAAAATATTATTTTACATTCTACCTGCCTGTAAATTATTCTTCATTTAATTAAAAATAATTATTTTAATTTTACGTTAATTTACATTTTTTTGTTCAGGTATCCACCAAAAGAGCTCAACAGTGGTGTCAGTCGAAAAATAATATTCCTTATTTCGAAACTAGTGCGAAAGAGGGAATTAATGTGGAACAAGCTTTTCAAACGATAGCGAAAAACGCTTTAGCCCAAGAAAGTGAGGTAAATATTATCATGATTAGTCATGTTTCTTTAAAAAGTTTTTATCTGTTTAATCATGTGTTTTACTAATTGGTTTATAAATTGTTATTATTATCCATTTTAACTATTTCTAAATAACAGAAATATAAATTTGTGTAATGTCAAGAATCAGACGATCATATCTTCTCGTATTTTTAAAATTTTTATCTCTTTCAATCTACTTCGTGTTTTTATAAATTTTTTACAATCTAAAGTTTCAATTTACCAAAATTTCAATCCATTGAAAATATAATTATTCTACTCAAATCATCCACTGATTAAAGTTTAAATTCACTCTTAATTTAATCTATGCATATTTTAAACGATTTTAATTTCAATTCGTTTCAATTCTTATTGATCTCAAAATCAATATCGATGAAAATTTGAATTTATCACAATTTTATTCTATTTTTTATTGTTCCCAACGTTTGTTGGTGACAATTTCGAACGATTCTAAATTTAATTCATTCTAATGTCATTTCATTGCTATTTATTTCAATTTCTTCTACATAATTTTAATCAATTTAAGTTTAAACTTTTCTAAATTATTATTCGAACTTTAATTTATCTACATTTTAATTGATTAAAGCTGGAATATTAATACAAATTTCATTTTATCCAAATTTGTTTTTTTTTTTAAATTGAATCTGTCTAAAAATTAATCCATTTATAGTTCAATCTTTTTGGATTTAAATCAAAAAATGGTTTTTTTTTTAATATAATCAGTATGTAAACTTGTCAAGTGCTTATTTGTAAGTAGTTTATTTTTTAAACTGAGAACATTTAATAAGAAATAATGAAGTAAAACATTTAATCAAAATCAAACAAATTATGTCGAATAAATGAGAAAATTTCAAAAAAATATCTTCAAGTTCATATAATTGCAATATTAAGAAAATTAGGTAAAAGCAACGAAAAAATAAATTAGAAAAAAAAGAAAAAACATATAAACGTAAAAAAATAAGAAAAGTCTATTAAAAAAATGAGAAAATTCTTTTAAATAAAAGAAGTTACGGACTTTATTAAGGAAATAAAAAAAAATTTAAGAAAGCAAGACAAGAATGAAACAGTGACATAAAAATAAATAAAAAAAGTAGAAACTGTCTTCATAAAATTGAACTATTTACGGACATTTTTTTAAATTAAAAAAATAAATAAGATGATTAAAAAAAAAATTTTAATTAGAAAAATTAGAGAATTATTTTACAAAGAATTGAAAAAAAGAATGAATACAATTTTGCAAAATTTCAAAAGAAAAAAAATTCTATGAAATAGAATACTTTGACTATAAAAAAGTAGAAAAATGAGAAATTTAAAAAGCATGGAATAAATGTTTTCAAAAATTCGCAATTGCAAGATAAAAACTAAACAATTTAAAAGGAGGAAAAACGTTTCTAAGAAATAGAAAAATGATGACAAAAATTGAAGAATTAATTAAAATGCTAGAAAGGACTAAGAAAATTTTGAAACAAAAAGAAAATTAAATAAATAGGAAGAAATCTGAAAAATGTTTTTTTTTTAACTGACAAACTGTAAAAAAAATGTAAAAAATAAAAAATTTGCTAAGAATCTACTAAACAATTAGAATACAAATTATGTAAATTAATTGAGTTATCAATCAGTACTTAAAAACTGAACATTTATTAATTAAGTTTGTTAAACTTTTATTTTATTTTGTTTTATTTTATTCTGTTTTATTTCATTATATTTTTATGTTTGTTTATTCTCCGTCACTCAGTACTTTGCATGAAAGGGCCTTTTATTATTGTAAACCCATTTATAGACAAATAAAAAAGTAAATAAAAATAAAATAAAAAATGAATTATAAAGACATATAAAAATTTTACAAAAGAAATTTAAACATCCTTTAAAAATAAAACAGTTTATGAAAATTAAACCCAAAATATTTTTATAATTTTATACTTAATAAAAGTTCAACAATAAATTTAGAAAAATAAAAAAATCTAAAAAATTTATAACAGAATAAGTAAGTTTATAAAAAGTAGACAAGATGTGGAAACAAATTGAATGAATTTACAAAAAAAATAACGTATTTATTTTTGTAAATATGGAAATAATTCAGAAAGTCAACATAATAAAAAGTTTAGTGAATGTTATAATAACAAAATGTGTAAAATAATATTAAATAATTTACTTAAAAAAAAGAAAGTTAATGAAAATCCTAAGGCAAAAAGACAAATAAAAAAAAAGTATCAAAAATAAGAGAAGAAAAAATCTTAAATTTTTGTAAAAATAAGAAATTTTAAGATGAAAATTAAACAGTTTCTAAAAAAGTAAAATGTCTTAGAAATATTGTGATATTTAAAAAAAGTTTTATCGCGAATATGGAAAAAAATTAATAATTTGTATTTAAATTTGAATTAATTGAAATTTAAAACCTTGAATAAATTGGAATATGAGTTAATTGACGTTTGGAATTTATTTAAATTGTAATAACTTAAAGATATAAAAATTTAATACTATTTTTTGTTACCTTCATACTAAAAATTTGTAGATCGTAGATATTTTGATCATATGTATTAGCACAATTTTTTAAATTTTATAAAGAATAAAATATTAAAATTGAAATTTTTAAGATTTAATCACAAATTTTTTGTTTTTTTTTATGGTTTGCGATTTTTTACATGCAGTATTAGACATCCAGAGGATTGTAAAGCTTTTTTTTCTATAAATCATGATTTTAATGCAAATGCCCAATGATTTAAATCAATTACTGGTCTGAATCCAAGTTTCAATTTTTTGTTCTACATATTTAAAAAAAAAAAAATACGGGATATATGATTAAGTTTTAAAATTAATTATTTAGAATATTTATTTCATAGAATTTCATTTGGAAGAATCTTCTTTTTGTCGAAATTTCACATTTTCGAATTTTGAAATTGATGAATCAAAAAATATGAAGAAAATGTCAGATACTTTTTCGGACATTTGCAATTTTGGACAAATAAACATTCTGCATTTTAAGTTTTCTATCAAATGCTAATTCGTACTAATACAATTTCGGATAAATGAATATTCTGGTATTTAAAAATGCGATTAACCTAAACTTCTGTAAATAAAAATTCTTCTAAATTAAAATTCCTTTAAATTGCAATTCTTTTAAACGAAAAGTTGGTTAAAAGGATTTCTGTAAAATGAAAATTCTGTTAAATATGAATTCACTGATCTAAAAATTCTGTTTGGTCAAAGTTCAGATTAATTTATGTTCGATTGAAAACATATTCGAAAATGTGAAATTTCGATTAAACGAAGATTCATCCTAATGAAATTCTATAAAATAAATATTCTAAATATTAAAATCTAGAATTTAATCATACGTCCCAAAGGTAGTGGGACGTACTATCTCTTTCACATTTTTTGTTTATAAATATTTGTAAAATATAAAGGCCAAAAAATCTAATAAAAACTGGAAATTTTTTAGGTGGAACTCTACAATGAATTTCCCGACCAGATAAAACTGACCAACGATCAAAGAAATAATGGAAAAGGAGATTCTTGTGCTTGCTAGGTATTAAATTGACAAAATTTTGGACGTGTATGTTAAGAAAGCGCAGGTTGGATTATTAATAATTAAGAATCTCTGCGTAAAAATTTTTGCAAAAAGCACTGCAATCACAGAAGCTGGTTAAATTCCAGTGAATGTACCTCAGTTTTTATTTTACTATTCTTAATTGACTAATTTTACGTTACAATTGAAACATACTCAGATCATTTTGATCTCTGTTGCCAATCTACACACTCTGTGTCTGATGACTATCAAACTTAGAGCAATAAAATACAGAATACTGTAAATATCACAGAGAATTATGAAATCTCAAATTGAAAAAGAAAGAGAGAGAGACAAAGTAAACGCGGCGACCAATTTCACAATAAATTGTTAGAAAAATTGTATTGTATCTGTATTGTCGTCATGTTCCATTTGAGAACAATATCGGTTAAAGTACAGACACAGACTATGTTTCGCCTTGTGTTTATTAGTTAAAATGAAACCACCACCTTTTTGTACGACGTGGTTTGACTAGCAATCATTTCTTATATTATTTTTAAGTAGTAAGCATCACTTTTAAGAGTGAGGTACACATAGGCTTATTCAATTTATTACGTGTGTTCGTAAAACTATCTTTAACAGTAACTATTGGGTAATTGTAATCTATTGAGATTTTTATTGCATCGTTAGAAAGAATATTATTAAGGGGGTAAGGTAATTTTTTTGCATGCAGTTAAAAAGAGTTCGTCGGATTAAAAAAATTAAGCAGATTTTGCAGAGCTAAGCTCATAATCCTGTAAAATAATAATTATTAATTGCAAGAAATAATTTTTAAAAAAAAATAAGTGGCGATTCAAATGAAGAAGAAACAAAAAATTATCATGATTCGATTGTTTGTAGTTACGTGACTGTTTATAGTTGCAGAAAGAAATCTATCATATTATACTCCAAATATTAATGTGTATTTTTCTTAATTTATTACACTGATGTAGAATATTTTAACCTAGGTATGTAACAAAAAAAAAACACAGACAGCTTTTAGCGATGCATAACCCTTAAATAAATCCAATCAAACATCCGATTGTGATATTTTACATGATACGTAAAAAAAACAGATTTAAGCGACACTGATTCACGCAAGAAAGTCTAAAGTGTAGGTCTTGTTACTCAAATATGTGCCAAATCGCAGAGTCGCTGCAATTTCCGGCTCTATCAGTAATTCATCCTCCTGAGCAAGTCCCGGTATTCCCGCTGAAAATTTTTATTATAGATAATTTTTAAACTATCTTCATTAAATAACGTATTAGGAAGTTACAAAATTTTTTGGTTTGAATTTTGTTATTTATTTGGATTTGAGAGGCAAAAAATTATATAAAAGAGATAAGAAATCGGATTTAAAAATTATGGTAAAGTTCAGCGCGTTTTTTGACCAATAAAAACGAATTCTTGTTACAATTAAGTATTTATTTACAAATAAAAAAGACTATTTTTCAAAACTTTGGTAATAAATAGTTAATGGGAAAGATAATTGATGATAATGAGTATTTAAATACCTAAACAAAACTTTGTTTTTTGTTTGTTGAAAAGCATTAAGAACTTTACGGTAACTTTTAAAAGATAAAAGTTTGGATTCTAATAATAAAAAATGCATACTTACAAAATTGTAAAACATCTGGTACTGAAAAGAGAGTAACTCTTTTTAATTTAAAGACTTTTACATTCAAACATCCCAAGTCGACAAGTATCTGTGAAAATATAATTATTATGAAATTTTATTTTAGTTGATTTTAGAATTGTAATTTATATTTTTATAATCAATTTTTTAATAAGCATCTCGTGAAATTGTGCATTAAGACAATATTACAGTTGAAGAATTGTTTAGAAAACAATAATTAAAATAACGAAATAATAAACTTTTCCGTTTTATTTTTATTGTAATTCAAGAAGTATCCTTAGTTTTGAGTATATTTTTTAAAAATTGAAATATTTATTAGTTTTATTATTTAAATATTTTAAAAACTAAACTTACCTCAACCACTTCTCTTGTGTGGAAAGGTTGAAGTGCTGGAAGAAATCGATTTTGTACTTTGTTTAACATAATACCAGGATGTTTTATGCAGTACGATAAAACTGCTCCCATCATTCTATCAAGCACTCGTCTATTTAGAGTTCCATCGACATGAATCCACGGTTTTATTATTACTTTGACTTCTTCTGCTGAACTAAAATTACAAATTTTATAAACAAAATATATTTAATTAGTGATTAAGCGTTTGAAGATAACAAAAATTTGCTTTTCGTTGATAAAAGGAATATTTATTTACTTATTTTGTTGACGAAAAACAAAAAATAAAAAAAAATCCTTGCTTTATTTCCACAATGATTATCACTTATTAAACACATTTTCAGAAAAAACTTTAAATTAAATTATTTAAAATGGATAATTTTAAGAAGAATGGAAATTATTTTATTGTTACAAGAATACAAAATGCAGTCATTTTTGCACTTAACTTTTTTTTATTCGACTTTGAAAGTTAAATTTTTTCTAAAAAAATTAATAATTAGTAAATAAATGCTCAAGTAGAACAAAAATAATTTTCAGTTTTCGAAAAATTATATTTTTTTCTTTTAATAAAATTTTTTTAATAACATACCCAGAAAAAAAATATTCGAATTAAAAAACCAAATTTTCTGAAACTTACTTCAAGTCCAACATTTGTGCTGATCTAAAAACATCCGTTTCTTTTAGAATAGAATTTTTCTGTCTTAAGCTTCGCCTTAAAGCTTCTTTGGGATCCTCTTGATTGTTTGAAACTTCGCTATTTTCTTCATTGCTTATTTCCATCGGTTCCGTTTCTGAAACTTCTTCAATTTCTGATGGAGATTTCGGCTCTAATTTTGGCGTTGTTTCTTCTAAGGTATTTTCTGAATTTTTATCATCATCTAAAAGGTACACAGCTCCTTTCGGTACCGGCGGCTGATTCTCTTGTTCAAGACGCAAAATTTTGTAAGATTGAATTAGCCAGAGATCAAAGTATTGCTGATGAATGTAACGAACTCCTGTTACACCAGATCGTAATATTTGTCCATTTTCTTTTAAAATTGATAGAATATCACAGACTGTTTCGCCGTAGTTACCGAATGCTTCCTGATGAATAAGTAAGAAAAATAATCGTTAATAGTCAATTCATATATTTTTTATTAAAAATTACATTTTATACTAATCAACTTAGCCCGATATTTCATTTTAAAAAGTATATTATTCGGTCAAATTTATGAAGATATCAATTTTTCTCTAAAAGTCCCCTATTTTAAAAATTTGTCCCTATCCCATATTTTTCACAGAAACTGGAAATTTGTAAAAAAAAAAACTTTAAAAAACTTTTGATCTCAAACTTTAATTTATTCAAAGTCTTTATTTTGTTATATAATATTTCGAAAAATTCATTAATTTTTTTATTGATTTTCTTATTTATTCTGATAATTTAAGGGGAGACGGAAGTACAATTTTTTTCATTTCTCTGATTACTTTTAGATTAACTCATTTTTTAGGTAAATTTATTAAATTTTCTTTACATTTTGCGTCTATTTTTTTGCAAATTTATTTATCGTTTCATAAAATTTTTAGATTCTAAGATTTTCTAAACAAATTTTTGTTATTAAAATTGTTTAAAAATTTGATTCTTTTATTTTTTTAATGTATTTATATATTCCTTTTTAAACTTTCTTGAATTTATGAATAATTTTCAAATTTTTTTCAACTTCAACGGAATTTGTCATTTTGTTTATACAATTTTTACACTGCCTTATTTTATTCTTACTATTTTTTATTTTGTAGTTCATTTTTCGCTATTTTTATGTTTTTTCTAATTTTTTCATAGTTTGTCAAACTTTTTTTTTTATAATTTTCTCCAATTTTTCAATATATTGCTTTGTTTCTTTTTCTCTTTTTCTATTTTATCTCTTTTAATATTTTATTTAAATTTACTAATAAACCAGTCGTAAATTTATCAGAATTTTAATCTATTTAAATTTTATTACATTCAAATTTTAGTGAATTAAATTTTTTATTTTTTTGAGAAATGTTTCTAAATTGATACTACACAATGTTTCTCATAAAGAACGAAAAATTCCATATTTTGACCCAAAAAATCTGTTTTCTCAAAAACAGCTCTATGAAAGATTTTGGATATTTTTGTAAAATTAGGGTGACCACTGGACCGGGAAAATTTTTACTAACCCGGGAATTTCTTCGAGGATCTAAAAGTTCTGAGGAATTTTATCGAAAATCAATTTTTTTCATATATTACAAATTTGTAATAATAATAATAATAATAATCCTCAAGTTCTTTCATTCCTTCATTCATTTTTTGTCTGTTCACATCTGAAATTTTGCATATAAATATTTTTTGTTATAAATCAGATACTTTTTAAAAAATGCATTTTAAGTGATTAAAATTAAAATTTATAAATATCAGTTCAAATAATTTTAATTTCATTAATAAATAAATCTATAATTTTTTCTATATAATATGTAATATAATTATTCTTTAATTTTTTTAAATTATTTTGTTTTGTTGTCGATTATTCTCGCCAGTTTTTGAATTTTTCTTTCGATTGTCAATTATTTTTCTCATTTTTCAATTATTTTCTTTAATATTTAATTATTTTAGTCATTTTGTAATTTTTCTTTCAATCCTCAACTATTATCTTAAAATTTTAATTTAATTATTTAATTTTTAATTATTTTCTTCATTTTTCAATTACATTCTTCGTTTTACAATTATTTTATTCAATTTTCAATACTCTCATTTTCTCAATTATCAATTATTTTCTTGAAATTCCAATACAATTCTTTAATTTCCAATTGATTTCTTCAATTTTTATTTATTTTCTACAATTTCTTTCATAATTTTTATCAGTTTTTAATTAGCAATTTATTATTTTCCTTCAATTTTATACTTATTTATTAATTTTAAACATTTTTTCTTCAAATGCCGATTATTATCACGATTTTTAGTTATTAATTATTTTCTTAAAATCTCCATTTAATTCTTCAATTTCCAAATTATTTCTTCAATTTTTAATTATTTTTTTCAATTCTCAAATATTGTCTTTAATTTTCAATTATTTTTATCGATTTTCAATTGATTTCTCAATATCCAATAATTTTCGGATTTTTTAAATTACTTTTTTTCACTATAATTAAAATTGTTTTAAAATTTCATTTCAATTATTCAATTCTAGAACTATTCTCTTCAATTCTCAGTTATTTTCTTTCAATTTAAATTTCACTTTCACATTTTAAATTATTTTCTTTAATATTAAAAAATTTTTTTTTTTTCGATTATCGTTAAGTTTTTTTAATTTTAAATACACTTGTTCTATTATTTGCTTTCATTTTTAATTTCATTCTTCAATTTTTATTTCCATTTTTCAGTTTTAAATTTTCTTCTTCTGTATTCATTAATTCTCGGTTTTTTTTCAATTACTTCTTTCTAATTTTTAAGTTATATTTTTTAAATTTAAATTTCATTCTTCAATTTTTAATTACTTTCTTCAATTTTCAATTACTTTTTTCAATTTTAATTATTTTTTTCGATTTTCAATCCAGTTGTTAAATTTGCAATTATTCCCAATAATTATTCTTAAAATTTTATTAATTTTTCAATTTGCAATTGATTTATTTAAATTTAATATTCCTTGTTAAATTTTTACAATTATTTTTTTCAGTTGTCTATTCATCTAATAATTTTTCGAAATTTGTTTTCAATTGACAATTATTTTCGTCGTTTTGTAATTTTTTTTCAATTATCAATTATTTTTTCAAATTTCATTTAATTCTTAATTTTTCAACTTATTTTCTCAATTTTTTATTATTTGCTTCACTTTCAATTTTTTTTTTTATTTTCAATCCAGTTTTCAATTTGCAATTATTTGCAGCAGTTATTCCTATAAATTTTCAACTATTTTGTTTAAATTCAGGGACCGTCACGAAATTAATTTGATTTTTGGAGTTTTTTCAAAATATCTAGTAATAGTCAATAGATTTTACTTAAAGATTGAAATCAATTCATCAAATTTAAGGCAAAAAATGATTCTACGTTGTTAAAATTTCAAAATTGATTTTTAATTTTTTGTTACTTCGCTTGAACCGTAATTCGAAACCTAATTATTTTGTTTCGGTTCGAATTACGGTTCAAGCGAAGAAACAAAAAATTAAAAATCAATTTTAAAATTTTAACAACGTAGAATCATTTTTTGCCTTAAATTTGATGAATTGATTTCAATCTTTAAGTAAAATCTATTGACTATTACTAGATATTTTGAAAAACTCCAAAAACCAAATTAATTTCGTGAGGGTCCCTGTTTAAATTTAACATGTATTGTTTAATTTTCTAAGGATGGCTCTCAATTAGAGGTCGAAACGTTGGCAGGAATTTTCAAATCTAATCTTTTTAAATAATTTGAAATCCAGATCCTAATAATAATTGTCCAAAAATTTAGATTTTAATATTTTGTAATAATAAAACTTTTAAGCTTTAAAATTATAATTAATAAGATTATAAGAATGTGTAAATTTTAAATTTAAGTATAAAGATTATTTTAAATATAGAGGCGAATTTTACAAAATGAAAAATACTGTTTTAATTGTTCGAAAATTTGTGATCGGGAAATCCAAATCATTGACCAGGAATTTAATTTCATAAAAAAAGTGGCCACCCTGAAAATACTCATAAGTGTCCAAATTCAATATATGACAAAAATTTTACAGTGAGAGCACATTTGTGTTAAGGACCACCGTGTTTTATTTATACAGTACCGTCGGGAATTGTCAGTCCACCTATTTTTTAAGGTTTGAAAAACGTCTTTAAACGTACAAAGTATAATTGAACCGTCTGCGATCAAAAGGGCTTATAAACGAGTGCGCAGGTCCCCTGGCGCAGCCGTAGACTCGCTGTACGAGAGGCCATCGAAAATCACGCGTAAGCCCTTTTGATCGCGGACGGTTCAATTATTAAAATTTTTCTGTGTTTATTTCCTTAAATTAGATAAAATTTTGAGGAAAATAAGGCCTGAGTGAAGTGATTTAGTCAATTTTTCATTGAAATATGTTTAAAAATGTGAAATTTTTAATATTTTACAAAAATTGAAATTACTCTTGAAATAATAAAGGTTTTTTAAAGTTCCTATGCTTGTTTTAAAGGGAATTTACTGGAGAATAACATTGTTGTTTAAGCATTAATGTGCAATTTTTTTCCTAGCATAGGCAAGGCTCGGAAGTTGGACCAAAAAATTTATAAAATTCTGAAGACATTATTTTGACATAAAAATAATTTTTAAAATTCCAATATATATATTATATTACTTCCTTCCGAAAGTTATTGACAATTATGACCTTGGTATATTTTATATAGCTGTATTTGATATCAAGATATAAACAATAATTTTTTTATATTTTTTGGTCCAACTTCCGAGCCTTTCATATGCTAGGAAAAAAATTGCATATTAATGCCTAAGCAATAGTCTTATTTTCCAGTAAATTCCCTTTAAAACAAGCATAGGAACTTTAAAAAACCTATATTATTTCAAGAGTAATTTCAATTTTTCTAAAACCTTAAAAATTCCACATTTTTTAACATATTTCAAAGAAAAATTGACTAACTCACTTCACTCAGGCCTTATTTTCCTCAAAATTTTATTTACTTTAAGGAAATAAACACAGAAAAATTTTAATATTTGTACTTTGTACGTTTAAAGATGTTTTTCAAACCTTAAAAAATGGGTGGACTGACAATTTCCGACGGTACTGTAATTATGTTAAAAATTCACGCAAATTAAAAAATGATATTTACCGAAAGTTCTGCTAAATTTGCTCCCAACTCTTTCTTTTCTTTTATAAACAAAGAGACTTCTTTGAGTAAGTCCCAGTTGACGCTGGTGTCTTCAATTGTATTTTCAATCATTTCTTGAAATTCCAAGTGTGAAGGTATATCTTTTGGCAAAACAGCATTCCTCTTAATTTTATTAATCACCCTATTAATAGTATCTAATTTCAATGGCAATATCTCCGAGGGAATTTCGTATCCTTGGTGAATATCGAGTTTTCTAGGACCTGTAGCTTCTGGCAGCATCAGTTTATAATAGATATTAAATGTATTGACGACAAAGAAATCATGAGCATGATGACTATCCGCCATGCTGATATTGTTATACTCGTCTCTCATTTTCAGCATTCCAATTCTCGTGTACAAATCAGCTTTCTGAGCACGATTTGGTTTACACAAGTAGTCTATTCCTTCTTCAGGTACTTGGAGAGGATCTTCAGCTGAATTTTCTTTCTCCTTCGTGTCCTTTGTCAAAAGTTCTTCAGCAGAATTTAAATTGGCCTCAAGGTGCATCTCCTCGATTGCAACAGCTCTTTGAAGTGATCGACTTGGCTCTTTGAAAGTCTTCAAAAGAGCTTTCACTCTCTTCAAATTGTTAGCATAAAATTGCCTCACTGTTTTGACAGATTTCTCTCTTTCCTCCGTGTCCGAGTCAACTTCACTGCTCTCTTCTGGTACACTTTCTAATGCTGTTCTAGGTTTTTTGAAAATCGGATCTACAATCTCCAGTCTTGGTTTTTTCTCAATAATTACCAAATCTTCGTCTTCACTTTCCGGGCATCTTTTAATACCTCGTCCATGAACCTCTTGTACTTCCGCACCTCGCTCCTCTGTATCCGAACACCTGTCGTTTTGACTCCAAAGAATTTGCGGCTCTTCCAAGAAAACTGTATTAGCATTTTCGATCGTGTAATTGTCCTCAATTGTGCCTTTTTTGATTAAGGGTCTCTGCATTATTTCCGGCTGAGGGACTTCATCCTGCCGTTCATAATCCAAATTAGAGTGCTGTTGGCTTTCAGCCTGAAAAAATTCTGCTCTTGGCCCAGCAGATTCAGTGGAGAATGCATAGTTTATCAGCAAAGACTGGTACCTCTTGGCAATTTTCAAATACACTTCGTCCTTTTCCTGCAGTCTTGGATCCAGCATGATTACCTGATCTGGCATCTCGATATCAAAGTCAAGCAGTTCTTTGGCAAAAAAGTCATGAATCCCTGCCACAATTCCTCCAGTGATTGGCAAAACTTCCGTGCCCTTGACATTTTCCGGTACCGTGAAATTCAGCTCGGGACTTTGATTCTCACACTGCCATTGGATCATTTTGTACAAAAGATTATACGATTCTAGAAAAACACTGTAAGGCCACCTGGTCTGAAACTTGTAATAATAATTGAGACTCAGTTGATATTGAGCATTCGACATTGGCATGCAGTTACCAGTTTTCTGGAAAGTTGCCGAGGAGTTTTTCTTAACGGACACCATCTGATCGGATCTGATTTTGAACATGGCAGCTCTTAGATTAGCCTCCGAATACTGCTGATAAATCTTGAAGAGCTGATAAGCCCAGCTTCTTCGGTCTTTTCCAGAGCACATGGAACTGTGGATCACTGTATTTATCATCGCCACATGGATATCGTTTGTGTCACTCACATCTTTCGTGAATCCTTTCGGCCTCAATGTCTTCGAAGGGTGTCGCAATTCGTAAAGTAAATTAAACATTTGCGCAGTTGGAGGCATCATGATTGGATCTCGTGGCTCCATATTGGAAATATCGTAGTACTTCTTTGAAATATAAGCAACCAATTCTTGAAAGATTTTCGCCACTTTCTCCTCGTATTCGACTGGATTGTGACATTCACCCTTGATCCGATCGACCAATCCGTTAAAGCGTTTGTTCACAAAAAAGTTTTGCTTGATCTCCTCAATTCCAAGCATAACACTGCTGACTGTTTGAGGCTGTTTGAGCATGTACAAAAGTCTCCGTTGACAAGCTCGGGATGTTTTGTTCTGGGAACAATTTGAATAAGCACGCAAAGTGTCTCTCACAGCAATAAAGGTAACGAACTGCTTTCGAGGATTGGGAAAAAGATACATCATTGCAACTTTACACATTAGAAGAATATTGTCCTCGTGTGCCTCCCAATCAACTCGAAGTTTGTCCATTCTTTGTAATGCTCGATAATCCACCTCGTCGTACTTAACCCGATTCCGCACTGTTTTCTTGCGTGGCATGACTCTTCGAACATAAGCTTTCTTTTTAGTATCAGTTTTTGGCAGAGGCTTGCACGGTTGCTTGGTTTGTTTCTCTGAATTGGGAGCAATTTTGGCCTTACCTTTCGCTTTAGGTACTTTCTTGTACTTTGGTTCCTTGAAATTATCTTTGGTAGATTCAAGGGTCGATTTCTCAATAGCCTCTTCCAGAGACTTATGCTCCAAAACTTCCGATCTTCGTGATGCATTTCGAGGAACTTTGTATTGACGATAAGTGTAATTTGTAGTGCCCCAGGTCCAATTTCGTTTCAAGTGAGAAAACAATGCAGAATCTAATCCAGCTGCTCCTTGATGATCCCCGGGAATTTGGCCATTGTCATTGTCGTGGACAGATTCAGGAGATCGAGGTTTTGCTGCCAATATCATTTCGGCTTTCTTTGGAAGATCCTCAAGTAAAATATCTTTTCCCTGTACTGCCAGCCTCCCTCCTAGGGAAGTATTGACGCATATTTCCCACATGTCGTACCAATACTTTTCTACGTCTTGCAACGTTTTAAATTCATATTTATTAATTGGGTAAATTTTGTTCTCGATTCTGTGATAACCAACAGCAGAAGAGGTCGTGTCCATAAGTTGACTTCGTTGGTTTACAAACAAAAAGATTTGATCCTTTTCTTTAAGTTTCTGGGGACCAAATTGAATTAAACCCAGATAGCACAAACGCGTTATTGTCTCATGAATCACAAAAATGTACTTTCGAGATTTTAACAGAATGTTCCTTAAGAAAGGTGAGATATCTTTGACTAAAAAGTGCTTTTTGATCGGATGTTCCAAGTAAGATTCGAGGTCCGGTATCACATAGGGAATATTGTAAACTTTCACAAAAACTGAGAGAGGTAATCGAATTAGTACGTCACACATCAGAGCCCATCCATCAGACCAACCTAAAAGAAGTGAATTATTTTTTAAATCTATTTTTTATGTACTGAAATTTTTAACTAGATAAGAAGAAATTTGGTAGAACAATAAAGTGAAAATTTAAAAGTTTTAACTCTCTACTATAATTTAAGGGTGACATGACAAAACGGGTCAAGCGCCAATTTCATGTTTTTATAGGAAGCGAACAAAACAAACTTAAAGATTTTGATGGTTATTTAAAACAAAGCTAAGAAACCTGTTTCGAGATATTGGTATGTATATTAGAAAAATTTGTTTAGATAAAGTTACATATTAGCGAGAAATATAAAAAGAATTGTGTTACTTTAAGGTTACATCAAAAATGCATTTTCTCTTTAAACATTAACTGTGAAAAAAGTATGGGATTTAAAGAAAATAATGAATTAATAAATGTTTGGCTTGAAATCAAGCAATAAAATTTAGGTTAGACGTTAATACGTACCTTTTTTACAATTATTTATTAAATTCAAAGCTGATAAAAATCATGATTTTTTTATTTAAATCAAAAATTGATCTTTTTGTAAATATATAAAATCAGTATAAAAAATTTTCAAATGTTTACTTGGAAGTAGTTTATTTTTTAAACTGAGAACATTTAACAAGAAATAATGAAGAATGAAACATTTAATCAAAATAAAACAAATTATGACGAATAAATGAGAAAATTTCCAAAAAATATCTTTAAATTCATATGATTGCAAAATTAAGAAAATAAGGTAAAAGAAATGAAAAAATAATAAATTGTAAAAGAAAAACATTAAAAAAACAGTCTATTTAAAAAAGAAAAAATTCTTTTAAATAAAAAAGTCATGGTCATAATTAAAAGAAATAAAGAAAAATTTTAAAAAAAAATACAAGATTGAAACAGTGATGTCAAAATACATAAAAAAGTAGAAACTCTTTTCAGAAAATTAAACTATGTATGGACATTTTTTTTAAATCAAAAAATATAAAAAAGATAATTAAAAAAACGTTAAAATATATTGCTAAAGAAAAACAATTTTAAAATTAGAAAAATCAAAGAAATTAGGTAAATATCGTCGCTGCTCCAGTTATCGTTTTTTTTTCGAATAAATGTTTTCAAAAATTCGTAATTATAAGATAAAAACTAAACAATTTAAAAGAAGGAAAAATATTTCTAAGAAATAGAAAAATGATGACAAAAATTAAAGAATTAATTAAAATGCAAGGAAGACTAAAAAGATTGCGAAACAATCAGAAACTAGGTGTGAATTCTGTCCATTTCATGGACACTTCGCTTCCAAGGAAGCAAGATAATTTGCTTCCTCATAGAGGAAGCAATAAATTTATTTATAATATAAAAAATAATAATTTAATTTTAAATTAATTATTATTGAAAAAAATTAAAAATCATGAATTATTACGTGGGTTTTTTGTCAATTATATACTTTATATAGGTCAATCGATTCGTTTTGAGACAAGGAATATGATTTTGTAATTCGTTTGGTTGAATTTTTAGCATGAAAAAAAATTTCCAAAAACGAGATTTTTTGATGAAAAAAACTGAAAAATCATTAATTATTACGTGAGTTTTTGGTCAATTATATACTTTATATAGGTCAATCGATTCGTTTTGAAACAAGGAATATGATTTTTTCATTCATTTGTCTGAATTTTTAGCATGAAAAAATTTTTTGCCAAAAAACGATATTTTCGATGAAAAAAGGTGCTCAAAAAAATTTGATTGGGTATTTTCAAAAATCTCTGTGTCCAAATTTAGATATTTGTGAGCTTCATATGTCATCCAAATTTTATTAAAATCCGTTGAAGCGTTCTCGAGATATCCTGGCGACAAAAAATTTACCACATACACACACACATACATACACACACACACACACACATACACACACACACACACATCCGGACATTTTCTCAGGAATGAAAATTTGAACTTTTCAGATGAAACTGAGTCGATTTACACTATTTTTGGAAAATCGAAAATCTTAACGATCACAACGCTTCCTCTATGAGGAAGCAAAATTAAATAAATGGAAAGAAAATGAAGAAATGTTTTTTTTTTCTTTATCTAACAAACTTTAAAGAAATGTAAAAAGTACAAAAAATAAAAAAATTTGGTAATAATATCTACCAAAAAATTGGAATTAATAAAAATAAAATAAAAAAATGTATATGAAGATAAATAAAAAGTCCACAAAGGAATTTTATAAATCCTTCAAAAGTAAAAAGTTTTAAAAAATTAAACCAAAAATATTTTTATAATCTCACATTTAAAACAAGTCCAACTTAGAAAATAAAGAAAATCTAATAACTTTATGAAAGAATAACTAAGCTTGCAGAAAATAGACAAGATGCGAAAACAAATTGAATAAATTTACAAAAAAACGAGCGTATTTATATATAAAAAAAAAAAAAATTGCATACAAAGAAGAAAGTTAAAGAAAATCCTAAAATAAAAAGACAAATACAAAAAAAAAAAAAATATATATATCAAAAGTAAAAGAAGAAAAAAGCTTTAAATTTTGTAAAAATAAAAGATTAAAAGATAAAAATTAAACAGGTTTAAAAAAGTGAAATCTCTTAGGAAGCTTGTAAGAATTATTGTGAATATGAAAAATAATTAATATTATTTAATTATTAATTAGTAATTAGTAAAAAAAAAATGATTTTTTTAAGTACATACCAAATTTTCTCTTAATTTCCAAATCATAAAAAAAGGTTAAATTTTCCAAAACATTGAATATAAACATTGGAAATAAAAGAAATTTTAGTGGCCTCAAGAAAAAGGTTTCGAAGATGAAAAAATTACAATTTTCTTATTTTTATAAGAATTCAGATATATATATATATATACAAAAAATAGTTTTCAGTTATTTACAAAAATATTTTATTACAATTTTATAATATGATGTTAAGATTCAACAAATTTCAGTAACATATCAAAAAATTTGAATTTGAATTTTGACTCACTCTAGATTTCTAACTTTGATTATTTATAAAAGCAACATTTTTCCTTTAAATTATAAATTTTATGAGAGAAAAATGAACATTAGATTCTTAACTTTCATTTAACATGTATTAAAGATTTGTTTAGAATATTTTTAACATGTTAAAATATGATCATACAGCACAAAACAATTTGAACCTAAAACTAAAAACAAAGTACAAAGACTTTTATAATCCAGAAACCTGCAGTTTAAAAATGTTAAACATTTAGATACAAATAAAAAAAACATTCAAGTTTCTGATACTAATTTCAAAAATTAAAAAGAATACAATAAAACATTGAGAAACTTAATAATTATATAGCGACAGAATTCGTCTTGGAGACGTAAGTAACAAGAAGGCTTCGGAGATGAAATAATTTTAATGTTTTTATTAATTTAGATTAGCCAAATTGCATAATATTTTTTTACAATACTACGCTAAATTTAAAAATTTTTAAATTAAAACGCTAAATTTTAACTATGAATATTGACAATAATTCTGTGGCTGAAAGGCATAACATCATAACTAACATTTTATCGAATTTGAGATAGCATCAGATTTGAGTTTATTTAGTAATGCTCTTTAAAGTTTCATAACGGTAAAGTGATTTAAATGGGTGATTCTCCTGAAAAGGATCACTTCACGTGTCTCCATAATGACTTTCAACATTTACAATAGTTTTTTATTGATATTCCCTTCAATTTGCAATTTTTAAAAAAATTATTATTAACCTGTGTAAATTTATGTATCTTTATATGTTGTTGTAAAAATTCCAGTACAAGTTTTTCTTATTAAAAAAACTTTTTGTATTTATCAGTGCGAGTAAAAATTCAGATTCATCTCCGAAGCCTCCTTTTCTCGTTAATAAAAGCATATTTTTAAACTTTTGAAACATTATATGGAAGCTACTTCAAAATGAACGAAAATGTAACCCGAAAATATTATTTCATGTCTTAATTTATATTTTTAAATATTAAAAAATGAGCATTTTTCTTTTACGAAATTTTTCATCTCCGAAGCCTTTTTTAAATTTATGAGACGATCTTGTATTGTTTTTGATTTAGGATTAATTGTTTTGAAAAATCTAACCTTTAGTAAAATGTGATATTTGTTTATAAAATAATGAAAAGAGGATTTTTGATACTCAATATCGGGAAAAATAAAATTGTATAAGATTTATAATTTATAAATCTAGAAAATTAAAATAAAAAATTTAAGACTTGACTCGGAGTTAGTCTTCTTTAACCTCAAAGGTATGTGACAATAAAATGCTTTTGTAGGCCGTAGATTTGCAAATTAATTTTGCGCAACTTATGTTTTTCTTTTTGAATCTCTTTGGAACTTATATAACAAAATATAATTCAGAAAATTTTAAAATTTCATATTTTACTTTTTCAAACAAATACAGGTCCCTTTCAGAAGAATCACCCAAATGTTAATTTACGTAGAAAATAATTAATAACATAACAACATAACTGCATTCAAATCGAAAAAAGAATTGATATTCTTCTTTGAAGCGTTTATATTTTATTAAAATTGATAAACAGATGTAAAAACTACACTAGAAAATAGAATACAATGCCAAACACCAAAAATTTTGGTTAATTTTTTGATTTTACAAAACCAAGAAAAAAAACAAAAACAGATTTTTCTCAAAACAATGAAAATGCAGTTATGATGTTCTGCCTTTCAGCCACAGAATTATTCCTGAATAGTTTCTAGAAAATTAATTGGTACATCTAAAAAATTACTTTCAGTAGAATCACCCATATGTAGGTAATTAATATATGTATAAAATGTAGTTTGAAAGTTAATTTTTTGAATATCTCAAAACACGTTGTGTTGCAATTTATTGTGTGTTTTTTTAATGTTTCTTTATGTCTTTAATAATGTCCTTGACTTTCTTTATTTAAAAGAATTTTCTCATTTTTTTAAAAGAATTTTCTCATTTTTTTAAAAGACTGTTTTCTCATTTTTTTTATGTCTTTTTTTAAATACTTGTTATTTTTCCGTTGCTTTTACCTAATTTTCTTAATTTTGCAATCATATATGAATTTGAAGATACTTTTTTTAAATTTCCTTATTCATTCGTCATAATTAGTTTGATTTTGATTAAATGTTTTATTCTTAATTATTTCTTGTCAAATGTTCTCAGATTGAAAAATAAACAACTTACAAATAAACATTTGAAAATCTTATATACTGGGTCAAACCATTGACTTTTGTCTGAGGGCTGTCGCTGACATATTTAAAAAAAAAAAAAAGTTTCAGAAAATATGAAACTTCAAACTTTTCTGAATCCAATAACCATAGTGTTATTGTGTAAATTCTATTTTTTTAAAGAGTTATTATTAATCAAATGTTGGACGTTTACGATGTGATTTCGTAACCTTAAATTTGTCAGTTTTTAAAAACACGTTATATTTAAAAAATTATTAAATATTAGAAATCAAAACTTACCAGAAATATAAATTCCGTTATTTTTATCCTAAAAATGATAGAAATCATATTAAAATACATTGTTTTAAAATAATAATATAATTTGAAAAATTTGTACTTGTGAAAATTTTCAAGATTTTTTAAAGCATCTAACTTTTTTTTGGGAGCTCCCAATAATTTGAGGATTTGAATATATATTGTTATTAATATAACTTACTTGCTATTAAAATTTGGCGAAGGCGTTTTGCTTCGTTTTAGAATAAATTAAAATTGAAAATTGTCTATTTAAAAAGGTTAATTCTGGTACTTGAAGTAAACCAAACAATTTCACATTGCTCTATTTACATTAAATTTCAACCTTTTTGAATAGAAAATTTTTAAATTTAATATTTTCTAAATAAAGCAAAACGCCTTCGCCAAATTTTAATAGCAAGTAAGTTATATTAATAACAATATATATTCAAATCCTCAAATTATTGGGAGCTCCCAAAAAAAAGTTAGATGCTTTAAAAAATCTTGAAAATTTTCACAAGTACAAATTTTTCAAATTATATTATTATTTTAAAACAATGTATTTTAATATGATTTCTATCATTTTTAGGATAAAAATAACGGAATTTATATTTCTGGTAAGTTTTGATTTCTAATATTTAATAATTTTTTAAATATAACGTGTTTTTAAAAACTGACAAATTTAAGGTTACGAAATCACATCGTAAACGTCCAACATTTGATTAATAATAACTCTTTAAAAAAATAGAATTTACACAATAACACTATGGTTATTGGATTCAGAAAAGTTTGAAGTTTCATATTTTCTGAAACTTTTTTTTTTCAAAATATGTCAGCGACAGCCCTCAGACGAAAGTCAATGGTTTGACCCATACTGCTTTTATATATTTACAAAAAAATCAATGTTTGATTGTTTTAAAAAAATCATGATTTTTATGAGCTCTGGTTTCTGAAGGGGATCGTCTAGAAATAGAATTCCCGATATTCAAAAGTTTCGAAAACGTATGTTATTTAAAAAGAAAATAATTTTTTTAATTTAAGGGAGAAACACTTACCAGGATGTTTTGGCAGAGGTGGAATAAACATTTTCCAACCAACTTCATTATTATAAATTTCGCTCATTTGAGATGCTAATTCATCATTAATACAAGCCCCATCGTTTCGAAGTTTTGCTATTTGCGCTTCTCTCGTATCTTGCGAACTTCCAGGATGCTCGTACACCAAATAGAAGAGAATATTGTGCAATGATTTCATTCTCAAAAACTTCGGACTGTATCCATATTTCTTTCCTATTTTCTGTTAATGAGATTTAATCATTAGCTAATTTCAATTTATTCAAATTTCTATTTATCTACATTTTAATCTATCCCAATCCATTCAAATTGTAAACTTATATAAATTTGTAATGATTCAAGTTTCTACTATTAATACAAATTTCAATTAATGTAAAATAATTATAAATAAAGTCTTGTACTTACTGTGTCAAGAAAAAGATCGACATTTGCAGGTCGTGTCTCAGTGTTGTAAATATCGGTTATGTTGGATTGCTTTTTTGCGAGAGGATCTGGTTTTGAAGCTCTTACATTTGGCGCTCGAAGTAAACAAAATTTAATCTTGGCTTGCTCAACAGCTGACTGAATTAGTGAATTATCCTTTTCAATGCTTGGGTCGCAGATGAAGGTAATGACTTTTTGTCTCTCATGATCACTGAGCGTCAGTTTGATGTATTTGATCAAATTATCTTTTGCTAATCTTTGCAACAATCTTGCCAAAGACTTTTTATCAATCTTGACATCGTATCCCTCTTTATCCTCCTCTGTTTTAATTAACTGTAAAAAGGCATTAATATTAAAAAAAAGTCTAGAATATAGATCAAACAATTATATTTCAACGAAGTCAGTTGCTACCTATTCTTTACATTTTTCTGTTTGGAAATATATCTTAAAAATGAATGTTTTGAGAATTTATTTATAACATTAATAACACCAATTATTTAAATAATATATAATAATTGTCACCTTTAATAGTTTTGTAGCGTCGTCTATAACTTTATTATGTTTTACCGCTTCCATAACAATATTTGCCCGTTTCAACAACCTGTAGGTGACATTTTTCTTATTGGCATTCCTGATTTCCAAGAAACCTGTAACTTGACTCTTTCCTCTTGGTATATTTAATCGCTTTGAGGAAACTAATTTTACCCGCACGTCTTTTAGCACTTCATTATTAAATTGAGTAGGATGTGGCGTTTCGTTGTTTTGAGTTTCATTATTTTGTGGCTCATTATTTTGAGTTTCATTATTTTGTTGCGTGTCTGCATTTCCAAATGTAGACATACATGGATTCCAAAATGCAGTCGCATGTAGCTGAGAAAGATTTAGACTAGTGTATTGAAAGGAAGGCCGAGATCTAAAATTTCTGTACTTTAAGAAGATTTTATTAACAGTTGCAAAAAGTCTCTCATCCCTTTGAACCTCGTTGGTTTGCAATTCTTCTGCAGCAACAACTTCCTCGTGCATTGGATAAATCGCCGCGTTAGGAATTTCCATTGGTAAATTCGGTGGCGGTAAAGTTTCAGTTCTTTCCTCCTGAGTGTTTTTGTATTCCTTTATTTTATCCAATTCTTTCTCCATTTGTTTACTCATTTCGCTCGAGTTTTCGAATTTTTTCGACAAATACCTTGTAACCCTCTGCTTACCCACGTCATTCATATAAGTGGCGAGAATTTTTGTTTTTACCAAATTTCTCAAAATCGTTCTCGTGTGCAATTTTGTCATGCCCAACTTGGTCCCAAGTTCCGATTGGCTTAATCCTTTCTGTCGGGTTGCTTCCACAAAACGATTTGCCTGCTTAAGGTAAGACGAGTTTAGCTTCTGTTGCGATAAATTCAAATCTGCCAATTGAAATTAATTGTTTAATTTAAGATCTTTCACATGGTTTTGTTTAGATTAAAGTAAAAAACAACAATTTTTAAATCAAATACTGCTTCTGTAATAATTTCTTTAACTGAATTCAGTTTAAAAAAACTTTTTCAATTTTATCAACTTTTATAATTTCAACTTAAAGTACATATCTTATAATTTCTTTATTAGATCTTGTTTGTAAAATTTTTTAAATGAATTTTATTAAAATAATTACCTTTGTTGAAAAGATATTTGTAAATTAGTGTTTGGTAAACTTTAGAAGATGTATTTTTATTTTAAAAAAGTCATGTAAATTAGTTTAAATTTTTTTTACCAATTATGTAATTGAAACTTATTTATTATTTTTTTAAAATTATTTTATTATTTTTAAATTAAATACCATAAGATTCTTCCTCATCTGGGTTGTCGTGTTTTCCCCAAAACTGCCTGATATCAATATTCGGTTCCACTAGTTGAACAGCTCTCACTATTTTTTCAGCTATAGAGCAACCATTTTTCTGCACTCCAGACTCCTTTGGATATAGATTTCCATAAGGTATTTTCTAGAAAGGAATAAATATTCTTAGCTATAAAGTTAATTCATTTAAGGGTATGTGATGGAGAATGACGTCACTAGAATTAACCAAATTTGTCGGTAAACTTTCTCTTAAAATAATTTATATTTTGACATTAAACTTTGTAGAATTACTGAAAATATCATTGGAAAGGTCTCTCTGATCTAATTCTCTTTCAATTTTGCCTCAAACTTAATATTTTAATTTTTCGAAAATCAGCTAATTTTTTAAAAAATTAACTTTAAGGCAAAATTTAAACAAACTTGGGTCAGAGAGACCTTCTTATTGATATTTTGAGTAATTCCACAAAATTTGGTGTCAATATATAAATTATTTTAAGAGAAAGTTTAAGGACAAATTTTACCTAAACCTGTGTTTAAAATACCTTCGATCTAAAAATTGTTGGTATGAAGATAGCAAAAAATAGTATTAAATTTTTATACCTTCAAGTCATTATAATTTATATAAATTCCAAGCGTCAATTTGGTTACTCATATTCCAATTTATTTAAACCTTTGAACTTAAATTAATTTAAATTTAAATGCATAATAATTAAATAATGTTAAATATTTCCCATATTCACAAGAATTCTTTTTTTATTTCTAACAAGATTTCTAAAAGATTCCACTTTTTCAAACCTGTTTAAATTTTATCTTTTAATTTTTTATTTTTACAAAATTTTAAAATTTATCTTTCGTTGATTTTCTTAATTATTTCCACATTTTTAAAAATAAATACGCTCATTTTCTTGTAAATTTATTCAATTTGTTTTCACATCTTGTCTTTTTTCTGCAAACTTAGTTATTCTTTCATAAAGTTTTTAGATTTTCTTTATTTTTCTAAATTTACTGTTGGACTTGTTTTAAGAGTAATATTACAAAAATATTTTTAGTTTAATTTTTCTAAACTTTTTTATTTTTGAAGGATTTAAAAATTTTTTTTTTTCTTAGAAACTCTTTTCCTTCTGTTAAATCGTTTTGTTTTTATTTTATAATTACGAGTTTTTGAAAACATTTATTCGATGCTTTTATCTACATTTTTTAAATTTCTCAACTTAGTAATTGGCAGGAGTTTGATCCTAATTTTTAATATATTCTTTCAATTATAAACAATATTTTTATTCATTTTTAGCTAAAATGACCTTCTTTCAACCAGCGAAACATTTAAAAAATGGTTTTTAAAGAATAGTTTCTGAAATTTTTGAAAGTGACGAAAAATAGTGTATTTACCTTACTTCTCTAATTTTAACAATTTGTTTTCTTTAATAATATATATTAACGTTTTTTTTAATTATCTTCTTATTTATTTTTCTAATTAAAAAAAAATGTCTGTAAATAGTATAATTTTTTGAAAAGAGTTTCTGCTCTTTTATATATTTTTATATCACTGTTTCAATCTTGTGTTATTTTTTAAAAAATTTTCTTTATTTCTTTAATAATATCCATGACTTTTTTTAGTTAAAATCAGCCCTGAAAAAAATCATGTTCGTTCCTTCTAAAATACAATATTTTTTCAATTATTCAAGATCATAAACACACTAAAAAACTTTCGTTCAAACTTACAATGTCTGTCCTGATGATATTTTTTAGTAACGGAGTCTTAAAAATCTTTCTCAGAGGCACTTTTAACTGCAATTTTTCCTTTAGATCGTCATAGCTACATATATAGTTTTCTTTGGTTTGTAAATAATTAATTATATTCTCTGATTGAATAATAAATTTGGGCCTTCTTTCAACGTAGAACCTTGTCAGATGAAGTAAACTGCTGCTGTAACTGTTTCCTGAAATTGATTCAGAGTAGGCTTGCTTTGTGATTAATTTTTGTTTGAGAAGAAACTTTCTGTGATAGAACATTGATTTAGGATCATCTGAAAGAGCAGTTAGACCACTTTTTCCGTGAGAAATATCTCCATTGTATCGAGCACGTCCAACTCTTTCCAAAAAGCAATATTGCATTGCATTCATTTCCATTATAGGGCACGCAGTTTCGCCAATTAAAGCTCGCTCTCTCAAATTTTGCGAAGCAACTATGATAAATTTTTGTCCATAGTGACTAATCACATCTTCCAGAGCATAATATCTTGCATCAGTAGTAATATCTATCCGGGTATTATACGAAGAAGAAGATCCTCTAATTCCATTTCGTAAATCTTCTATTGGAAAATGTGGATAGATGTCTTTTGGAACGTCCTGCAAATATTCATATTAGTATTTTCAAATACGGGACTTTTAAACTTATAATAATTTAGTTTAGAATTATTTTTGTATTTATTTTTAATTTGTTTGTATCTTTAATAATTGAACTAGCAACATTAACAACTTGACAAACTTTGCATTATTGTTGGTCATTTAAAACTTTAAATTTTTGCAAATTCAAATAATGAAAATTACGAAATTGAAGAATATATCTAAAAAATTACGAAAATAATTGACAGTTAAAAACAAAATTTGAAAAATGGCTACATAATTATACAATTGAAAAAAATAGTTTTAAATAATAAACAATAAATATTAAATTTAAACAAAAAAGGTAGAAAATTATAGGAATAACTGTTGCAAATAATTGCAAATTAAATAACTGTATTGATAATCGAAAAAAATAATTGAAATGGAAGAAAATTTTTAAAAAAATGAGGAAATAAATTGAAAATTTAAGAATTAAATTAAAATTTGAAAAAATAAATGATAATTGAAAAAAAATTACAAAAAAATTGGCAATTGAAAAAAAAATCAAAAACTGGCTAGATTATTACACAACCGGACAAAATAATTTAAAAAATCAAAGAATAATTATAAAATTTTAAGATAACAATTAAAAATAGAAGAAAATTTGACAAATAATTAAAAATTGAGGAAAATAAGTAATAGTTGAAGGAAATACTTGAAAAATTAAAGAAAACATGTGAAAATGACGAAAATAATTGTCAACTGGAAATAAAATTCGAAAAATGACTAGATTAATAGATAACTAAAAAAAATAATTGGAAAAATTAAACAAGAAATATTAAATTTAAACAAAATAGTTGAAAAATTATAGGAATAACTGTTGGAAATAATTGCAAATTGAAAAACTCGATTGAAAAAAAATAATTGATATTGAAGAAACTAATAAAAAATTGAGGAAATAAATTACAAATTTAAGAATTAAATTAAAAATTTAAGAAATAAATTACAAATTTAAAAATTAAATTGAAAATTTAAGAAATAAATGGAAAATTTAAGAATTAACTGAATGGTAGAAAATTTTCCATATTTAAGAATTAATTTAATATTTTAATAAATAATTGTTAATTGTAGGAAAAATTCCAAAATGAAGAAAATAATTGACAGTTGAAAACAAAATTCAAAAATTGGAAAAAAAATTAGATTAGCCAAACAATATAATTTAAAAAATCAAAAAAAAAAAACTATAAAATTTGAAGATAATAATTCAAAAAACAAAAAATTTTTAGAAAATAATTAAAAATTACGGAAAATAGTTAATAATTGAAGGGAATAGTTGAAAATGATTAAAATAATTGTCAAATGAAAACGAAATTCGAAAAAATTAAACAAGAAATATTAAATTTAAAAATAATAATTGCAAATTGAAAAATTAAGAAAATTATAGGAATAAGTGTGGGTAATAGTTGCACATTTAACAACTGGATTAAAAATCGAAAAAATAATTACACTTGAAAAAAATATAATTGAAAATTGAAGAAAGCAATAAAACAGAAGAATTGAATTGAAGTTTATGGAATATATTTAAAACATGAAAAAAAAGTTATTGGAAAAAGCCAAGAATTAATGAATATAAAAAAAACAATTGAAAACTAAAGAATGGAAATAAAAATTTAAGAATAGAACTAAAAGTTAAAGAAAATAATTGAACAATTGTATTTAAAATTAAAGGAAATAATTATAAATTAAAAAGTGGAATTTAAATATGAAGAAAATAACTTAAAATCGGAGAATAGTTTTAGAATTAAATTGAAATTTTAAAACAATTTTTATGAGTGAAAAAATAATTGAAAAAAATACAAGAATTATGGAATATTGAGGAAATAATTGAAAATCGATAAAGATAATTGTAAATTAAAGAAAATATTTGAGAATTGAAGAAAATAATTAAAAATTGAAAAAATATATTGGAAGTTAAAGAATTTAATGGAAATTTCAAGAAAATAATTGATAATCAAAAGAAAAATTACAATATGACGAAAATAATTAACTATTAAAAAAAAAATAATTGAAAAAAAATCGAAAATGGTGAGTATAATCGGTATTCATACAAAAAAATTTTATTATTAATAAATATTCATAAAATTGAAGGAGAATAATAAATTGCCAATTGAAAACTTATTAAAATTATGGAAAAAATTGTAGAAAACCAATTAAAATTAAAGAAATCAATTGGAAATTGAAGAATTGTATTTAAAGAAAATAACTGATAATTGAGAAAATGCGGGAAATAAGTAATATTAAGGAATCAATTAAAAAATCGATAAAAATAATTGAAAATTAAAGAACATTTTTGAGAATGACGAAAATTATTAAAAATTGAAGAAATAAATTGAAAATTAAACAATTGAAAGGAAATTTAAAAAAAATAATTGATTTAATTAAAAGAAAGATTACAATATGAAAAAAATAATTAACTTTTAAAAAAAATTCGAAATATGGTGAGAATAATCGGCATTTGAATAAAGAATATTTTTAAATTGATGAATAATCATAAAATTGAAGGATAATAATAAATTGTCAATTGAAAACAGATGAAAATAATGGAAAAATTGTAAAAAATAAATTAAAATGAAAGAAATCAATTATAAATTGAAGAATTATATTGCAATTTCAAGAAAATATTTGGTAATTGAGAAAATGAAAGAATTATTGAATTTTGAATAAAATAATTGAAAAACGAAGAATTCAATTGAAAATTGAAGAAAAGAATTAAAAATTAAAGAAATAAATTGAAGATTAAGGAATTAAATTGAAGATTAAAGGTTTAAATTGAAATTTAAAAAAAATAGTTATAATTGAAAGAAAAATTACAAAATGACTAAAATAATTAACTATTAAAAAAAAATTAATAATCGAAAGAAAATTTCCAAACCTAAGCGAGAATAATCTACAAAAGAACAAAATAATTAAAAAAAATTAAAGAGTAGGTTATAAAATTTAAAGAGAATAATTGTATATTATTGAAAACTGTTGAAAATTATAGATTTATTTATTAATGAAATTAAAATTATTTGAACTAATATTTATAAATTTAAATACGTTTTTTTTTACAAAGTATCTGATTTAAAACAAAAATATCTATGTGCCAAACTTTAGCTGTGGAAAGAATGAATGTATGTTGCGGATTATTATTATAGATCTATTTTTATTGCTGGTAAACTTCAGATTAATCTATTGTATTTATTATTTTAATTTATTGTTACTTACTTTCTTTGATTCTTCTTCATATAACAATTCAAAACGATCGAAAATGATAAGTGGCTCTCTGGCTTTCTTTAATTCGAAGAATGAAAAACCTTTGACTTTTGAACATATTGACCAGATTTGTTCCATTAACGAATCTGACAAAGGTAAATCCTCTTTTAATCGTATAGACATTCGTTGCCATAATGCTGAAAAAGATTTACAATTTTTTACTATTAAATATTTTTTAATAAATAAATATTGATTCTTTGTTTGCAAGAAATTTTGAAGACCGAAAGTCCATCGGAATCATAAATAGGTAATTAAAAATTTGCATAAATTATCATTTCTGTAAAATGCTGAAAAAGTATAATTTTGAAAGATTTAAGTTTAAATTGATTGAATTTGATATTGATTCAATTTACGGTTAATAGAAATTGATATTAATATTGAAATATAAATGGATAGAAATTTGCATCAAATGAAATATCGATAGATTAAATTTAAATTAGAATTGATAAAAATTTAGATAATTTAAAATTTTAATAAATTTAATGTACGAGCAATTAACATGTACAAAAATTGATATTTAGTGTATTGAAGTTTGGATGAATTTGATTTGAGGTTAGTCTGAATAATGCCGGTTTAAACTTACTTCGTGAAAAATAAATTTTATCTACAACTTGTGACTATCAATTAACGGATACAAATAAAAATACAATTTCGTTTCTTAAAAACTGTATTTAATTTCTAATTGAGACTGTCATGTAGATAAACTATTATAAAAAATGTAACTTATTTACAAACCTTCTAAGGTGATTCCATCCAGTCCTTCTAAAGCAACCTCGTCGATTACATCGTCAACTAAATTAACTGAATTAACTAAAATAAAATTTTTCAATTCCATTTTTGATGAAATTGTTTAAATACTTTGCAAATAGAATGAATGGATTACAGGTTATGTTTCCAATACGCCCCTGATCGTGTCTTCCATGTATCAATTTTATTTTTACATTCCAGTAAAACTAAAATTAATAAATAATCAGTTATCAGCTTTACTTAAACTACTTTGCTGGTTTTCTTAAAGGTACAAAAATGATAAAATTGCACATTTTGAAATCAAAATACAGAACAAACTGGGAAAGTTGAGGATTTTGACATTTGTATCGATCGTAGCGCCATTATTTTAATTGTGGCATCAAAAAAAAGTATAATATCGGAGTTGTTGATAAAAAAGGTTTTAATTAAACTTTATTAGGTAATTTAAGACTTATAGGATTTAAAAAATTGTTTTTCATTATTTAGAGATTAAAAATAGTCTATGTAACTGTTCTAATAATTGAGATAAATAACTTAATTAAATTAAATTTTTTCTACTTTACCGACTTTGTCATAAGCAGGATATTTTTTGCAGATATTTTGTTTAATTTATATCGGCATTCGGCAAAGCAGATTTCTTGTTTTTAATTATAATTTAGATTTTAATTTCGAGTTTTAGTTTTTAAATAGTTTTTAAATAATATAAAATAAAATTTTTAAGTTTTTTAGACAGTGACTTTAAAAGTTTTGGACGATTTCTATTTAATAATTTTACTGAACGCCTAAATTAGAATAAATTTTACTTAAAAAATTGTAGAATAAAGAAATTAAAAATTTTTTCTTTTATCAATTTTTATTAAAATAAAAGTTTTAAAAAAAAGTTAGTTTTTAATAATTTTTGAAAATCTGTTATTAAGACTTGTTTTTAAAATTTGTATGAGTTACAATTTTGATAAATTATTTAACTCGATAATTTTTTAAGGATGAAGAAGTAAATAAGGTTTTTAAAAAGTGTATTTGAAAATTTTTTAATTATTTTAATTCAAAATTTTTACTGGACTAGTGAATTACAATAATTTGCACAATTATAAATAAAGCTTGAAACTTTTTTGAAGTTAAATACGGCAAAATATTCTTAAATAAAACTTCTTTAAACTATTTTTGTGTATTATTCTGATTATAAATATAATGTTCTTCAAATTAAATAATAAAGTCGATTCGAGGCCTATCAATATGAAATGATAAAATATTGAGTTCTTCATTTTATTGAATATTTAAAAATCATAATAATTGTAAACATAATTTTTTGATAATGTCAAAGTGTCTCTTTGACGCTAAATATTTCAACTTAATAAATATTTAATTAAATTAATCCTAAAAATGCAATTAATTTAATTTGAGTATTCACTGCTTGAGACAAAATGTCGATTTTATTTATTTACTAAATAATACTTTTATAATAATATTGAAGTATTAAACAAAATTCTCAACACATTTAATTATTTTCTCAAAAAATTCGTTATTTTATTAAAAAATAATACATAAAAAGTAATTTAGTACTAAGTAAAAAAAAAAAATTTCGTCGTCAATTTAATCACTTTTTCAATAATTTACTCACCCTGACAAAAAAAAACATGAATCAGTGAGATGTATCTTATATTAATTAAATTTGATAAATTTTGTTTTCAATTTTACACATTTATCTCCAGATTCTTGACCTTTATAGCAAAATATACTTTATAAATCCACATTTCTGTTGAATAAACCAGATAAAAGTTATGTTTATAATTTTGGCGCATGAGGTGTATTATAAATAGATAAAAGAAATTCTTTAGTGATAAGAGAAACGATAATAGATGAACGTGTATCATCTTGGAATCTGATAGGAAAGATATTTATTGTCATTATACGGTGTATTGTGAACAATGTGAATTTCCCCACTCAAAATAATATTCGAGTGTGTCAAACATCAATTGACGTGATTGCCCTTTATGAAAAACACTCTTGCAAAGTGCTTCGGATATTTCAAGCACAGTTCAAGATAATTCAATCACTGGAGCTCTGTGATTCATCCAGTTAAATATATGAACTGACTATAATACTTTTTCCTGAGGTAACCGCAACAATTATTTCAGTTTATTACATACTCCAGAATTTATGCTTGACATTGACACATTGAAACAAACTGAAGATGCTTAATGATTGTTTGCAGTTTTAAAAAGGGCAATATATGTTCTTTTTTGTTAATTTTTTTTTAAAATTCAAAAAATCATTATTCAATTTTTTGAATTCACTAATAATCTATAATAATAATCTACAAGATTATAAATATCGGTTCAAATAATTTTAATTTCGTTAATAAATAAATCCCTTAATTTTTTCTATAATTGTCAACAGTTTTCTAATTACAATTATTCTCCTTAAATTTTGTAATTATTTTGTAATTTTTTAAATTATTTTGTTTTATTGTCGATTATTCTCGAAAGTTTTAGAATTTTTTTTAATATTGGCAATTATTTTCCTCATTTCTCCATTATTATTTTCTTTAACATTTGATTCTTTTAGTCATTTTGTAATTTTTCTTTCAATTATCAACTATTTTTTTTAATTTTTGGTTTAATTCTTTAATCTTCAATTTATTTCTTTAATTTTTAATTATTTTCTTCAATTCTCAAATATTTTCTTCAATTTTCTATTATTTTTTTCGATAGGTAATCATTAAGTTTCTTTAATTTTAAATATAATTCTTCAATTATTTTCTTAAACATCTAATTTCATTATTCAAATTTTATTTTCATTCTTCAGTTTTCAATAAAAAATTTCATTAATTCATTAATTCTCGGTTTTTTTTCAATTACTTTTTTTAAACATTTTTATGTATATTCAATAAATTACAATTCCATTTTTAAATTTTCAATTGCTTTCTTCAATTTTCAATTATTTTTTTCAAGTTTAATTATTTTTCTCGTTTTTCAATCCAGTTGTTAAATGTGCAAGTATTTCTAACAATTATTCCTATATTTTTTTAATTTTTCAAATTGCAATTATTTTCTTTAAATTTAATATTTCTTGTTTAATCTGTTGAATATTTTTTTCAGTTGTCTATTAATCTAGTCATTTCTCGAATTTTGTTTTTAATTGACAATTATTTTAGTCATTTTTCACATATATTTTCTTTATTTATTATCGTTCTTTTCAACTATTTCCTTCAATCATTAATTATTTTCCGCAATTTTCAATTACTTCCTACAATGTTTTCAATTTTCAATTATTATCTTAAAATTTTATAATTATTCTTTGATTTTTTAGATTATTTGTTCGGTTGTGTATTATAATCTAGTCTTTTTTTGATTTTTTTTTCAATTGTCAATTATTTTCGTCATTTTGTAATTTTCTTTTCAATTATCAATTATTTTTTCAAGTTTTAATTTAATTCTTAAATTTTCAATTAATTTCTTAAATATTACATTTATTTCTTGAATTTTCAATTTATTTCCTCATTTTTTTTTCTTCAATTCCAATTTTTTTCCGATTTTCAATCCAGTTGTTTAATTTGCAATTATTTGCAACTGTTATTACTATAATTTTTTAACTATTTTGTTTAAATTTAATATTTATTGTTTAATTTTTTAAACTACTCTTTTCAATTGTGTTTTTGTAATTATGTAGCCATTTTTCGAATTTTGTTTTCAACTATTCATTATAATTTTTGTCATTTTTCAATAATTCCCTTCAATTTTTATTATTTATCCATTTTGGCATAAAATTTTATTTATTTATTTTATTTTATTTTTCCAATTTCTTTTTCAGTTTTAAATATTTTTTTCAACATTAAATCAATTTCATTATATATTAATTATTGAATTTATTTTCAATTTCTCTCATCACTTTTCAATTATTTTGATAAATTATGTATAACTTTTTTTTTCAAATTACAATTAATTTATTTAGAATCGAATTATTGACGTAAATTTAATTATTCGTTTCATTATTATTTAATTATTGTTTTCTATAGCTATTTTACAACTATTTTTCAATACTAAAAATACTTTGTTATTGCTTCAATTTTTATTAAATTTTCAATTTTTTTTCTTGAAATTTTAACTATATTTTTTTAATATTTAAACGATGTTCTCCAAATTTTTCATTCATTTTCTTTTACTTCGAATATAATCTGTAATTCCTTCAATTATTTTTCTCAAATATTCTATTATTATCTTCAATTGTCATTTTTTAATTACTTTTCCCTATTTTTAATTATTTTTATTCTCTCTCATAATTTCAAAAACTTTCAATTATTTCTATAATTTTTTCTTCAATTTAAAATTGTTAAACTTATTTTTCAATTATTATTATTATTTTCTCTTATACTCCAAAAAAATTTTGTTTTTTTTCAATTCTTTATCTTAAATTTCAATTATTTTCTTCAATTTACTATAATTTTTATCATTTTTTAATTAATCTCCCAAGTTTATAATTATTTTAATTATTTTTCAATTAGTTTCCTAAATTTTCAATCATATATCTCTAATTTCAACTATATTTTCTAATTTAACATTTTCAAAATCATTTTTCAATTAATTTTCCCAATTATTATTAACTTTTATTGTCTTCAAGTTTCAATCATTTTTTCTGATTTTTATTTATTCTCATTTTCTTAAAATAATTTCTAAGGTTTCCAATTATTTTCATTATTTTTAAATTAGTTTTCAAAATTTTCAATTATTTCATCTTAAATTTCAATTATTTTTATTATTTTTCAATTATTTTTCACAATTTGGAATTATTTTTATTTTTTCAATTTATTTCTCAGTTTTACATGTACTTCTCTCACATTTCAATTACTTTCGTCAATTAAAAATTATTTTGTTTATTTTTTAATCATTTTCTCCAATTTTCAATCTTCTTTTCATCATTTTGCAATTTTTTTTTCAATTTTCAATTATTCTCATTATTTTAAAATGAATTTCTAAAATTCGTTATTATTTATTTCAAACTTCAATTATATTTTCCAATTCATCATAGTTTTTACTATTTTTGAATTATTTTTCTTTTTAAATTTATATTTTGTAATTTTTTTAAATAATTTTTATCATTTTTCAACTACACAGCCCCACAAAAAAAAATAATTTTTTTTTCCGAGACACTACACTAGAGTATTCCTACGTATTTTTCTTCGCTGAAACAGAATCGGAAGTCAAAACTCTTAGATTTGTTCAACTTTTTGAAATAACCTCAAAAAAATTTTCAAAACAAATCAAAACCTGAATTTTTTTTTTCTTTTTTACCGGGACACTACGCTAATGTATTCTTACGTATTTTTCTCCTCTGAATTCGAATCCGGAGCCGAAATAACCAGATTGGTTAACATTTTTTAGATAATCTTAAAAAACTGCTCAAAAAAAAAAAAAAAATGTTTTTGTCCGGGACACTACACTAGTGTTTTTTTACGTATTTTGCTCCGCTGAATCCAAATCCGAAGCTAGAATTGTCAGATTGGTTCAAGATTTTGAGATAATCTCAAAGAACTGATCAAAAACACTAAAAAAAATCGTTTTTTGAGATTATCCCAAAAAGTTGAATCAATCTAGCAATTCTAGCTTCAGATTCGGATTCAGAGGAAAAAAATACGTAGGAAAACACTAGTCAGGTGTCTCGGACAAAAAATTATTATTCTTATTTTTTTTTTATGTTTTCAAGCAGTTTTTTAAGATTATCTAAAAAATTTTAGCCAATCTGGTTATTTTGCATGGAAGGGTATATATAAAATAAAAAAGTCAAATAATGTATGGTGCAACATGAAGCATTTTTACTAGTAAATATCAGTACAAGATTGTATGCAACTTTCAAAGTGCATTTATCAAACGTGTCATTGTTTCGTTTATAGTACAAATACGCGAATATTCACTATTCTTAATAACTAATTACAAGATTTATTTCGCTTATTCATATATATATATATATATATATATAGTATATTTCAATTTTTAATAAATTACTAAATGTGTGTGCGATACTTATACGTGCATACGTACATTTATATGGCTACAAAACACTGAATGATAAAATTAGTTGATGATTGTGAAAAAAAAAATTAATTGCGCAAAGAGAATAATTCCTGGCAGTTGCGGACGCAAGAAGAGCACCGAGTGCCTTTATGTTATTAAAGTGGCATTGCAGTTAAATAAAAGACATATAGAAAAACCTGCCACGATCAATTGACTCGCAATTAATTTTTGTACAATGTATGTGTAAGGCCGCGTTGTCCATTTTTTTTCTTTTTTTGAAAAATGATTTATTTACGATGAAATTACAATTACAACTTATATACGAGTATTAAATATTATATGTATGGAAAACAAGTCATAGCGCGTTTATATTTGTAATATCACAGTTCAAACGCCGCACAAATGGATTAATTAGGAATTTATTATTTAAAAAGGTTGATTCATTTATTTTGTTTTTCGAAATAGTAAATTCCTGATTTATTTAAATGTGCGCTGCTTTTATATAAGAGAGCTTAGATCGTGTGCTACATCTTACATCGAATTTGTCGTTCTTATAATTTATCTTATCGCACCTTTGTTTCTATTGTTGTTTTATTGCATCGTGCGAATAATCGATGTTAGGTTTTTTAGGGCCCGAGACAACTCAGCTGGATATTTTTGTCTGGCACGTTTTACAATTCTTTCATTATCTTGCTTCTTCTTTATCCCTTTTGAATTTTGATGTGCATATAAAGCATTTAAAAATCGACAGAAGGTCTATCTCTTATCCCAATAAAATAATATCGGTAACAAGAGACAATGGAGTGGTTCTCATATTAAATTAGATTTGTAAGCTTTGAATTCAATTTTATAGCCCATTGTAAATTCATTTTTAAAATCACTAAATTATCTTCTTGTTAGGGAGTTTATTCTCCGGACATTCATTTATTTTTGACAAAGGGGTTGAATGTTGTCTTCAATATTGATTTATAAAATACGGTAACAATGGAATTTTCACCTTTTTTTCTCAGAAAGTAATTCATTGGGACTCATAACTTTTTTTCCCAAGTTCAACTCAGATTTACTTATTTTACAGAATTTAACTTTTATAACTTGAAGAAATAATTCTTTTGGATTACATTTGCCGATTCTTGAACTTGTTATGAATCATCTTTGACTTTGAAGGAGATTCCAAAAGATAACGACATCCGTTTTAAATTTACTTAATGAAAGGATGTAAAAAGACAAGAGCCGTCTTTTTGCAATCAATTCCTTTTTCGTGGAAGCCTTTTTAAAAAAAAACCTTTAAACGTGAGAAAAAAAGGGAAATTCATACGATGCTTGACAGTTATTTTTTTGTTTAAAAACGTGACAAAATTGTGATGCTTTAATAGACAGAGAAATACACATTTTTTAACAAATGTTCCGTCATCGTTGTTGTTTATTTATTTATCTTTTTTTTAGTTCATAACGAACGGAAGATATTGAAAACAGTTTGCTTAATAACGAGTGTAATTTAAAATCCTACTAATAAATAAATAGCATAACAATTGTTTAATATATAGTAAATCGCAATGACAGCTTTTTTGTTGGTTCAAAATTTTAGTATATAACGTGAATCCGATAGCGTTTACTCTTGTTACTGGCAATAGTCCATTCATTTCTATCGGCTCTAATAAAAAAGTGATGGCTATGAATATAAATGAACAAACTTTTGCCATGACAAGTATTATGTGTACAGGATGTTTCACGAAGGTATAAATAAAAGTCTATAGAATTCGATTCTGAAGTTTCTCGTCAGGATACACGCATTCATGCAGCTGGTTTATCGTTATTAGCCCATCTTTGTGCCACTTTACCAAACGTATTTTACCAATTTCATGAGACTCTGTGCACTTTTCCAACATTTATTGAATGTCATTTCAAAATAGAATTCAATAAACTTCCCGCAACCCATCAACTTCTAATTTATTTATCATTATTTAAATTCAATCGCTGTATTTGTTATTTGCCGATTTTCTGCAACCCTTCAACTTTTAATTTATCTCGTATTATTCAAATTCAATGGCTGTTGTTTGGGAATTTTTTTGCAGTTACTCGAGTAAATATTTTCTATCAATGAATGGTTCAATTATTACCTTTCTCACAAGTGAGCTGAGATATTAAGTGTATAAGAGATGCGTTTGATAATTGTCAGGATTTTGAAAGGACAATATTCGCTGTATATTTTCCCAAGAATGGGTAAAGGTTTTCTAATTGTAAGTGAAGGTCTCTCTTTTATATATATTAAAAATCTTAACTCACTTGCGAGAAATCTTGATTAATTTTGGTCGTCTAGTAATCTTCAATTAGTAACAATTTTCCATTGAGTTGTAAGGTGACAGTTAAGAGTTTAAGAATTTTGACACAGCTGCATAATGTTTGTATTTAATGACGAAATAAAAGATGATGAGCATGCTTATTGAATTAACTATTTTCACGAAGTAGTCATAGCCTACTTTTGGTTGAGCTATAAATAAGGAAACGCACACGGACGGGATCTGTTTCATTGCAGTATAATCTGTCATGACCGTTGAACTAATTTCTATTTGCACATCAGTCATGTCATATCAATAATTAGTCGAATTTTTACATTCTCATTTTCAATGAGAGTGTATTTTCCAAATATTCGACAGACCGAGAAAATGATTTGTTTCGTTCAGATAAAACATTTCTTCAAATTTATGATAATAATAATTTGATGAATGAGCTGATTTGATGAATTTTTGAGTTTTACTGTACTTATTTGAATGAACTCCGTTTTAAATAAAGTTAAATGCATTTTGTTTTTTAGATTTTAGCAAATCTCATAACCCACTGCAATTAAAAGGTCATCATTAATTTTATATTTCCACTTGGAATTCCAATTAAATGTCCAATTAAAATATGTATACAATGTATTTTTAAATTCGTGACAGACGTAAAAATCTTATAATTAAAGAAAGATTTGCCTGATAAGAACAACTGTTCTCTTTGTATTGATGTTGAAAGTAAAAAACATAATCAAGTGGAATAATTACTATTGAGTTAAAAAGAATAGTGTATTATCACTTTCTCAGTCTGTTATTGTTTATTCTAATGGCAAATTTTGTTTAATTGCATATTTAAAACTATGTAATATGACAGTTTTGAAATTTAAAAATCGAAACGAGTTTGTTAAGTATAATAAATAATCTATATCGAGTAAGAGTATATTACATATAATACAAGTCACATAATCTTTTCAGTTTGATTTTGTGATTATAATTATGTGGAAGAACGATGTACAAACATCTTGTGTCGCTTTATATTAAATCCATTCTTGCTACAGTGGATAATATATTAAGATGCATATCAATTTTACTACAGTAGCATATATATAAATTGTAAAGATCCTTTATTGTTGTCAATAATTCCATTTGGAAAGTATGGACCATCAACCATTTAAACAGGATCTTAAAAAAATTATTTTCAAAATTTTACAAAAACGTTGCATAAGAAATTGTTTTTCGATAAGCTCCACAGAAATTTCTATTAAACATTTTTTTTATCAGCTAAAAAATTCCCATTAAAAAGAAATTGAACATTGTTTTATAGTTTTTTTGAGAATCAATTCATTTGTTGTTCTCATATCGCATAAATTTTTTATGAGTTGATTTACGAGATTAGAATACTTCGGTTATGATTTGATTTTAATGTCTTGTAAAGAATCATTATTATTGACTCAGCAAATAATAAGTTCTGCGAAATATTTTTTAGTCTGGCAGGTTAAATCAGGTTTTGGTTTTGGATGCTTTTTTGTTTCTAAAAAAGGTTTATATTTACAGCTTTAGTAATTATGATTGTGTTCTTCTTCAGAACGCATTCTGTCACTTTCGGCGATTTGAAGCCTTATAAAAAATGTAATTTACTGCTCTCCGAAATTCAAGTTAAATTTATAATTTAAAAGAAGGAAATTTTTATTATTTTAGTAATTGAGAAAAGGGACTTGTTTAAAATTTTTAATATTTTGAAATTTTTTAATGTTAACAATTTTGTATTTCTACTATAAATTTAATTTCTAAAAAAAAAAATTCGTTCAAAGTAACGTTAAAAATTAAAAGAAGATTTGGAAGTAATTTATTCGTGATATTTCGCAAACGCTACTTATTCACTGATTTTTAAAATCTGCCAAATGAAAAGAAAGATTTAAAATAGATTTTTTCCACAAAAGGTGATTTGTCCTAAAAAAGAAACGGTAACAGTGTAAGTTTAGTTAAATGTCCAAAATAGTTGTACAAGGTTCAATGAAATCTTTTCAAAGACATCAAAATTAGTTATTTAAAATTTACATCTGAGTGGAAATTATTGTAACTTTTTTTTTTTTTTTTTTTAATGCAAATTTCTGTGACTGCGAGTTATTAAAACAGAATCTTCTTCAAATTTAAAAATGTATATAAAATATTCGTAAATTGAATCTCATTCAATTCTGAAAAATGTATTTTATATTAAAAAATTGGGTACAAATTGTGGTTAAAAATGTGTACTTTTAACAACTGGCACAACATTGAGCCAGTGTTCAAAACTGTTTGACAGAATTGGCTCAATACACAATTTAATTTCCAGTTGAAAACTTTTATTCGTATAAAACTTCAATTTAAAAAACTTCTCACAAAAATTACAGGTAATATTTTTTTCATAAAACAATTCGTTAATGTTTCTGTCAAATTTCAACTTTTACTTTTCTATTATCTAGCATTTGTTTTTCACAACAATTTAAAGTGTTTCTTTTTAGTTTTTAAAATGCTTCTTTTGTTTTTGGAACGCTTTGCTTATTTTTGAAAACGTTTCTTTCTATTAGTAAACATTTTTTACAATTTCAAAAATTTCCTACATTTTTAAAACATCTTTTTTTATATTTTAAATACTTCCTTCGTCACAGAAAAAACTTAGATTCAAATTAAATTCGATTTTCGGTAAATCTTAAGGTGAGGCCATTTTAAATTTTGAAAACTCATCATTCGATTTGTAATCAGCGATTGTAAAAAAGTTGTTTCTTCCAAATAGTTGTTTCCGATATTAAATTTTTTCTCATTTGAGAAATAACTGGTGATTAGTTTAAATAATATAACAGTGATAATTAATGTTTTATTAAAAAAAGATTAAAAACCTCTGAATGCTCTTTGAACCAGTGAAATTTTGCTGATTCAAATTTAGAGAGTATGAATGACATTTCAATTTCGATAGGATAGGCAACAAAAATAAGCCCAAGTTTTTTCTGCGACTTACTAAACATTTCTTACATTATTTTTTTAAATACTTCTGCCATTACCTACGAACATTTTTTACATTGTTTGGACATTTCTCATAATTTGTAGAAATTTCTTACGCTTCTTAAATATTTCTTTATTAATTTTCTCATCATTTTTATCCACTCTCAGAATATTTTCTTCAATTTTCTAAATGTTTCCCGTATCTCGACAATATTTCATTCGATTCTAAAACATTTCTTTTATTTTCAAGTAGGGGAGACCACTAAACAATAGATAATGATAATACAATAGATAGTTTTAATTTTCTGAAAAGTTAATTGACATTTTTATTTCTACTTGTTATTATTAGTTTTAAGGATTAATCTAAAGTAATCTGAACGTGTTTTATCGACAGAATACTAACAATGAAAATTTAAAAATGAAAAAAGAATTATTTACGGTATCGAAAAAAATTGAACTTAAATATATCCATGGTTTTTATAAAGAATTACAATTCCTTAGAGTTTGTAAATGTGTTATTATCAAAATCTGAAGCTTAAAGAATAATATATTCCTTCACTAAGCATTTGTTTTCTTGATTTCTTGATTTACTAGCTTGGTTTGTTTTCAACATTTTCAATGTTTAATAAATCTTTTGATATGAAAATTATATTAAATTAAGTAAGTACTTATTAATTACATAAATAAGTTGTAACACAAAAGGATTTAGGTAACTAGTTGCTCATTTTGTTTATATGCAAGTTTCAAATTTCGCGCTCTTTTAAGTTCATACGTCAGGTTAGGTTGTACAGCTCTATTGTATAAACTATCGAAACTCGAAATTTTAGATATATCGACATTTTTAGTCACTCAGTCATATGGATTCTGAAATCCATTGTTTTCTATGTAAATAAATTCTTTTTTAACATTTTAAAGTTATAAAACATTAATTGTTGCTTGAAATATATAATACGAAGGAAAGTAAATTTAAATATAGACTAATTTTCATAAGTGTTAAAATGTGATTTCAGTGATAAACGATAAATGTCAAAAATCAAATGTTTTGTGTCCAATTGTCAATCAGGTTATGTATCAAAGGTAAAAATAAGTTTATTCTGTGCCGAAGAAAGTTGTTTGAAATTTGTTATTTTAAAAATGTATGTGACTGTAATTTAAACTTTTAAAACTTTATGCCTATAGATACATATGGTAAAGCGGTTAAAGGCAATAACAATAACATTGTCTTTATAACTACATGTTGCCAGTGATTGTCGAACTATAATTTGTCACAGAGAAAATCACCATGACACAAACACTTAACCAACCTTTTAACCATAAAATCTTTTTTTATCATTGCATTTTGACACTTTTTAATTAATTCCTTATCTTTCGGAAAAAGAAAAATTGGAACAACGTATTTTTTATATTATTTATTATTTGGAATGTGACATAACCTGATTTGCCTTATTAACTGCTTACAATGTATCTAGGCATAAAGTTTTAAACATTATATTACAGTCATACATTTTTAAAATAACAAATTTTAAACAACTTTCTTCGGCACAGAATAAACGTATGTTTTCCTGGCATGTGAAATAACCTGATTTGCAATTGGACACAAAACCTTTGATTTTTGACATTGATTACTGAAATCACACTTTAACACTTCTGTACCTCCGAACAAAAAAAACCATTCTCGCGTTATACGCCCAAAAACTCCTCTCTGGTGTCGGTTGTCTAAAACAACCACTGTTAAAATGAACGTCAAAAAACCACACTTTGTTTTTCCAATTTTTTCAGGAAACTAATTTCTAAAGTTTCAGAAACTTAAAAAATTCAAAATCTCAATACAATATTGTATAGATTGGTGCATATTTAAATAGTCTATTTCAAATGCTGTTTTGATTTTAATTGAAACATTTTGACATTTCATTTAACCAAAAAAATGCAGTGGTTGTTTTAGACGACCAACGTCAGAGAGGAGTTTTTAGGTGTATAACGGGAAAGTGGTTTTTTTTCTCGGAGGTACCGACTTATGAAAATTAGTTTATATTATTTGAATTTACTTACCTTCGTATTACCTATTTTAACCAACAATTAATGTTTTATAACTCTAAAATGTTAAATAATTTATTTACATAGAAAACAATATATTTCTCGGGGGTGACTGAAAGTGGTAATATCTAAAATTTCGAGTTTCGAAGCATCACTAAGTGGGCGCTAATTTCAATAGAAATGGACAGTTAAGTATATTGCAGAAAGGACAAATACCAATTTCTTGTTCTCAGTTGACAAAAAATATCAACTGAATCTCAATTTGAATAATATTTTGTTTAAATATTATAGATTACAGTGCGTTTTCTTAACGAATCGATTATATTTGCAAGAATACTTGTCAACAAATGTGATTACTGGTAAATACTTCTTTTACAGCTTATACATATTAAATTAAAAGCAATTATCTACTATTGGAAGGGCGCTTTCAATGCCGTATATTTTGACTGTGTAGTAAAAACACTAAAAATAGATAAATCTCCAATTTTATGGTGAGTTTGACTATTGCAGTGCTTAATTGAATATACTAACTTTAATTTAATAATAAGAATTCTATTAATTACTTTAGTCTGAAGTGATCTGACGTGTTAGAATTTTTCACTATCTACTCTTAAGCGGTCTCCCCTACTTCTTTTACTTCTAAACCCCATCTTTTTTCTTCATTTTCTATAAACATTTCTCTCTCTTCCTTAACTATTTCCTCCTTCTTCTGACCATTTGTTCTATTCTCCAAGACTTTTACGAACAAAAATAGGAGAAACTTTTGCAAAATGGATGTCAGCGCGAAAAGTTATTATCCCATTGTAGAAAGGCACATTATCCGTGACTCGGATAATTTTCCCCCAATCGTGGAAAGCGAGATTCTCTCGAGAAGGTATATATCTGAGAACTCTTTGGTGCGGCTTTGATAAAGACACTATTGAAAGTACACGTCTCCTCAAGAGCACGCGCACTCGAGAACTTTCATGTTCTTCCAATTGGAGATTTTTAATTTAGTCGGGTCGTTTTCATCAACATAAAGAATCTCGAGTTCAGCGAGTTTACTGGGCGCACAACAGGGCCTGGGCGCCTTTCTTCTATCCTCTTTCCAAATGAGACTCTGCAGCAAGGCGTGATGATGAGCTGGATTGTAGCGGGGCGGACACCTGCCCTTGCAGTAACCTGCATCAAAAGTCTTTGGTTGAATTATGAACTCGAAGCCTTTCAAGTCCTTAAAGATGACTGTCATCTGATGTCGACAGCACTTTTTGCTGTCACCTCTGCACTCGGTTCGACGACCCTTGTGCAAAGAGATCAACTGCTCATGAGCGCCACGCTTGTTTCTTGTTCTGCTACCGTCGACAAGAGTAAAGACATTCAATACAGATGATAAAAAGGAGCACTCAACGGAAATTCCATTCTGTATAAATTCCAGCTGCAAACAGAGATCGCTCTCACCTTCCTCGAGCAAGCTGGACACAGCCTCGGTCAAATCGAATTCAACCCATCGCGGTGCCTGGGGCTCATCTAGATTCAACTTTCGTTTGGAGATTAATCGTCTAGAGGCTCCGGCCAGCGGTTCGTAAATTAGGATGTTCAGGGACCCCATCTGATTTGAGCTACCGAGGAAGAACCTCAGAGTCGAGTGCTCAACGCTGGAATGAGTCCTGTCGGGGATGCTCAGGTGAAAGGTGAGCGTTTTCAGTGGTCTGTCATCCAACAATAAACCTCCACAGCTTCCATTTCCAGGGTGCTCTGAAATTTAATAAAAAGAGTTGTTAGCCATCTGACGATCAAGATATCGGGTTGAAATCAGGGTCTTATGTATTTATAAACTCGGTCTCTTTTTCTAACAACATGCAATCTTGATTTAATTCTCGTTAAATTTATCTCTTCAGAGATAAGCATTTTTTGAATATGTTCTTCTTTAATTTTGCTGTGAGATTTTGCTTTTGATAAATGAGATTAGCCTACTGGTGCTGTTGGTATCATTTTTCATTTAGAATGATCTTATTTCTGGGAGTTTGTAGGAATGGTTCTTTTCGAGAGTTACATTTAGTCGGCGACTTTTGAATTTCAGATTTTGTTCATACTCGGATATTTTCATGTTTTTTAGCGCTTTTAAAGTATACCAAAGAGTTTTCTGGAATTCGAATTATTTTGCAAGATGTAGTTAATTTAACTTCTACGGGAGAGGCGCCTTTTTGGCTCACTGGAAAAATGGTATTCTTTATTTGAGAATTATTCTTGGCACCTATTTAAGAATAAAATGTACTATCGGGCTGTTAAAAAAATACGTAATGCTCGGTGGGGGGACAAAAAAATTAACTTTTGCATGTACCATACCATTACGCAGGGAGGAGGGGGGGGGGTAAAAATAGATCCATAAAAGCGTTACATATTTTTTGAACGGCCCCTATTAAAAATATAATATTCTTAAAATAAGAAGCACTTGTTAAGTTATCTTATATTCTTAAGGATGTAAGGTATGAATACCGTTCTTTTCAATGAAGTGACAATAATATCTTGCAAAGTAATTAAAATTTATGAAAACATTTTGGTTTTTCTTGAAATACATCCCGAAAAACATAATGGCAGCAAAAGAAGTAAAATATGAGATTCAAAAGTTGCCTGCATTAAACCCTCACGTAAAAAATAAAAAATGACTTTAATTCTACAAAAAATCGTGGATATATATGCGGAACACTGAAAGACTGGATTTTTGTTACCCACAATAGAAGTTAGAATTATTAGATTATTGATACCTTTCTTAGATAATATCCTAAAAAATACTCAAAATCATTAATTAAAAACAAAACAAAAAAAATTTGTTAACGCTGGGTTTATTTCTACGTGTTTTTCTCATCTGAATCTGAAATTTCGAATAAGTATCATTTTGACACATAACTTACCATCAAGATCGTTATATTGTTCTAACATAGATAAATATTTATTTGTACAACTGTTAAAATCAAAAGATTTTTAAGTTCTAATTAGTAAATATTTTATATTTAGGAATCAATTGAAGTGGTTATTATTTATTTAATTTATTTATTCAACTCATTAATGTTAAAAACTGCAATTTCAGATGTTTTACAAAATAGAATTTACCTATGTTTGTACAAAATAACAATTTTCAATGTAAGTTTTGTGCCAAAATGAGACTTACTCGAAATTTGTACTGCCTGATTGGCTAAACATTTTTAGATAATCTCGAAAAAACTACTCAAAACAACAAAAACACCGAAAGAAAAATTTTTTTCTCCGGGACACTAGGTTCGAATATTTTTACGTATTTTTCTCCGCTGAATCAGAATTCGAAGTCAGGACTACCAAATAGATAAAAAAATTTAAAATAATCTTAAAAAAAAAACACAATTTTTTTACTGTTTTCGGTTTTTGAGCAGTTAATTGAGATTAACTCAAAAAATTTATCTCCATTCGAATTCAGCGGAAAAAAATACTTGGATCCCTATTAATTATTCTGGATCCATAATTATATACCTACCTGGTCCAATTTTAAGAATTATTTATAATATCTTGATCCAATGCAAAAATTCATTGGTACCAGAAAACAGTAAAATTAAAAAATTTTAAATTGTATTTTGAACGATTTATTTGAAATGTATAACTATAAGTCAATATGTGATTGAAAATTTTTTGATTATATTTACATAAAAAATACAGAAATTGGACTTTATATATATAATTTCGATATATCTATGATTATTTGACGATTTAATTTCATGATTCAGTTGCAAATTTTTTTTAATAAAATAGTAAAAAGTAATTTATGCGCAAACTGACTTATTCCACTTCTAACAACTTTTGTATCAATTACGGTTTTATGACTTTATTTGTGAAGTTATTTTTTAAAATTGATTTTTGGTATTCAAATTATATTGATTCTCAAATTTTATCGATATTTACTTGTAAAAAATCTCTGATTTGATATGCGACGATTTCAATAAAACTTTAACATTTTAGAAATCGGGACTTTTTTTAAATTAGTCATTAGTTAAATTCGACATTAGCAATAAATTACATGCAAGATTTCCTAATAAATTGAATTATAAGCGAAATATAAATAATTATGTAATAGAAAACAAAAACAAGAGTTATTTAACTAATTTAAATTAGTAAAATGAATTTCATGTTTCTTTAAAATTTATTTAAATAATTGTTTTAAAATTAATTTAAACATATCTATATTAATTTTAATAGAATTTTAAATTTCACTTAAACATAGTAATATAATTAATTTAAATATACCTTTAAAATTATATAGTTTATGTAATGCCGTAAAATTAATTCCAATACTTTAAAATCATTTTCCAAATAAGTATTTAAATTAAATTCATACAATTTGAAAATTCCACTAATTTATTAAAACCCGATGCATATATAGAAAAAAAATACAAAGATTCAAGATAAAACTTCAATTTATGCTCGTATTATAGATTTTAGATTATTATCGATATAATTATAAAAAGAATAACATAAATTTCTTAAACAAAACTGTGATAATATATTTAAGAATTTCCACACATAAATTTTATTTTGTAACAATAAATAAATGTGTATAAAACTAAAATTGAGTGTTTTTAGAAAGTATAGTGATGAAAGTATTGTGATCGAGAATTTGATTTGAAAATAATTGAAACTGACAATAGATAGAGAGAAAGAGCTGGAGAAATTATTACGAATCAGAGAGATTTTTTTTTATATCTAAAATGCATGTAATGTTTATATTTATGGTCAAAAGAGAAGTGATAAAATTATATTATTAGCGTGCTTTACATGATTCACTCGTTTATTTAGGATATTGAGTGCCGAATGTAACAAACGACTGGTCGTTTATTCAAAAGAGACGATTCCAATTTAGTAAGTCGGAATGCCTCGAATTCCCTTCTGTTTTATCAAAAGTTATTTCGCGATACCAAGTAGTCGGCCAAAATCGCGAAATCGTAGGTGTGAGCTATTAGAGCAAATAGTCTAATAAAATCTTCTTCTAACACTTCCGCATTGAAAAATTTGACGATAATGGATCATCAGTTTTTCTGAGAATGATTCGTTGCACAAATATATAAATTATCTCCTTAATGTCTTTCACTTACTTTTCTTCAACATTTGTCATACATTAATTAACATAAACTTGTGTCAGAAATTAGTAAAGGTATTTTCGAAGATTCTAGGAAAATTTATGATCATTTTTTGATTTCTTCCTTGAGACTTGAAACTTGTTTAGAAACACCCGTTGAAATACCTGTTCCTTTGAAAAAGTCTTGGACAACAACTGTATTATAATTGGCTCTTAATTTTCGATAACGGAGAATTGGTAATTTTATTTTTAATATCTGATTAATGTTTAAAAACTATAAGGCTCTCTATTGTATTACAAATTATACAATAATTACAAACACTTTTTTCATGTAGTGCAATTTTAAAACAAACTTATGTGGTACAATTTTGAAAATAAAAATATTATGATAAATTAATATAACTCGATTTTTGAATGATCGGAAATAAATTCTAAATATAATTCTATATAAATAAATTGATGAAATTTTATCAAAAGCATGAATAAACATTCTTTAATGATTGGCTTCTGCTAAAAAAAAAAAAAAAAGAAACGGAATTCACGATTCATTGTAGCCACAAGCGAGAATCAGAAATATATTTTCATTCAGTCTTTTCAGTTTAAAATAAACTTCGCATTCCTCTTTACGGTTATTTTTGTCACATCAATTTTGAAACAGAATATTTTTGGATTAATAATTTTAAAAATTAGCAAAGTTTATATAGGGCTGAAATTTTGCCAAAATTTAGTACAAATGTATTTGTTTTAAAAGAATGTGTTAGAACGCCATTTTAGATATTTAGCTTCCTATTTCATTTAAAAATGATTCTAAAAAAAAAATTTAATTTGAATAAATTTTCCTGCACAATTAATTTAAGTTTCAATCTTGACTCAGGCTAATTGGATTCAAACGGTTATAAAATTTTGACATAAACCTATTTTCAAATTAATTGGTTTCTTCTGAAGCTATCGACACTAATCGAAAGATGCATGCGGTGACATAAACGGGTTTCGTGTCGTATTTCAGATGAAAAAGGGTCACGTGCGAGAGAAGATATAACTTGGTTTATTGAACGTGAAATAGATACATTTCAGGTGCATTTTTTCTAATAGGAAACATTCTCGATCTTTGATCTCACGCCTGTCAAAAATTTTCGATATTTTATGTTATTAGATGTTTCTTCAGAGAGAAAAATTCTTGTGATTTTTTCTCATGATAAAGTCACCAAAATAGAAAAGTGAAGTCTCATTATCTAGGTGAGGTTTATTTGGAGAAATGTTTACGGAAAAATACAGTAAAAATCAATTCGATAGATTGATTTTTAAAATTGTTTGACACTTTTTTGAGACATGTTGAAAAGTCTTTCAACACGGGATCCAAATCTTCTTCATAAACAAAAGTAACGAAATTTTCACAAGTGCAAAATCTCATTCTAAATTCATTTAGGATATGAGAGATATGAAGATTTTAGCGAGGACGTATCAATATTGACGAACTTAACCACACTTAGCAGACATTTTAAAAAGTGAAATTCGAAGGATACTTTGTCATTCGCACGCTTCATGTAAATTTTTATGAGTGTGCATTGTACATTTTAACATGCCTGGAATACCGAAGTTTATCACGACCGCGAAAGGCATGCATAGTCGTTTTACTGTGAAATCTTGTGGCTCGGTTCTGTAAGCAAATAGGTACCTACTTCAGACTGGTCGAGTCTCTTTTGCATAGAAGATGAAACAAGGGTATATCAATACTAACTTGAAGAATATTTGAGATTAGCGCTGAGATGTCATAAAAGCAACTACAGTTATTTATCATATAAATCAACAAATCGACTTTAAAATATATATGTTCCAAGGGATTAGGTTTTTTTCTTTTTAGAAATTTCGTATATCTATTTTAAATTAATGGGCAAACTTTAATTAATGCAGGCAATAAATAATTGATTGTGAATTACCTGATGGGTAAAATGTGGAAAGACGTTTTCGCCGCTCGTGACCATGGTCATGGGATGTGTGTATCCTCGTAAGGTAGTCTCTGTGTGCTCTCTCATATTCAGCTTGACTTATATTTGCCTGAAAACAAAATTAATTTATTACTTCTTAATTATGAAATCCTAATGAGGTGGCGTCAACTTTCGCCTTTCGATTTCACTTTTGTATATCGGCAGCATTCAAAATCAACTCGAGAAAAAATTGCGCGTTCAGAATTTCAGAAAAAAAATTGTTGTGTAACATTTTTGAAATACAATTAGTATGTATAAAATCTCCAAATGTTAATTGAAATATTTACGCCAGATATTTTTTTTTGAATTAAAAAAATAAATAAGAAGATAATTAAAAAAATACGTTAAAATATATTGCTAAAGAGAATAAAAATATATATTATTTAGTTCAAGCTTCAATTATCAAAACATAAAATACAGTAAAAAAAGTCTGCAAAAAAAGTAGAAAATTTGAAAATTTAAAAAATGATAAAAGTATCGAAAAAATATTTTCAAAAATTCGTAATTACAAGATAAAAAGTAAAAAATTTAAATGAAGGAAAAATGTTTCTAAGAAATGGAAAAATGATGACGAAAATTAAACAATTAATTTAAACGCAAGGTAGGACTACAAAAATAGTGAAACTTCAAGAAAATTAAATAAATATAGAAAGAAAATGGAGTAATACTATAATGATAATGATAGTGATATGTGATGTGCTCCGAAGAAAGGTACCTAAGAAGCAAAAAATCGATTTTTGGATTATGATTGATTTAACTTCATTAAAGGTTCCTTTTTCATTACCAAAAGTCTGAAAATGTTTTTATTGAATTTTTTTCAAGTTATAACAATTCAAACATCTCTTTTTGTACAGACTACCATGTGCGCTCGACTTTTGTTTTTGCTCTCCTGAAAAATTCCCGGGTACCTTTCTTCGGAGCGCGTCACATATAATAATGATAAATTTATCAAACCAAATAAAACGAAGTAATGTTTTTTTCCTTAATCTAACAAACTGTAAAAAAAGTAAAAAGTACATAAAATAAAAGAACTTGGTTAGAATCTACTAAACAATTAGAATTAATAAAAATAAAATGAAAGAATGTATATATAAAGATAAATAAAAAGTACACAAAAGAAACAAAAAAACCCTTTAAGAATAAAAAAGTTTAGGCAAATTAAACCAAAAATATTTTTATAATATTACACTTAAAACAAGTCCAACAATAAATTTAGAAAAATAAAGAAAATCGGAAAATTTTATGAAAAACTAAGTAGGTTTGAAAAAAAATTTCGCAAAAAATAGGCAATATGTGAAAACAAATTAAATAAATTTACAAAAAAATGAGCGTATTCCTTTTTAAAAATATGGAAATACATAATTATGAAAGTCAACGAAATAAAATATTTAGTGAATGTTATAATAACAAAATTGTATAAATTAATTACTATTAAACGTAGCACAATTTGACTACGATGTTGTGAAGTTTTAATTTTAATACTTCCCATGACCTTCTTGTGATCGTTTTATACACTTTGACATTAAAAATGGAAGGGAATCATTCGAATAATATAAATTAATATTAAATAATTTGCATAAAACGAAGAAAATCAAAGAAAATCCTAAAATAAAAAGACAAATACAAAAAAAAAATATCAAAAGTAAAAGGAGAAATTTTTTTTTTAAAAATAAGAAATTATAAGATAAAAATTAAATATTTTCAAAAAAGTGAAATTTCTTAGAAATATTGTAAGAATTAAAAAAGGATTATTGTGAATATTAATTAATATGCATTTAAATTTGAATTAATTGAAATTTAAAAGTTTGAACAAATTGGAGTATGAGTTGATTGACGTTTGGGATTTATTTAAATTATAATGACTTAAAGATATATTTAATTTTAATACTATTTTGTGCTATATCTTCATACCAAAAATTTTTACATCGCAGGTATTTTGATCATCAGTATTAGCACAATTTTTGAAATTTTATAAAGAATAAAATATTAAAAATGAAATTTTTAAGATTTATCCACAAATTTCTGGGTTTTTTTAATGTTAGCGATTTTTTATATGTAGTATTAGACGTTCGGAGAATTATAAAGTTCTTTTGGGATTCAAATCATGATTTTAATGCAAATATCCCTATGATTTCAATCATTATTTAAATCAAAGTGATTTAAATCAATAACAGCCCTGCTTTAAATGTTAAATCTTTTTAACATTATATTTAGAATTAATTGCCAGATAAATCTTTTCATTATTATTATTATTTCAGATGAAACTTTTAATACATTTATATTATGAATTAAATAAAGCAATAATTTTTTTTATTTTAAAATACTTCTATCTCTCTAAATCTGAATTTGTAGTTTTCTACTAAGAATTAGTAGTTTTCTACTATGAATTAGTCAAATTCATGGCTCATTTTTCTTTAATTCATATAGTAGAAAACTACTAATTCTTAGTTGAAAACTACTAATTGAAATAGTGAAACTTTACTTTTCAAAAAAGTAGATTTTTTTACTAATTTAATTAGTAGTTTTCTACTACAAGATTAGTAGTTTTCTACTAATTCTTAGTAGTTTTCTACTAAAAATTAGTAAAATTCTTACTATTTTAATAGTAGCTCACTTTTCGCTAAATCATTAGTAGAAAACCACTAATTCAGATTTAGAGAGATAGTAAATTTATTTTTTCAGAAAAGGAAAATATATTTAATTTAAATACATAAATGTATACTCTCTAAATCTAAATTAGTGGTTTTCTACAAATGAATTAGCGAAAAGTGAGCTACTATTAAAATAGTAAGAATTTTACTAATTTTTAGTAGAAAACTACTAAGAATTAGTAGAAAACTACTAATCTTGTAGTAGAAAACTACTAATTAAATTAGTAAAAAAATAGACTTTTTTGAAAAGTAAAGTTTCACTATTTCAATTAGTAGTTTTCTACTAAGAATTAGTAATTTTCTACTAAGAATTAGTAGTTTTCTAGTATATGAATTAGAGAAAAATGAGCCATGAATTTGACTAATTCCTAGTAGAAAACCTAGTAGAAAACTTCTTAGTAGAAAACTACTAATTCAGATTTAGAGAGTAGGAAAGTATTATTTTTAAGTGTACTCTCAAAATCTGAATTAGTGGTTTTCTAATAATGAATTAGCAAAAAGTGAGCTACTATTAAATTAGTAAGAGTTTTACTATTTTTTGTAGAAAACTACTAATTAAATTAGTAAAAAAATCTCTACTTATTTTGAAAGTAAAGTTTCATTATTTCAATTAGTAGTTTTCTACTAAAAAATTAGTAAAATTCTCGGATCACTTTTCACTAATTCATAGTAGAAAACTACTAATTCAGATTAAGAGAGTATAAATTATTTTTGCTTTTTTGGAAAAATATGTATATTTACATTATTAGGTACTTTAATTTTTATTGAAATCAAAAATTACCAAATTTTGAAATCCCTGCTATTTTTATCTGACTTAGCCAATTTTTAATTAAAAGTATGGCCATGTACACATAATTTAAATTTTATTCAGATTCTAAAGCTAATTTGACATTTTAGAAATATGTATGATTTAGGCTTCAGTTTCTGAACAAAATATTGAAAATTGTATACTTTTTTTTGTTCATAATTTTCAATATTTTGTTCAGAAACAGAAGCCCAAATAATACATATTTCTAAAATGTAAAATTAGTTTTCTGCATAAAATTTAAATTATGGGTACATGGTCATATTTTTAATTACATTTTTTGTTTCTGAAAAAATTGTCTAAGTGTCGAAATTGTACTCTGCCTCGAAAAATATTTTTAAGATTATGTTAATTCTCTTCTTATAACACCTTTAAGTGCATTTAATACAATAAAGTTCATATTAACGAAAGTGTTCGAGTTAAAAAAAACTGTACACTGAGAAAATAAGTTGACTAAATACAACAAATTTTTGATTAAATTTAGCAGAGAGAGGTTGTTGATATAGCACCTGCAAAGCACTTAATTGATTTTAGCAGAGCATATGCTCCGGTATCCTAGAAGTTTGATTGTCATCGCCGGTGTTTTGTTTGTTTTGTCCCGAGGAACCCTAACCTAGAAATAAAGCTGCTTGGCTAGAGGCTTATTTTCTCAGTGTACTGGCCGAGATTCGAACCTTGAAGTTTGAGCACAGAATAACGCGCCTTATTCATCACCACCAAAAACACAATAAAATCATTTGTTAATGGAAATTAAATTAAAGAAATTAAATTTGTTGACACTTATAAATGTAGTTGATTAAATTAATTTCAAATTTATTACGGGTTGAATTTTTCAGAAGAATTTTTTTCAGTGTTATAACATAGAGGGAAGGTGTTGCTTTGATGCGTGAAAATTGCATTGAGAAAGTGCGAGAAAGAATGCATATAGAATAGAATGGCCTTGGAAAATTTGTCACAGGGGTGTTTTAAATGTCTGGGCTTTTTTATTTTCATTTTCAAACATTATTCACATTATCTTAATGGACGTAGGTGATCTCGGGGAACAGAAATGAGCTTTGTCAGAGCGCTCATGTGCATTTCCTTTCTCCGAGGCATTACGAGACGTCTAGAAACGTTGGAGACGAGAAATAGGGGCGGAGTGGGTTGAGACGATGACTCTTTACATTAAGTGAAGCGTGAAGCTACAGTCGCTGAAGAACAAGGCACTGAAGAGAAAAAAGTGTGTAACAGAGGAAAAAAAATGAAACAAAATGCTGCCAGGTATTAGACATAAAAGCGTTTAATAATAATTTTTCTCTGAACACTCTCCATTATCATGTAAAAAAACATCAAAATATTGAACTTTTTTTTTCAATAAATTGATAAATTTAATAAAGGTAGTATTTTTTTTATTATTTAATAAATTAGTATCTGTACAGAAAGTAACGGCTAACCGCATATTTTTCATAAGAAATAAAATCCAGTTATTCTTGCGCCTCTCGTTTGTTTAATCATGTTTATATATGTATATATAAAGTTTATAAACTCTAATTATAATGTCAAATATTATAAGAGCCGCGCTAATGATTCCAGACGTTACATAAAGGGGTCAAGAATTTTTTAATCGGATCCTTTACTGGTATTGGATTTGTATAAAAAGAAAATGTACACAGATTGTGTTAATGGTGGGATAAGGAGATAGTTCAGGGTTTTAGATAAGTGTCTCATTTATTTTCTATATGAGTGGAAAAACTGTCTCTTAGTGATGAAATGAAGAGAGTGAAGTGAGAGGGGGTTGAAGAAAGGGCGGTAACGTTGTAATTTCCAAAGAGAGATGATAATTTTTGAGTCATGCCGCCAAGCAATTATCACAATCTCTCTCGCTGGCTACTCTCGTGAATCAATTTAAAGGCCTAAGTTCAATTGTCTCGTAAATCAACGCTCACGGCTCTTCATCCGCCTCCGCGCTTTTTCTACTCTATCTTGCGTCAATTTATCGTTTCTGGGTGAACGTCCCATTCATAATTTGCGATTTCATAATTTTCTTAACTCGCAGCTTTTATTCACAAGTAACTCTATCAATGGGGTGATATGGTGCAGGTCAATCTTCCAAGAATTTTCCCTCTTTTACTATTTCCTATTCATTCATTCATTAATATTCTCCAATTTGTGTTTTTATTTATGTATTTAATTTTTTAAGTTAATATTATTTATTTCATATTTAATGATTTTGCTCCCTCATTGAGGAATCTCTGTGATCGTTAAAATTTTTGATTCTTTAAAAATTGTCTAAATCGACTCATTTTCATCTAGAAAGCGTAAATTTTCATTTTTAGCAAATGTCCAGATGTGTGTATATTAACTTTTTTGTCGCCAGGATAACTCGAGAACGCTTTAACTAATTTTAATAAAATTTAGATTATTATTAAGCTTATAAATGTCTAAATTTGGAGACAGGGATTTTTGAAACTACTCAAACAAATTTTTTTCAGAAACCTTTTTCATTGAAAAAAATCGTTTTCATGCTTGTCTCATTGTCCGATATCTTTCTCTTAAACTAATAAATATTTTAACACTAAACTTTGTAGAATTATTAAGAATATCGTTAAGGTCTGCCTGACCCAAAGTTTTTGAATTTTGCCCTAAAATTAATTTGAAAAAATTTCCAAAAATCAGCCAATTTTTTAAAAAGTTAATTTTAAAGCAAAATTAAAACAATTTTGGATCAGACATCAAGTTGCAAAGAAGTAATATTACCTGGAGAACACTAATGGGAACGAGAATATAACCCATTAAAATTCTAATCGAGAATTTATGAAAATATAGGTTTTTTATTTATTTATCAATTTAAGTCGAATTTTCACAATCAACGTAAGAAAATAAAATTTCTAGTGTCATTATAATTAAAAATGATTAGAATTTCAATGTTAAAAGTAAAAATTATTTTATTGCTGTAGAATCCAAACCAAATAAAATATATTAAAATATTTTATACCGGATGAAAGTACAATTTATAAGGTAAATTTATAAGATAAAATTTTATTTTGAACATAAACATTTTTTAAAGCGTTTTTTTCTAATTGTTAAAATTTTCGGTCTAAAAAAAAGTGGTCCCAAGATGGACACCTTCTTAAAAGTCTCTGAAAATTGTAGTAAATAAAAAATTAACATCCTGTAACAATTCTTAAACTAATTTTTAATCATTTTACGGAATTTATCAGGAAATAACATTTCCTAAAACTTCAATCTAATAGCTTAACAGTAAAAAGTAATAAAATATCGAAAAATATAAATATATCAAATTCTCTAATGACAACATCACATTTTATGGTGGAAAATAAAAAATTTTAATTAATTTTCTTAAAAACTTATTAAAAAAAGTGTAAAATCGAAAATATGCAAATAAATACATTGAGATTTGAGGCCTGTCCATCTTAGGGTACATGGCACCATTTTGTAATCCCCAGTAAAAATATATATACGAACACTGAATTAGTAAAATTATTTTAGGATATTATTATACGATAAATAAAGAATATTATAACGTTAAGTACTCATTCTAAATCATAAATTTAAATAACTTTACCAACTTAAGAAAAAACTGTTACAAAACTTTTTTAGACCCAAAATTACGTGTCATGTATAGAAGAAAAACCAACTGGTTTTTTTTTTCAAATGTGCATCACAATCTTCGTCTAGACAAACAACAAAAATGACAAAAAGCATAAGACGCTGCCACCATAAACAAAAATTTTATACGAAATGTCAATCTTGGGGCCCACTCCCCTATATATAATAATCTACTATAGTTTCATTCATTCTGTCCACACCTTAAGTTTGTCACTAGATGTTTTTTCGTTTCAATTTTTTACATATTTCACCTTCTCAAAATGTTCTCAAATTTTTAATTTCTACGTAGCAATTTTAATATCTTCAAATTTCTGTTAATTTGAATTTGCATTAGTTAAAAGTTTTAATCATCCACGGTTTAAATAATATAAATTTCTGAAATTTTTAATAATTCTTTTCTCTTATGATTTTCATTATACTTAAACTACATTTTTCAACTCTTTTTATCATTTTCCAATTACTTTCTGCATTTTTTAATTATTTTCATTGTTTTCACTTTTTTCTAAATCTTCAATCTATCTTCCGCGAATTTCAATTATTTTTTAAAATTTTTTCAATTACTTTCTTAATTTTGATTATTATTTTTTCTTCGACAATAAACCAATTTCATTATTTATTTCTAAATTTCTAATATTATTTATCGCAAAATGAAATAAATTTTTTTCATTCACCATTATTGTTTTCATTTTGCAATTATTATCTTCAATTTTTAATCATTTTTATTACTTATGAATTAATATCCTGAACTTTCAATTATTTTGTTCAATATTAATTTCTTTTTATCATTTTGCAATGATTTCCTCTAATTTATAATTATGCTCATTCTTTTTGCATAATTTTAAAAAATTTTAATTATTTATCTGAATTTCAATTATTTTTAGCCATCTTCAATTCTTTTCTTCAATTTTTAATTATTTTCATTTTTTTCAATTAATTTATCAGATTTTCAAGAATTTTTCTCAAATTTCAATTATTTTCTTCAGTTTTTAATTATTTTCATTTGTTTTCATAATTTACAAAATTTTTTATAATTCATCTTGAGTTTCAATTATTTTTAGCCATCTTCAATTCTTTTCTTCAATTTTTAATTATTTTCATTTTTTTCAATTAATTTATCAGATTTTCAAGAATTTTTCTCAAATTTCAATTTTTTTCTATTTTAATTATTTATTTTGATTTATTTCACAACATTTTATTAATTAGGTTACATGCATCATAATTTTGGGCGTTGAACCCGACAAACGGTTCTTTTAAAAATTCTGAGACAATTATTTAATTTTGTCAATTGCTTATTTCAAATTTAATTTATTTTTTTCAACTTATGGTTTTTATCATATTTCAATTATTTTCTACAATTTGTAATTATTCGTATTTTTTAAATTTATTTTCAAAAAAGCTTAATTTTTTTTTTAATTTCCCTTTATTTTCTTCAATTTTTAATCATTTTCAATTTTTTCATAATTTTCAAATTTTAAACTATTTATCTGATATTTTAATTATTTAATTCAGTTTTCAATTACTTACGGTCTTTTTCATAATTTTCAATTATATCTACGATTTTCTTGTATTTTATGTACAATAAAATGTATTCTCTGTTTTTAGCAATTATTTTTCTTAAAAATTAAAAGTTGTTCTTTTCTATCTTAAATTATGTTTATCTTTTTTCAATTATTTTCTCTAAATTTTAATTTTTTTCTATTTTCTTTTGCAATAAACTTCTAAAAGTTTCAAGTATTTTCCTAAATTTTCTATAACTTTTCTTTATTTAAAATATATTTTTTACTTTTTTCAATTATTTTCCTAGATTTTAATTTTTTTTTCAATTTTAAATTATTTATATTGGTTATTAATTTTTTTCTTAAATTTCTAATCATTTCCTTCATTTCTGAATTAATTCTCTAAATTTTTAATTATTTATTTCAATTTCAAGCATTTGTTTTTCAATTTTCAATTATTTTCTCCAATTTTTAATCTACTTAGTTTTTTAATCTACTCAGGTAAAAAAAATTACAATTTTTATAATTTAGTGTTTTCCCTAGTATTTTTCTGATTTTATTATTAAATTTATATTCATAGAGGACGCAATTTCCGAATTTGTATTAAACATAAATTAGTTACAAGTAGTTTGGGTAGATTTTTCTATCGACTTTTTGACACCTGTGATTTTTATTTTTAGGAATTTTTTATAAAAAACGGAATAAAAGTAGAAGAATCAAATGTTATTAAATTAATTGTAAAGGGTATTTACCCGTATATACGTTTTAAATAAATAAATAATTATAAAAACTTATTTTTCGATTTAAATGATGACGAACTACTTGTGGTAATGACGGAACACTTTTATTAAAATCGTGGGAGGTTATCTCCAATTTTTCTTTTTATTTTCGGGAAGTAAATTAGCTCGCAGACACCATGTTAATTTTAATTTTTAATGACTACAGTTCATGCGTAAAAAAAAAAAAATTGAAAAATATTTTATATTTGAATAATTAATTGCTATTTTATTATAATCTAGTAGAAATTTAATCACTTTTCAATTAATCTTGTAATAATTTAATTATTTGATCATTTGTCACGTAATAATTTAATTCCTAAATAAATCTTGCGCTGACATTTTTTCTCTAAATCTAAATTATTTATGAGTGGAAAGTTTGTTCACTGATTCAAAGAAGGGAAAATTTAGATTAATTTTTAGTAAGATTTTATAGTAGCTTTTTGTATTTAAGAACAACATGAAAAATTTAAAAATCAGATATTATTAGGATTTTATAACCGAATATGACTAAAAAGTTTTTTCTAATTTGAATTAATGGACTACTTTTCACCAATTTTAATTAAAAAAGTTTTCTATCTATATTAAGAAAATTTAATCTTTAATTTTTGAATAAATTAAAATAAATTGCTTTTTTCTTGTGATATAATTACAGTAGAATAATTACTTTAAAGTACTTTGAAATAAACGTTCTTGTGACTTTACAAATTTATAATGACATTGATGACACATAAACGTTGGTCAAGTGACGTGAAGTACAACGCAGGATGATTTTAATTATTTTCGAAAAAGATACAGTAATCTCTTTTCAAATAACAATTAATATTTTTCTAAATTTAATTTATTTTACTAATATGTAAGACTAAAGTGTGGAATTAAAGAAAATCTCACTTTATAAATTATAAAATTTATTTACCAAATTTCCATTTCTGATTTGACAAAATATAATACAGAAAAGATACTATTTTTATACTCAAGTTACTTCATCTCACTCAACACAATCATTAGTTTATTTAAAACCAAAATAGTTCGTTTATGTAACAAATTTCCATATGTATAAAGTCCCAGGGGGCAAAAAATTTTTAATTCTGTTCTATTTTTCAATTCTTTTCAGAAGTTGAAGAAGTGAATGAACTACATTTAGGAGAGCCAGGAGAAAAAGATATTTTTGATCAGACGGAGGTGACAGTTCATCAATTGGGAGTGAACTCTTACAACTTTCATATTGGTATGTTTTTTGCATGAAGCACATTGCTATTGTTAGGAAATGTATAGAATCACTAGTCATTGTTAAAAAAAAAGAAACTACATTCACGAGTCACCAAGATAAGTTTATTTTTTGGACTCTTTATCACCTAGTGAGTTTATCGTTTGGGTGAAGTCTTTTACGATATTAAGGAAGACATATGCCGAAATGTGGTGTCGAAATTTCTTAATTAATATTCCAGTATACAATCAGCTTGGCATTGATGTCAAGTCTTTTAGAATCATAAAAAAAAGGAAAAAACTATCAGTGATTATGAAACAAGTATTTAATATTTATCCATGTATAAGCAAGATTGAAAGAACACCATTGAAAAATCAACTGGGGTTAAATTACTCGTGAGCAGTTCACGTTTTTCCTGTTTATTGAATTTATAAAAAAAAGACATGCATACATTTGGGACAGAGATATTATTTTTAATGTCTGAAATATCTAAGATATCAATAAAAAATTGCGTTTTTCTTCGGAGAAAATAAAACTGAAAGGTGTGATAATGATATGAAAAAGGTGTCAAATTGAAACCATTATTAAATAATTGTTTTCAGTGACGTAACTATTAAAGGGCAAAGTGGGGCAGTGCCCCGGGGCCCTTGAGCTCAGGGGTCCTCAGTTAACCATAATAAAGCTTTTTTAGGACAAAAATTATAAAATTTTAGAATTAAAAAAAATTGCAAGAATTTATTGCAATTAAACAAAATAATTGATGATTTTTCAAATTAATTGAAAAAAATGAAATTAATTAAAAATTAGGGAAAGTAATTTAAAAACTAATAAAGATGTTTTGAAAACCAAGAAAATAGTTTAAAATTGAGAAAATTACTTGAAAATATTAAAAATAAATTGGAAAAAATGAATAATTAAAAATTAGGGAAAATAATTTACAAAATGATTAAAAATTGAGATAAATAATATAAAATTAAAAAATATAATTCAAATTTGAGAAAATAATTGACAAAATTACATAATATATTTTAAATGAAGGAAAGTTAAAGAAAATTTCAGAAAAATACTTAAAACTTTCAGAAGTTCATTGAAAAAAAAAGAAAATAATTAAAAATTAGAGAAAATAAATGAAACAAGATAAACATAATTTAAAATTGAAGAGAATAATTTTTAATTGAACAGAAATAATTAACAATTTTTTGGAAATTACGAAAAAGAGCGAAAGTAACTGAAAATTGAAGAAAATAATATAAAAAATCATATAAATAATTATAAATTGAATGAAATAATTGAAATCTCAGATAAATAGTTATAATTTTTGAAATTATAAAAGGAATGGAAAAAATTGAAGGATATAGATTTTGGAAAGTAATTGAAAAATGATTTTACAATTTGAAACTTGATAAAAATAATTAAAATATGAAACAAACATTAATAAGTTGTTAAAAAATCACATTTGAGTGAAATAATTGAAAAAATTACAGAATTTTTTTTAAATAAACAAAAATAATTGAAATTTGAGAAATTTCAAATACATAAATTGAATATCAACTGAAAAAGTAAGAATAACTTAAAATTGGAGAAAAGAATTGAAGAAAGCTTAAAATAAATGGAATTTACGATAATTAATAAAATAATAGGAAATTATGAAAACAATTGAAAATAATTAAAAATTGAAGAAAATAATTGAAATTTTAGAAAAGTACTTAAAAATTTTAGAAAATAATTTTAGAAAATGAGAATAATAATTAACAATGGAGGAAAATAATTTAAAGATGATAAAATTATTTTAAAATTGAAAAAATAATTAAAATTTATGATGAAAATAATTTAAATATGAAAGATTGTAAACATTAAATAAAATTTGAGAGAAATAGTTTAAAAAATCGTAGAATATATGTTTAAAAAAGGAAAATAATTACAAAATTACTTAAAAATTTTAATTAAAGAGAATAATTAAAAAATCGCAGAAATAATCAAAATTTGATGATAATAATATATGAAATTTCAGATAAACAATTGAATTTGTGAAAATTAGGCCAAAAGAATGAAAATAATTAAAAAGCGAAGAAAATAATATAATATTACAGAATTTGTTTTTAAGTAAAAGAAATTAATTGAAAACCCGTTTAAAAAAATAAAAATTGAAGACAATAATTTAAATTTGAGATAAGAACTGAAAATTTAGGAAATTAATTAAAATATAATAAAAATACTAAAAGATGGAGAAAATAATTGAAAATGGGGTTTTTATTTGAAACTTGAAAAAAATCATTGAAATATGATAAAAACAATGATAAGTTGTCAAAAATAAATAACATTAGAATGAAATAATTGAAAAAATTACAGAATTTTTTTTAAATAAAAAGAAAATAATGTAAATTTGAAAAAAATATATGAAGATCTTAGAAATCAATTGAAAAAAATGAGAATAACTTAAAATTGCAGAAAAGAATTGAAGGAAGCTAAAAATAAATAAAATTTACGATAATTAATAAAAAGAATTGGACATTATGAAAACAATTAAAAATAATTAAAAATTTAAGAAAATAACACTACTTTACAAAAAAAAAAAATTTTATCTACATTCAATGTCACTATTTTTTTCTTATGTACTAAGCTTCTCGTTACTTAAAAATGACATTAAGAAATTTTTCTATGAATAGGTTTCCGAAATATGAATTTTTAAAATTTTTTTACGTTTTTTTCGGAGGTGACTTCACGTTTTAGGCCGTATCTCGAGTTACAGAAGTCCGATTGAGTTTTTCTAAGTGTCAAATTAAAGGTAATCAAATTCCAAACAATCGCTTTTAACATTATTTTTTAATCGGTTAAATATTTTAAGTGATATAGTAAAAAAAAAAAGATAGAAAATTTGAGTTTTTGGCCCAAAATCTGAAAAACAAATTCTTTCTACCGCCATGCAAAAATAGAAAACGTCAAATTATGTCCAGTTTTAAATTTTTTACATATATGGCTCACTTTTAGGAAGAAAAAAATGTATGGATGAAAAAAATCTATGTGTAATTATTGAAGTTATAAGCCAGGGTACTGAAATTCTCGTTTTACGCCATTTCGGTAGTTTACCTCCTTTTATATTGATTATGTTGATTAATTTAATGAATACAATATCTAATTAGAAAATGGACTTTTTTCACAGATTTCAAATAATTTTCAGTGCTTTACTAATTCAAATTTGACTAAAAAATTTTTTGGAGTTTTTGACAAAAATTTCTGGAGAGGCATAAATTGATTAAAATCTGCTTTTTTGACAAGTTGAATCAGATGCGCAGAGATTCAATTTTTGGTGAATTTTGTTCGTTAATAGATGAAAAAGTTCCAAATTAGATATAGAAATATAAAAAATAAATGATATTTGAATGAAAATTTTTATGGAGTTTTTGACAAAAATTTCTGAAGAGGCATAAGTTGATTAAAATTTGCTTTTTTGACAAGTTGAATCAGATGCGCAGAGATTCAATTTTTGGTGAATTTTGTTCGTTAATAGATGAAAAAGTTCCAAATTAGATATAGAAATATAAAAAATAAATGATATTTGAATGAAAATTTTTATGGAGTTTTTGACAAAAATTTCTGAAGAGGCATAAGTTGATTAAAATTTGCTTTTTTGCCAAGTTGAATCAGATGCGCAGTGGTTCAATTTTTGTTAAAAACTCCAAAAAAATTTCCAGACAAATATCTTTTAATTTCTATATTTCTATATCTAATTTCAAACTTTATTTATCTATTACCGAACAAAATACAACAAAAATTGAACCACTGCGCATCTAATGCAACTTGTCAAAGAAGCAAATTTTAACCAGTTTATGTCTCTTCAGATATTTTTGTCAAAAACTCCAAATAATTTTTCAGTCAAATATCATTTATTTTTTATATTTCTATATCTAATTTCAAACTTTTTTATCTATTAACGAACAAAATTCAACAAAAATTGAACCACTGCGCATCTGATGCAACTTGTCAAAGAAGCAGATTTTAATCAATTTATGCCTCTCCAGAAATTTTGTTCAAAAACTCCAAAAAATTTTTCAGTCAAATATCATTTATTTTTCATATTTCTGTATCTAATTTGGAACTTTTTCATCTATTAACGAACAAAATTCAACCAAAATTGAACCTCTGCGCATCTGATTCAACTTGTCAAAAAAACAGATTTTAATCAATTTATGCCTCTTCAGAAATTTTTGTCAAAAACTCCAAAAAATTTTTCAGTCAAATTTGAATTAGTAAAGCACTGAAAATTATTTGATGTCTGTGAAAACAGTCCATTTTCTAATTAGATATTGTATTCATTAAATTAATCAACATAATCACTATAAAAGGAGGTAAAATACCGAAATGGCGTAAAACGAGAATTTCAGTACCCTGGCTTATAACTTCAATAATTACAGATAGATTTTTTTCATCCATACATTTTTTTCTTCCTAAAAGTGAGCCATATATGTAAAAAAATTAAAACTGGACATAATTTGACGTTTTCTATTTTTGCATGGCGGTAGAATGAATTTGTTTTTCAGATTTTGGGCCAAAAACTCAAATTTTCTATCTTTTTTTTTGACTATATCACTTAAAATATTTAACCGATTAAAAAATAATGTTAAAAGCGATTGTTTGGAATTTGATTACCTTTAATTTGACACTTAGAAAAACTCAATCGGACTTCTGTAACTCGAGATACGGCCTAAAACGTGAAGTCACCTCCGAAAAAAACGTAAAAAAATTTAAAAAATTCATATTTCGGAAACCTATCCATAGAAAAATTTCTTAATGTCATTTTTAAGTTTAGAAAACCATAGTACATAAAAAAAAATAGTGGCATTAAATGTACATTTTGGCTGTAAACTAGTGTAATTGAAATTTTTTTATTTTTTATTTAATATATAAACGGGCATAATGAAGGCCCTTTTGTACTATAAGTACTAAAAATAAAAGTGTACAATAAAAATATATATATAGCATAATTCAACAAATAAATAATAACAGACAATAAATAACAATGAATTTGTGAAAAATATTTAAAAATTATGGATAATAATTTAAAACAATGAGAATAATAATTAACAATCGAGGAAAATAATTGAAAAATAATAAATTTAATTCAAAATTCAAAAAATGATTCAAATATGCTGAAAATAATTTAAGATTGCGAAAAATAATTGACATTTATGATGAAAATAATTTAAATATGAAAGAATGAAAACAGTACCTAAATAAAATTTGAGCAAAATGATTGAAAAAATCATAAAATACATGTTTAAAAGAGAAAAATATTTTCAAAATTACTTAAAATTTTTAGTTAAAGAGAATAGTTAAAAAATCGCAGAAATAATCGAAAATTGATTAAAATATTCATTGAAATTTGAGACAAATAATTGAAAGGTTTGAAAATTGTGCCAAAAGAATGAAAATAATTACAAATCGGATAAAATAATATAAAATTACAAAATTAATTTTTAAGCAAAAAGAAATAATTGAAAAATCTTTTAAAAAATTGAAAATTAAAGACATTAATTGAAATTTGAGATAATAACTAAAAATTTGGGGAATTTTTTGGAAAATAATACAAATTAAAAGATAGAGAAAATAATTACAATATAATAAAAAGAAATGAAAATTGAATAAAAAAATTGAAAATTGAGATATATATTTTAAAGTACAGTAAATTAATTCAGAAATTATGAAAACGAATAAAAATTAAAAATAATAATTGCAAAATGACAAAAATAATGGTGAGTTAAAAAATAAATTTAAATTTGCCATGATTAATATAAAATTAAGGAATAAATAATTAAATTAATTTAGTATCAAGGCAAAAATAATTAAAATTGAAAAAATGATTGAGAAAACTAAACAAAATAATTGAAATTTGAGGAAGGTAAATTTAATATGTAGGGAATCGATAAAAAAACAATTAAAATAATTAAAGATTGTAGAAAATAGTTGAAAAATTAAAATTCACTTTAAATTTAGTATTTTTGAAACGTGGATTAATTGAACTTTTAATCAATGCAAGTTCACATTAACTGAAATTTGAAGAAATTAAAATTGCTGTAAATTTAAAATTTGAGAACATTTTAAAAAGATGAAATATGATTTAAAATTTAAAAGAAAAATATATCTAGTGACAAATATGAGGTGTAGACAGAATGAATGAATGAATTAAACTTGTAATTATTATAATATATAATTGGGGTCCCATTTTCCTTTTTGCCCCAGGGCCCTTGCACCCCCAGTTACACCACTGATTGTTTTGATTCATAATATGGTCTCAATTTTATGCAAAAACCCATCGAATACCTTTCAGTTAAATTAAATTCAAAATGAATGTTTAATTCGAGAGTACTGCTTGATTTTGAAGAATATCAAATAAAGAAGTTTTGAAGTGTATGAAGAAAATAGAAAGTGAAATTGGATAGTTATTACGGAGGTGGTGAGAGGATGTATAGCAATTGAGATACATCTTAATACATATTCTAAGAGTAGTCCTTTTAAGATTCGTTGAGCGAGTTGAGTGAGATGAAAATATTTGTGTTACACACGCTTCTAAGTATACTTGTAAAGTGGACATAAGTGAGAGTATAAAGAGTCAAAGGCACAACTGTGCTCACGTGTTGAATGAACTATTTTATGATTCCAAATTCGCAAAAAACTATAAAACATCCGGCACTGAAATTTTTTTCATGTACATTTTTTTAATTCCTTACATTTCACTGAAGTTTTGGAATTCGGTTAGTTTGATTTCCAATTCCAATTTCGATTATTATGATTGATTATTTTGATTTCAGTTTCAATTATTTAGATTCAAATGACCATTATTTAATTTCCGTTTGCGATTATTTCGATATCATAAGAATGTCTATAGACTGGCAAATTACGAATTTAAATCTCCTGTCAATGAGAAGTTTCAAAGGTGGATATACAAATTTCTTCTGACAACTGGAAATTAATCAAACTTGGAATTCTAAAGCCTCGGGGTAAATGCAAATCAAATTCAAATTAATTGAAATATATTGAAGAGTTGGTTATGAAATATGAGATAAAATGTAATAGAGAAGGTCAATTGAACGATTTGTAGAAACAAGAGAAAGGAAGAACTGTCATCGTCAAAGAGATGATGTCGGAAAGAAAACACAGAGAACGGACGTACTCTACTGTGACAGACTTGACCCACATTGCACTCGTATGATATTATTCATTAAAAGTACAATTTTTATCATTTTTTTCTGCATTCCTCAAGAATAGACCTTACCTGTTTTTAATAAAAAAAAACACTTTGATTTCTTTCTTAATCGACGACTTTTCCATAAAATATTATAACGAGAATATGTGAGAAAATTAAATTAAAGAATGATTAATTCCACGTGGAAAATTTTCACGGAAAGACTCCTCAGGAAATTTTGTGGAATTGGGTATCATACGAAAACAATGTGACAGTTGTGGAAAATAAGAAAAACTTAATTAAATTGTTTTCATTTGAAAATTTCATTCCACTATTGGAATGACTTATTATGAAAAAATCTTGACGTAAAAGTTGTAATTGTCGTTAGCTAATCGCGCTGTCGCAGTTGAATTGCAGAAACAATCAAGAAAAATTGATCTGTGATGTTTGATTTTAGTATATAGAATCAACAAAAGCAGAAAATGGATATTTAAAATTTTATTTTTATCAACAACAGAGATTTGACGAAATTTTAAACTAGTAATACACATTCCCTGCCAAATAAGATCAATTTTATTTCTATACTTTTAATTATAATCTTTTAAATACCAGCCTTAACCCCTTCGATAATGTAAAAATAATTATTTTCTAATGATGAGGTAATCTAATTTGCAATCCGCTGCGCACCAGGTTTACTATTCTTTTTTAAATTCTTACAAACTTCTTGCAGAATCTTCATTCAAAAACTATTTTAAAAATCGCTAGGATTAAACAAAACAAAGTTTCGGTTTTCTTCCATATTTATACTATAAATTCAGGTATTTAAATATCTGTTTGTAGATTTTTTGGTACTTTGTTATTTACTTTTCTTCCAATTATAATTGAATTCAATGACATTTTTTGTAGGTGTATTTATTAGGTTTTAATTCTAATCAACAACTACCCAATGGGAAACTAACGATTGGCGCATTAATGGACCAGTATTGGGAGACAATGGTGCCAATATTGGCGCATTAATGGAAACCAATATTGGACCACAGTTGGTCAATCCTTGGGATGATAACGGGTTTGCCAGTCATTGGCAGCCATCATTGGTTCAATATCGGTTGCCAATGATAATGCCAATAAATAAAATTTTTTAAATTAACAATATTAAAATCTATATTTTTATATTGTTAATTTATTTATTGTTTAAAAAAATTTTTTTTTTTAATAAATATTTTAATTTATTTATTAATGCATGTCAAGTATTAGTACAATAATTGGCTTTCAATATTGGTCCATCCTTGGGAGCCAATGAATAACCAACAATCTTATTTTTACAACTCTATATGGAAACAGAGTTGTTAATTTAATCTTCAGCCAATATTTGACAATGAAGATTTGAGTGTTGGACACATTAGAAATGTATTTTCAGAGGTACGGGATCAGGCCTTATATAAAAGAGCTGAAGAAACTCGATCGTGAGAGAGGCTGACCGATGCGCGCCCTATGCCAGTTTCCAAAACCACAAACGCGTGAGAATCCTCGGCGCGCAGACGCGGCATAGATGCGGCGGGAAACTTCCACTATTTGAATTTGAATTTTTTATGCATTTAATCAAAAACAAGAAAAGAAATATAATAATACAAAAATTATACAAATTCTTAAATTTGTATAGTTTTCTGATTGTTATTAAAAAGTAATACGCTTAATTATAAAGAAATACTTATAATAAATATCCTCCATAAATAATTGTTCAATTCTTGAAGATTTGAAAAACTCTTAAAGGTGTGTCCTAAGGTTAAAAATTATTGTTCTAAATCTACTTTATTCGATTTTCATGTTATAGAAATTATTTAAATAAATTAATTAGTTTTAAAGAAATCAGAAATAAATTAAATTGATGAAAAAATAAACATTTAATATTAAAAATAATATTAATAAAAATAATCACATTAAAACTTGCTTGTAAAATAAACAGAACGAAAAATTTAAAATTAAAAAATTAATGAACAATTACAAAATATTAAAGAAGACTTTAATTTTATTAAAATGTAAACTTAAGTCACATAAATACAAATATTCATGTAAGTATTTAAATTTTAAATTCACCATTTTTTCTGTTTAAATTTAAAGTAAAATTTAACAAATTGTAAAAAATTTTAGTTAATAAATATTTAACTTTATTTGTTATTCTTTTCGTTTTTCACATGCAAAAAATAATCATTTTTTTTATAAAACTAAGAAACAAATTCTCTAAATTTGAATACAAATTAAAAATGAAAAAAATTTAATATATGTAAAAAAAATTTTAATTTGAATCATTTAATTAAATAATTTATTTTAACAAAATGACTTTCTAAATATAACTATTCAGAATATATAAAAAATATGAGCAAAAAAAATCAAAATTGGTTTTTAAAAATAAAAAAATAAACTTTTTAAAGTTCAAAATAAATTAAATTTTTTTTAAATTTTGTTATTCTAAAATTAATATTAAACTTGAATAATAATTTTCAATACAATTACTTAAAGTTAGTTTTCAAAAAATGCAATTATCATTAAAATGAATCTTTCCAAATAATAATGTTACAGTTCGCCTCTTTCTCGATTCTCAGTTTCTCAAGCGTTACTACAAAAATACTCGAGAAACGAGACCGAGAAAAATCGGCCTTAAAGAATTTTTCCCTCCGAAATATTTCTGGGAGTTAGAATTAATTTTTTTTTTTTTCTCTCGCGCTGGACCATGCGTCTCTCGTGAATAGACTTGTACTGGACTCTCCGGGTGAAGCTGGCAGTACGACGCGGCATTTCGCTCTGGCTCTCATTGGCCGGTCACGAAAAATGGGGGAACCTACCTCTGATTGGTCGACGCGAGCTCGGAACATCGAGCTCTAACCAATCAGTTATTTTCTGCTCGCTGATTGGCTGCGCGCTCGAACACGTTGAAAAGCGTAAAAGCTATGCGTGCGGCAGTTCTCGCTCACTCGCTCTCCCGCTACCGAAGCACCTCCACGCCGGAGAAAATTTTGGATTTTCTCCTGTCAGCCGCCTGAGCGACTCTCTGCCTGGACGCCGTGCAGAGAGCACGACGCACGCTTGCCATTGCGTATTCTGCCAACACGTCTAATGCCCGCCATTGCGTGTTCTGCCGTCGTGCTGCCAACGACGCTCTGAGGTCCAAAGGATATATTCGGAAAATACATTTTGGATTTTGGACAATATAAACTGTGTTATCACTGGCGGTTCACCGCCTTCACCTTGACGGGAATTATTTTTGTTTCACACATTTATTTCACGCCGATGTTCTGTCCTTTTCAGGACTAAACATTGGTTTGTAACGAAGGTTGTTTAAGTTTCAAACAAGACATTGTTGTTCTTTCGAGGACACATCGCCAGGAGGTTTCACGGCTGGGTTGCATTGGAAGTAGGAACTTCTGAGCACCCTGTATATCACGAGTTGAGTCCTAGACTACGTTGTATCGGAAGTCTTGTGCTTCTGTAACACCTAGTGCTCACGACCCGGGACTAGGTTGCATCGGAAGTTGTCTTCTGAGACACCTAGTGTGCCGGTATCTCGTGGGTTTAGGTTGCATCGGAAGGCCACCTTCTGAGCGCCTAACACTCGACCGTTCTGGGTAGTGGTCTCCGCTTCATGCCCCAGGTGCGAAGCCAACGTCAGCGGGAGAAGCGGCGAGTCCGCGGTCTCCGACGAAAGGAGGCCATCATCGAGGAACGCCGTCTACGTCGGGAAGCTAGAGCTGCTCCTCCGGTAGCTGATTACACTGAAGCTGCTCTCCCTGAGCCGGTTCTCCCCGAAGCTGATCTCCCTGAACCGGTTCTCTCCGAAGCTTCTCTGCCTGAAGCTTCTCCCGTAGCCGCCATTGCTGACGTCAACGACGAGGAACATCTCCGTCAGGTACTCGAGAGTCACGAGTGCCTTTCACCTTCTCCAGAAGTGGTACTCTCTCCACCCCGGTCGGATTTGGCCTTCTTCCCACTACGGGCTCCCCCCACGACGCCCCCACGCCGCCAGGTTGCCAGGATAGCGTGGCGCACTCCTCCTCTAGTCGCCTTCTCCCCACCACGCCATTACTTGGGTCGGATGCTCCTCAGTGACCCTAGGCGAGGATTGCCAGACGCTCTACTCGGAGCCACCGCCGGTAATGCCCCAGGGGGCAAATAGAAAAGCATAACTTGGGTTAGCTCTCTCTCCCCCCCCCCAAACAATCGGCTCTTTTCAGAGCCACCAGTTCTCTCAAACGTCAGGAAATACTTTTCCTCAACTTTCACCCTCCATTTTGTACCTTGTCATTGGACAAGATTGTAACAATTGGCGCCCAGAACGTGGGGCCACGAAATTTTATTTTTTCGGGTTTCGACGGAAGTCGAAACGAACTCCCCCACAATGAGATGTCTCATCAACCACCTCTGAATATCCAAGGGCACTATCTCCGTGATTTACCTTCCCGGCGTGCTGGGGGTCTCTTCCGTACCCCACCAGGCACCCCTTTCGGTTCCACGGTAAATTTAAACGCTGTATCAATCGTGAATACAGTCGAAAATCAGGCCGAGATCCCCAGTAACGAAGAATTTGTCGACCAGTTGGAGGTTGAAACTTCTGGGGACTCTGACTCGGATTCTCAAAAAACTATTCCTTTCGTCACTTCCGGGAGTGAACACCAAAACCCGGTGGCGCCCATCCTCAACATAACCACGATGACGGGTTCCGAGAACGAGAATCAGGACTCCGGAACAGCCCCACCCCCGCCAAACATGAACGCATCTGGCGCTCCTCCTCAAGAAACCGGGGGCCCACCCGGTTCAACCCAAGGAGCAGGTTCTAGTCAAGGGTCATTCTCAAACCCTTTAGGGGCATCTGCCCCCTCAACCATGCCGGTTCCATTACCTATACCCGCTCACTTATCCTTTGCCGAGTGTCTGGCTCTCATCCGAGCCTTTCAATCTCCGGCTCCCCCATTCCCTGAATTCGGGGGGCTTGATCATGAAGACCCTCAGAAATTCCTCTCTAGTTGTGAGAAATATTTTTCTCAAGCCATGACCGAGGAGGGTCAAAGGACGCAACTGTTGATCAGGGGCCTTAAAGGAGATGCCAAGAAGTGGTGGGAGCTCTTCAAAGACTCCTGCCTATCCTGGGTGGATTTCAAGGAACTTTTTCTCGAGAAATATTCTGGGGCCACATGCGTTATGCGGCTCCAAGCCTCTCTATATTCTCACAAACAAGGTGAGAAGGAACCGGTTGCTGTCTTCTTACAGCAGAAGTATCTTTTAGCCAAACGCCTTAGCCCAACTATGTCCATGACGGACATAACGACTCTCCTACTGGAGTCCCTCAAACCAACTCTACGTCGCTTAGTTCGCCCTGCAGCTCCTAAAAGCTATCCTGAACTCTTGGAAGCTTCCATCAAAGCTGAGCAGGACGATTTGGATTGCGCACCCAAAAAGGGCGCTACTCCTAAAGAAGACCCTCCTAAGAGGACCACCTTCGGTCAACCCGCCAACAGGCAACCTCAACTTCCGGCCTGCCATCACTGTCCCGAGCGACACTATCACCGGGACTGCCCAGTGCTGGCGCAACGCTTTCAGCAGAACCAGGGAAACTGGCGAGCCCCGGCAGGACCGACATCGAATCCGGCTGCCGGCTCCCAACCAGCCCAACCTTAAATTCAATTTATTCGTCGGCGCAGGATCTCCCACGTACTCGGGTCCGTCTTGGGGACCGCGAGGTCGTGGCAGAAATTGACTCTTGCGCCTCCCACAACTTCGTGAAGCTATCCATCCTCACAGAAGCCGAACGAAGTTGGTTACAACCGGGGCCAGCGCGAGCTGACCTCGCCGCCCTAGGAGCTTCCATGCGGTTGCATGGTACCCTCCAACTAGAGCCTGTCTTAGGGGGCCACGTTTACCCTGGCTCCTTCCACGCTTGTGGTGAGCTCCGAGCTGACCTCATTTTGGGTCGCTCCTGGCTCAAAGACCATGACGTCCACCATGAGCATCGGTCGGACTGTCTGTACCTGGGAGTTAAGGACCGACAACGTCTATTCCTGACCCCCCTGCCCGCCGCCGAGGTCCCCACCTCGCCGGCTCCTGAAATCGACATTGGCCCATCTGTCCCAACTGAGTATGCCGACCGTTTCCGAAAAACCTTACGGACCTACAAATCCGTATTTCACAGGGGCGGTCCTCTTCGGCAAACGCTCTCGATCAATCATGAGATCAAACTGGAGTCTCCCAGACCCTTTCGTGAGCCCCCACGACGTTTCTCCGATCTCAAGAAACGGTTTATCGATGAGCAAACACGAGAAATGCTCGCCGATGGAATCATTGAACCCACTACCTCTCCATGGAGTTCGGCCATTGTAGTCGCAAATAAAAAAGCAGGTGAATATCGCTTTTGCGTCGACTATCGTCGCCTCAACGCCCAGACGATCGGAGCGCCCCAATGCCTTCCCCGTATCCACGAGGTTCTCAAAGATATCGGTAGGGCCACTGTCTTCTCCACCCTTGATCTTAAGAGCGGATACTGGCAGATTCCTATGTCTCCAGAATCTCGACAGTACACCGCATTCTCTACCCCCGACGGTGGCCAGTATCAATTCCGTGCCATGCCATTTGGGCTCAAAAACGCCCCCGGGACATTCCAGAATCTCATGAGGATTGTCCTAGCCTCCTACTGGGGAAAATTTTGTATCGCCTACTTGGACGATATAATCATATTTTCCTCCAGCTGGGAGGAGCACCTTCAACATGTTGCACTAGTCCTGGAGCGGCTCCACACTTTTGGACTTACCTGCTCTCCTACCAAATGTCTCTTTGGGCAAACTAGTTTGCCCTATCTGGGCCACTTCATTACCTCGGAAGGGAACCAGGCCCAGCCCGGCCATGTAGAGGCGATTTTAAACGCCGAAGCCCCCCGGACTCGCAAACAGCTCTCCTCCTTTATCGGAACTTGTAACTGGCTAATGGAGTACATTCCTCGATACTCGGAGTTAGCCAGTCCATTGACAAGTCTCCTCTCCCCCAAGAAGCCCTATAAGTGGACCTCAGAGCATCAACTCGCCTTCGAGAACCTTAAAAAGGCCTTTCGAGACCCAGCCCCACTCAGTCGACCGGATACCAACCTGACATTCATCCTTCAAACTGACGCAAGCGCACTCGGCATGGGTGCTGTCCTTTATCAAGAGTCCGAGGACGGACGCCGCCACATCATTTCCTATGCCAGTGCTAAATTCAGCCCAACTGAGAGTCGTTACCACTGTAACGAGCAAGAGTGTCTAGCCGTCATCTGGGCCATTAAAAAGTACCGTCCGTACCTCGAGGATCGCCACTTTATTCTCAGGACGGACAGTAAAACCCTAACATGGCTCGGAACAATGAAAGATTCTAAAGCCAAGTTGGCTCGGTGGCACATGTTCCTGAGTGACCTCGATTTCAGGACGGAGCATGTGCCTGGAAAGGAGAACGAACTTCCGGATGCCCTCTCCCGCAATCCAGATTTGACGGAGTGTTCACCAGGAGAGCCTGACCTCGACCGTATGGCTTTTCCGTCCCAGGCGGGACGCAATTCCACGACACCTGTCCTCAACGCCATCTACACCCGGACATTAGTAGAAGCTATTACCGACGGACAGCAAACGGATCTCCTCATCGGTAACCAGATTACCAGGTGGCTCCAAACGGAACGAGCTGGGGCCACCAGCTTAGCCGAACAACAATTTTTTGAAGGCAACATCCTCGACGACAAAGGCCTTTGGAAAATAAATCCTCACGACAGTAGCCGTCAGCTCCGCGTCCCGGGTGCCCTCAAGGATCGCGTGATGTGGGAATATCACGACGCTTCTCTCGCTGGACACCCCGGGACTGAAGAAACCCTCCGAAGCATCCGATCCCGCTTCTACTGGACCGGAATGAACAGGGACATCAACCACTACGTGTCGCAGTGCCACCTATGCCGCTGCACAAAGCGACAATACGGAAGAGCAGACCCCGGACTACGCCCCCGGGCTCCACGAACCGCCTGGGAAACCCTAGCTGTGGATTTGATGGGACCCTACCCATTGACAACGCATGGCCACCGCCACATCCTGGTGGTCACGGACCTTTTTACCCGCTGGGTAGAAGCTTTCCCACTCCGTAATTCCGAGGCTCTAACCATAATCCGAACACTGGAAAACGAAGTTTTCTTCCGGTATGGTTACCCTCGTCAGCTACTGAGTGACAACGGTCCACAATTCCGCAGCAACGCCTGGTCGACAGCCTGCAACCAATGGATTTGCTCTATGTGGACAACTCCGGAATACCACCCCCGGGCCAACCCAACTGAACGACGGAACCAGGAGATTAAAAAGGGCTTGCGCATCCGCTTGAACGGTGGAAATCAACGCACGTGGGATCAGCAATTACCCGAGCTCCTTTTCACCCTACGTCGAAGACGCAACGCAGCCATTGGAATGACCCCAGCGTACTTGCTCTTCGGGCGAGAGATTCGTCGTCCCGGCGAATTTGACACTCAACTCCCTCAAGCACCAGGACCAGACGCAGTAGATCAACGAGAACAGGAAGCCTACCACCACCAACGCCAGTACCAACAGCGCTACGCTGAACCTGTAGCAGAGCCCAGACATCAAGTGGGGGACAAGGTTTACGCTCTGAACCACAAACTCTCTAACGCCGCAGAACGTTATAACGCTAACCTCGCCCTTACGCGGACAGGGCCTTACCAGGTGCTCGAAGTTGTCTCCCCGGGGGTCTACTGGATCCAGAAAGAAGACGGACCCCACAAGGTTCACCAGAGCCAACTGGTCCCGGCACCAGGTCGTCTACCCCGACTGGCGCCCCCGCCAGGGGCCACTCCAACATCAAATTCCGTCCTGGCAGGGGACACTCTGGCAATAAATTCCGTCCCAGGAGGGACTCAACCGCAAAGGCACGTGACTGGGCAGGTCCGTGCTTCAACCCCAAAACAAACTCAGCCGAGTTTGCTACCAACGGGTTCCGTCCCAGGTGGGACTTTCCAACATCAGCATGTGACTGGACAAGTCCATGCTCTCTCTTCTGAGCGAACTCAGCCGAGTTTGGCTCCAGACGCCGCCTCAGCAGAGGCCACACCATCTACTAGTTCTGCCCCAGGTGGGACTTTCCAACATCGGCACGTGACTGGACAAGTCCGTGCTCTCTCTTCCGAACGAACTCAGCCGAGTTTGGCTCCAGCCGCCGCCCCGGCAGCAGCTACACCATCCACAAGTACCGTCCCAGGTGGGACGGTCCAACATCCGCATGAGACTGGGAAAGTCCATGCCCTCACTCCAGAGCAAACTATACCGAGTTTGCATCCATACGATGGCCCAGGAGGGACATCCGTTCCAAGCGCAACCGCGCAAACCCGATCGAGCTTAACTGCGCCACCTCAGGAGAGGTTAGCACCTAGCGACGATGGACAGCAGGATAACGCCGGAGGGCGCTATCCACGACGTGTTCGACAGGGTGTCGACTACCGAGATGCCCGACCCTATGCACCACGTCGGAAGAAGACTTAGTTATGTAAAACTTCAAGCTATGCAAATCGAATGGACCAACTCTGTAAGGGGGCCAACTTAAAAGTTCGCCTCTTTCCCGGTTCTCTGTTTGTCGAGTATTGTCATCAAAACTCAAGAAACAACGGAACCGAGAAAAATCTGCCTTAAAGACTTCCTCTCTTCGTTTTTGCATACGTCCTAAATTTAGAGTTTTAATTTTATTTTACCATTTTATTATTATCATTATATTTATACTACTATAATACTATATAATACTATTATATTTATACATTTTTTTATATACTACAACCGCAGGGACTAATTCTTTAAGGGGGCCAATTGTTACAGTTCGCCTCTTTCTCGATTCTCAGTTTCTCAAGCGTTACTACAAAAATACTCGAGAAACGAGACCGAGAAAAATCGGCCTTAAAGAATTTTTCCCTCCGAAATATTTCTGGGAGTTAGAATTAATTTTTTTTTTTTTCTCTCGCGCTGGACCATGCGTCTCTCGTGAATAGACTTGTACTGGACTCTCCGGGTGAAGCTGGCAGTACGACGCGGCATTTCGCTCTGGCTCTCATTGGCCGGTCACGAAAAATGGGGGAACCTACCTCTGATTGGTCGACGCGAGCTCGGAACATCGAGCTCTAACCAATCAGTTATTTTCTGCTCGCTGATTGGCTGCGCGCTCGAACACGTTGAAAAGCGTAAAAGCTATGCGTGCGGCAGTTCTCGCTCACTCGCTCTCCCGCTACCGAAGCACCTCCACGCCGGAGAAAATTTTGGATTTTCTCCTGTCAGCCGCCTGAGCGACTCTCTGCCTGGACGCCGTGCAGAGAGCACGACGCACGCTTGCCATTGCGTATTCTGCCAACACGTCTAATGCCCGCCATTGCGTGTTCTGCCGTCGTGCTGCCAACGACGCTCTGAGGTCCAAAGGATATATTCGGAAAATACATTTTGGATTTTGGACAATATAAACTGTGTTATCACTGGCGGTTCACCGCCTTCACCTTGACGGGAATTATTTTTGTTTCACACATTTATTTCACGCCGATGTTCTGTCCTTTTCAGGACTAAACATTGGTTTGTAACGAAGGTTGTTTAAGTTTCAAACAAGACATTGTTGTTCTTTCGAGGACACATCGCCAGGAGGTTTCACGGCTGGGTTGCATTGGAAGTAGGAACTTCTGAGCACCCTGTATATCACGAGTTGAGTCCTAGACTACGTTGTATCGGAAGTCTTGTGCTTCTGTAACACCTAGTGCTCACGACCCGGGACTAGGTTGCATCGGAAGTTGTCTTCTGAGACACCTAGTGTGCCGGTATCTCGTGGGTTTAGGTTGCATCGGAAGGCCACCTTCTGAGCGCCTAACACTCGACCGTTCTGGGTAGTGGTCTCCGCTTCATGCCCCAGGTGCGAAGCCAACGTCAGCGGGAGAAGCGGCGAGTCCGCGGTCTCCGACGAAAGGAGGCCATCATCGAGGAACGCCGTCTACGTCGGGAAGCTAGAGCTGCTCCTCCGGTAGCTGATTACACTGAAGCTGCTCTCCCTGAGCCGGTTCTCCCCGAAGCTGATCTCCCTGAACCGGTTCTCTCCGAAGCTTCTCTGCCTGAAGCTTCTCCCGTAGCCGCCATTGCTGACGTCAACGACGAGGAACATCTCCGTCAGGTACTCGAGAGTCACGAGTGCCTTTCACCTTCTCCAGAAGTGGTACTCTCTCCACCCCGGTCGGATTTGGCCTTCTTCCCACTACGGGCTCCCCCCACGACGCCCCCACGCCGCCAGGTTGCCAGGATAGCGTGGCGCACTCCTCCTCTAGTCGCCTTCTCCCCACCACGCCATTACTTGGGTCGGATGCTCCTCAGTGACCCTAGGCGAGGATTGCCAGACGCTCTACTCGGAGCCACCGCCGGTAATGCCCCAGGGGGCAAATAGAAAAGCATAACTTGGGTTAGCTCTCTCTCCCCCCCCCCAAACAATCGGCTCTTTTCAGAGCCACCAGTTCTCTCAAACGTCAGGAAATACTTTTCCTCAACTTTCACCCTCCATTTTGTACCTTGTCATTGGACAAGATTGTAACAATAAAACTTAAACAGAAAGAATTAATGGTTTCTTTTAAATTAAAGAAATAATAGAGCATTAAACATAGTTAATTTAATATTTTGAATACTATTAAAAAAAATTTAAGTTTAAAAAAATTAATGATGTCAGAAATATTATTTTTCGATCGTAATTTAAAAAAAAAATTCATTTTAATTTAGCTTTATTGAACAGTGTTGATTTTTAAAATTTAAAATTTGTGTCTAGGTATTAAGCTTTAAATTAGATTACATCTTATTTTTTTTCATGTCCATATCATTTATTAAAATTAAATTAAAATTTGTTTTTAAAAATAAAATATAAACATTTTAAAGTTGAAAGTTGAATTGAAAATTTTTTAAAATTCGTTATATTAAAATTATAATATTAATCTTAAATAATAATTTCAAATATAATTACTTAAAGTTAGTTTCCAAAAACTTGAATTAATTTTAAAACGAAACTTTACAAATAGTAAAACTTGAACAGAAAAAATTAAAGGTTTCTTTAAAATTAAAGAAATAATAAAGCATTAAACATGGTTAATTTAATGTTTTGAATATTATTAAAAAAAAATTTAGTTTAAAAAATTTAATGACATCAAAAATATTATTTTTTATCTTAATTTTAAAAAAAAATTCATATTAATTTAACTTTATAAAACAGTGTTGATTTTTAAATTTAAAATTTTTAAATTTAAGTCTAGGTATTAAGCTTTAAATTAGTTTACATCTTATTTTCTTTTTTGTCCATATCTTTTATTAAAATTAAATTAAAATTTGTTTTTAAAAATAAAATATAAACTTTTTAAAGTTTAAAGTTGAATTGAAAATTATTTAAAATTCGTTATATTAAAATTAAGATTAATCTTAAATAATAATTTCAAATATAATTACTTAAAGTTAGTTTCCAAAAACTTGAATTAATTTTAAAATTACGAATCTTTACAAATAGTAAAACTTGAACAGAACAAATTAAAGGTTTTAAATACTATTAAAAAAAATTTAAGTTTAAAAAAATTAATGACATCAGAAATATTATTTTTCGATCTTAATTTAAAAAAAAAATTCATATTAATTTAGCTTTATAAAACAGTATTGATTTTTAAATTTAAAATTTTAAAATTTGTGTCTAGGTATTAAGCTTTAAATTAGTTTACATCCTATTTTCTTTTATGTCCATATCTTTTATTAAAATTAAATTAAAATTTGTAATTATATTTGAAATTATTATTTAAGATTAATATTATAATTTTAATATAACGAATTTTAAAAAATTTTCAATTCAACTTTCAACTTTAAAATGTTTATATTTTATTTTTAAAAACAAATTTTAATTTAATTTTAATAAATGATATGGACATCAAAAAAAATAAGATGTAATCTAATTTAAAGCTTAATACCTAGACACAAATTTTAAATTTTAAAAATCAACACTGTTCAATAAAGCTAAATTAAAATGAATTTTTTTTTTAAATTACGATCGAAAAATAATATTTCTGACATCATTAATTTTTTTAAACTTAAATTTTTTTTAATAGTATTCAAAATATTAAATTAACTATGTTTAATGCTCTATTATTTCTTTAATTTAAAAGAAACCATTAATTCTTTCTGTTTAAGTTTTATTATTTGGAAAGATTCATTTTAATGATAATTGAATTTTTTGAAAACTAACTTTAAGTAATTGTATTGAAAATTATTATTCAAGTTTAATATTAATTTTAGAATAACAAAATTTAAAAAAAATTTAATTTATTTTGAACTTTAAAAAGTTTATTTTTTTATTTTTAAAAACCAATTTTGATTTTTTTTGCTCATATTTTTTATATATTCTGAATAGTTATATTTAGAAAGTTATTTTGTTAAAATAAATTATTTAATTAAATGATTCAAATTAAAATTTTTTTTACATATATTAAATTTTTTTCATTTTTAATTTGTATTCAAATTTAGAGAATTTGTTTCTTAGTTTTATAAAAAAAATGATTATTTTTTGCATGTGAAAAACGAAAAGAATAACAAATAAAGTTAAATATTTATTAACTATCATTTTTTACAATTTGTTAAATTTTACTTTAAATTTAAACAGAAAAAATGGTGAATTTAAAATTTAAATACTTACATGAATATTTGTATTTATGTGACTTAAGTTTACATTTTAATAAAATTAAAGTCTTCTTTAATATTTTGTAATTGTTCATTAATTTTTTAATTTTAAATTTTTCGTTCTGTTTATTTTACAAGCAAGTTTTAATGTGATTATTTTTATTAATATTATTTTTAATATTAAATGTTTATTTTTTCATCAATTTAATTTCTTTCTGATTTCTTTAAAACTAATTAATTTATTTAAATAATTTCTATAACATGAAAATCGATTAAAGTAGATTTAGAACAATAATTTTTAACCTTAGGACACACCTTTAAGAGTTTTTCAAATCTTCAAGAATTGAACAATTATTTATGGAGGATATTTATTATAAGTATTTCTTTATAATTAAGCGTATTACTTTTTAATAACAATCAGAGAACTATACAAATTTAAGAATTTGTATAATTTTTGTATTATTATATTTCTTTTCTTGTTTTTGATTAAATGCATAAAAAATTCAAATTCAAATAGTGGAAGTTTCCCGCCGCATCTATGCCGCGTCTGCGCGCCGAGGATTCTCACGCGTTTGTGGTTTCGGAAACTGGCATAGGGCGCGCATCGGTCAGCCTCTCTCACGATCGAGTTTCTTCAGCTCTTTTATATAAGGCCTGATCCCGTACCTCTGAAAATACATTTCTAATGTGTCCAACACTCAAATCTTCATTGTCAAATATTGGCTGAAGATTAAATTAACAACTCTGTTTCCATATAGAGTTGTAAAAATAAGATTGTTGGTTATTCATTGGCTCCCAAGGATGGACCAATATTGAAAGCCAATTATTGTACCAATACTTGACATGCATTAATAAATAAATTAAAATATTTATTAAAAAAAAAAAATTTTTTTAAACAATAAATAAATTAACAATATAAAAATATAGATTTTAATATTGTTAATTTAAAAAATTTTATTTATTGGCATTATCATTGGCAACCAATATTGAACCAATGATGGCTGCCAATGACTGGCAAACCCGTTATCATCCCAAGGATTGACCAACTGTGGTCCAATATTGGTTGCCAATAGTTTGCCAAGAAAAAACTGTTGGCCGCCAATCATGGGACCATTATTTAGCCAATGGTGATCATTGGCAATTTCCCATTGGGTATTTAAAAAAAGTGATGGAAAAATGTTACAAACATATTCCTTTGCATTAATTAACCGATTTTTTTTTGGTTTCTCCATATTGACGTGGGTTAGAAAAAAATTTGTTGCGTCAATATTTCGACGTGGTCCAAAATATTTTTTTCATTTCTTATTTTTTAAATTTGTTTTTAACACTTATACTGAACAAATAAAAAGTTTTTAAATTATATACTTATTAATATTGTCGTCTTATTAAATTCTACTTTGGACTTATTTTTATATTACATTACTCATTTTAAAATTTATACACTAAGTTAGGAGTTAATCACGAGAATTTATATCAGAATTGATAATATTTTAAAAATTTTGTAAAAATATGGCACATGATCCACGACTGGTTACAATTACCCTAGCCAGAATTAAACAGGATGTGGATTATTTATGCGGACGTAGCAAATAATTGCTTGATAAGATTTCTTAATTAAAAGTATGTTATTAAACAAGTTAGAGTTTGATATTCTAGAAATAGTTAAAAAAAAGGTCTCGCAGACTTTTCTAAGAAAGTGCAAAGTGGCATCGATCTGTCTCAGCTCCGCAAACATAATAATTATTGCCTAAGAGATATCGGTTCCCCTCTAATTATTATCAACGCATTTATCCCATAAATATATCTCTTTTTCTCACAAATGTCGGAGACAAACGACAAAGTGGATCAACTGAAATGGGCATTATGCCTGATGTGATATAATAATATTCCTTTAGATTTACTCTACCGAGAAATTTGTCATTGAATTTATCCTAATCATTTAATCTCGCGTGCAAGTAGGTGTGATTTCTCAGAAGGAACGTTAATTCAAAATTAGTTTTAAGTGAAAAACTTCACAGAGTATAATCACTGAAAATTTTGTTTATTATACCCTTCGACCTCAAAAATTGTCAAGTTTTTAAATCTTTGGATTTTTTAGATTATATAACGGTGATTAAAAAAATACAAGAAATGAATAGAATATAAATACAAGAGAAAAAAAACAATTATAGACAAAGTTTAATATTGTCGGTAGAGTTGCAAAGAAGTAATATTACCTGGAGGACGGTAATAAGAACGAGAATATAACCGGGAATATAACCGACCAAAATTCCAATCGAGAATTTATGAGATTTACATTTTTTTATTTATTTATCAAATTTAATCAAATTTTCTCAATCAATGTACGGAAATAGAATCTCTTAGTAGTTTTCTACTATATGAATTAGTGAAAAGTGAGACAAGAATTTTATTAATTTTTTAGTAGAAAACTATACTAACGGAAATAGTGAAACTTTACTTTTAAAAAGGTAGATTTTTTTAGTAGTTTACTACTAAAAAATAGTAACCTTCTTACTATTTTAATAGTTGCTCACTTTTCGCTAATTTATTAAGAGAAAACCACTAATTCAGATTTAGAGAGTAATTTTTAGTAGAAAACTACTAATTAAATTAGTAAAAAAATCGACTTATTTTAAAAGTATAGTTTCACTATTTCAATTAGTAGTTTTCTACTAAAAAATAAGTAAAATTCTTGACTTACTTTTCACTAATTCATAGTAAAAAACGAGCCAGTATCATTTTGACACAAAACTTATTTTGAAGATTGTTATATTGTACAGAATGAGAATGTTATTTTGTACAATTTTAAAAAATGAATTTGTTATTTTGTACAATTTTTTAAGAAAGCTAAAAACCTTCGGGATTACAATTAAATCCATTTTTTACATAATTGTACAAAATAACAAATTCATTTTTTAAAATTGTACCAAATATCATTTAGTAGTTGTACAAAATAACATTTTCATTCTGTACAATATAACAATCTTCAAAATAAGTTTAGTGTTAAAATGATACCTGTTCTAAAAAACTACTAAATGATAGTAGAAAACTACTAAGTCAGATTTAGAGAGCAATTTTGACATATTTCACCTTTTACTTAAAAATACATTTTGTAATTTTCCTATTATTTGCTCCAATTCCTAAATATTTTCATTCTTTTTGTATACTTTTTAAAAATTTTAATTATTCATCTGAAATTTTTATTATTTTCATCACCTTTCAATTATTTTTTTCAATGTTTAATTATTTTCATCAAATTTCAATTATTTTTTTTCAATTTTAAACTACTTTTATTATTTTTCAATTATTTTCCTGATTTCTTAATTATTATTCTCATTTTGTAAAATTATTTTGGAAGATTTTCAACCAGTGTTCTCAAATTTTAATAATTTTCTTCAACTTGTAATTAATTTCAATTGTTTTCATAATTTCCAAAAAATTTGATTAATTATCTTAAGTTTTTCTTATTTTTAGCCTTCTCCCATTATTTTCTTCAAATTTTAATCATTTTCAATTCTTTTCATAATTTCCAAATTTTAAACTATTTATCTGATATTTCAATTACTAATTCAATTTTTAATTATTTGTTTATTATTTTCCTCAATTTTCAATTACTTACGTTTCTTTTCATAATTTCCAAAAAGTTTTTAATTATTTATCTGAAATTTTCATTTTTCTATTTAATTTTCAATTATATCTACGATTTTATTATATTTTATGCACCTATATTCTGTATTTTTTACGATTATTTCTCTTAAATTAAAAATTGTTCTTGTCCATTTGAAATTATGTTTATCTTCTTTCATTTATTTTCTCTAATTTTTAATTATTTTTTTTCTTTTTTTTTTTGCAACGATCTTCTAAAACTTTCAAGTATTTTTCAGAAAATTTTCTTTAATCTTCCTTTATTTAAAATTTTTAATTCTTTCCTCAAATTTTCAAAATTATTTTCTCTTCAATTTTAAATTATTTTTCCATTATTTTCTTAAAATTTTAATTATTTCCATCATTTCTGAATTAATTCTCTAAATGTTTATTTATTTATTTCAGTTTCAATCATTTTTTTTTCAAATTTCAATAATCTTCTCTAATTTTTCATTATCCTAATTGTTTTCAATCTATTTCTAAGATTTTAAAGTATTTTTCTCAAATTTAAATTATTTTCTTTAATTTTAAACATTTCTATGAGTTTTTTTAATTACTTTCGACAATTTTAATCATTTTCATTATTTTTTTTCAATTAATTTGCAAAATTTGCTCAGGTGCGTGTTGCCAAATCTAGTTAGGTATAAGAAATTACAATTTTTATTATTTATATAAAAGACTGTTTATAATTGTTATATTTAAAAGTAAATTTTTACACTTCATTAAGTCACAGTTAATTTGTAATGATAATTCTTTTGTTATTTATCCATTATTTCAATAAATTGTTTGCGTTTCAAAATAGTCGAGTTTATATTTTTCAAACATAGAATATTCTCATAAATTCTCCAGAATGAGAATATTCTCGGTTATATTCTCGAGAATGTAACCAGATTTTAAATTACCGAAAATTTTGCAACTCTAATTGTCGGTAAAAGTAATACTTATAAAATTTTAACATAGTTAATTAATCCGTGATAAAATAAATAATAATGAGGAAGTGTACAGATAGCTCCTACAGTAGCGTCAAATTTATTAAAGAATTCAAAATAATTGCGTTTAGAGATTGAAATTCAGACTCCCAGTGTCAAGATAAGGTTAATTAAAGTGTTTCTTAACATTACATAATGAAGCTTATTACCAAAGTACTTAAATTGAATAAACAAAAATTTTAAACTTCTTCTAAACCTAATTTTAAAACTTTTTTTGAAAGTAAAAAACTTTTTTTAAACACATTTTAAAAATAGGTATTCTATATTTTGTGATATATTTCAGATGTTAAACAATTTTTTATGAATTTAATTTTATTATTTTAATTACTGTGAAGGTTTATTTGATATTTGTCACATTAGACAAATTATGACATTACCATAATCAGAATTTTGTTTTCATTAGCTATTAAATTTTGGGATTAATATGATTTACAGCTTCTGCATATTTTATTGAGTATATAAAAAGTTTTATGGTCTTTATCACTGGAAAAACATTTTTTACTATTATCATTTTACTGCGGTTTTCAGAACTCCTAAAATCATTTTTGATTATTTATTAATGCCAAAGATTTAATTTAAATAGTATATTAAAAAAATATTTCATGGAATTTTCGGTTATTTGTGCGTATTCGTATTAAATTCTTATTAAAAAAAAAAATAATAGTAGTAAAATATACTTAATAATTCGCTGTAAATATTAAATAAGAAATTTTTAATAAAAATGATAGAATCTTTTAAAATATGGTTTTCTTTATTCTATTTTTTCAGAGAGGCTTCTTTTTTAAACTTCTATTTATTAATAAATTTTATTCCGGTTTTGAGATTAATTTAAAGGCCAAATTTTTGCATAACATGAGTTATTAAATATCTGACTAAATCCGAGTATTAGTGTGATCATTATAATTAATTAATAAATAACTGATTCGATCTGAAAATACAGAAAGGCTTTTATAGCTGTCTATTTAACTGCACACATGACAATTTCTAGACTCTCATATTTTGTTTTATTATTGTTCCTTGTTTTATCTAATTGCGACCTCAACTTTCGAGTTCAGTTTGAGATAAGTTTTGAAATAAAAATCGCACGACCATTATAAATAAAGTAAGACAGGTGCTTGCAGGAGGTCTCAGATCCGGAGTTAGAGAGACTGGACTCGATTAAAGATTTACCAGCGGGTTTTATGATTATAAAGATCTACTTGGAATTTCTCAGACAACATTCCTCACATGCCTTGTTGTGACTCTTATCACATTTAATCGATATTAAATTCAGATACGACAAATACCTTCACTTCCTTGTTTCAGTTAAAAAGTGTACTTTCATCTTCATTTTTTTTTATCAGTTAACAAATATTAAATAACGAATTAGCTATTTTTCAATCTTTATAATTGAACAATTTTCCTCAATTCTCAAGTGATAATAAGTTGTTAAAATTGTCTATAATAATTTCCTGTTGTTATAAAAATGAAATTTAATTATTCTCCGTTAATGATCAGTTTTTGGAGATAAAAAAGTACCGATTTTAAGGAGGAGAAGAAAGGATTGGAATCCTTGACATTTTAATTTTCATCATCTCTGATTTATGAATCTGAGGATTTAAATATTTATTTGTATAAGAAATAGGAATTTTCTTTGATTAATGAATTTTACGTTCGAAGAAATCCCATACACGACTATATTTGTATATCTTTATTTTTTTACTGATTGGTCAAGTATCACGTTGATTGCTGACCCTTTTCTTTACGGATTCGATTAATTTATGTCTCATTTCGAGGATACTCTTTTCTTGATAAAGTTTTTAATCTTTCAAAACAAGGCGACATTTGCAAATAAAGCTAAGTTCATGACAACTTGCGTTTTCGTAATGTAATGTATGTTGCCATTTTTATTATCTACTGGTAGATTGTCTTTTTTGATTCTTTACATTTATTTTCATATTAGTGCATTGACATTTTGTAATGGAATGTGGAACGTATATTTTTATATCGAATTATTATTTCATTTTTTACTATATATTTTTTCTCTATAAATTCGTTATCTTTTTTGGATAGGAAATACTTCTTTAAAATAAATTATTCTTTATTTCAATGCTCCTTAAATCAGGTAGAAAATTCTTTTTTCAAAAACCAATTTTCTTATTTCATTCATAAACAACTTTGATTTCCGAACAGCGTCACTACACAATTACGTAAAAAGAATAAATGAATCCTAGTCACTATAAATAAAAACTCATAATTTGGATAAGCGAAGTCCATTCTAAAACTATTTTCAAGATTTACAGTCTATAATAACGGGAATACCCGTAGATATTTCCTGGATTTCCTTTTTTACAAAAAAAAAAACTAACATGATTCATTCAAGTTTATTTTTAAGTTTTGCTTTTATAAAAAATAAATTTTCTTTTCCTCTTACGTATTACTAATTAATTTTTCAGTTAATTAGTGTCAACTAGTTTCAGTATTAATTTTTACTAACACTATTTTTTCTTTTTTCTTGATATTTTCTGTGAAAAAATGTATTCTTTCTGAATCTGTCAAAATATCTATATTCTATTTGCATTTTTTCACGGTTATAATTGATTTAAATCACTTTGATATCAATCATTGGGGCATTGGCATTAAAATCATGATTTTAATTAAAAAAAATTCACAATTCTTCGGGTGTCTAATATTGCATGTAAAAAGTCGCAAACAATTTAAAAAAAAAACAGAAATTTGTTGATAAATTTCAAAATTTTCAATTTTAATATTTTGTTCTTTATAAAATTTAAAAAATTGTGCTAATGCAGATTATCAAAATACCTACGACCTATAAATTTTGGGTATATAGATAGCAAAAAATAGTATTAAATTTTTATATCTTTAAGTCATAATAATTGAAATGAATTCCAAACGTCAATTAACTCATTATCATTTCAATTTATTTAAACCTTTAAATTTCAATTAATTCAAATTTAATTGCATAATAATTAAATAATATTAACTATTTTCCATTAATTTAAATCATTAATTATTGTTATTGTGAACTATCATTTTTTTTTTCATTCTTATTCTCTAAGAAATTTCACTCTTTTTCAAAACTGTTTAATTTTTTTTATCTTATAAATTCTTATTTTTACAAAATTTCAAAATTTTGTCTTCTATTACTTTTGGCATTTTTTTTTAGGATTTTCTTTTATTTTCTTCTTTTTATACAAAAATATTATTTTACACAATTTTCTTGTGATAATATTCACTACAATTTTTATTTCGTTGATTTTCTTAATTATTTCCATATTTTAAAAATAAATACAAGCTCAATTTTTTGGTAAATTTATTCAATTTCTTTTCACATGTTGTCTATTTTTTGCAAACTTACTTATTTTTTCATAAAATGTTTAGATTTTCTTTATTTTTCTAAATTTATTGTTGGACTTGTTTTAAGCGAATATTATAAGAATATTTTTGGCTTTATTATATTTTTTATTTAAGTTCATAAACGGGTAATAAACCCTTACTTTAATTTTCCTAGAATTTTTTATTTTTAAAGGATTTCTTCATTTCTATTGTGGGCTTTTTATTTATCTTTATATACATATATCTTTTTAATTTATTTTTATTAATTCTAATTTTTTAGTATATTCCTACCAATTTTTGTTATTTTTTGTACTTTTTATATTTTTTTTACAGTTTTTTAGATTAGGAAAAAAAGCATTATTCTCCATTTTCTTTCTATTTATTTAATTATTAATTAATATTAATTTTCTTGTTGTTTCACAATTTTTCTTTAGTCCTTTCTTGTATTTTATTTATTTATTTACTTACATTTTAATTAAATCTTTAATTTTTGTCATTATTTTTCGGTTTCTGTTTTCTTTTCCTTCTTTCAAATTATAGTTGTTTAATTTTTATCTTGTATTTACAAATTTTTTTAAAAATTTATAATTTTATACAATGCTTTTATCTACATTTTTTAAATTTCTCAATTTTATACTTTTTTGAAGACACTTATTCTTTTATTCTATATTATGTAAATTTAATCTTGCATTAAATACTCTCATTTTAACATCGTTTTTCTATTTCATAACTTTTTTTTTCTTTTAAAATTTTTGTAAATTTTCCAAAATTGTATTCATTCTTTTTTTTTTCAAATTTGTAAAATAATTTTCTAATTTTTCTAATTTAAGTTTTCTTTTCGCTTTAGTAATATATTTTAACGGTTTTTAAATTATCTTTTTATTTATTTTTTTAATTTAAAAAAAAGTGTCCGTAAATAGTTTAATTTTTTGAAAAGGTTTTCTACTTTTTTATATGTATTTTTATGTCACTGTTTCATTCTTGTGTTTTTTTTAAAAATGTTTCTTTATTTCTTTAATAATGTCCAAAGCTTTCTTTATTCAAAAGAATTTTCTGATTTTTTGTTTTTTTATCTTTTTACTTTTTTTATAATTTATTCTTTTTTCCTTGCTTTTACCAAATATTCTTAATTTTTCGATCATATGAATTTAAAGATATTTTTTTTGAAATCTTGTTATTTATTCGACATAAGTTGTTTCAATCTTATCAAATTTGTATTTTTATTCTTCATTATTTTTTATTAAATGTTCTCAGATTAAAAAATAAACTACTTACAAATAAACATTTGACAGTTTTATTTACTGATTTTATATGTTTAAAAAAAATTATGATTTTTATCAGCCCTGCATTTTTAATGGATTTTAATAAAAATTGTCATCGTTGTTTCTCTTATTAAAGTTTAAAATCAGACACAAGGATTTCTTAAAATAACCTTAAACATTTTTGTTACTATTTTTTTTAAATTGTAATTTCTTAAAAAAAAATTAAATCTTCTAGTTTAAAGCTGTTTTTCCAATAAAACTTTTTATTTTTGATTAGAATAATTAAGTTTCATTGAAATAATTTTAATTTCCGTAAGAATTTAAAAATAGATCTTGATGGTTTCCTTTTGGGCGGATGAGAGACTTGTCTGCTTGTCTCTTATTCACACGTTGAACTCACTGGGTTCTCGATAAGAACACGAGAACATCGGTTAAACAAACTACCTGCTTTTTATTGTTTTCGAAATTGTATGACTGTTTAAAGAGCGTCGAGACACGCCTATTGTTATCTCAGTTTCACGTTTCCGAAGTGGAAAAATGTGCGGATCGCTAGACGCTTTCAACCAAAGAACTTTTGTCTCGAATTCAATCGATCTTTTTTTCTAATAACAATTTAGAATTCCCGTCATGATGTTCACCATCATTTGCATACGTCGCCCTAAATATACAAGTAGATTCGATAAAATTCATTTCATAATTTATTATTTATATATAATATTTTCTAACTTATTGTAGATCACAAATATGAGAAAAAAGACATTTCTATAAAAGAGAGAAAATAAAAGAATTGATAGAAATGAAACAAAAAGCTTTCTTATGTGTAAAAAAACCTGGATAAAGAATCAGAAAACTGGAAAATTAACTTTTAAAAATTCTCAAGTGTTTCTTTAAATTCCACGGTGTGTTTCTTCATATATAAGAGAACTCTGTGAATGAATTCCATCGTTTGTGCCACTGCATATCTTAACGAGCTTTTGTTTGAAAAGAAAAAAAAAAATTTGTACTTAAATGGAAAATTCAAGATATAGAACGAATTGTGCCGAGAAAAAATGTTTTCTTTTCTTTCTTAAACTAAATTATAATTATATCCTTGGTATTTCTAGTTTTGCTAACAAAAACCATGTGACTCATCTTTATCTGTTTTAAATAATAAATTAATAACTGTTTATTGTCTATTTGCTTCATATTCAAAGTTGCATTGTAATTTATTCAATAACTTTTCCTGGCGACATTTAACGTTTGTGGAAATATTCTGATGACTGCTTTGTTGAAAAAATTACAGGAAAATGACAATATGTCAATGTCACTATAAACTGGCTGAGATTTATTATTTTCTAATTATTATTGAGAATTAAAAATTATTTGTAATAGTACTATTTTGATAAGTAAACGAAAATAATAAAGAATTTTTCAATTTCGGATAAAATGTCAAAAAATAAAAAATTCCATTCTTTGTCTGTTTTTCCCCTAAATCGGTAAAAAAAACCTTCAGTAAAATTTTGTTATTTTATTTCACTTTGTATAATAAATAAAAACTTTAAACAAATAATTGCATGTTCGAATGAATATGAATGTAAATAATTAATAATTAAAAAATAAAAAGAAGTTAATAATTAAGTAATAAATTAAATAAGTAATGGAAAAATAAATAAATAATAAATCTATGAATTAAACGAAGCAAAATGTTAATAAGTAATAAATTGAATAAATCAATTCCTCTTCAATTAACTCAGTATTATAGTTAATGAAGAGTTCAAAAGAAGCCTATAGTCTATAAAAATGCCTAAAAGACATAAAAAAGTCGTTTTGCCTACGTGCGAAAAAACACATAGACCTCTATTTTGAAATTCTAAGTGGCAGTAATAAAATCTGCAATTCTGTACCAGGCGGACATGGATAGATAATTTTTAATAGTTCGTGAAAGACATTTCAAAAAAGTCTTAATCCAGAAGAAATACTAGAAAATATAGCGATAAATTACAAATTATTTTTGACCTATTGTTCGTAAAACAATTTTCCATACAATTAAAAAAAAAACATGAAATGTTTATAAGTTTTTTTAAACCAACATTTCTTTAATTAAAACACACCTTTTCAAGCACAATTTTACAAACAACGTTTTATTGAATGAATGGAATTTTTTATTGAATGACTCTTTAACCTAGAAACTGGACATGTGTAAAATCAATGAAGTTAATAATAGAATTAACCTAAAAAAAAGAAATCATTCGAGATCGATATTATTATCGTGATTTTTACTACAAGGTCGTTAAAAATATTTCGAACTCTTGTAATATGCAGAGGTACGATGACGTTCGTGGTTATATATATACTTTTCTGCCACCTGTTGCTTTATCCACACACCACTATTATTACCAAAGGTCATAAAACTTTAAAAAGTTTTAGCAGCAACAAAAAATAAAAATAAAAACCTGAGATTAGCCGTTTCTCATTATACATTTTTTGTTAACTATATACAATTTTTTATAAGATTATAAAAGTGTTTATCCAACTAATGGGCCTTTTATATCACCAGGTACTAAAAGCATCTTTGGAAAGGTACATCATTATATACCTTCATTTGGTGATGAGAAGTCGAGAAACGTTAAAAAAGTTTTAATAAGAATGAGTCGATTGTTTAACTTCCCCTTTAACCTCTTTTCACTTTCTTAATATCAATAGAAATAAATTGTAAGCATAGGCGTAACTAGAACATTTTTGTAGAGTGGGCCGGGTCCAGGCCTTTAGTCTAAAATATATATTTTGGTGTATATTTTGGTGCCCCTGAAAAAGGTCAACTTTTAATTTTCTATAACGCAACCCAAAAATATAAATCTTTGATATAGAAAAAAAGGTGCGCATATTTTTGATTAATTTTTTAAACCATTTTTAAAGGTCGCGCTATTCAATTTTTTACCAAATTTCTCTCATTTTTAAGAGTTCACGATTTTGCGATTTGCGACATACAAATTTCATACATCATTCAATTTGGGGCAATGTTTTTCTACTTTATTGAATTATTTCCATCAATTTTAACATGCAAATTATAATTTTCATTTACTTTTTGTCATTTTCTAACGCATTTCTTCAACTTTCACTTTCCTTCTTCGATTTTCAATTATTTTTGATATTTTTCAACAAATTGTTAAAATTGGTTTCTTCAATTTTCAAATATTATTGCCATTTTCATTATTTTTCCCAATCTTTAATTCAAAACAAAATTTTTTAAAGGTTTTCTCAAATTTAACTTGCAATCAACAATCTTCAATTATATTTGTCATTTTCTAGTAAATTTCCTTAATAAATTTTCAATTTTTTTCTTCCATTTTTTTTTCAATTTCGATTTTTTGGTCATAACTTAATTGCCTTCTTTTCGAAATTATTTTCTTCAATTTTCAGTTATTTTAGTCATAGTCAAATTGTTTTCTTTAAATTTCAATTCTTTTCTTTAAATTTCAATTACAATTTTTGATTTTTATTCTTGCCTTAAATTTCATCAGGAATTTTGGCTCTTTCTTCAAAAAACTATTGTCTTCAATTTCAATTATTTTTCTCATTTTAGCATATTTTATCTTATATTATTTAATTTTCAATTATTTTTTCAGGAATATCATCAATTTATAATTTTAATCCTTTAAATTCAACTATTCTTGTAACTTTTTAAGCACTTTTTTCAAATTTCATTTTTTTAAAAGTATGTTTAAATGCAATTTCTTCGTTTTTCAATTATTTTCTTTATTTATCATATTTTTATTTTCTTTAAATCTGGTTTGTTTACAATTTCAATTACTTTTTCTATTTTTAAATGAGTTTCTTCAATTATTTTCTACAAATTTAACTCGTAATTTATATTTTTTAATTATATTGATCATTTTATACTGAATTTTTTTAAATAAAAATTTCTTTTACAATTCTAAATTATTGTCTTCAATTGGAATTATTTTTCTTATTTTTCAATGTTTCTTTTCAATTTTCGATTATTCTTCTTATTTCAATTATTTTCGGCATTTTTATTGAATGCTTTCAATTCTTAATTATTTTTCACGTTTTATAAATTTTTGTCTTCAATTAAAATTTGTTCCTAATTTTTAAATTAATTGTGATGTTATTTATTTTTTGTCTTCATTTATATTCAATTTTTTTAATTTACTTTAGTTTTAATTATACTTTTAATTTTTAAACTGATTTTCTTTAATTTTCGGTGATTTTCTTATGCTTTGAATTATTTATTTTATGAATTTTTAATTAAAATTAAAATTTTGCAATTATGTTTGTTAATAATTAAGTATATAGTCTTCAATTTATTCGAATTGTTTTTCCAATTTTGAAATCGTTTCCTTTAATTCTCGGTTTTTCCGTCAATTTTCCGTTAATTTTCCTATAGTTTTTAATTATTTTTGATATTTTTTGTTAAACGGAATTCTTCAATATTATAATATTGTCTTGAATTTCAATTATTTTTGTGTTTTTAAATGAATTTCTTGAATTTTAATTTTTCTTGTCATTTTAAAATGAATGTTTTCCTTTTTCAATTATTCTCTTAAAATTTTCAATTTTTCTTTCTTCAGTTATAAACTGTTGTAATCATTTTCAATTACTTTTGTCATTTTTAGTATATTTCTTCTTCATTCAATTCTTTTCTTTAATTTTGACTAGAAACGTACAACTTTCAATTATGTTTGATATTTTTTAACGAGTTTCTTCAACTTTTAGTTTCTGTCTTCAATTTTCACGTATTTTCTTAAATATTTAATTATTTTATTCAATTTCAGATTATTTTTTAATTTTTCAAATTTGAAAAATGTTATTTTCAGCGATTTAAAAGTACTGTTTGAACAATTTGAATTGTTTTCTAGGTGATTCTAAAATTTAAATTACCTTTTTAATGTATTTTACATTACTTTTCTTAGAGTTTTAATTATTTTTTTTAAGATTTTCTTAATTTTTCAGTATTTTATTCGAAATTTTAGTTCTTATTAATCTTATGTTCGTAGTATTTTATATTTTCTAACAATTGAAAATTTCTTTTATTTTTTCATCAATTTCATCTATATTTTTCTTAACTTTTCAAAAATATCTTCCATTTTTTTAGGTAGCCTAAAAACTTAATTTATTTTTGTCGCTTTTTAGTTAACGACTTCAATTTGTGAGCTATTTCTTTGAATTTAAATTGTTATTTCGATTTTAATTATTTTTCTCATTTTTAAATTCAAAAAAAGTTCTTTTTAAAGATTTTCTTTCGTTTTCTGTTATTTTCTTAAATTTAACTTGTAATCAATAATTTTTTTTTATTTCTTATTTTAAAATTAATTTCTTCAATACTTTATTGTTTCTTCTCTTTTGATTTTTTTTTTCGATTTAATTTTTTTGTCATTACTTAATTACCTTCTTTTTAAAATTATATTCTTCAATTTTTAGTTAGTTTAGTCATAATGAAATTGTTTTCTTGAAATTTCAATTACAATTTTTGATTTTTAATCTTGTCTTTAATTTCTTCCGTAATTTTGATTCTTTTTTTAAATTTAAAGTATTGTCTTCAAGTTGAATCTTTTTTCTTATTTTTAAATTAAGTTTTCCAAATTTCGCCTATTTCTTATCTGTTAATTATTATTTTCGTATCTTTTAATTTATAATCTTTAGTTTTCGATTATTGTTTACGGAATTTCTTCAATTTTTAATTTAAATTCTTTTTATTTTAAAATTAATTTTTTCGTTTCTTAATTTTTGTATTTAATTTTTACGTTTATTTTCTTCAATTTAAAATTGCCTTGAATTTCAACTTTAGGATCGTTTAAAATTTTATTTGAAATTTTCTAAGAAAGGGGGGCCCAATTTTCCTATTGTGCGCAAAAATAACTTGCATTTATTATTTACAAATATCCTTATTATCTCAAATACATTTTTTTAAATCCTCATTTTTTCTAGGGTGGACCAGAGAACTTTTTTAGATGGGCCGGGCCCACCCTGGTCCCCATGTAGTTACGCCTATGATTGTAAGTCTAATAGAAATCAAGAGATACTTTCCCGCCAATAAACATTAATTTTATGAATATGGGTGACAGACCATTTAAACGGTTATGATCTCAATAAATGTATCAATCGAATTTTCGAAAGATTTACCTTTGTCCATAAAACTCGATTATTTTATGATTTTTTGTTCCCACGCATTATATAAAATAAATAATATGTAAAGTTAAGATATATTTTGCTCATAAAACGACTTTTATGACTTGGTTTCACTTTTCACGCATTGTTGTTTTCTATACACGGAAAGAGAATTAGGTAGTTATAAATTTTATTAAAATGTTTTACAATTTAGAGAAAAAGTGTCAAAACAGGAAAATTATTCCAGGTGAGCAATTTCAAACTTTTAAAAAACTATATTTTTGCTACAAACTATATTAAAATTTAGAATTACTACACAAGTAATGTTTTGAATGTTTTTTCTAAAGCTTTAAATTTCTTGTATGAAAATTTTATACTTTTTGGTACTTTTTCCCTAAATTGGGAAACATTCTAATAATATTTATGACTAATTTATTACTTAACTATATAATAGAATTAAATTAATCTGATTTAATTAATTCATTTTATGCTGTTTCATTTATAACTATTTATTACGTTCAAAGATGAGTCTTCCTTGCACTATTTCTGGATTGAGATTTTTTTTCCTAAATACAAAGAGATGTATATTCCTTATTATTTTTGCACCTCATTTAGAGTTGCGTGCGCAATATAAGGTTGATTGTTATCTTCATCTTCATCTGCACACGTATAGAAACATTTTGTAAGTAAGATACAATGTTTATCTGATAAGAAATGTTAAGTGCTGTATAATTCACGTTGGATGCTGTGAATAATGAGGTAATGAATCTTGCCAGTGTTGCACACTTAGTCACAAAACATGTCAATCTTTGTCAAATTAAAAATATTTATTTTTATGATGTGCACCTTCGAGTTTATTTTTCATTAAATATATATGAGTATTTTAAAAGCAGGCTTCCGAAGGACTTCAAAATATAGTAATTATCTTCAATTTTGATTGACTTATTTCTCGATCCTACTTATCTGATACATTAATTTTTTTCTCGTATATTCTTTCTTTTATATACACACATACAGTTGTAAATTGAAATTACAGGAATTCTCTCATTTTCTATAATTATAATTGATATTTATAGAACGTGAGACTATTTTTTTTTTGTAAATAAATATAATAGTATAGAAAAAAAAAGTTAAAACCTTGTTTTTATGATATTTAGAAACAATAAGCGAGGTGAGAATTTACGTGCCAATTTTTTTCTCATTTAAAGAAAAAGGCAAATTAGAAATTATCCTGTGGATCTTTAGCATGCGTAGATGCAAATTCAGTTCTAAATTTAGAATGTCTTTTCGCCGAGGAAAAATCAAGCTTCGGGTCTTGATTAAAATTACGAAATCTTGGGATAAAAATAGTTTTTTTCTTATTGTCTTCTTGGGATTCTTGGAGGAATTCCAGTTTTTTTCTCTCGGCAAACTGCACCTTTAAAGTGGTATTTTTAGATTGGAAAGTATATTATGAGAATTGTAACAATCCGATGCCTCTTCGTCTTTATGAGAATTCACGTAATTCGCGTATCGATCTACTAACAAGACTAACATCTCTTTGCGTGTTCTAGTCCACATTGTTTTTGTTATCGATGCGCGACGACATAGTCATGTAAACGACAACCCTTTCAGGACAGTGCCAATGAACCTTGTGTTTGTTGTATATCTTGAAACGCCAAGAGATGTCATAAATGTTCATGTGGCTGCCAGCCGAATTGCAGATTGAAGATAGTAAAAAAAGTGACTATTTAATTTTAAAAAGTGAGTAAATATTAGTGAATTTTTAAGTGAAAAAAGTGAGTAAACAATAATGAGTTTGATGTTACTGATATTAATTTGGGGCCCACCAGCAGGCAAATAATTAATCAGGGCTCCCCAATATCAAATTTGAAGAAAATAAATCGAAAATAGCAAAAATAATTGAAATATGAAGAAAATAATTAAAAAATAACAGAAAAATTGAAATTTGAAAAAAAACATTTAAACAAAATAATTCTAAAATGTCAAAAATTTTTGTAATTTGAAAAAAAGAACTGAGAAATGACAAAAATAATTGACAACTGGTGTAAAAAATTAAACATTTGAAGACAATACTTGAAAAATTGACGAAACAACTGAAATTTGAAGAATATTTGAAAAAAATATTAGAAGTGTGAAGAAAATTATTCAAAGTTGAAGAAATTAATTGAAGTTTGAAGAAAATAATTGAAATTTAAAGAGTATAACTCAAAAATGACAAACAATTTTAAATATGAAGAAAGTAATTAAAGATTTGAGAAAATAATTAAAATTTGTAGAAAATAATTGAAAAAGGTATAAAAAAAGTAATAAATTTATGACAATAATAAAAGGAATAAAAAAAAATGATTGAGATCATTATTTGAAAAAAATTAATTTAAAACTGGAGTAAAAATTAAAAAATTCATGAACGGCATAAATAATAGAAATATTAAGAAAATAATTAAAAAATGACAAAAATAATTCAAATTTGAAAGAAAATAATTGAAAAGTTTACAAAATAATTGGAATTACAAGAAAATAATTTAAGAATAACAAAAAAATAAGTAAAATTTGAAAAAAATAATAATAATTTGAGAGTGGTGAAAAAATGACATAAATAATTGAAAACTGATCTTCAAAAGTTAATAAATTCATGGCAATAATAAAAAGATTGAAGAAAATTACATTTAAAGAAAATAATTCCAAAATGTTAAAAATATTTAAATAATGACAAAAATAATTGTAATTTGAAAAAAGAATTGAGAAATGACAAAAGTAATTGACAACTGGTGTAAAAAATAAAAAATTTAAAGAAAATCCTTGAAAAATGGACGAAACAGCTGAAATGTGAAGAATAATTACATAAAAAATTGCAAAAAATATTAGAAGTTTGAAGAAAATTATACAAAGTAGAAGAAATTAATTGAAGTTTAAAGAAAATAATTGAAATTTAAGGAGAATAATTCAAAAATGGCAAAAAAAATGTAAATATGAAGAAAGTAATTAAAGTTTCAAGAAAATAATTAAAATTTGTAGAAAATAATTGAAAAAGGTGTAAAAAAATAATACATAAATTCATGACACTAATAAAAAGAATGAAGAAAATGATTGATATATTTGCAGAAAATAATTTAAAACTAGTGTAAAAAATTGAAAAATTCATAAATGGCAAAAATAATAGAAATATCAAGAAAATAGTTGAAAAATGACAAAAATACTTCAATAATGACAAAAATACTTGAATAATGACAAAAGTAATTGAAATTTGAAGAAAATAATTGAAAAATAACAAAACTAAATTGAAACTTGTATAGAAAATTTTTATATTTCTGTCAATAATTTCAAGACTGAAGAGCAGAATTGAAATTTTAAGAAAATAATTAAAAAATGACAAAATGAAATGAAAACTTGTCATAAAGTTAAATATTCATGGTAGAAATAATGTAAAGTTTAAGAAAAATAATTAAAAGTAGAAGAAATTAATTGAAGCTTGAAGACAATAATTGAAATTTGAAGAGATTAATTTAAAAATGTCAAAAAAAATTTTAAATATGAAGAAAGTCATTAAAGCTTGAAGAAAATATTAGAAATTTGTAGATAATAATTGAAAAAGGTGTAAAAAATGAATATATAAATTCATGACAATAATGAAAAGAATGAAGAAAATGATTGATATTTGAAGTAATAGTTTAAAACTGGTGTAAAATTTTTTAAAAATCATGACATAAAAAATTGAACAAAACAATTGAAATTTGTAGAAAATAATTCTAAAATGTCAGAAATAATAAAAATATGAAAAAAATAATTGGAAAATAACAGAAATAATAGAAACTAGACAAAGGTAATTGAAATTTGAAGAAAATAATTGGATAATTACAAAAATACTTCAATAATGACAAAAATAATTGAAATTTCAAGAAAATAATTGAAAAATAACAAAACTAAATTGAAATTTGTGTAGAAAATTTAAATATTTCTGACAATAATTTAAAAATAGAAGAGCAGAATTAAAATTTGTAGAAAATAATTGAAAAAGGGGTAAAAAATTAATACATAAATTCATGACAATAATAAAAAGAATGAAGAAAATGATTGATATTTGAAGAAAATAATTAAAAACTGATGTAAAAAATGTAAAAATTCATGACAATAAAAAAAAAGTAAATAAATAATTGAAATTTGTAGAAAATAATTCTAAAATGGCAAAAATAATAGTAATATCAAGAAAATAAGTTTTTCAAATAAATATTTATATAGCAGCGCTTGCTTAATTGAAGACACGTCTTAAATTAAGATTCTCTTTTTTTAAGGTAACATGGTGTTTGTTGTATTTACTTTTAAAAATATTTTGAAATTCCCGAAACTCTTATGTTACGATTGTAGCAAAATTTTCTAAATGACGATAGAGAAAATAATTTCTGACTCAGTGATGGAAATTTCTATTATAAATAACTTTGCGCATGTGTTGTATGGGGCGATTAATTAATTACGTAAGGGTCCTGGGGGGAGAGGGTTAAAAAACATTCTTACGTATAAGATTTTACTACGAGTCGAAAGTTAAACCTATTTTCTTTAAGGTTTTTGCAGTGAATATGTTGTGATGCTTTGTAAATTTAAGGTTGTCATATTGGAAACAATTGTCTTCTTAATCATGAAAAAATTATGGTTTCTTCTCTCAAGAGAAAGTACTTGCATAAATTTTCATTATTAAAAGGAATGTGATGTTTAGGTTGCAGTAAAATTTATTATCAAGCAAATTTTACTAAATTAGATGTAGTGAGTAGATTGACTAAATATTTTGTCAGACATGTATGTAACGAGTATTTTAGATGCAATGACTTGAAGTTCAGAACGTTCAATTGAATGATTTTTTTATTATTTTTTTAAATACAAATGGGGGCTAAAATATTTTTTTATATTTGTGTCTATCGATAATTTAAATATAAAAAAAACTGAATTAACGTTTTTTTACTTTCGGTTACACGAATGGAAACATAAATAGACTATTTCAATTTCACAACTAAATCAACAAAAACTTATTGGTTCAATTAAATATTTTTTTCAATGCACTTTAGTTTTTTTCTCTGGTATTTAATATTTCTCAAGCGATAATGTAAGAATGATAATTAATCTCTTAATTATATCTGTAGAATCAAATTGGCCTGTATATTATTTGAATTATATCTTAAAGATTTTTAATGTGCGTGTATCTAAATTAGTTTTTATAATTAAATAAAAAGATTGAATATAAATGACGCTTCTTACGATTAGTCGATCTATAAAAAACGGGATTCTTATTTGAACATTTAGAATTTAGAAATAAAAAGATAATTGCATAATATTCGAAAATAAAATTAACGTTGATTAAATTTTACTTGTAAACATTTCTGTCATTAAATTTTCATGAGCTTCTCCATTTCTAATGCAATAAATTTTGAAAATTCTTAAATAAAATTAAATAAATAAAAACAAAATCAATGAATAAAAATAACTTAATAAAAAAGATAAGTAAATTGATGGAGATATGTTAATTTCAATTAAATACTAAATTAAAAAACTATTGTCACAAAATAATAAAGATTTTATGCCAATTTGCAGAAAAAAATGTGTTTAATTCTTAAAAAGAAAGTGTTTAATATCATCAATCAATAATCATAAAATCTTCTCACTATGAGTTATGCAATTTAGAAAGTAACGGTTGATTCTTCTAAATGAATGTGATCATAATTAAATTAACAATAACTATTTTTTATAAGTATCCAAAGTAAACAATAATTTGCATAATAGTTATTATGTTCTAAGGCTTTTATCGGACCCGTATCATTTCGACACAAAATTTTTTGTAGCACAGATTATATTGTTCAACCCAAGAAAATGTTATTTTGTACTCCTAATAAAATCAAAGATTTTTAAGTCTCATTTATTTATTAATTAATTGATTTTAATAAATTAAATTATTTTATTTTAAATTTAAATTAAGTAAAGTTTGTAATCATTTAAATTTGTATTGTTGAAATAATAAATTATGAATAAGAAGTTTTCCACAATAAAATTTTGGAATAATTGAAGTTCGTATAAATTATAGAAGTTTGATTACATTTTGTCTACAAAATTTTATCTACATAATGAAATAATTAATTTTATAAATTTTAAACTGAAGAAAAATTAATTATAAATTTTATAAAAGTATTTTACATTTTATCAAAATGAGAAAATTTCAGATTGTTAATTTCAAACTTTAAAAAAGTTATATTAAATTTTCTACAGACTATATTAAAGTTTAAAATAACTTAACAATGATCCCAACGGTTTTTCTAAAACTTAAAATTTCTTGTGTGAAAATTTTGTTTTCTGGCACTTTTTCTTTGCGTGTAAGTTAAATGTATAGGAACTCCAAGTAAAGGAAAATATATGTTTAAATCAATATAAGGAATATAAATTTAATATATTAAAGACGAGTTTATAAAACAAACAATTTTTTTGAAAATGTTTTTTTACAAAAAAAGCAACAATTTTTTTAATTTGAAAAACTCAAAACAAACCGATTGACGTATTATATAAAGTACATAATTCACCAAATATTCGTACAATAATTCAAAATTTTTTATTCTTTTTATGTATTTAAACCATTCTTTTATGTAACTTCTAAGATTTAAATTTTTTAACCATTGCTCTTTAGGAAAAAATATTCTAGAAATAGATTGAAAAATTAACCAATTTGTCTATATTAAGTATATATTTTTCCGGACCTTAGTAGAATTAAAACTGATATTCAGGGTAAAATAAAAATTATTTCTTTAATAATAAGTGACCGGAATACCGTTTATTATAATATTAGCTTTTAATTTATTTTAAAAAAATACAAAAAATACACAGCCTCACAAAATTTTTTTTTTCCGAGACACTACACTAGTATATTTCTATGTATTTTTCTTATTCGCTGAATTTGAATCCGGACTTAGAATAACCAGATTGGCTAAAATTATTTATATAATCTCAAAAAAGCAATTTTTCCGTGTTATTGATCAGTTTTTTGAGGTTACCTCAAAAAGTTGAACCAATTTGGCAATTCTAACTTCCGATCCAGATTTAGCGGAGAAAAATACGTAGGAATACGCTAGCGTAGTGTCTTGACCAAAAAAATTTATTTTTGGTTTTTGATTTCTATTTTTATTTCATTTCATTTATTATTTTTCATTTATTTACTTTTACATTTTTTTTAGGTTATTTCAAAAAGTAGAACAACTCTAACAATTCTGACTTAGGATTTTGCAAATGGCTTTTTGGTCCACTTGTGTTCCCGTTTTTAATTTTAATAATTTTTTCAATCTTTTTGTCTTCAAAACACTTTCTACATTTAGCAAATTTTTTCCCAGCTTTTGTATGACCAAACTCAAAAATAGCTTCTTTAATTTCTCCTTTTTTTTTTAGGAATACCTTTAGAGGATACATCTGTATCCTCTAAATTAATTTGTGTTTATTGTGTTAATTATGATTACTAATAATGTCATCAGTGAAAATAATATTCTAATTTTAAAACATTTGACAAAACTGCTTCGACAGATTCGAGAATATCACTTGATAAACAATACAAGATCAAATCAATGTTAAACAAAAGAACGCTCAAGAAAATTGTTTCAAAATATTTCTTAATATCAAGCGATATCGAGAAAAACGAATTTTATAAAAATTAAAATTAAAATAATGAACATTTTTTAATGTTCTTAGGCTCATTTAAAAGGTAATTTTCTACAAAATTGATATTATTTATAACCATTACGGTGCAATTTGATTCTTAAAAAATGCACGCTGCCAAATACTAAAAAAATTTTTGTAAAATATACGATATTTGATAATCTCTATAGAATCTTAAAAAAACTTTCGTACATTATATTTGTTCGAGTTTTATAAATTATTTTTTTGTGAAAAAAATATCAAATTTTTCCAATTCTTTTTGTTCCATTTTGTCATGTTGCATTTTTTAAAAAACAAATTGCAACGTAATGGCTATAAATGATATCAATTCTGAAGAAAATTACCTTTCAAATGAGCCTAAGAACATAAAAAAATGTTCATTATTTTAGAAGTAATTTTAATTTTTATAAAACATTTCAAATCACACTTTTTCAAGATTTTCTAACTGAAATATTAACCAAATCACTTCTTCTTAGACTCATTTTACTGGAAATCTTATCAGCGTTTTGAAAATAGGAAGGAAAAAATGTTAGCTTTTATACTTTTTACGATTTGAGATGTTTTTCATTACACTCAGAATGAGTGGTTCCACAATTCTGTCCGATAGTGTATACTAATTGGTAATTAATTTGCCAAAGGCCTATTTATGATTTATCGATGGTATCATATTAATAACAAAATATCTAGAAAGAATGTAGGTACCTTGGAAGGATCAGGTATCCTCTCAAGACCGAGACCCTCCACGATGCTGGACCTAATCATCTCCAGGTCCCTCTTCTCAAGACGTCCTTTCACAGACGTTGACTCGAATACGTCGTTATCCTCGTCCTCGTAACGAAAACGTTCCTCGTTCTCCATGTTGAACGTCTGATCGTAATTGCTAACTTTTCCCGGCATTGGAACACCTGTCACAGTAACCATCCAACTTGCAAGCAGAAGGCTGACGAGAACTCTTTTCAACAAATCCCCGTGCCTGCTGCCTCTTGTCTTTACACCTGATTGTCCCAGCAGGGTGGTCTTTTCACTGAGAAAATTTTCACCAACCGCGGTGCATTGGTTGCCCGCGCTACCACCGTCAATCGTCTTCTCGCGGAATTTCTTATCGGTATCTCGAGATTCCAACTGAGTTATTAAGTGCTTGCCCATAGCCAGCTATACAAGCTCGTGGCCTGGGCCAGGTACTCGTGCATGTAGGTACTTGTTGGGGTCAATCGCTCGCTAGTGAACCCGAGATCCGCAACAGCCGACCACCCACAACAGAGTTCTGATTTTTCACAATTTCCCCCACAATCGAAATTGATCTTCTCGAAAGCATCTAATGCTGTTCGATATGTCTGACAATAAACCGGATAAATCTCGACATGTCGAAATTTTTGATTTATTAAAACACAATTTGAAAATTAATCATATAATTTTCGGGTTGTTGTTGTTGTTGTTTTTTTTTTTTTTTAAACACGATGTCACTGGGTCAAATCACTGTACTTGCTCAACTGCCAGTTGACATTGCACTTGATATTAGCATCACTCGATGATCCATTTTTTTTATTAAACTGTCACGGTCTGATGATGTTTATTAGTGTTGTGATGAATATTATTTATTTTGTTATTGATCATTTCTGTGGCACGGTCTCGTTAATACTGATAACCGGCACATGCCCACTCACACTTTGATTATAAAATTCAAGTCGGACGATCTTGCACCAGCGAGTGCCGCGTGTCGACTGTTCTTTGCTAAGCATTGCCGCGGAATGTATACATATGTGTAAGATTGGCTTCGGCGCAGCTTTACTCCCGGAGCCTTCCTTTTCGCCTCCAGGAACGAGAGGGACCCTTGTCTTCAATATAATGTCGTTAATGAGACTCTAATCATTGGCTTATAACAATTTCTTGCAATTCTTATACTGCTCTCGTTTAAACCGGATTCAAATCATGCCTCATTCGAGGTAAAAAGATCATCGGGAAAATGTTCCAATTAGGGAATTCTTATACAGTAAAATGTTTCTGGAATGGATCATTGACTGTTTTGGTCTTCTTGGATTTTATGTATTTTAATCAGAAAGTGAAAAACGTAATTGTGTTGGTTGAGAATTTAATAAGGACTTCAAGATCTGATTTAATTGAGATGTTGGAAACTTTTTGATGATTTCTTGATTTCGTTTGGAGATTGAAGTTTTGAACAAGGGATTTTTGATGATGAAAAAAAAACAGTAATTTGCTAAATAATCTTAGTTTGATATCAGTCTAGTAATAATGAAGATTATAGTAATCAATAAAGAGAAATGGATGGTGGTACCATAACTTGGGTATCATTCAAATGGTATTGGGTACCATCCAAATGATTTTGGATAATAGCAAGTTGGTAATGACAAATAAGAAAAGACAAGAAGATACTTATTTGACATCAGTCTAGTAATAAAAATTGTTACCAATATTGGACAAAACAATTGCTTAGACAAAAAGATGATCGAAATAGTTCTAAGTATTTCAAAAAGTTCTGTATATCATCATCCGTAGATCCACTTGGTACCATCCAAATGGTTTTAAGTACCATCAAAATCCAAAAATTTGACTAATTGTAGTAGTTTAAAGTTTCAGTAAATTAAACAACGCGATTAGTTTCTACATGTTGTGTTATCAACAATTATAAATATTTTAAATATGATATTTAAAAATAAATTTATATAAACAAATGTATAAATAATTATTCAGGACAAAGTTTATAAAATTTTAGAACTAAAAAAAATTGCAAAAAATAGTTGAAATTAAACAAAATAATTGCAAAATTTTGTAAATTAATTAAAAATAATAATGAAATCAATTAAAAATTGGGTAAAATAATTTAAAAAATCATAAAATTGTTTTAAAAATAAAGAAAATAATATAAATTTGAGAAAAATACTTGAAAATCTTAAAAATAAGATGAAAAAATTGAATAATGATAAATTAGAGAAAATAATTGTAAATTGAAAAATAAATGATTGAAAATTGAAAAACAAAAAAATAAATAAATTTTGAGAAAATAATTGAAAAAATTACATCATAATATTTTAAATAAAGGAAAATTAAAGAAAATTTCAGAAAAATACTTAAAACTTAGAGAAAATAAAAGAAAAAAGAGATAAACGTAAGTTAAAATTGAAGAGAAGAATTTTTAATTAAAAATATATAATTAAGAACTTTTTGGAAATTATGAAAAAGAACTTAAGTAATTGAAAATTAAAGAAAATAATATAAAAAATAATATAAATAATTGAAAATTGAATGAAATAATTGAAATGACAGATAAATAGGTTAAAACTTTTAAAATTATAAAACAAATGAAAAAAATTGAAAATTTTGGAATATATTTGAAATTTTAGAAAAATACTTATGAATCTTAAATAATAATTTTAGAAAATGAGAATAATAATCAACAATCGAGAAAAATAATTGAAAAATGACAAAATTAATTCTAAATTAAAAAAAAAATAAGTCAAATATGATGGAAACGATTTAAATATGAAAAATTGAAAACAGTAATTAAGATTTGAGAGAAATAATTGGAAAAATCGTAGAATATATGTTTAAAAAAAGAAAACAAACACAAAATTACTTAAAAAAAATGTAAATAAAGAGAATAATAAAAAAATCGAAGAAATAATCGAAAAGTGATGAAAATAATTGAAATTTTAGAAAAAGGCTTAAAAATTTTAGAAAAAAATTAAAAATTGACAAAATTATTTCATAATGGAAAAAAATAAGTGAAATATGATGTAAATAACTACAGATTGAGAAAAAAATTGAAATATGATAAAAATAATTTAAATTTGAAAAATTGAAAACAGTAAATAAAATTTGAGGGGAATAATTGAAAAAATTATAAAATATTATTGTTAAAAAAAGAAAATAATTAAAAAATTTTAATTAAAGAGAATTATTAAAAAAATCGCAAAAATAATCGATATTGATGAAAATAAATCAAAGTTTAGAAAAATACTTAAAACTCTTAGCAAACAGAAAATTTTAAAAAATGATAATAATAATTGACAATCGAGAAAAATATCGAATAATGAAAAAATTAATTCAAAATTGAAAAAAAATAAGTGAAATATTATTGAAATAATTTAAGATTGAAAAAAAAAATTTAAATATGAAAAATTGAAAACAGTAAATAAAATTTGAGGAAAATGATTGAAAAAATAATAAAATATATGTTTAAAAAAAGAAAATAATTAAAAAATATTTAAAAAAATTTAATTAAAGAGAATAATTAAAAAATCACAGAAATAATCTCTCTAAATCTGAATTAGTTAAAAATAACTATTTTTAAAACAAAAACTCAGTCACCAATTGAAATAGTTATATATTCTACTAACCATTTAGTAAAAAATCAATAATTATTAGTCAAATTCATTTTTAGGTTATGTCAAAATTACTAATATTTGAGTAAAATTATGATTACTAATTCAATTAGTCAAATTTTAACTATTTTTTAGTTATATTTTTACTAATAATTAGTCAAATTTGACTAATAATTAGTTATTTTTAACTAAATGGAGAAACAAAAACTCAGCCACGATTTTACTAATAATTAGTTATTTTTAACTAATTCAAATTAAGAGAGATCAAAAATGGATAAAAATAATTAAAATTTTAGAAAAATACTTAAACATCTTGGAAAATAATTTTAGAAAATGTGAAAAATAATTAACAATCGAGGAAAATAAGTCTAAATTAAAAAAAGTAATTGCAATATTCTAAAAATAACTTAAGATTGAGAAAAATAATTGAAATATGATACAAATAATTTAAATATATTATGAGGAAAATAATTGAAAAAATCATAAAAAATATATTTAAAGAAATAAAATAATTACAAAATTACTGAAAAAATTTTAAGTAAAGAGAATTATTAAAAAATCGCAGAAATAATGGAAAATTGATGAAAATATTGAAATGTCAGATAAATAATTGAAATTTTTGAATATTATGCAAAAATAATGAAAATAATTAGAAATTTAAGAAAATATTAGAAATATATTGCAATATCTATTTGTAAGCAAAAAAATATTTGAAAAATCGTTTAAAATATGGAAAATTTATGACAATAATCTAAATTTGTGATAATAACTGCAAATTTAGTAAATTAATTGAAAAATAATGAAAATATTAAAAGTTGGAGAAAATCATTGCAAAATAATAGAAATAAATAAAAAGAAATGAAAATTGAACAAAATAATTATTTAAAATATTTGAAAGTTCAGGAAATTAATTCAGAAATTATAAAAATGATTAAAAATTGAAGGTAATAATTGCAAAATGACAAAAATAATGGTAAATTAAAAAAATTAATTTTAATTTCTAATGAATAATATAGGATTTAGGATTAAATAATTAAATTGATTTAATGTCAAGGAAAAAATAATTAAAATTGAAAAAGTGATTAAAAAAACTAAACAAAAGAATTAAAATTTGAGGAAGATAAATTTAAGATTTGGGTAACAATTTGAAGATAATTTAAAGAATTAAAAATTGCAGAAAATAATTAAAAAATGATAAAAGTAGTTCAAAATTCAAATTTAGTATATTGGTATTGAAACGTGGATTAATTGAACTGGATACCAACCAATTATATTATTTATAATATAATTGGTTACTATCCAGATATCCAGTACTATCCAGATATTTTTAGTTAAAAAAAAACTTATCATTTTGATAGTACGATGATCAAGACAATCTAGTATTTCTTTTCGTGTAGCTCATAGTGGAAATAAAATCACTTTATATATTTTTATATTTCGAAAATGAATTTCATTAATTTTATTACAATTGTGTAGTCTCTGCAAAATTTTCTGGTTAACCACAATTTCGGTATAAGATTTGATTCTGGTTACATTAACCTAAATTCTGGTCAGTTTAACTACCATGTATATCATTGATCACTTTCAGATTTCTCCCTCTGATACTGATCATTGAAATCGATGTGTTCTCGATATTTTTATGGGATAAAAATGTATTTACAATCAGTTTTAGATTTCTGGTACTGATGCAATATTTGTTAGCAGATTATAATTGTACCGCAATGCAATGATAAACATCTTTTCATGTGACGTAAATACCAAACCTTGAATGAAAAATAAGATTTATTAAAAAATTCCATGTTTAGATGAAATTTGCTCGATAAGTTAAAATTCTGTTAAATTTTTTGCTTTTAGTTTTCTCAATTACATATACCTATAATTATTTTTAACTTTTTTTTTTATTAATTAATTTAATATATTATTTATTTTCTTCAATTTATATAAATGGATTCTAAATTATTTCTATTTTTTATATTCATGTATATAAATAATAATATGTTTTCAAAGTTGAATTAATTATTTATTGAGACGACTTATTTACTCCTCTCGCACTATTATAAAGTTTTGTCAATCGAAAGAAACATCAAACCACAAGTTTACCCAACCTGTGTATAAAAATATTACTGTAAATTTATAGAGCCCAGAATAATTAAAATAAACGACAAAAGGCACGAAAGAAAAACTTAGTTTCTTGACTAACGCCAGTTACAAAATTTCTATTTTTAATTTGCATCAAGAAAACACATCTATCTAAAGCATATTGAATTTTGCTTCATGAATTAGAATCAGATTTGACCTTTTAATTTTATTTTGTTTCTTAAATAATAATGTTATAATAATTACAATTATTAGTGTGATTTTTTCGGTTTTTCAGAACCGAAAATATAAAAAATAAAATTTTGTGACTGATTCCTAAAAGTACCCTATTTGAAAATTTTTTTATCTCCTATTTTTCATAAAAATCTATTTAAAGCCAGGGTATCTTGTACTCTTCAATAACTCGAAAAATTGAGTTTAAAATTGTTGAGAGTACGATCTAAAAATTTTGGGTAGATAGAAAGTAAAAAATATTAGATTTTAATAATTTCATGTTCAATTTAAGTAATTCTTTATAATTTAAATATATAAATACCAAACTCCAGTTAAATCAAACTTTCATTTATTCAAACTTTTAAATTACAATTATTTTAAAATTCTACAGTAAAAAATTAATTAATTTATGTTTCATTTTTACTTAATTTAAATATTTACCACATTTTTAAAATTTTTTAACATTACCTATTATAAATAATTTTGTCCTTTCCTGATGATTTTCTTTTATCATTCTTCGATTTTTTAATGTTTTTTTTTACCATTATTTATGTCATTTTTCAATTATTATTTTCAAATTTTAACTATTTTAATCATTTTTGAATTAATTTCCTAAACTTTCAAATATATAATATACGTATATCTCAACTTTCAATTATTTTGTTCAAATTTAAAATTTTTTTCAATTTTCTCCATCGTTTAAAATATGAAAATTTTTATTATTTTCCAATTAATTTCCTGAATTTTTAGTTATTATCTCAAATTTAGATTATTGTCATCAATTTTCCATGTTTTAAACGATTTTTCAATTATTTTCATTATTTTGGCATAATTTACAAAACTTTCGATTATTTATCTTAAATGTTAATTATTTTCATCAATTTTCGATTATTACAGTAATTTTTTAATTATATTCTCTCTAATTAAAAATTTTTAAGTAATTTTGTACGTATTTTCTTTTTTTAAATATCTATTCTATTATGATTTTTTAAAATTATTTTTCTCTTATTTACTGTTTTCTATTTTTCATATTTAAATTATTTTCATCATATTTCAACTTTTTCTCTCAATCTTAAACCATTTTCAGCATATTTCAATTATTTGTTTCAATTTTGAATTAATTTTATCATTTTTTAAATATTATTCTCATATTCTAAAATAATTTTATTAGATTTTTCAGTACTTTTCCGACATTTCAATTATTTTCTTCAGTTTTTAATTATTTTTATTTGTTTTCATAATTTCGAAATTTTTCTTATTAATTATCGTAAATTTTAATTATTTTTGTTTATTTAAAAAAAATTCTGTAATTTTTAAAATTATTTTACTCAAATATCCTTTATTTTCTACAAATTATCATTGTTTATATAATATTTCAATTATTTTCTTGATGTTTCAAATTCTAAAATAATTTTTAATTTTTTTCCAAAATTTATTTCCTTTAATTTTTTTTCATTTGTTTTATAATTTTCAAAATTTTAAACTATTTATCTGCTATTGCAATTATTTCATTAAGTTTTCAATTATTTTTATTATTTTCTTCAACTTTCAATTACTTCCGTTCTTTTTCATAATTTTCAAAAAGTTTTTAAATTATCTTTATCTTTTTTCATTTATTTTCTGTAATTTTTAATTTTCTTTTTTTTTCTTCACTAAACTTTAAAAAGTATTAAGTATTTTTCTGAAACTTTCTTTAAATTTTCTTTATTTAAAATATATTGTGTAATTTTTTCAACTATTTTCTCAAAGTTTAATTACTTTTTTTTAATTCTCAATTATTTTCTCTAAATTTTCAATATTCAATTTTTTCAATTTCTTTTTAAGATTTTCAAGTATTTTTCTCAAATTTAAATTATTTTCTTTATTGTTAAAACATTTCTATGATTTTTTAACTTACTTTCCCTAATTTGTAATTGATTTCATTATTTTGTTTCAATTAATTTGCAAATTTTTGAATTAATTTGTTTAGTTTCAAATATTTTGTTGCATTTTTTTTTTAATTCTTAAACTTTATAAATGCTGATCTAAGTAAATATTAATTTTATTTTTTTATTTTTAATAATTTTTATTAATAATTTAGAAATAAATTTATTTTTAAATATTATATTTAAAATATTTATGATTTGTTGATAACACAAGGTGCAAAAACTAATTGCGCGCCAGCGCTAGTTGTTTAATTTAATCAAACTTTAAATTACTACAATTAGTAAGATTTTTGCAATTTTTTCAAAAAACAAAATTTCACAGACAGAGAACGACACCTAATTATTAAATACTTAATAAATATAAAACTAAGGATATTAAAATATATTTCCAGGTCAAATTGTATAAAATGCAATTTATAATAAATGATGAAATCGTTGTTTTAATTAATGAGTTTATATTTTCTTTAATAACTCAATTCCAAGAAAGATAACATCAAAAAACGGTGCTTTTTTGGTTTTTTCCATTTTTTCAGTTGATAAATTTTCTAAAAGTCGCAGCAAGTCATTTTAAAATTACATTTTAAGAACAACTAATCAGGTACTCATATTAAAACAATTATCAAATTTTAGTAATTATTTTAAGCACGTGAGTAGAAATTTAAAACATAAATTATTTATTTCATATTGATTTCAATTACAAATCTTTAATATTTACTTTGTAATTATAAATCAGTTAAAAATGCATGATGAGGGTGTCGGTCACTGTACCCGTTACCCTAACATTTTTTTTTGAAAAAACTTTTCTACTTTGAATACTTTTTTTCGGATTCTTAATTCTTAAGAAACATTGTTAAAAGGTGATTACAAGTAGTCATTTTATATAGTGTAATGTAGACGCATTATAATCTGAGGGCAGATCTCGCACTGTGTCGGGTTCTTTGTTCTTTCTGGGCCGAAAGCCATTCAGCGCCATTTCTTTTTTTGATGTTAACCACTGACAGATCTTGTACGTGTACTGTAAATATCTTTACAGAGTTTACGATATACGTACACTCCACTGTGGGTGAGAAATTATGTTTTCAATATGGCTTCCGGCCGCGGCTCCATAAAAGTGCGAGAGATTTCCGAATGATTACATTGCGGTGTAACACATAGAAAAGTATTATTATTATCTATAAAATCTTTCAAATACTTGCTAGCCTCTCAAATAGATCATTATAGAGCTTTCCTTCTAACTGATTTTTTATTTAAATTAAACCTCCTAATTGTTCGCTTATACATGACATTATTATTCAATAAATTAATTAATTATTCAAATTTCTTTTTTTTTTATTACTTGGCTCTCTTCTTACAAAGTCTGTCTTTTTAGAATATTGTAATTGATCAGTTTCTCTCTAAATTTATTTTTAGAAAAAATAATCTTCTTGACGATACAATTTTTAATTTTTAAATATAATCGCCCTTTCAATGAATAGAAATAGGTGATGATTTGAATGAAAATCGAAAATTCCAAAGAAAGTAACCAATTTGAAATAATTTCTATACATATTTTTTATTTTTATTTCAAGTTCTTCATATTTTAATTTTAACTTCTGTTTTTTATAATTGACATTTTTTTTTTTTTATTTCAAATAATTTCTATTTTGAATGTATCCTATTTCAAATATTCTCTATTTCGTTATTTCCCTCTCGTAAAAAAATATCCTCAGGTTAGGAACGTGATGGTTGATTTATAAAACACCACTTCATTAAATCTTGCACAATATACTTACAACTATTTGGAACCTCCTATTTGATGTTTAGGACAAATCTATACGTTAAATTTAAATTTATCGTGTAGTTTGGTTTCTGATACTTATAGAAAAACAAAATATATTCTATGCATAATAGGCTATATGTACCTAATATATGTACACGAAATCTTTGGTTGAAATGGAAACCATTACGTGCATTATTTCAATAAGTGAAGACAGTTATCGAGAAATCTTTCAGACGATCTCGTGTCAAGTTTGAGATTGAAACTGTCAACTTGGAGCATAAACTATCATACCTGAAATCTCATTACTGTTGCTGATTCTTTCGCCAAACCGTTTCTGACATTCTTTATGGCCATTTTTGTACTTTACTCCGTGACATAAAGGGTCATAGACAGAGATTTTACAGCAAGTTGGATACATTGGCGTCATGTGAAATATTATTTGTAATAGCACGTGTCAGGGTATTCGGGTCGTTTATATATGCAGTCGCTTCATTCTGCCAGTTCGCATTGTTCCGTGACGTCGCGTATTATTGTGGCAGTCGTATCGCCCTACCAGAAAAATAAACCGAACCAAAGAACAAGAAATTTACGATAAAAAGGGTGAAAAACGAACAGGATGTTCTTGGCACATAAATTATTGTTGAAAGTAATCTATATATAAAGAATTTTTAGACGCTCGAGTATTTTCCAAAATTATTATGACGAATTTCCAGTATCTATGTTCCAAAAATTCATAAATTTAAAACTATATTTATCTGGATTTTTATTTAACATAATTTTAAGAAAAATATTTTTGTAAATATTTTTTCCTCTTTTTTTACCTACATAGGCGTAACTACATGGGGACCAGAGTGGGGCCCGGCCCACCTAAAAAACTCTCTGGTCCACCCTAGAAAAAATGAGGATTTAAAATGTATTTTGAGATAATACGGATATTTGTAAATAATAAATGCAAGTTATTTTTGCGCACAATAAAATCTTAGCAACTTTACTCAGTTAAAAAAAAAGATTAATTGTCTTTTTGTCACTCTTAATATATATTTAAATTTCGAAATCTCATCTTCTGATGCCAATAGTAACTTTCAAAACAGTGGAGTAACTTCGATTTGAGGGCCTCTTCGCAGAAAAAAAAATTTGGCCCCCCTTTCTTAGAAAATTTCAAATAAAGTTTTAAACAATCCTATATAGTTGAAATTCAAGGCAACAATTTTAAATTGAAGAAAATAATTAAAAAACAAAAAAAATCATTTGAAAATAACAAGCATTTAAATTAAAACTTCAAGAAATTCTTTAAACAATAATCGAAAATTAAAGATTATAAGTTAAAATGTACGAAAATACTAATTAACAGATAAGAAATAGACGAAATTGGGAAAAATTAATTTAAAAATAAGACAAAAGTTTGAACTTGAAAACAATACTTTAAATTTAAAAAAGGAATCAAAATTCCGGAATAAATTAAGACAAGATTAAAAATAAAAGATTGTAATTAAAATTTAAAGAAAAGAATTGAAATTTTAAGAAAACAATTTCATTATGACTAAACTAACTGAAAATTGAAGAAAATAATTTAAAAAAAAAGGTAAATAGGTAATAACAAAAAAATTAAATTGAAAAAAAAATTCAAAAGAGAAGAAAAAGTAAAGTATTGAAAAAATTCATTTGAAAATAATAAACAAAACAAACATTAATTACAAGTTAAATTTAAGAAAATAACAAAAAATGAAAGAAAATCTTCAAATAACTTTTTTTGAATTTAAAAATGAGAAAAATAATTAAAATGGAAATAATAATTTTAATTAAAAAAAATATCATACAAATTAAATTCCTTAACTAAAACGCAAAAAAACTAATTTAAGCTTTTAGGATACCTAAGAAAATGTAAGATATTTTTGCAAAATTAAGAAAAATATTGATGAAATTGATAAAAAATTTAAATAACTTTTAGATCGATAGAAAATATAAAATACTACGAACATAAGATTAATAAGAACTAAAATTTCAAATAAAATACTGAAAAGTTAAGAAAATCTTTAAAAAAAATAATTGAAAATTAAAAAGATATAATGTAAAATACATTAAGAATGTAATTGAAATTTTAGAGTCACCTAGAAAACAATTCAAATTGTTCAAAAAATACTTTTAATTCGCTGAAAATAACATGTTTCAAATTTGAAAAATTAAAAAATAATTTGAAATTGAATAAAATAATTAAATATTTAAGAACATACGTGAAAATTGAAGACAGAAACTGAAATTTGAAGAAACTCGTTGAAAAATATCAAACATAATTGAAAATTGTACGTTTCAAGTCAAAATTGAAGAAAATAATTGAATGACGAAAAAATATACTAAAAGTGACAAAAGTAATTGAAATTGATTACAACAGTTTATAACTGAAGAAAGAAAAAGTGAAAATTTAAGAGAATAATTGAACAAGGAAAACATTTATTTTGAAATGACAAGAAAAATTGAAATTCAAGAAATTTATTTGAAAACACAAAAATATTTGAAATTGAAGATCATATTATAAAATTGAAGAATTCCGTTTGAAAAAAATATCAAAAATAATTAAAAATTATAGGCTACAAGTAGAAAATTGAAGGAAAAACCGAGAATTAAAGGGAATTATTTCAAAATGAGAAAAATAATTCGAACTGAAGACTATACTTAATTATTAGCAAACATAATTGTAAAATTTTAATTTTAATTAAAAATTCAAAAAATAAATAATTCAAAGCATAAGAAAATCACCGAAAATTGAAGAAAATCAGTTTAAAAATTAAAAGTGTAATTGAAACTAAAGTAAATTAAACAATTTAAATATAAATGAAGGAAAAAAATAAATAACATCACAATTAATTTATAAATTAGGAAATAATTTTAATAAAAGACAAAAATTTATAAAATGTGAAAAATAGTTAAGAATTGAAGGCCTGCAATAAAAATGCCGAAAATAATTAAAAGGAGAAGAATAATTGAAAATTGAAAAGAAACATTGAAAAATAATTCCAATTGAAGACAATAATTTATTATATAGATATTTACTAAAAGTTATAGTAATTCTAAGAAAATCCAGACTTGAAAGACTTGAAAATGTTTTGCCAACACTTTATTTTTAATAGTGTTAATTAGGTACTACTAATGATAAATAAATATGATAAATAAATAAAAATTCATTTAATTAATGTATAAGAATTTTTTTTTTTTATTTTTGAGGGTGGAATTTTTGAACGTTCCACTTAGGGGGGAAGGAGTTATCATTTGCAACCAAGTGCAAAATAGAGGGGGAGGGGGTAAAACCCCTGATAAAAACTGGAAATTTGTAAAAAAGTAAAAAAAAGATGTAAATGTTCTCTCCATTTACATAACCTTAAACTAGAAAGTCGTTTCTCATCTCAATTAAAAATATTATTCAAATTAATTTCACCATTTGTTGTCAAATTTTATATTTTTTATATTTATAGCATTTTATATGTTTTCTTTAAATTGAATTAATAACTCTAATTTTCATAAAATTCTAACAAATAATAGCTTATTTTTCTTGTTAAAACATTCTCTTCAATTTTGTTTTTTAGATTTTTGTAAATAATATTTTGTTTAAAAAATACGTAAAAAACAAATTTTATTTGTTTAATATCTTTCAAATAAAATATTATTTAACAAAACTTAAAAAATAATATTGTAGAGAATGTTTCAAAGAGAAAAATTAGCTATTATTTGTCCAAATTGGTTAAAAAAACAGATTTTAACTAGATTTAAAGAAAAAACATAAAATGGTAAATAATTATTGTTTGACAATAAATTTTAGCTTAACCTAATTTTTTCTGGAAAGTGCATAACTGGATCTTTCAAAATTTGGTGAAATTAATTTTTAAAATAGTTTTATTTGGAGGGAACAGTCATTTTTCAGTTTGAGGTTATGTTAATAGAGAGAACCCCCTTACGTGTTCCGGAAATTTTTACCGAATTCCAGGAGTTCGTAGAATAATACAGAAAAATTTAATTTTAATCTTGTATTCTTTAATAACTTGAAATTTTTAATTTAAAATGGTTCAGAGTACGATCTAAAAATTTTGGATAGAAAGAAAGTAAAAAATATTAGATTTTAATAATTTCTTGACAATTTTCTTTTATCATTTTTTGATTTTTTAATGAATTTTCTATTGTAATAATTATTCTTTCTATTTCTTTTAAGTTTTTAAGAACTATTATTTTTTCGTACAATTAAATTTTATTCTTCAAAAAAGTTTCTCAGTATTTTTTTTCGGTATTTTGTCACAATTTCTTAATTCTTATCACTTGTTGAAGATTTTAATGTCTTTTGCTTTTATAATTATTTTTGTATCATAGATTTTCTTCTTTTTACGAAAATTATTTTAGTTTGTTTATATAATTTTGTTTTTATAATGTTCCGAAAAATTTATTTATTTTCTCATTGATTTTCTTATCTATTTTGATAATTTAAGGGGACGGGAGAGTACAATTTTTTCTTTATTTATCTGATTGTTTTCTCGTTTTTCTTTTGTAAATTTATTCAAATTTTTGTACATTTTGTCTATTTTTCAAAAATGTATTCACACGTTGATATAATTTCCAGATTCTATGACATTTTAACAATATTTGTTTTTAAAATGAATCCAATGTTTGAATTTTTTTTCTTTTATTCCGTTAAGTTATTTACACATTCTGTTTAAATTTTCTTCATTTTGCGAATAATTTCCCAAACTTTTTCATTTTTAAAGGAATTTGTTTTTCTTTTATTAAATTTAATTTAGGTAAAATTTAATTTAAATTCTTTTGTATAATTTCTATATATCTTTTTATCTTATTTTATTCTTACTATTTTTTATTTTTTAATTTCTATATTTTCATATATTTTTTAAAACTTTTTTTTAATATTTTCATTGTTTGTGAAACTTTTTTTGCCGATTTTCTCCATTTTTCAATGAATTGCTTTATTTTATCTCTTTAAATATTAATTGGTTTTAATTTACTTATATCATCCGAACTTTATCAAATTTGAAATTATTTTTATTCAAATTTATTGTTCATTATCACTGTGAAGCCTCTAATTATAATTGTAAAAATATTTTAATGTTTCGAGAGAAGGAAAAATTAAAAGTCAAAAAGGTAGTTTTTAAGAAGGGTGGATCAAACGAGACCGACGTGTCATGAGGTTGTCATCAACACTGCAACGAGAAGCACCTTCGCGGATGAGCGCGTCGCACTCAACAACATCCAACTTGTTACAGGGCCACCCACCACCTGAAATTCCTTTACCCAAAAAAAAGAGTCGAATTAAAAAAGCGAAAAGAAAACTTTACTGACCGCCTAAGGTGGAGGATTCCTTGGAAAGTAAATTAATAAACTACTTCTTACGCCCAACTGAGATGTTGAAATTATTATCTGGAGACAGTATTGAGAATTGAGATTTCACATCATCAATGATTCAAGTTTGAAAACCCATCGACCAATTTCTCTGAGGTACTTCCCGTCGGCGAACTAGCAACCTTCTGTGTGATTATCTCGTATTCTGATTACAACTTACTATCAACTTACGAGCGCCCAGCTACGCCAATTATATAAGCCTTATCGTTTTTCTATCATATTTTTTTTGTTCCTGTTTCTTCACTGTAAAAATTCCAGCTTCAAATTGTCTATCACGTTAGGAATTAAACGTTAGAAAAAACTCTTTTAAAAAAGAGAGATGTTCAAAACTTCTGAGAGATTAAACATAAAAATTTAACAGTTCAAAGTAGATTTCAATTCGTAGAAAAATAAAGTCGAATTATTACGCAGCTTCCCGAGTTGAAAAACGCTTAAAGAAATGTACCTGCAATATATTTTGTTGAATCAATTGATTTTTTAAAAATTTGATATATAAGTAATTACTGTTGATTAGGGTGGTTCAAAAAACGAAAACTGTCGAATATCGTTTAAAGTCGCAAGGAAAAAAAGACTACAAAAAAAATTAGGTACTTTTTTAAAAAATTGTTCTTTATTTGATCGAAAAAGGATCGAAAGTTTATGAGACCTCGAAAAATGTCCAAAGTTGAAGAAACTGTGGATTATTATTATTTTTATGCAAACTGACTCTCTCTAGGAGTACCTCAAAAACCACCCCTAAACATGAATTTAGCATTTATAAGTAAATAAGACTGGAATATTATTTTCTTACTTCTCTTTTTTATAAATTTGTTTACTGAACAAAATATAAGGCGCGCTGTATTATTAAATTAATTTTTTATTGTTTAAACAATCTTAATTTGTTTAAACAATTTTTTTTTCATATTTTCTGTTTTAATTTAATATCTTATAAGCATACGACCCATTAAATTGCGAAGACAAAAACAATTTAATTGATTTGATTTAATTGATTGTTTAAACAGCTAAAATTGTTAAAGATCAACTTTTCATTAATTTTAGCTAGAAACATGAGTTTTTTTCAATTTTCATTGCCCAATTGTATAGAAGTTATTTATCTATAATTCGCAATATCCATTCAAATGTTTAAACAATGTTTTCAAATTTTCTGTTTTAATTAAATATCTTCAAAGCTTACAACGTTTTGAATAGCGAAGGGAAAATCATTTTAATTGGTTTAATTTAATTGATTGATTAAACAATTTAATTTGTTTAAAATCAACTTTTCATTAAATTCAGCTAGAATCTTGTGGTTTTTTGCAATTTTCATTGAAGAACTATAAAGAAGTTATTTATTCGTAACTCGCAATATACATTCAATTGTTTAAAATTTTTTTTTTCATATTTTCTGTTTTAATTATATATCTTGAAATGTTACAACCTATTTAATAGCGAAGAGGAAAACAATTTAATTGGTTTAATTTAATTGATTGTTTAAACAATTAAAATTGTTTAAACTCAACTTCTCATTGATTTCAGCTAGAATCACGTGGTTTTTTGCAATTTTCATTAAAGAACAATAAATAAGTTATTTATTCATAATTCGTGATTTAATTGTTTAAACAATTTATTTTTCTTATGTTTTCAAATTTAAATAATTTTTTTAATAGCTGTCGATTCTTTAGTAACAATTGACAGAACATTTTTACATTAAATATTTTGTTTATTTGTTCAAAAAATGTGAATTGTTTAAAACAATGTCTCATTAAATTCTTCCAGAAGTATTTCGTTTTTTATTTAATTCATTAAAGAAATATCACGAATTTTCCAGTCTGCAATTTTCAAGACTTTTTAATTGTTTAAATAACTTATATTTGTGTAAAAAATTCATTTTTTGCGTATTTTAAGGGTTTACTAATTTTTTTTTAATAACTCGTAACACTGAAAAAAAATTTTGTTAATTTAACATATGATTTGGGTGAAAATTTCATTGCAGCAGAAAGTCAACCATATGTGTAAATTTAACATCAAAATAAAGAGACATTAAACAATGATCTAAGAGTTAATCTTAAGAATTCCATTCACCTGAAAATCACATGCAGCAAAAATCACAGATAGTTTTTTCTGTGAAATGAAGCTTTTTGTATTTTTTTATCTTAAACTCACGCAGAATCAAACAGTTTCGTTATTTTTTTATTAATGACGCTATACCATATACTATGATATTTTGCGTATAATATATAATTATTTATTTAACAATTAAACATTAGTATCTATTGTAAATAATAATAATACTGTATGATATAAATTGGTTTCTAAAACAAATTCGTGATATTTCTTTAATGAAGAAAACAAAAAATGAAATACTTTTAGGAGAATTAATTGAAAAATAGTTTTAAACAATTTAAATTGTTGAAACAAATAAACAAATTATTTAATGTAAAAATTTTCTGTCTATTGTTACTAAAGAATCGGTACGTAGCTGTTAAAAAAATTATTTCAATTCGAAAACATAAGAAAAATAAATTGGTTAAACAATTGAATGTATATCGTATATTTTCCCTGATTTCCAGACAAATGTTTTTCTTTTTGAGTTCTTAAAACCAATGTTTAGTATGTTCACTATAAAATTGTGATAGATAAATATTTTTCAGATTTACCTATAAATTTTTATTAATCTTTAAAAGAATGGACAATTAAATAAAACATGCAAACTGAATATTGATAATGAAATTATTTTAAAGATTACAGGTTTTTAATACAAAAGTTTTTAATATTTAAGGAACTATTTTTTATTGTTCTTTTTCCAGTACACAAAATATATTATTTCCGACATTTAATTAGGGCCTATATGCATTTTGAAAATTAAAAAAAGATTATTTTGTGTTTTTAATTACATTAAAACTAAGATAAGCGCATGATTCGAGGTGGGATGACATTTCGTAGTTTATTTTTCATCAATAAAAAAATATTCGAAAATCTGTATATCTTTTAGAAAAATACTAATATCTTAGATAATAAAATCGATAAAGTGGTCCTTTTTCATGCGGACGTCCACATAAAATGCAAATTTTAAGAATTTATCTAAAACACATCAATGATTCCATTAATGAAAATTTATGTATATTAACAAATCCCACTTAAAAGTAGTGTTCATTTTGTGCCTCAAAATTGTTAGCAAAATTAAAAATTTACTTAAACTGAGGCAAAAGGGCATATAGATTTGGATAAAATAGTCACAGATATCAAGGGTAATTTAAGGCAACATTTTTCTAATAAACATCACATATAAAATATTTTTTGACTCTTCAAGTTTAAAGTTAACCAAAACCTTCGTTATTTCCAAGATATAGAATAATTATAAAATATAAAATGTACATTTTTTATTTGCCGTGAAAGTCAAACAGGTCATGCAGAAAAGTATTCTAAAACGAGATGATATTGTCAGATAAAATAGCTTCTAGGAAATGTACATTTTTGTATTTGAAAATTGTTTTTAGAAAACAGAAAAAGGTAAAAACGATAACATCTAAAAATCAAAAAACAATTTTTGAAAGACCTTGGTACTTAATGAAGGAATATTTATAAATATGATAAAATCAGATGGCCTACAAGCAGCGACAGATACGTGGCGAATGAAGATAGGGGAGAGTCGGCCAAAATGCCTAATTGGGTAAATTGGCAATGGTTAATAACTTGGCCAAAAATAAATATTAATCATAATTGTTTTTAATTATGAAGTATATTAAGGTGAAGATGATTTCTGTAAAGTTTCATGCTTATCAGTTTATTATTAAATAATTTATTAAAGAATTGTGAAAATGATGCTTTCCAACGATAATTTTTTCATTTTTAAAGATTAGAAAACATGCACTTCTATCTCACATACGTACATAATTTTTTTTTAAATTAATCCTTGAATATTTAGCTATCTAATCACTTTGACTTAATTTATAAAAATGAGTTCTAAAATGAAAATAATTAGTTTAACTACATCGTGTGTTTTTGGCTAAATTGCCTTGGTTAAATTGCCTATATGCTGTAAAACTTCTAAACAAGATACGTATGATACGGAAAATCTCTCGGGTTACACGTATATTTTGATGTAGAAACTAAATATCAAGTTGTTACTGCTTCTGTATAAAAAATCAGTGTTTTAACAAATTAACTATATTAATTATTGCATTTATATTAATAATAATTATAATAATTATGCATTTTTAATATATTTTTAAAACATGATTTTAAATAAGCGCGGGATGAATCAAAAGAAGTGCGCATGCGCAGAAAAAATACATAAGATTACGAAAGATACGTGTTGTCACGTGACTATAAAGAATCATGGCGGATTAACTTGTCACATTTGGCATTGAATGCCAAAATTTTCGTTTTCTTCCTAAAACTCACGCAGTTTTCAATCGAGCAGGTATTTTTGTAATTTATTATAGTGTTTAATTTACTTTTGTATGATTTTTTATAATTGTAGAAGCTTTATTTATTTGTTATAGACTTTATTTTCATTTTTTGTAGGACTGCTTTGGATTAAAATTTTAGTTTTATGACAAAAAGATTATATTTTTGTATTCACAGCTAGTTCTTTTTTTAATATAAACAAGATAATTGATTATAGAAAATATATAAAAAAAAATTTTTTACTTTTATTCATATTTTTCCATATTTTTGTGCACAGGCGATTTGCCCAGTCGTGTGTCAAAATGGCGAATTTTGACATCAATATTTAAATAATTGTTTTTTCTATTTTTTCTGAAATAAACACTTAAAATGACTACCTTATTATATTCTTAAAGGATGTTTTCTAAATATTTGATGGTTTATATTTTTCAAAACTATAATTAAATACTTTTTTTTTTGCTCTAAACTTTACTATAGGCATTTTGTCCGACTCTCCCCTACGTGGTGAAAATTCAGAAGAAAAAAAAGTAAGAAAATGTTTTGTTCGATACTTGAAGGAGGATCCAGGCAAACATCAGGTAATAGTTACTATGATTATTATTTTATGGTTATTGTTATATGATAACGGTTCAAATAATTTCTTTTTAACAGGTAATGATACTCATTAACGAAAAAGAAACAAATGAAACAATGAAACAGAACGATTTCATTACCAAAATTAGTCGCCATGTACCTACAATGCAGGTATCAATCCAACACTTGAATAATTCTCGCAAAAATTATATCAAACACATTGGCAAAAATCCTAGAGATACAACATTATTTGTGAGCATAGCGACAAATGATAGTCGCGTTGCAAACTTCTCCCTAGACCGACAGAGAAAGATCATAGAGGATATGTCTAATCAACATACACGACCAAAGTACTTAATTGTCCACTTAGCAAAGAATCTGACATGGCCTTACAAAGTATATTTGGCAGAACACTGGAACCATCAATTTTTAGACGTAACTATTCTCCAAGTAACAGAGAAGTGGACTTCTACCGAGAAGGGATTATTCGAACAAAATCAAAAATTTTTGACACGTTACCAGTATAATCCCTACACTTCAATTATGAGCAAGGAGAAGGTCTGTCTAAAGTCGCAGTGGTTTTCAGACAAAACAAAAAATTTACACAAGCATCCAGTAATTCTCCGAAAAGGACTTTGCTATGCAGGAGATTTCTTGTTGTATAAAATTTTTGCAGAAATCATCAATTCTACTGCACAACAGTTAACAAAAAATCCACTTAGGCCTTACGCAGGTTTCCTATGCTCCCCTGTCGGCTACTATCACACTAACCGTCAACGCATTTTGCTACACTCCCACTTTAACAACCTTGAAGAGTTGTTAGCAGTAGTTCCACAATTAGAGGCTTACGACAAGGTTGATCTCGTCAGTTGGAAACTCGTCTTGGTCATTTTGGCAAACTTTCTGCTTGTTATTGTTTTACGGCTTGTCTTGATGTTGATGAAATTTGACAAAGATTCCTGGTGAATGATCGACATTTTTGCTGTTATTCTTGGATTGAACTTTCTCAATGTCCCTAAGAGAGTCATTGAAAGAATTGTTGCTTGTTGCTTGCTCTTCTTATGCATGATTTACTCAGGATATTTGCACACTCTCTTAACGAAAGTCGAACTAGAGACAATTCCCGATCAAGAAGTAAAGACTCTTGAAGAATTGGCTAACTTAAACTTAACGTTTTATACAAGTATTGAAGTTTTGAGAACTATTGCCCAGGATAAAATTAATCAAGCACTCTGTAACCGAACCCTTCTGTACAAAAAAGGGTATCGGCATCGTCAATGCTTGTATACGATTTAAAGAGGCATAAAAATGCCTCATGTGAATTCTCTCTGAACTTTTTGCTTCTGATCGCCAAAGCTGCTAAGGGAAACCATTTGATTAAAAATGCAACAATTGTAAAAGAAGCCTTGACAATGGTATATTATTATCGAGTACAAGATGGAGAAGCTTTGATGGGTGCATTTAACAAGTATCTCCTTAGGATTAGAGACAGCGGTTTAATGAGTAAATGGAAAAGGTATCCTTCAATTAAGCTACCACTGTTTTCAACTGAAATCGAAAACTCAGATGTCAACACATCCGCTGTCTTCCATCGAAGAGTACTACTGTATCTGGCAGTCGGTTACGGTTTCGCATTGATCGTCTTTTTTGGCGAACTTCTGTTCGACTTTTGTCAAAGAAAAAACGTCAAGCAGAAGATTTTACGAGGACTGCATGGAATCAGGAAGGCACTGTGTTACATGCTTCAAAAATGTAAAAGGGAATGCATTTGGTTTTTTGCAAAATTAAGAGACGTGACCTTCTCACCTATAACGAGGATGTAGATTGGTAAGGAGCAAATTGCGCAACGCTTGGATAGCTATTAATCAATTTTGGCATAGAATCGAAAGAAGGTAAACATTTTATCAAAATTATAATTGTCTCCGTAAGACGGGCTTATTTCGCTCAAATTTTTATGTTTTTCAAAAATGTAATAAGTTAAATATAAGAATTGGTACTTGAAAGTTGAAAGCATAATCTCTGACTATTTCTGTCTAATCAACATTGTTGATTAAAATATAAGAGTTCTACCTTATCCCTCATATTTACTTCATTGATAAAACAACTTTTTTCAAAATTATGAATAAAACAAAGATTTATGACACACATGACCTTCTAAAACGATTCCTAAAATTTCAAATCAATATCTTTTATGGTTAAGGCTTAAAGACGTTCAAAAAATATTACCCATGCTTTAAAATATTTTAAAATGTTACACTGAGAAAAATGGATATTAGTGGATATTCAAATTTAACATCCAGATATTAAAACTTAGTATTTAGATATTTAAACTTAACATCCAGATATTAAATTAATGTTTTTTAATATCCAGGATAGTAAGTTTGACTATACATTTCTCTCAGTGTAGACATGCCCTGAAAATACTTTTTTATAATTTGATAATTTATTAAAATGTTGTATCCCTTGCTTTCACTCCTTTAAATTTTCATGAACTTAGTGAGCTATATTTTTTCTTGCTTCTTTCGGGTTTTAAAATTTTTTAAATTGAAAATTAATTCAAACTACCATTTAAATTTTTTACGCATCAAATAACACAGACCCACAAAAAAAACTAAAGTTCCCCGATCTGAGTATGAGACCCTTATTGTCCCATGTATTTTTCTGCGCTGAATTCGAATCCGCCGTCAGAATGTGTAAGTTTCTGACTTTGGACCTAACGTCAAAATCAATAAAAAGGTAGGTACTTTTTGTTCGATAGAATCTAAACCCGACATAACATTATCTACCTACTATGTGTTCCAAACATGTTTGACCCTGAAGGAAAGTTGTAATAACTCCATAGAAAAAAATTGCCATAAAAAGAGACAAAATGCACTGGAAAGATCATTCAATCCTGCAATTAATTCCCATTCATGATACATGACTAAAAAATTTTCTTATAAAGTTATGAATAAGAAATGGGTAAAAAACATGATTTTTCGCTTCAGTTTTACGATAATGAATTTTGTGAATGAAAAATCACAAAATTCCATATAAGAAATGACCTGCAAATTTTGAAAAAAGTAATTAATATGCTTTAATATCTAAATGACCCTTATGTTCAATTGATTTTTTAAAAAAATTTATTAAATTTTACGGAAAAGTGCTATCTTTGTTCCTAATTGTAATAGAAGCTTGCCTCAAAACAGGATCTCTCACAAAAAAATTTTAGATTAAAATTTTTTTTTTTATATTTGATTCCAGAAGTGTACATTCCTTTTTTATGAACAATTTTTTTTAACAATTTTTTTAACTTATGCATGTCGCAAGGTTGACATTGACACTTATTGACCCCTATGTATTTAAAGAAGAAAAAAATTAAAAAAAAGAATTGTTAATAATAAAAAAAATAAGCTCACTTCTAAAATCAAATTTTTAAAAAATTTTAAGTCTGAATTTTTTTGTGAGAGATCCTATTTTGAGGCAAGCTTCTATCCCAATTAGAATTAGAATGAGATTTTCAGAACAATAAAAAATTTAAACAGCAAAATATAAAAACTTTTTTCAAATTAAAAAACAAATTCTCTAAATTAAAAGATAAATTAAAACTAAAAAATTTAAAAATATAATTATTAAAATTTTTCTAAATTTGAATGATATATTTAAATCATTCATTTACAGAAAATGAAAAAAATAGGGTCCCAACTTTCGGAGACCTCCTCATTTTTTTGCTATTATCAAAAAATCGAAATTTTTATTTTCAAAGTAAAAAGCAACATTTTGCGTGTGGGTTGGAAAAAGATTTGAGAATGTCTTCTTTGACATTTTTCACTTCGAATATCAAAATTTAAATTTTTTTTATAATAGCAAAAAAATTAGAGGGTCTCCAAAAGTTGGGACCCTTTTTATTTAATTTCGGGGTGAAAAGAAACATGTTTCATGTTGGTTGGAAGAAGATTCGCTAACGACTTCTTTAGGATTTGTCACTTTGAAAATGAAAATTCCAGTTTTTTGAAAATAAAAAAAAATGAGGGGGTCTCCGGTAGTTGGGGCCCTATATTTTTTTATTTTCGGGATAAAAAGGAAAAATTTTCTTTTGGATTAGGAAAAAGATTCGAGAACTCCTTCTTTGAGATTTTTTACTTTGAGAATCAAAATTTCGGATTCTTGATAATAGCAAAAAAAATGAGGGAGCCTCTGAAAATTAGGACCCTATTTTTTTTATTTTCGGGATAAAAAGGAAAAATTTTCTTTTGGTTTGGAAAAAGATTCGAGAACGCCTTCTTTGAGATTTTTTACTTTGAGAATAAAAATTTCTGTTTTTTGATAATAGAAAAAAATGAGGGGTTCTGCGAAAGTTAGGACCCTATTTTTTTTACTTTTGGGGATGAAAAGCTGCTAATTCAAATTCTTGTGATTTTTTGTCCCTAGAACAAAAAGTTGACAAATAAGAAAATTATTAATCAAAAAATAAATTCGTTTCTTAATTAATGATCCTTACAAAAGTTGAAGCTTTATTATTATAACAAGACATATTATTTTTCTGCCCAGCAGATTTCTTTATTTCTCAAATTTTTGTTTTAGTGAGAAAAATTTACGAAAATTCAGATAGCAGATTTACACTCTAAACCGTCAAATTAGCAAATAGTATATTAAGCAACAAGGGGTTAAGGGCAGCCATTTGTTTACGCTGATGTTTGTGTACGAGTGACAGTCAAGGGCGAAGCCCGAGACGTGAACGAGTACACAAACATCAGCGTAAACAAATTGGACTGACTTTAAACCCGTGTTGCTTACGATACTTTTTATTCCAAAGGCACAAGCTTGGTGCTTTTAAATGTTTGTAGGTTAGGGTCTAAATGCATTCACTTGTTTGACCGTATAAAAATGGCGGCCATTTTTGCCCTGTGGTGGAAAAAATGCATGGATCAGCTGTTCATTTTTTCCCTAGGGAAAAAATGGAAGCCATTTTTACCCGGTCGAACAAATGAATGCGTTTAGACCCTGCCTACAGGCATCTAAAAGCGCCATGTTTGTGCCTGTGGGATAAAAAATACTTTTTTTTTCTATTCCAAATGACACTTGCTCTTTTAAAAAGCGGGTTTTTAATATTTATTAGAGTTTACTGGAATGAACAGCGCCCTTTCGGTGAACTGATACCGTGTAATCGGAGAGAGTACATGCAAATTGAGAAAATTAAAATATCATTTCATTGTCGTCAGATAGAAGGGAGTGTGCGCCTGACGTCCTTCGCTGTTGCACTGCTCTATAAACACGCAATGAAGGTATCTTTGGCCCCGAGTTGTTTAACCTTCACCCGGTACGAGGAATCCTTGCAGTTACGGAATTTTGGATCAAACTTGACCCCGTGAGAAGGGGTTTCCGATCAAATTTATCAATATTTTATGAGGATGAAAGGAAAATTGCTTTCTCTGAAAGCATTCTATCACCTATCAATTATTTTCAGAATTCCTGAGTGTTCTACTTTATAAACTTGAAATTTAATTTTCATTGGAAAACTCGTCATTCAATAATAAAGAAACTAGTTGGTGTAGGATTCATGAATATTCCACAAATTGTATTTGTCATAAATTTTAGTTATCATAAAGTCAAGCTGTATTATTTCTATTTTTCCAAATTATAGGTTTTGTTTTAATTTTCTGTTATTCTAAATATATCAATTGGCTGAGTTTTATTTATACCCGAATAGCATATAGAATATCTAAAACCAACTTTTATTTATTCAAAACATCAATAAATTTAACTTTATCCTAACTATATTATACATTAGGGTGCCCCTTATTTAGTCGATGTTTTCAAATCTTCTAAGCACCCGCAAATTTAAAATTATTTTCGAGTTTACGTAAAACTTGGTATTTTAGTGTTTTTCGGATTTCTTATCCGAATTCCTTTTAATCATAGTAAAAAGTTGTTTCTGTATGCTTGAAACTAAACTTTATTAAGAAAAATGAAATAAAAACTATTAAATTTTCGGTTATAACAATTTTGGGTTATATTTCTGGACTTTTTCAAGAAATACGATTAAAATACGTTAGACACATAACCACCAACAATAATTTTCAAAATACAATTTTAATAACTTACTTTCTTTTTGTCTCTCTTTTTATAATGTATCATATAAATTACGATATTGCATATGGTAGTTGTCTGAGAAAAAATTTATTTATTCAAAAAACGTAGAAAAGCGTAAGGTAATTATTAGCAGGCGACTATACTTTGACATTTTTCAGCGAACTGATTTAATTGGTTTTTCCGATTTTGAAATATTATTGCCATTTTCATTATTTTTCCCAATCTTTAATTCAAAACAAAATTTTTTAAAGGTTTTCTCAAATTTAACTTGCAATCAACAATCTTCAATTATATTTGTCATTTTCTAGTAAATTTCCTCAATAAATTTTCAATTTTTCTCTTCCATTCTGTTTTCAATTTCATTTTTTTTTTGTCATAACTTAAGTGCCTTTCTTTTTAAAATTATTTTCTTCAATTTTCAGTTATTTTGGTCATGGTCAAATTGTTTTCTTTAAATTTCAATTCTTTTCTTTAAATTTAAATTTTGATTTTTATTCTTGCCTTAAATTTCATCAGGAATTTTGGCTCTTTCTTCAAAAACTATTGTCTTCAATTTTAATTATTTTTTTATTTTCGCATATTTTATCTTATATCATCAATTTATAATTTTAATTCTTAAATTTAAAATTCAATTATTCTTGTCACTTTTTAAGCACTTTTTTCAAATTTCAATTTTTTAAAAGTATGTTTAAATGCAATTTCTTCGTTTTTTAATTATTTTCCTTATTTCTCAAATTTTTCTTTACTTTAAATTTGTTTTGTCTACAATTTCAATTACTTTTTCTATTTTTAAATGAGTTTCTTCAATTATTTTCTACAAATTTAACTCGTAATTTATATTTTTTAATTATATTGATCATTTTATACTGAATTTCTTTAAATAAAAATTTCCTTTACAGTTCTAAATTATTGTCTTCAATTGAAATTATTTTTCTTATTTTTCAATGTTTCTTTTCAATTTTCAATTTTTCTTCTTCTTTCAATTATTTTCGTCATTTTTATTGCATGCCTTGAATTCTTAATTATTTTTCACATTTTATAAATTTTTGTCTTATATTACCATTTTTTCCTCATTTATAAATTAATTGTGGTGTTATATTTTTTCCTTCATTTATATTTAATTTGTTTAACTTACTTTAGTTTCAATTACACTTTTAATTTTTACACTGATTTTCTTCAATTTTCGGCGATTTTCTTATGATTTGAATTTTTTTTTTTTTTTGAATTTTCAATTAAAATTAAAATTTTACAATTATGTTTGCTAATATTTTAATTATTATTAATTAATAATATTATAATTATTATTATTATTATTATTATAATTATTTAATTATTTATTTTTAATTTTAATTACACAATTATTTTTGTGTTTTCAAATGAATTTCTTGAATTTAAATTTTTCTTGGCATTTCATATTAAATGTTTTCCTTTTTCAATTATTCTCTTAAATTTTCACTTTTTCTTTCTTTAGTTATAAACTGTTGTAATCAATTTCAATAACTTTTAATAAGTTTCTTCAACTTTCAGTTTCTGTCTTCAATTTTCACGTATTTTCCTAAATATTCAATTATTTTATTCAATTTCAGATTATTTTTTAATTTTTCAAATTTGAAACATGTTATTTTCAGCGATTTAAAAGTATTGTTTGAACAATTTGAATTGTTTTTTAGGTGATTCTAAAATTTCAATTACTTTCTTAATGTATTTTACATTATTTTTCTTTAACTTTCAATTATTTTTTTTAAAGATTTTCTTAATTATTCAGTATTTTATTTTAAATTTTAGTTCTTATTAAACTTATATTCGTAGTATTTCACATTTTTTAACAATTAAAAATTTCTTTTAATTTTTTATGCATTTCATCTATGGGCATATCTCTGGAACCTTTAACTTTTCAATAAGAAAAAATATTTTATTTTTTTTTGTAGCACAGTATTGAAACTTTGTCTACATAAACTTCAAGTGCTAAGCTTTCAAATTATACAAATGGACAAATAAATCTAATTGTCTTCAAGAAATTATAAATTATTTAAAATTACAAATAATTTTTAACCTGTAACATAAAAATATTCAACAGGTGGTTGCTTTTTAGGATGAAAAACAGTTGAAATGAATTGCTTGAGGGGTTATCATTTTTAAAAAACGATAAGTTTGTTTAATATTTTCAATATTTATAAGAATAGTAAAATATTAATAATACTACACTAGGAATAAAGGAATAAAGTTCCATTTTTGTGTGAAAATCAATCTCGAAATAAACATTAAAACTTAACCTTCAGGTTTTAATTAATGACAATTTCTGTTGAAAACATTAGAATCGGCAACTTCAGACTTAAAAATTTATTTCCTAAAAATTTCGGTCGATTACGGTCGACCGTAATTGATAAATATTTTCACATTATCATTGCAATAAAGTATTTTTTCTCAAAGCATATTCACACAATGTTAAATGGTACTCGTAAAAATATATGTAAGTACTTTTTGAATACTTTTATTTCATTTTCGTGAAGTATCACTCGTATTACGGTCGTTGTCAAATTTTGTACACACGTGTTTTCTGTTATTTAAATTAGAATAGTTTTTTGAAGACATGAAGCACATCAATTTAGTATGTCTCAAAATAATTCTAATTATTTAAACTTTTATTTTCCATAAACTATTTTGGTGTGCCAATAGTCTTATTCAAGAAAAATGATAAATAAGACGATTACGGTTGAAAAGGTTAAAAATGAGGGACAACTTTTAAAAACATATAACTTTCTTCACAATAAACAAAATATTAATTTTCATGCACAAATGTGTTCATCGTTTAATTAACTTTAAAAACATGTGTCATCTAACTAGTAATTTTTATTAATTACAAAGTTTCAACGTATAAACCATTCGAAAGTATGGTTAGGGACAAGTAAACATTGTTAAAAATCGGATGTTCAAATTGGAATAATTATTTATCTATTTAATAAATCAATGTGTAATCTTTTGGAAATAGTTCATCGTATCAAATGTTAATATTTCCAACAAAAACCAGGTAAAAATTGATTAAAATTATCAAAATATATGCAAGGGACATAAAAGTTAAAGGTTCCAGAGATATGCCCCTATATTTTTCTTAATTTTTCAAAAATATCTTCCATTTTCTTAGGTAGGTAGCCTAAAAACTTAACTTATTTTTGTCGCTTTTTAGTTAACGACTTCAATTTGTAAGATATTTCTTTAAATTAAATTATTAAATAAATAGTATTAAATAAATTAAATAATTAAATTATTATTTCCATTTTAATTATTTTTCTCATTTTTAAATTCAAAAAAAGTTTTTTTTAAAGATTTTGTTTCATTTTTTGTTACTTTCTTAAATTTAACTTGTAATCAATAATTCTTTTATTATTTGTTATTTTAAAGCTAATTTCTTCAATACTTTATTTTTTCAAATTAATTTTTTTGTCATATTACTTAATTACCTTCTTTTTAAAATTATTTTCTTCAATTTCCAGTTAGTTTAGTCGTAATGAAATTGTTTTCTTGAAATTTCAATTATTTTCTTGAAATTTCAATTTCAATTTTTGATTCTTAATCTTGTCTTCAATTTCTTCCGGAATTTTGATTCCTTTTTGAAATTTCAAGTATTGTCTTCAAGTTTAATCATTTTCCTTTTTTTTATAATTAATTTTTCCAACTTTCGTCTATTTCTTATCTGGATGAACGAAATTTTGCAGTCCTGTGTTGTTAAACTAAAAATGTGTACAAAATAGTGAAAAGTACATCGTAAATAACTGTACATAATAAATTTCCCAAAGAGAAAGATTTTATAGTTCGATGAGTGTTGGGTCATCAATAATATAAAAGTTGTATAGAACCGAAAAGTTTAGAGTTAATTGACATATTCGAGGACTGAACATATAGATCTTATGTAGTGGCACGTTGAAATCTTGAGATCCTCTTCAAAAAGTTGAAGGATGCCTATATGTATATATGTATAACTATGCTGATTATCATCTTGTAGTACATAAGTTGCATCGACGTGGTTTTGACTTGGTTGGAAACGGTTTCTCACGGCGATTGTCACAACGAGATTTCAACGTGCCACTATTATATACAAGAAGTTCGTTAGACTGACGTCGAGGAAACGAGGGGCTTCTTTATTTTTAGCGATCTATACGCCCGTACGGATCCACACTCCCTTTCACTATACAGTATACCATAAAATGACCATATCTTCCGTGCTGCACTTTTCAGTAACAGATACCTTTAGGGCTTCCTTCCTTCGTCGGTTCCCTTTGTTTCTTCCTTGATGCATAATTGAAAGTCTCTCCTTCGACAAGCAGAAATTCAAAGGGTCTTGATTGACCCAGAATTCTAGCAGTTTACAGTCATGATAAATTAGAGACAAATATCCTCTCGTTGTGAATCAGCTGTTTAAGTGGAAGAGTGGATGACCCACTTCACGCTAAAAAGAAAGGGTTCCTTTCTATTCCGCTTCTATTTTCATCCCAGGAAATCAACTTTATGGCGCCAATTTTTAGGGTTCCCTTTTTTTGCGCTTCCGTCGGCTTTGGCATGCGAGATCAGTTCTAATTAAACATTCTGATGTTTCTTTTGCACGAGATTTTTTTTTTCCAGGGCTTTGATGAATTTGTAAATAAGTACTGTTTTGACAAGAAGTAATCAATCAGTAAAACAAGAAATATTCAAATCTATTTGTTTATTATTATTATTATTATATATTATATTATTTTAAAGATCTGTTTTATAATATTATAATAGTACTATTCGAAACAGTTTAAAACTATTTAAAATCGAAGATAAAAAATCATTCACTAATGGGGCATTTCATTTCAAACCAACCGACCTGCTTTTGTTTTTAAAACTAAGGAATTTTTTAAGCTTCAATATTTCTTTTTAAAATAAATAATGCTATATATGAGTGGTTTTTGTAGTAAATTTAATAATCTTTTATTTGGTGTAATCAATTTTTAAAATTGGATTAGGTTTCATCAAGAAAAATGAAAATGAAAACTTGAAGTTTATTTTTCGTTAACATGGCATATTTGATGGTTCAATAGCTATTTAATTTAAAATGCGCGGTGATGTTTTTTATCAAAAGTAAATGCCCCTATAATGGGAAAATTGTCTTTTTTGACACTAGTGAGGAAATGACCAGTTTCGTCACTAGTAGGGAAAATGTCCACTTTGTTTACTAGTTGAAAAATAGTTTTTTGAAAAAATTGGTTATTTTCATAGACTGAATGCACAACTTACTTTTGAAAAGTATTTTTAATTTCCGCAAAAAATTTAATAATTTTCAAATTTAGGTAGTGCTAAACTATGTGAATTAATTTAGTTTCTTATGTGTGTAACTTTATTTATTTTTTAATTTTCCTCATTTTCTTGAATAGGAGGGGGGGGGGAGTGATTTTTTTCACAAATTTATTTATTCTTTCATAAAAGTTCTAGTTTTTATTGATTTCTTCAAAATTTTAGTTGGATTTAGTTTTTAGAAGATGTTTAAATTTAGAAAGAATTTTGTCTAATATTGATATTAGGATTTTTTTCATTCTTTTGAAGATATTTTTATATTTTTGAATTACCTCATTTCATGTTTTAGTAGTTGTTCAGTAATTTGTTTATTTTTTCAATTTATTCATTTACTATCTAACTATTAGATTTATTTTTGTAGAAGTTTTCCTTATTTTTTATTATAATACATTTTCTTATGTTATTTTAACTTTTCTATTTTTTTTAGGAACATTTTCCCATTTTTCTTATTTTTCCATTCATTTATATAAGATATTAAATTGCCTCGTAATTTTTCCATACCGATTCACAATTTATACGATTTTTACTATATAGGATTTTCATGAAAGATTTTTTTCATTTTTCTATCATTTTTTTTCATGCCTTATTATTAAATATTCTCACTATTTATTTTACCTTTTTTAACTCCTTTCCTTTTTTTGGAGATTTTTTCATAAACCTTATAATATAATATTATTTCAATCTTTTTCTACAAATTTAACTTGCAGATTATAATTTTTAAATATTTTGATCATTTCATAAAGAATTTTTTCAATTAAACATTTACTTTCTCAATTCTAAATTATTGTCTTCAACTTCAGTTATTTTTCTCCTTTTCAAATGTTTCTTCTCAATTTTCGATTGTTTTTCTTCTTTCAATAATTTTTAGCGTTTCTATATTGAATGTCTTCAATTTTCAAGTATTTTTCGCAGTTTATAAATTTTTGTCTTCAATTAAAATATTTTCGTAATTTTAAAATTAATTGCAGTGTTTATCATTTACTTTCTTCAATTTTCATCTACTTTGTTCAATTTAAGAGAATTGTCTTCAATAATGTTCGATGTTTTTCTTCTACTCTCAATTTTTTTTTTTTTTTTACTTTTTACATGAAATATAAATTTTGCAATTATATTTGTTAAGAATTAATTATAGTCTTCAATTCGAATTTTTTCCCCCATTTCGAAATAATTTTCTTATATTTTCGGTCATTTACTTCAATTTCAAACAAGTATTATTTTTATTTTTTTTTTATATTTTTTGTTAAATAAATTTCTTTTTCCTCTTTCAAAATTATTTTCTTAAATTTTCTCTTTTTCTTTTTTCAGTTTAAAACTGTTGTTATTAAATTTCAAGTACTTTTGGCATTTTTTCATGTATTTCTTCTTCAATTAATTATTTCCTTCACTTTTAACTTGAAGCCTACAATTTTCTATTATTTTTGCTATTTTTTCAATGAATTTCTTTTACTTTCAATTTTTGTCTTCAATTTTTAATTATTGACTTAAATATTCAATTATTTTATTCAATTTCAAATTATTTTCAATTTTTTTTAATTTTTAATTTTTAAAGATGTATTTTCATCGATTTTAAAGTTTTTTTTTTAATTTGAATTGTTTTCTAGCTGATTTTGAAATTTCAATTACATTCTAAATATATTAAAATATTTTTCAATAATTTTCAATTCTTTTTTTCTAAGGATTTACTAAATTTTTCAATATTTTAATTGAAATTTTAATTCTTTTTATTCTTAGTCTCATATTCATATTATTTTATATTTTTTAACAATTAAAAGTTTCTTTTAGGTACTTTCTATCAAATTCATCAATATGATTCTTAATTTTCCTATTATATCTTCAATTTTAAATTATTATTTATATTTTAAGTATTTTTCTCGTCTTTTTATATTCAAAAAATTTTTTTTTCAGATTTTCTTTCATTTTTTGCTTTTTTTTAATTTAGCTTGTAATTAATAATCTTTAATTTACTATATCTGTGATTTTCTAATGAATTTCTTCAATTCTCTAATTTTTTCTTTCATTTTTAGATTTTTGTTTTCAATATCATTTTTTTGTCATCACTTAATTATTAACAACTTCTTTTTCAAATTATTATCTTCAAATTACAATATTAGAATAGTGAATTTTTTATTTTGTCTTCAATTTCTTCAAGAATTTCGGTTTTCTCTTTAAATTTAAATTATATTTCTCATTTTTAAATTAATTTTTCCAAATTTCGTCTACTTCTCATTTTTCAATAAAATTGTTATTTTCGTATATTTTAACTTATAGTTTTTAATTTTCAATTAGTTTTTAAGGAATTTCTTCAATTTTTAATTTTAAAAATCCTTTAAATTCAATCATTTTTTTTTAACTTTTTTCAAATTTCTAGTTATTATTATAATGTGTTTAAATAGATTTCTTAATTTCTCATTTCTTTCTTTAATTTAAAACTATTTTGTCTGCAATTAAAATTACTTTTAATATTTTTAAATAAGTTTCCAATTTTTTAATTACACTAGAATCTTTATTGCGGTGACATTTATTGAGGGGCCTCTGTTTACTAATTTCGGGTCAATTCAGATCGAGTGTATTTTCTACAAATTCAACTTACAGCTTATTAATTAATTTATTTTTTATTTTATTTTTAATTATTTTTTATACTAGCAAAATAAAACGCGCGCCAGGGCGCGATTAGTTTTTCGTACCTTTTAGAAATTATAAAATACAATAAAAAATATAACAAATCGGTAAATAATATTTATCTAATACGAAAAAATAAATATTTTAAATATAATATTTAAAAATCAATTAATATAAATACTATAAATATTTATTTAGGACAAAATTTATAATATTTTAGAATAAAAAAAAATTAAAAAAAATAATTAAAATTAAACAAAATAATTGCAAATTTTCCAAATGAATTGAAATTTTTAAAAAAATAATGAAATTATTTAAAAATTGGGGAAAGTAATTTAAACAATCATAGAAATGTTTAAACATAAAGAAAAAAATTTAAATTTGAGAAAAATACTAGAGAATCTTAAAAGTAAATTAAAACAAAATTGAATAATGAAAAATTAGAGAAAATAATTAAAAATTGAAAAAACATAGTTAAAAATTGAGATAAATAAGTTAAAACTAAAAGAAATAATTAAAATTTATGAAATTAATTAAACAAATTACATAAAATATTTTAAATAAAGGAAAGTTAAGCAAAATTTGAGAAAAATACTTAAAACTTTCAGAAGTTCATTGAAATAAAAGAAAATAATTAAAAATTAGAGAAAATAAATGAAAAAAGATAAACATAATTTAAAATTAAACAGAACAAATTTTAATTAAAGACAAATAAGTAAAAACTTTTTGGCAATTATGAAAAAGAACGAGAAAAAGAACGAAAGTAATTGAATATTGAAGAAAATAATAAAAATAATGAAATAATTGAAAAGTCAGATAAATAGTTAAAAATATTTTTAATTATGAAACAAATCTAAAGAATTGAAATTTGAAAGAAATAAATTTTGGAAAATAATTGAAAAATATTTTTAAATTTTATAACTTGCCGAAAATAATTAAAATATTATTCATATTAATTATTTAAATAAATAAAAAAAAAAATAATTGAAATTTGAAAAAAAAATACATGAAGATCTTAGAATTCAATGAAAAAAAAAAAATAACTAAAAATTGGAGAAAAGAATTGAAGAACTAAGCTAAAAGTAATTGGAATTTACGATAATTAATAAAATTTTTTGTAAATTATGAAAACAAAGAAAAATAATTAAAAATTAAAGAAAACAATTAAAATTTTAGAAAAATTCATAAAAATCTTAGAAAATAATTTTAGAAAATGAGAATAACTAAAAATTGGAAAAAAGACTGAAAGAATGTTAAAAACAATGGAAATTTACGATAATTAATAAATTTTTTTAGAAATTATGAAAACAAAGAAAAATAATTAAAAATTAAAGAAAACAATTGAAATTTTAGAAAAATTCTTAAAATCTTAGAAAATAATTTTAGAAAATGAGAATAACTAAAAATTGGAAAAAAGACTGAAAGAATGTTAAAAACAATGGAAATTTACGATAATTAATAAATTTTTTTAGAAATTATGAAAACAAAGAAAAATAATTAAAAATTGAAGAAAATAATAGAAATTTGAGAAAAATGCTTAAACAATTTTAGAAATTTATTTTATAAAATGAGGAAAACTGAAAACTGGAGAAAAGTCTGGAAGAAAGCTAAAAATAATTAAAATTTATGATAATTAATAAAAAAATTTGAAATTCTGATAACAAATGAAAATAATTAGAAACTGAAGAAAATGTTTAAATTTTCAGAAAAATACTTTAAAATCTTAAAAAATAATCTTAGAAAATAATTTTAGAAAATGAGTATAATAATTAAAAATCGAAAAAAATAATTGAAAAATGATAAAATTAATTAAAAATTGACAAAAATAATTGAAATATGCTAAAAATAATTTAAGATTGAGAAAGAAAATTGAATTATGATGAAAATAATTTAAATAATATAAAAACTTGAAAACATTCAATATTATTTGAGAGAAATAACTGAAAAATAGAATATATGTTTAAAAAAAATAATAACAAAATTACTTAAAAAATTTTAATTAAAGAGAATAATTAAAAAATCGCAGAAATAATAATCGAAAATATTAAAAGTAATGCCAAAATAATGAATATAATTATAAATTGATGAAAATCAAGAAAAATTGCAGAATTTATTTTTAAGCAAAAGACAATAATTAAAAAATTGTTATATAATGGAAAATTGATGACAATAATCTAAATTTGAGATAATAACTGAAAATTTAGGAAATTAATTGCATGTGTTTATGTATATTTTAAACTTCTTCAAAAGCCATAATAAATTTTTAAAGCATTTTTCGAAACTGTTTTTTTACACAAATGACAATTAAAAACCAGTAAAACACGACACTAACGAAAAAGGTTACCTTATTCTTTTAATTCAAATTTCAAAATATTTTCTGATAAAGAGAGTCAAAATCAATAAAATAACAGGGAGTAAGACTAACATCACTTCAGTTTTTAAAACATGGACAGAAAAAGATGAATAAATATTAATACTAACTAACTTCACTTCGGACTTTAAAACGTGGACAGAAAAAATGAATAAATATAAAAAGTAACTAACTTCAGGAGTTTACGGAGATTATTATTATTTAATAATAATAATTAATAATATTTGTGAAACGAATTCTTTCAATTTTACAATATATTGTCGTTACTTTTAATTATTTTTCTGTTTTTAAATGAATTTCTTGAATTTTAATTTTTCTTGTTATTTTATAATGATTTTTTTCGTTCTTCAATTATTTTCTTAAATTTTTACTTGTTCCTTCTTCAATTTTTAACTGTTGTCATAAAAATGAATTGCAATTTATTTTAATTATTATATATTTTTGAAAAATTAAAATAGAAAGGAACAACTTTACACATAAATAATTTATGGGGGGGGGGGGGGGAGGTGAAAAAAGCTCCGATAAGCGTTACGTATTTTATGAACAACCCCCTATTAAAAAAAAAAAATTCACTTTTTTTGCTTTTTCTGTAGTTTAGATGAAGAAAAAGTAAATCTTGTTGGCAATGAGCTGAGCGCGGAATTCCTTCCGGTGGATTGGAATTCGTGTCAGATCCTTTCCTAGAGTAATACCGTAAATTGTTGGTCGACCAAGGTATGAAGGTCAAAGGCGTAGGTGTCTTTCAATGAAAAGGGGGATTTCTAGTGCGTGGAACGTTTGTTGGGTGGGTGTATTTACACGATCGCGTTCCTGGAAGCCGCGAAAGATAAGCATGATTCATAACACGACCTAGCGTCCCGTTCTCGCAACTCATCACGCGGTCATACCTCTATATATATAATATAATGTCCCGTAATGTTCCGTAATACGTTGTAATGCGAGGATGACTAAACCGCTTTGCCAAGCTCTCTTCCTAAAGCTCAAGTCTGGGAATCGATTAATCGGGGATTCCAGGTAACTCACCTGTTACTGCCCAAGTCTGCCGTCACGAAGGGAGGCTAAAGGTGTATATATATATATGTATAATTGACTGTATCTATATAACTCTATATATATATATATATATACCTACACCTCGTGTTCCAGTTGGCTGATAAGGGAATGTACCTTGAGTCAAGTCCAGTTCCATGAAACAATGGCAAAACCCATGACATGCAAAAAGTCAGGGTCAGCATTATATATATACTTTTATATACTCGGGAAATATTATAGTTTTCGAGAAATAGGTTGGAACTTTGAAGGTTTAGGAAGTCGTAAAGTTCCGATCGAAATTGCATTCTTTTTTTCTTGGAAAATGTTTTCGTTTGCTTTATTCCGATTATTCATACAATCAGTATATGCTATAGTATTATTACTTTTATTGAACCTTTCACTCTAAACTCGTTATTTACGACAGTAAAAAATTTTTTAATGCTGATTTGACATTGGATTTGATTAAAATAATTGAGGCTAATTGAAACTGGGGTAATAGAAACTTGATTTGAATTGTTTACTATGCAATCTCTTGATATTTATGTATATCAATAATATTTTTTATTTTATCTAAGAAAAAGGGATTATTGGATTTATAAATTGAATTGTTTATTTAGAATTATATAACAAATCCGATTCCTTAAATCTAAATTAGGTAAAAGTTACTGATTCAATAGCAAAAAGTAAGTTAATGAATATGAAAGAGTATTATTTTTACTGATCATTCTGTCAGAAGAAACTAATTTGAAGTTAAAAATAACTCAAGAAAATTGTCTGTTAGCTAATTTAATCAAATTTGATCATTTTTCCAGTTTATTTCTTACTGATAACACAGTCCGGCAAAAAAAAATAATGTCTCCTGATCTGGATATGAGACCCCTATTTTCCTATAGTATTTTAAATTCTGATACAATGAATCCAAATTCATTATTGTTAAATAAAATAACAATCGTGAACTATGTAGATGTTTTTTCGTTTTAAATTTTTACATCATATTTCAACTTTTCAAAATGTTTTTTAATTTCTTCAAATTTTTCTTAATTTCAACTTGCATTAATTAAATGTTCAGTTAAAATGTCAATTATTTTCTCTTATGATTTCAATTATATTTAAACTACAATTTTCAACTATTTTTATCATTTTTCACTTTTGTCTATAAATCTTAAATCAACCTTCCACAAATTTCAATTATTGTCTTTAATTTTTTCAATCACTTTTTCTATTTTAATTATTTTCTCTTCGATAATAAAACAATTTCATTATTTATTGCTAAATTGTATATTATTTATCACAAATTTAAACTAAATTTGTTAACTTACCATTATTATTTTAATTTTGCAATTATTATCTTAATTTTGCTTCCTCATAGAGGAAGCTTTGTGATAGTTAAAATTTTCGATTTTCAAAAATAGTCTAAATCGACTCATTTTCATCTAAAAAGCGAAAATTTTCATTCGTAAGCAAATGTCCAGATGTGTGTGTGTGTGTGTGTGTGTGCATAGCGTTTTTTGTGTACAAGATATCTTGAGAACGCTTAGACGAATTCCAATAAAATTTGGATGACTTATTAAGCTCATGAATATCTAAATTTGGACACAAGGATTTTTAAAAATACCCAACCAAATTTTTTGAGCACCTTTTTTCATCGAAAAAAAATCGTTTTTTGCCAAAAAATTTTTTTATGCTATAAATACAAATTAATGAATACCAAAATAACTTTTATAATTGATCAAGAATTCGTAAAATAATTAATATTTTTACATTTTTTTGCATTTAAAATTCTTCATTTTAAATAACTTCCCCAATTAACTTATATATTATTAATTTCTTGCTTCCTCTATGAGGAAGCAAATTATTTTGCTTACTTGGAAGCGAAATGTCCATGAAATGGACATAATTCTCACCTAGTTTAATTATTTTCATTCTTTCTGAATTAATATCCTAAACTTTCAAATATATATCTCAAGTTTCAATTATTTTGTTCAAAATTCATTTCTTTTTATCATTTTGCAATTATTTTCTCTATTTTTTATTTATTTTAATTATTTTTAAATTAATTTCCTAAATTTTTAGTTATTAGTTCAAATTTAGATTATTGTCTTCAATTTTTAGTTTTTTAAACAATTTTTCAATTATTTTCTTCTGCTTAAAAATAAATTCTGTACTTTTTCTATTATTTTCTCCAATGCTAATTACTTTCATTCTTTTGGCATAGTTTTTAAAATTTTCAATTATTTTTTTTTTATTTAAAAAAAAAGTCTGCAATTTTTTCAATTATTCATTTCAAATTTCTTTTTTTTTCACTTACCATTGTTTTTATCATATTTCAATTATTTTCTTTAAGGGCATGTGATGATAATGCTAAATTTGTCCGTAAACTTTCTCTTAAAGTACTCAATGTTTTGACACCAAACTTTGTAGAATTACTCAAAACACCATTTGAATGGTCTCTCTGACCCAATTTTGTTTCATTTTTGTCTTTAAACTAAATATTTTTCAAATTTACTTTTTTTTCAAAATTTTCCAAAAATTGTAAAATTGAAAAAAAATTAGTTTAAAGATAAAAATGAAATAAATTTGGGTCAGAGAGACCATTCTAATGGTATTTTGAGTAATTGTACAAAGTTTGGTGTCAAAACATTGAGTACTCTAAGAGAAAGTTTACGGACAAATTTAGCATTATCATCACATGCCCTTAAGATTCAAATTTTATAATCAATCTTCAATTATTTTCATTAATTTTTAATTATTATCATTTTTTAAAATTATTTCATAAGATTTTAAAATATTTTTCTTTATTTTCAATTTTGTTTCTAATTTCTAAAATTTAAACTATTTATCTGATATTTTAATTATTTAATTCAATTTTAAATTATTTACGTTCTTTTTCATAATTTCAATAAAGTTTTTAATTATTTATCTAAAATTTCCATTATTTTATTCAATTTTCAATTACATCTATGATTTTCTTGTATTTTATGTATTTACTCAATTTGCTGTATGTTTTGCAATTATTTCTCTGACATTAAAAATGGTTCTCTTCAATTTTAAAATAATGTTTATCTTTTTTCATTTATTTTCTCTAATTTTTTTTGATTTATTTCTAAGATTTTCAAGTATTTTTCTCAAATTTAAATTGTTTTTAAAACATTTTTATGATTTTTGCGAAATTTGATATTATTTTTTTTAAATTTCAACTATTTTTCCAATTTTCTTCAATTCTAAAATCTTATAAATTTTGTCCTATGTAAATCAAACCTGTTTTCTTTATTTTTAAATATTATATTTGAAATATTTATAATTGTTGATATCATAGGGTGTAAAAATCTAATCGTGTGCGAGCACGCGTTGTTTAATCTAGTTACGCATAGTTATAATTTAGGATAGTATTTTTATCCTTCTATTATTTATATTTTTGGGAAAAATTAATTCAGGGTAAATCGAATAGCATGTAAAAAGAGCTTTAAAAACCAATGTATAAGTATGTTGTTAATGTTTATGCAATCTACTTAGAAATATATTAAATTTAAAAAACTTCATTTGAAAAAAATTAAAAACTTTAAAATAACTAAGAAATTATTTCATGAAATTTAAAAATATTTGGTATTTGCACTTCCACTATATCAAAATTTCTGTTTTTTATTTTTTCTTTCAATAATTAAAAATAGTATTTATTAAAATGATTAAAACTAACTACACTGCAAAAAGTAGGTATCTTAATTTAAGATATATTTGTATAGTCTTTTTCAAGATGTTTCCGAAAAGTTAGCAAAAGTATCTTAAAATGCATTAGTTTTCTAAGATGGAAGCTGAAATGTAAGATACTTTAAATGTTTTAAAAGTGACTACAATGCATTTTAAGATGTTTCTTTTTACAGTGTAGTCCAATTAAATTAAATACTGTACAAAACATCTAAAATGTATTTATTTTTAGTTTTAACATCAGGACCAAATGTAGACTTACCGGTACTTTTTTAGTCTAAAATCGGTGACGATAATTTATCAGAGATAAAAAATTATATTAATATAATTTTTAAATTTGGATAAAAATCTAAATTTCTTTGAATGAAAATTAGGATCAATGACAATTTTGTTATTAATCGATAAATGATTATTTATACAAGTTTAATTATAAAGAAATGACGATTCTTCCGCTAATTAAAAAAAGCGAATTTGGTTAAACATTTTATAGCATTCTCTCTAAATATAATTAGAAAGTAAGTAAAGAACTTGTACGGATGAAATTTTTAAGTCAAAAGAAAGGGATAATATACAGACAATAATGGGATCTTCTTCTTCCTGTTAGGTGATTAAGTTCCTGCCGCCAAAGAAGGTCCTTAATTTTTTTTTTGATTTTTATAACCTTGTCCGAGTTAAGCAAGAAGTTAAAAGTCACAAGAAGCTGCTTTTAATTATGCAAAAAAGACTGTAATTCTGGTATATTAAATTTTTAATTGAGCATACTTAACCAGTTTTTCAAAATTTTGTATGTAAAGTATTATAGGGATCGTGGAAAATTTGTGTTCTTTGAAAATTATATTTATTCTCTGTATTACATAAACAATAATTATAATTAGCTAAATTTCATCAAGAAATAAAATTAATTAAATATTTAATAATATAATAAATTTTTTTTATCAATGTATAATTACAGTTTTATTATTATAATGATTAGTATAGTATTTGAAACCTAACAAAAGATTATTCAGCTGGAGGCTCAGTATCATCTTCATCATCATTTGCTTCTTCATTTCCATTCTCATCTTCATTTTCATTTGCTTCTTCATTTTCATTCTCGCCTTCATTTTCATTCTCGCCTTCATTTTCATTTGCTTCCTCATTTTCATTCTCACCTTCGTTTTCATTTGCTTCTCCATTTTCATTCTCACCTTCATTTTCATTTACTTCTTCATTTTCATTCTCACCTTCATTTTCATTTTCACCCTCATCGTCACCTTCATCCTCAATATCAGCATCATTTTGAGCCTCTTTCTCTGCCTCGATAGCATCAAGCTTTTCCTGAAATAATGTTTTTAATATCTCAAGCCCCTCACCATTTGCCTTTCTATATCCTGGGGCTGAAGTTTTCATTTTCTCGAGCCATCTTGAAACATTTTCATATTTACTCACGTCAAAGCCAAATGCCTAAAATGTCAAAAAATCATTATTCCGCAAGAAAAAGTGTGTGAGAAAATATGTTGCAAGAATATTCAAGTTAAATACATTCAATTGTGTGTTGCAATCTATCTTTCAATTTACAACACAATTTCTATCCTTAATTTTCACTCACTTAAGATACATGTCAGTTTTCTGTCACTTTAACATAGTTTTATTATTTATTCGTGATAATAAAAAAAAATATATATATTTTTAAAAGAAAAATTAAGTTTATTCACTCACTTCACTTGTTGTGACTGTTGACGTTATAGCCAAATCTGCAATTGTCAAATTTTTTCCAGCTACGTAATCTTGACCTTCCAAATATTTATCCAACATTGCATAAACTTCCCCGATTTGAGGATATTTTGTCTCGTCAAATTCCTTGGCTCCTTTAAAAGCAACTGGGTACTGAAATATTTAATATTTTTTAAAATATCTTGTATTCACTATATATACATTTTTTAAAAGTTTAAACAATTAATTTCTTACATAATAAGCTCCAATCGCCTTTGCAAGAGTGCTTATATCAAAATATAAACGATGATCAACCAATGCTCGACAACTCGGATTTTTTGGATACAATCTTTCATTTTGGCTATACTGATCAGCCAAATATGCTATAATTGCACGGCTAAAAAAAAGTTACATCTTTATAAATATTATTCTCCACGTTTGGTTGCATTTTTGGAAGTCTTTTTTTTTCTTCAAATTGAGTGCATTGATCTTAAAATACTTCCATGAATAATTGATTTCACGAAATTGCTATATTTCTTGCGTTTTATGACTCTAATTATAGATCACATGAGTATAACTATTTCAAGAAAATCAAATACCAGCTGTCTATCTCTCTGTTCTAAAGCTATAAAATTAAAAACTTTTTTCATGGATGCAGAATTGCACATACTGAAAGTGTAATAAACTCAGAGGGGCCGGATCTGGCAATGCAGTTAAATAACTAGAAAATTTAGTTGATTACCGGATCTTCACTATATTAAGTGGCTAGTTGATTAAGCCACGCATCATCGTCCCTTTTATAATTTGATTAAGGGCTTTCAAACCATAACCACTATTTATTATGTACCCAGGCAATAATATACTTTTATATAGATTTGTGTGAAAACATTCAATTGAATAATTTCCAAACGATTGAAAATTTTATAAAAGCGAATTTATCGAGGAAAATTTTACATTAACCAAAGTTTAATTAAACTAAATTTTCATAAAATAGAATTTTTACTAAATCGAATTTTTATTTAACAGAATTTCTATTTAACCGATTGTTGATTTAGCTGAATTTCTATTTAGCCGAATTTTTATTAAACAGAATTTTTATTTAGCCGAATTTTTGTTAAACGGAAAATTTCTACAGACGAATTATCATTTATCAAAAATTTTATTTAATAGAATTTATAAGATTTTTATAGATTTGCGTGAAAACATTCAGTTGAATTTCCAAACGATTGAAAATTTTATAAAAGCGAATTTAACGAGGAAAATTTTACATTAACCAAAGTTTAATTAATCTAAATTTTCATAAAATAGAATTTTTACTAAATCGAATTTTTATTTAACAGAATTTCTATTTAACCGATTGTTGATTTAGCTGAATTTCTATTTAGCCGAATTTTTATTAAACAGAATTTTTATTTAGCCGAATTTTTGTTAAACGGAATATTTTTACAGACGAATTATCATTTATCAAAAACTTTATTTAATAGAATTTATATGATTTTTATAGATTTGCGTGAAAACATTCAGTTGAATTTCCAAACGATTGAAAATTTTATAAAAGCGAATTTAACGAGGAAAATTTTACATTAACCAAAGTTTAATTAATCTAAATTTTCATAAAATAGAATTTTTACTAAATCGAATTTTTATTTAACAGAATTTCTATTTAACCGATTGTTGATTTAGCTGAATTTCTATTTAGCCGAATTTTTATTTAGCCGAATTTTTGTTAAACGGAATATTTCTACAGACGAATTATCATTTATCAAAAATCTTATTTAATAGAATTTATAAGATTTTTATAGATTTGCGTGAAAACATTCAGTTGAATTTCCAAACGATTAAAAATTTTATAAAAGCGAATTTAACGAGGAAAATTTTACATTAACCAAAGTTTAATTAATCTAAATTTTCATAAAATAGAATTTTTACTAAATCGAATTTTTATTTCACAGAATTTCTATTTAACCGATTGTTCATTTAGCTGAATTTCTATTTATCTGAATTTTTATTTAACAGAATTTTTATTAGACAGAATTTTTATTTAGCACAATATTTCTACAGACAAATTATCATTTATCAAAATTTTTATTCAATAGAATTCATAATATAGTACTTTTATAGATTTGTGTAAAAACATGGAGTTGAATTTTCAAACAATTAAAAATTTTATAAAAGCGAATTTATCGAGGAAAATTTTACATTAACCAAAGTTTCATTAAATTGAAATATCATTAAGAAAAATTTTTATTTAACCGAATTTTTGTTTAACAGAATTTCTGATTAATCAGTTAGTTGGATTTCCATTTAGCCGAATTTTTATTTAACATTATTTCTATTTAGCTGAATTTTTGTTTAACAGAATATTTCTACTGATGAATTGTCAAATTAATCATTTATCAAAATTTTTATCTAACAGAATTTTTATTTCATTTTATTATTTTCTAAAAGAATCTTTATTTAACCGAGTTTTCATTTTAAAAACTTTGTTACAGTAGAGTTTTCATTTAACAGAATTTATAAATATTCTTTTAAGTTTCTGTTAAACAAAACAAAATTTTTGTTCACCAAAAATTCTGTTTATCGAAAATTTTATCTAACACTTTTTTTTTAAGAATTATTATTTAACAGAAGTAGTGAATAATATATATTACGTGTTAATTGATTTTGTTTAGTTTTTATTAATTGCCTTTGTTAATTATATCAAACTTGAATTCTTTTCTAGGAAGAAGGGAACTATATTTTTTTAATAAAACAATAATCTAGAGCTGCCATCTAGTTCTCTCTTTAATACTTTCTACACTCGAGTTTCAATGAAGATAAGATAGGATTCTCCTTTTTAGAAACATTTTTTTACATTCAAAAAAATGGTCTATAATATGTTAAATATAAACATTTTTTTACATTCAGTCGAATTTCTAAAAGATTCAAAATTTTATAAAAGCAAATTTCTCGAGGCAAATTTTTAAATAAACTGAATTTTAACAAAATTCTTATTTAGCTGAATTTTTATTAGACCAAATTTTTATTTAACAGAATCATTATTTAACCGAATTTTCGTTAACAGATTATTTAAACAGACGAATTAAATTAATTTTTTTTAAATTAATCAAATTAAAAAAAATTAATTTTCATTTAACAGAATTATTTTCTAATAAAATCTTTGTTTACCCGAGTTTTCATTTTAAAAAATTTGTTATATTAGCGTTTTTATTTAACAGAATTTAAATATTTTTTTCAAATTTCTGTTTAACAAAATTTTTATATATTTATCCGAATTTTCATATAAAAAAACTGTTATATTTAGTCGAATTTTAATTTAAGGAAATTGCTATTCTGATGAATTTTCAATAAATAAATATTTAACAAAATTTTTATCTGACACTTTTTTTTAAAGAATTTCGATTTAACAGAAGTACTCTTTAAATTTGAATTACTTAAAAATAACTAATTATTAGTAAAATCGTGGCTGAGATTTTGTTTCTCCAATTAGTTAAAAATAACTAATTATTAGTAAAATATGACTAGTTATTATTAAAAATATAACTAAAAAATAGTTAAAATTTGATTAGTTGAATTAGTTATCATAATTTTACTAAAATATTTAGTAATTTTGAAATAACCTAAAAATGAATTTGACTAATAATTAGTTATTTTTTATTAAATGGTTAGTGGAAATATAACTATTTCAATTAGTGACTGACTTTTTGCTTTCAAATTAGTTATTTTTAACTAATTGAGATTTAGAGAGTATTGAATAATCTATTTTACATGTTAATTGATTTCGATTAGTTTTTATCAATTGCTTTTGTTAATTATATTAAACTTGAATTCTTTTCTATAAAAAAAGGAAACTATATTTTTTCAATAAAACAATCTAGAGCTGCTATCTAGTGGTTTCTTTGATACTTTCTACACTCAAGTTTCATTGAAGATAAAATAGGATTCTGTTTTTTAAAATAATATTTGTTATTAAAAATATATTTTTATTATTTTAAATAATATCAACTTTTATTACCTTTCACCAAGTTTATAATCGCCATCTACCAAAGTTGGTATAAGTTTTTGAGGATTTAACTAAAATTAAAATTGAAATATTAATCATAAATTATTTAAAACATATAAATTATTAAATCATTATATTTATTCATTATTATTAAATAGATTTGCAGAATATAAAAAATATTGATGAAAGGACACTTATTTCTTAAAGACTAACCTCAGTAATAATACAATATTAATTATTATTATAGCGTAATAATAATAAAAATGGATTACCTAATAAAGTTTTAATTTTAATCGATATAAAGATTAAATATACTGTTTTTCGCAAAAAAAAACTTTTGATGATTGGGAAAAAAGTTATAAAAATCAAAATCTAGATTAAAATTTAGGTTTACTAATGAAATCGTTTGAAATAATAGTAGGAAATATTTCTTTGAATAACTACTTTTTTAAATTTAAATAATTTTGTACATAAAATTTAATAATATAAATTTATTTACCTCTTCATATTCAGGTGTCAAATGCTCCCCATTAGAAAGATCAACTGTAATAAAATTCACTTCGATACCAATAGCTTCAGCTGTTAATAAAATTGATCGACAACCCGAACATTGATACAACCCGTACAAGTCTACAGACATTTTTTGTCACTTTTATTACAACAATTTAAATAATTTACTTAATTTTGTTTTTTAACTTAATTTTTTATTATTAATTAGTTTTTAAATAACTGTTTTTTTTTGGTCAAAATGAAAATTTCAAAGAAATAACGTGCTAAAGGTAAAAGTATTGGGTTTCACTAGTGTTTATAGACTGACTTTAGAGTTGTATAAAGTTTAAGTAGATTCTATGCAATTTCATTATAGAAAATAATCTATAGAAGTCTGCATTCTATACATCACTTGTACATTTAAAACTCCCAACTGCTGTCTATAGAATACAAACTCTAAATGTCATTTTTGCATTATTTAAAAGCCGAAATTATATTTACAACAATTCAATATTCACTTTAAAATATTATATAAAACTAATTTAACCCAATTTCAATTGATTCGAATTATCTGTTATTGAACTGAATTTTTAATAAACCGACTTTTTATTGAACCAAATTTTAATTGGGCCAAGTTATAATTAATCCAAATTTTAATGAATCCAAATTTTATTTGAACCAAGTTTTAATAGAATCAGTCATTTTAATTGCGATCGAAATTTTTACCGAAATTTTGAATAAACTTTAATATCACATTATCGATAAATTTGAATTTTAATTATAGATTCGATCTAGTCTAATATTAATCGCAGTTCGGATTCTAATTAGTCTAAAACTTCAATTATATCAAGTTTTTATCCCCATAAATTTGATGGCAAAAAATCAACCTCCGAAGAATAAAACAATCCAATTTTGGTTTTAAAATTTATGTTTAACCCTTATTTTCACGGTATCAAAATTTGGCGTTGGAGAATCAGCTACTTTTTTAGTTTTTACAATTTGAAAAATGTGCTTTGAAATACTTGCATTTTAACCCTTAAAATCTGTATTTGGAAACAAATTTTCCAAACTGAAAAAACTAAAAAAGTAGCAGATTCTCCAACTCCAAATTTTGATACTGTGAAAAGAGGGGTCAAAATATATAAATTTCAAAACCAAAATTAGATTTTTGCATTCTTCGGGGACGGTGTTATTAGAATTCAAAAACACTGTTTTTTATCAAAATTTCAATAATTAAGGTAAAAGTTTTCATATTTCTCCATTATAAAATTAAAAAGTTAGTATGTCATATGAAAGTATATTAAAAGTACTTGAGATGAAATAATATTTGATATTAAAATATTTGATTACTTTATCCTAGGAAACTTTGGTTAAAGCTTTGAAAATTTTGACATTTGCAAGTGAGTGTTAAAAGTAATTTTCACCCAATATTTTGTTCTTATTAATTCAATAATTAATTAATATAAGTAAATTAGACTGTTTCTATAACCAAATTTATGTCATATAAATTAATAAAGTGCTTTTTTATGTAATCTTACCAATTGTGAAAATAACCTTTCTTCTTGTAGCTCAAGTTTTGAACTCAAATTATAAAGCAGTTATGGAAAAATTTTTAAAATAATATGGTCAAAAGCTTATTGTACAGAGATCAGAAATAAATATAACAAATTATCAGATTTTTGTAAAATTAATCCGCAAAGACTTGGTGTGAAATATAATGATTTGACCCCATATAGAAGAATTACAATCTAAACAATATTTTTTCAACATTTTTTTATTATCTTTAAAATTACAATATAAGTGATAACAGTCTTCAAAATACATTTATAAGAATTCTTTAATAAAAACAAAGCTTCTTCTATGAGGAAGCCAAAAAAAAAAAGGTAATGTTTTGTGCGAATTAATGGATGGAATGTTAAAATACTGTTTTTTACACAGACTTCCAAAAATTATTTCTTTAAAGCTTCTACAAGAGCTTTGAAAGCCTTAGCTCCTTCTCCATTTGTTTCTTCATAATTGGTAGCTTCTTTCTGTATTTTTGAGTACCAGCGGCAAACATTTTTAAAACTGCTGAAGTCGTAACCCATAATCTGTTTAAATCAATTTAAAGTTAATAATTTAGTTATCTGAAACCTTATAATCAATTGTTATTTAAATAATGTATTGTTTTCTTTAATCAGTAAAGTGTTCACATAAGTGTTTTTTTTTAATTAGTGAATAATCAACAAATTTTTTACACGCTATTCACTTTCAATTGGTAGAATTAAGTGATTTTCTAATTATCATTAAGTCAGATTGTAGAAAAATTAGCTTTGCATTTTTTTAAATTCGGTATTATATAAATACACAAAATTGGTGTTAAACGCAAAATAGTATAGTTTTAAGAAATCAAATAAAAGGAGATAATTCATAAATATTTACCTCAAAGTTTGAAAAAGATGTAACAAGAGCAAGATCAGCTATTGTTAAATCTTTTCCTGCTACATAATTTTCTCCCTCTAGGAATTTATCCAGTAATCCCAAAGCTGCAGCAATTTTTTCGTATTTTTCTTTGTTCTCGGGAGCATTCGCAAAGATTATTGGGTACTGCAAAAAAAATTGTAGACTAATTAATTTTTGGCTAAGAAGATGATTTTGTAGATTAAATTAACTATATAGTTATTTTAGTTATAACTATTTTAATTAATCTAATGATTAAATTAACAAAGGTTTGTTTTTAACAGTATTGAAATTTAATTTTCTAAATTGCAATTTTTTATTTGACTTGAAATAACAAAATTTTAGTTAATTGGTTTGATGTTAACTTACATAGTAATCTCCAAATGCTGGGAAAAGAGTTCCAATATCGAAATACAATCTTTGATTGATAAGAGCCCGTTTTTTGGCATCTTTGGGATAAAGGGTTTCACTCTTTCCATACTGATCCGCTAAATAAGTCATAATGGCCCGACTAAAAAGAAAATTAGAACTTTTTCACAATTTGTCAAAGTTATTAAAATATATTGGTATATAGGGCTAAAAGTATCTTTAAATAAATAATATCAACGTTTTAAAATTATATTTAAATGACATAGTTTTTTTAAAATTGTAACATTTTATTCTTTTATTAGATTAGCTTTCGATCACTGAACAGAAAAAATTGAAAAATAACACGAATTTTATTTAATAAACCAGTCAAAGAAGAAAGGGTATTATATTTTTGTCCATTTTCAAAGTAACTCAATTTTTTCCAGGAATAAATATTTATGTATAGAACATAAAATTTTTAATAATAATTGTGCTTACCTTTCCCACAAATAGAAACCATTATCATCCATTGTTGGAATTGTGTGTTGAGGGTTCATCTATTTCATTAAGAAAATTAACATTATTAAGCTATTGTTTCAATTACAGTTTCTATGAAAATTGCGAGATCTGTGTCAATGACACAGAGAGAAAATATATATCTAAATAAAGAATCTCATATTAAAAAGTAACATTACTTGTTTTTTTTTTCATTGATAAATTACACTTAGTCTGTTTGAAAAAATAGAAATCAAAACTCTTTCTCTTTTTTTTTATATTTTATTTTTAACTTTTTCTTTTTTTAAATTTTATAGGATTTTATTTTACACATCATCCCTAACGAAATTAGATAATTATTTCACTCGTTATTTAATTACCTTAAGAAATTCTGGTTTCATGTGTTCTCCTTTCATTAAATCGCATACTTTTAAATTTAATTTAACTCCGAGAGCAGCAGCAACCAGACGAACAGCACGGCAAGGCGAGCTGCCGGGTACTTGATACAGATCAATCGTCATTTTGATATCTGAAAAATTCAATTAAAAAAAAATTTATTTTTCAATTTTAATTTTTTTAATTGTATTTCACAATTCGTTTTTTTTTTATTCTGAATGTGAACAAGTTGATTATAAGTTCAAAATAAACTGGGGGGGTATTCAATTTTGATTTCTCTTAAATTATAAATAAGTGAATTTTGACTTAACCCAATATAGAGTTTGCTACTCAGTTTTATTATTACTATTATTATCATAGTATATTTAAATATTGTTTTTAACTCAACATTTTTATTTTTATTTATATTTAAAACATTTAAACTTGAATGACATTTAACTATATAAACGTATATAGAATTTAACACAACTATTATTTATTACGAAACGGCGTTAATGGAATGGAAAATTTTTTTTCAAGGACCTTCAATCATTCATTATCTTTTTTGTAAAATCTGAATTAGACGAGGAATTAGATAAAAAGGATAAAGGACGCGTAACTTTTTATACAATTTAGCCTCGACTTTTTTTTTAAAAAAGAGGAAAAAACGAGCTGAGAAAATAATAAAATTCTGCAAATTCGAAAATACTATGTATAAATATATAAAATTTTAATAATTGAAAGTACAACAAAATTTTTATTTAATTATTTGTTTTTTTTGGTTTTAATTAAAAAACATTCGTATAATAAGTCGAAAATTTTAATTTAAACTACAGTGAACATGTTTTAATCCACAATTATATTTTTAGTGCAAATTTCTATTTAAAACCTTCTTTTTCAACAATTTTTTATCGTTTCCAAGTTATAAAAATTTCTGTAGGCTGGGAATGATAAAATCTCGTTATCTTCATATAAAAAGCCGCCTCTGCGAGGCAATAAGCTATCTAGTTTCTGTGCAATCACTTTTGAAGGCTACGTGGCATATTTTATAGAAATAGCAAAAGAGCTACTCATACCTCTTAATTACTTAACAATATTATTTTTAGAAATACAATAAAACGAGTAAAGTTTTTTTAAAAAGAAAATTAAAGAACGACTGTTTAGTTTTTGTTTTAATAATAATTATTAAAATAAACAATTTTTCAATTTCAAAAATTGAATAAAAATTCGACTTTTCAAAAGTTAGGAAAACCGTAATATTTGGAAAGTATTACACCGTATAGATAATTTATAATTGGTACAATTTGAAAATATGATTTATAAATAAAAAATATATTGTTTGCAGTTTATTTTTTAAATCCCGGTGTATTTTTATCAACTAAACGAAATAATATGTGTTCGGAAAGGAATCGATATCTTTAAAGTAGTTTGACCCTTTTCTTCTACCTGTAATATAGTAAACTGGCTCTTAATCAATAAAATCGATTATTATTATAATTTATATTCAAAAATGAATCAAAATTTGTTAAAATATATAAAATTTATTCAATTACAATAAATATTTTGCTTAAACAAAATAAAATATTTGTTTAATTAATATAACTGTGATGAAATGCAATCTATTTAAAAAAATTTACTTGATTTAAAAATACTTTTCTTGATTCAATATATATTTTGCTTGACTTAATTTTCTGTTGTTTATAACTTAATATAAACTTAAATAAATTTTATTAATCGACTTTTGTTTAATGCCCGATACAAAACTGAATTCTAAATTGACTTTTGCTTGGCTTGGTATTTGTTTTGTATCTTAATTTCAAAATAAAACAAAAGTAAAAGTCCCTGCAATAATTTTTAATTTTTATAAACTATGAAAAAATATATTTATCGTCAGACATAAGTATAATATGCATTTTAACAATCTGAATAGAGCCACATAATTTTTAATGGTTAAACAAATAATTCGTGTATTTTATAAGGATCTGATTAAAGTCATTGACATTGTGAAACAGGTACTAAAGTTCAATAATACTGTCAACAGTTACGCGACCTGAAAGTCTAATGTTAAATTCATTCATATTCTGAAAATTCTTGTTATATAATATTATTTTAAAACTTTATTCTGCCATTGATTTTTAACAAGTTATGAAATATAAGGTTTAATATTTATTATTTATTAAGAATTTTGAAAACTTTTTATTAACTTTATGTAACTTTATTTTTATTTAAATTGTACCGGAACTTTTATAATAATAAAATTTTGCATATTAGTAATTAATTTTTCTTTTTATCATTTATTAAATACACTTTTCTTTCCTATTCTGCACATTTTTTAAAAACCGATTTTAAACAAATTTAATTATTTAATTGTTAAATAGCAGTGATAATTGTTTAAATTTAAATAAAAGTTTGAATAATTCGAAACTAACCTTAGAAATTTCGAGAAGATTTTTCAAATCCTAAGCGCTAGAAATTCAAATTCCAACTGAACAGGTTTGACTCAACCACTTCGTTATAAAGGCGTTGTGTCGTAATAGATTGTACTAATTGGGATCTTAATTCTTTTTTAAATAATATACAAAATTTTTTATTTATTAGAGAAACACTCAGCATATTTTGCGGATGTGAATAATTTAATTCCTAATTAATGGTCTAAATAACAATTACCAATTTTTTAATGTTAGAAACTTTTTAAATTATATGAAAAATTGTTACGAAAATTCTTTTTTGAATAAATCTTATGAAAATTATATTTTGCCGTTAAATAAAAATTAATCAATATTTAATACACGAATGCATAATAATTTATTGCTAAGTGCAAATCAATATTTAAATTAAATGTCGGTAAAGTTCACAACGCTTATGATCAACTATTAAAAAAATACATTTTTTCTATACAAATTATTATACATTTTTTTAAACGTTTATTTACCGGCAATTTTGAAAAATGTAATATTGTTTTCCACATGAAAAAAAAAATTTCGAATTGTTAATTACAAAAGTTGTAAACTTCATTGATGTTATATTTATAAATATTTAACGGTTAGTTGAATAATATTTTACTTTTATATGAATTAATGAAAATAAATAAATTATAAAGATATAAATATCTAATGTTTATGTAAATAAATACAAGTTTCAGAAATCAGATTTTTTAAATAATATATGTAGTGACAATTATGACGAGGACATTTTTTAATTCTTTAACAATGAGAAAGCATTTGGATATATATATATATATATATATGTTTTACATGAATCACGAAAACTTTCGGTTTCTATTTATAGAAATAGTAAAAATAATGATTTCCGGATTATTTACTACAATTGCTGAATGTTTTTCGAAAGAGTTGAAAATAATTAATTTTGTACTTGCGTATTTCAAGGTTTAATCAATAAATCGAAACTACAAAAATAAATCGAGTAATTTAGATTTTTTTTTCTTTCAAATTTCGAATTTGTTAACAAACTAACATATCTATTATCAAACAAACAAAGCTATTAGTTTAATCAAAATGACGTGGCTAAACTTTTATTTTTGGTTGAGTCAAGATGACAAAGCACTATATTTGAGTTAATGATAAAAGAAATCTAAAATCGATTTTCATTTTTAAAAACAAGTATTAGTCATAAGACTAATTTTAAGTTAAAAATAAACACTTGAATGTTTCAATTTGATTTATTTTGTCAAGTTTATAACAGTAAACAATATTTCAACTTTCTATAATTCAATATTTCAAAATATTTCAACTAAAATAATAAATTGATTTCAGTTTCATAAATTTTCAATATTTATTTTTTCATCGAAGCTGCCATTTCTTTAAAAGCTTGAGCCCCTTCTTCATTAATTTCCTTGTATTTTGGAGCTTCATTTTTTATTCTTTGGTACCACTTTCTCACATTTTCATATTTGTTGACGTCATATTCCATTACCTAGAACATAAAATTATTTGTTTTATATATAATCTTTTTAATATATTTTTGTTATAAATTTTCTAAATATTCTAAATGCCTATTAATTTTAATTTCTTATGAAGGAAGCTTTGTATTTTCAATTTTTTTCAATATTTAAAATATTTTTTATACTTAAAATTCGTTTTTCATGTATTTAAAAAAATTAATTACCTCAAATGTAGAAACACTAGTGACTATAGTTAAATCAGCCAAGGTGAGGTTTTTCCCAGCCACGTAATTTTCACCTTCTAGAAATTTATCTAGGAATTCAAAAGCTTTGTCGATTTTTTCAAAGTTTATTGAATCTTTTGGTGCATTTTCAAAAATTGTTGGCCGCTGTTGACAAATTAGTATAATTAAATAATTTTTAAGTTGCTGTTTTTTTTCAAAATAAATGTAATATAGATTAATTAAAAAATTATGGAAAAGTTTTATTAAAATAATAAATATGGATTTATAAAAAAACAAGAATTTAAATATATCTATTATACATTTAAACAATCGGAAAAACTTGCATTTTGTTATATTAAAAAACTTTTTTAAACTTACGATATAAGTTTTAAATAATTGATATAACGTTCCCATATCAAAATATAATCTTTGATTGACCAAAGCTCGTTTTTCTAAATCTTTTGGATAGAGAGAGTCATCCTTTCCATATTTGTCAGCTAAATATGTCATAATTGCTCGGCTACATTATAGACATAAAGTTTATGCATTTTTATATATTTATAATTATATATTTTACAAAGTATAAACAAAATTAAAATATTACCTTTCCCATAATATAAAACCATCATCATCTAATGTTGGAATTGTGTGTTGAGGATTGATCTAAGTGAATGATTTTATAAATAATTCTTATGACATTGTAAAATTTTTAATTTTACAAAAAATTTGTTAAACCTTGACTGAATGATTTCACAACAATTCGAGATTTGGAATATTTTTCTTTTAAAATCATAATTTAAAAAATTAAACTGTTTTTTAAAAATTTAAATAAAAATAACTGATATAAATAAATAAAAGAAGACAAAATTACAAATTTCACGTTTATAAATATAAAATTACCTTGAGAAATTCTGCTTTCATTTGCTCATTTTTTCTAGGATTGCAAATTATTAAATTCAAATCAATTCCAATAGCTGCTGCAGCTAAACGAACTGCACGACAAGGTGAACTGGGATAAAAATGATACAAGTCGATCGGCATTTTGAAATCTAAAATAATTTTTTATTATTTTTAAGTTTATAAAGTAATTAAATTTTAGTTAATTTGAACTTAGTATAAACCTCACTTATATTTAGTTTTTTTTTTCAATAATTCTTTAGTAAAAATTTACTGATTCTTAGTTAAAAGTAAACTGCTATTTTACTTTAGTAAAATTAAAAAAAAAATTCAGTAGAATTTCACTAAATTAATGATTTAGTAACCGGCCCTAAATAAATTGTTTATTTGATTCTCGAATTTTGGAGATTTATTCATTTAAAAAAAAACATAACATATTTATTTACTTAAAAATATTGTTTATTAAAATTTATCGATTTATGAAACCAAAATTTTTTGTCTGAATATAAATTTTTTGTTTCAAAAAGCAACAACTTTTGATAAATCTTATCAATATTCGGTTATCTTGTTGTTCTTTTTCTTAATATAGAAACTGAATAATGTCAAAAATAGAATTTTTTTATTTGCAATGTTAATGTCGTTTATTTATAAAAAAAATTGTAGTCAGAAACTTTTTATGATAAAAACAATGATATATGTACGAAAAAAGAAAAAAAGAGCACAAAATAAACTGCATTTTAATAACAATTTACTCATTTGATAAAATGGAACATCTCATTACTAAATATATTTTACAATTGATAAAAAAGTAAATAAATATATAATTATTAATATGTTTAGTAGATCAATAATCAAAATATCAAACAAATAATTAACACAAACCTGAAAATAAAATTCCGCCTTCAGACAACAAGTCACTCGGTAAATAGACACACACAGTAATAAACTGGTTTGGAATGCCGGTTTCGTTTCATAAAGAAACTCAGCTTCTTTTCAGTTACGAAAGACAAAAGAGTTTTTGAGGTTACCAAAAATAAGAGTACAATTTTTATATATAACATATATATTCTTTAGTATTTTATGGAATATTAGTATTTAAAGGGTTTTCTAGTAAGAAATAAAAAACGTTAGAAAAATTACAATTTACTATAATTTTTGGACAAATTATCAACAAAAAATCTCTATTTAATAATTTGAAAAAACAGTAAGAGATAAATCAAATTTTTCAAAAAGTAAATTAATCTTAACGTAAAAAAAACATAAAAAAATATTATGATTACAATTTTGAAATAATAGTTTCAAATTTATCATTGTTTCAAAAAAATGGTAAATTGTAGTTTATGAAACCATCTTTAACGCTCATTATTTATTCAGATTGATACAATTTTTTTTTATAGAGTCATTGTCAGCAAGTGAAAGTACTGTAATTGAAGCCTCGTATCACTTGAAGTTTCTAGATCTAGAATCAATTACGAGAATCTAGATTAAATAACTGTCCCAAGAAAAAGTAGAATATTTTTAACTAAAAACTCACATAAGATAAATTCCATTAATTCAAAAATCTGTAAAATAACAATTCTGTCTAAAATTAGGAAACTGAACTTTCTCTTAATCCAAATAATTGTTTTATATTTAGTTTAATGAACATATTTACAATACATGTTAGTATACAAAATAAAATTAGATATCTACATTACTTTATATTATCATTGTTTATTGAAAAAGTGTATTATTAATAAAACAAAAAAGAAAAAATTTCTGTACATTTAAATTAAAGCAGCTTTTTTACAAACTGCAAAAAGAAATATTAAAAATTATTCTTGAGCACGTGATTTGTAAAGATCAGCCATAAATCTTGCTCCAGTTAAATTGATATCTTCAAATCCAAATTTTTCTAAATCCGAGCCGCATCGTTCATACCATTCATTTACATTTTCATATCCACTAATATCAAAACCGCATTCCTAAAATTAATTTGCAAATTTAAAATATTTTATTTTATTTTTTAAAGTGATTTTAATATTAAATTTTGCGGAAAATTGTTAAACTAACTAAAATTAGCATTATTAATTGAATTAAAATTAAAATTAGATCATAAATTTGTCATAAATAATATTTAGGAAAAATTTTATGTTAACGAAATTATTAAAATATTTGTGCTTACTACTATTGAAGAAACTGATGTAATAATAGAAAAATCGGCAATTGTTAACTCATCTCCGGCAACGTATTGATTATCTTGCAAAAATATATTTAAAGTATCAAAAGCTCTTTCAAGTGCCTGAATATCTTCTTCTTTAGCATTTTCTTGCATTCCAAAAATAACCGTTAACTGTCAATGAATGCATAAATTTTTTTAAAAAATTAATATTAAAATTTGACTGTTAAAAGTGATAAATAAAAGATTATAATAAAATAGTAAAATAGTTATCTAGTTAAAATTTAATTACATTAAATATTATTAAAAATAATCTAACGTTTGATTATTTTTATACCCAGAAAAAAAATTTATTTAAACTACTTAAAATTTGTAGATAATTACAAATTTATTGGGTGCGTATTTTAAACAAATTATTAAATTGAATATAGCATTATTTTAAATTAATTACTCACATAGCATTTTATAAAAAGATCATAAAGGGTCCCAATATCAAAATACAATCTTTGATCGATAATGCCTTTTTTCTTGGGATCTTTCGGATACAGAGCATCGTTTTTAGCATATTTATTCACCAAATATCCAATAATTGCTCTACTATAAAGTTTAATATTTTTTAATAATTATTATGTAATAATTTTAAACGTCAAAAATGATTTATTAAACGTTTCAAATTTATACCTATTCCTTGAAGAATTTTATCAGCATTTTTATAAAAAAAAATTACTAGGATTTGGTTTTTTTTTTATTATAATCATGAATAAATAATCACAAACCTTTCGCAAAATATTAGTCCATTATCATTGATTGTCGGTATAGAATGTTGGGGATTAATCTACAAAGATTATAATTAATTTAGAAATAAAATACTTTATAACGAATTCTTAAATTTTTGGTTACTGTTCCAAATTTTAATGTCACCGAATATCTATAAACATTCATACGAACAAAAATTTTCGTTTCCTTTCTAATTTTATCATAAACAATTTTTAAACCAGAAAATCATAAGTGAAAATTCTATTATTTTTTTTCTATTCATTTTTTGATGTATTTAAAAAGATATTTTAATTCAAATCTGAATAAAGTAAAAAAATTCGTTTATTAATTTGAACTGACGATTTATTTATTTCTATTACACGAGATATTAAATTTAAAAATTATTTATCTCTTGCTAATTACCTTAACAAAATTCGGCCTCATGTGATCGCCATTCATAATGTGCAGTTTAATATATTTGAAATGAATTCCCAGAGCTTTTCCGACCATCATTACAGTTCGACAAGGCGGACTTACAGGGAAAAAATAAAAATCAATTGTCATTTTAAAAAACAAATGACTAACAAGTTTTTACAAAGAATAGTCACAATCTCTCTAAAAGAAAAATTCTCAGAGTTCAATTAAAACTAGAATAAAGCGACAATGTTAAAAGCAACTGAATTATAATAGAAAATAAGTGTAAAGACGTTGTCATGACTACTAGAGCAAACAATAAAAACCTAATATGTAATTCTTGAAACAATTAAAAACATAGTTTTAACTCAATTGTACATCCGCTTAACTTGATTTCGGTATTTGTTGCTTAATACTTAAATTTACACACACAACAAGGTCATGGAATATTTTTGTATTCGAGATTTTCCAAATAAAATTTAAATAAATATTTTAAAGTTGAATTTTGTTTAATGAAATTGAAAAGAATTAATAACAATGAATTAATTTAATTTTTTTTATTTTATATTTAGAATAAAATTTAAATTTTATTTCTAGAATAAGTTTTCTAAAAACGGCAAATTTTCAAACTTTAATTTAGTTTACCTAATTTCCAAAAGTGAACTCATAAAATTTTTGTATTCTTATTTTAGAACAAAATCTAAAGCAGATTGATTTTAAAACAAATTTTGAATTACTTTCTCTAAAACTGACAAATTTAAATTAAATTTGATTTATTGTCTTCATTCCCAAAATAAAGTTACATTATTACGAGTATAATTTGAATTTAATTATGAATTTAATTTAATTTAAATTAAAAATTTTTAATAGTGATACATTTTGCAATACTTTTTAAACTACAAAAAATATGTTTTCTGCAGATATTTTTAGGGCTGATTTAGTTACAAACTTAATTAATTAAAATTTTCTTTTTATATACATAGAATTTTATTAGATATTAATTTCTTTTTTTACTAAATTTTCATTTTTCAAATTTATTTTCAATCGAATTATTGTATAAACTGGAATTTCTACTAAATATAATTTTTAAGCCACCGAATTTTCATTTAAGAGAATATTCACTTTCTAACTAACTTTTTATTTAAAAGAATTTGAATTTAACCGAATTTCCACAACAAAATTTTAATCGAGTCAAGTTTATAATCATGATATCTTAGCCAAATATTTTTGAAATGAAATAAAATTTTGGCACAGGCATTTAGTAAACACTAATATTGCCTTCAAGCACAATGTAATGTAAAAAAATTGATTTTGTTTAATATAATAATCAATGATAATTAATAAATTTGATAACATTCGTTTTTCAACTTTCAGATTAAAAAGTTATGTGACGAAGTTTGATCTTATGAAGACTTCTAGTGACAAAGTTTATCATTCACTATTAAAGAAGTTTTTCTGAAAGTTTAACAGTCATATTCGTATCACTCCTATGTATTTTACATTGTTTTTTTTTTCGAAAAAAAAACTTTCGTAAAAATGGTATAGAATCCTTTAAAATCAATATTCTTCAATCGCCAAACTCTGTTTATCTTTACGAGATTTCAAAGAACAATGTGAAATTGTTTATATATCCATTTCTTAAGATAAAATATTTTTTATGGATCTCCCAATAACCCCAAAAAATGGAACAAAAAAAGTGTTAAAAAAAATTTTTAACTATTTTTTTGGACATTTTTGAAAAATTTTCAATAAATAGCATAAATATAAACTTTTGAGAATTGTTGTATGTAATTCCTAATTTGTTTAAACAAACTATTCTTCTTTATTTACAACTATTTATTAAATTAGGCTACATAATTGCAACTATTTCTCAATTTTGCCACTTTTTAAGCTGAATGATATCAATCACCAACAACAAACTAAACATAAGAATTGTATTAATTGTTTAAACAATTTATTATTGTTTAATTTCAACTTTTTATTAAATTAAGCTACAGAGTTGTAGCCTCTTTTCAATTTTGCAACTTTTTAAACTGAATGATACCAATTACTAACAACATAGATTTAAATTTATTCAAAAAAAGTTCTTAGGGCTAAAAAGCCCAATCTGAACATAGGTATACATGTACCTTTCGCAATTACAACCTTGATCGACTTGTCATTGTCAAAAAGGAAAAAAAAAAGAAAAGATAAAGATAAAGGTAAATCGATAATAAGATATTACAGTAATACAGCATTATGTTAACAAACGTAAATCATATAATTATCATCAGCCAAGAAAACAAATACCGATGTAAGAGGCTAAGAGCTGCTACCAAGAATAACAAAACAAAAACAAAAAAAAAGGATTGATATGTACGAAAATAAATGATAATAAATGTTAAACTAAATAATAATTAAATAAAAGTAACAAAATAACGATGCATAAATGCGCATTTAGCACAAAACCAACAACTTAAACACTACAAAAAAGTAATCTCAAGTGACCGGCTTGAGGAAAATAAGAAACGGAAAAATAATAATTTAAAATTTGCAAAAGATCGTGCGTTACGATCATACTAAAAATTAAACCATTTACGAATTCTTTAAACAAATTGTTATTGTTTAATTTTAACTTTTTAGCACATTAAGCTACTTAGTTGCAATTTGACTGTTAGACGTCATCATCGATAAAAAAAACTTTTAACAATTTATTATGATCAAAATGTTCTATACAGTCTTTTAATTTTACTATAGTGTCAGAAGAGAAATTTTTGAAATTCCTACTGCTGATTCTTCAATTTCAACAGCATGAACTTTTTTAACCAATTGGTAAATTGTTAATTTTAGTTATTTATTAGTAATTAGTTACATTCGTTTTCAAAAGTTAGAAAATTGAAAAAAAGTTGGAAGTCTGTAGTTAAATTTGATAAAAAGTTCAATTTAAACAATAACAATATGTTTAAACAATTTGTAGAATTGATGTTATTAGTTTGTTGTTAGTAATTAATATTATTTAGGTAACTTGAAAAGTTGCAAAAGCGAGAAAAAGTTGTAAAAAATTAACTCTAAAGCTTAATTTGATAATAAAAATTATATAATAATAATTTGTTTAAACATTAATAAAAAGTTGAAATTAAACATTAATACTTTTTTTTGAACAATGGGTAAAATTGTTATTTTTAGTTTATGTTGTTAGAAGATTATATCATTCAGCTTGAAAAGTTGCAAAATAGAGAAAAAGTTGCAACTCTAAGGCTTAATTTGATAAAAAGTGAAGTTAAACAATAATAATTTGTTTAAACAATTGATACAATTTTTATTTTTAGTTTGTTGTTAGTAATTGATTACATTTGTTTTGGAAAGTTGCAAAATTGTGAAAAAGTTGCAATTCTGTAGCCTAAGTTGATAAATAGTTGAAAATAAACAATTATAATCTGTTTAAACAAATTATTAATTACATAAAACAATTTCCAAAAGTTTATATTAGTAGATATACAGTGGCGACTCTGGACAGATTAGTGTGTGTACATGTGAGCTATGTATGTGTGTGTCTGTGTGAGAGCCAATCAGAAGCGACCTTTACAACGAAATGGACCAATCAGGGGCCAGGATTTTGATGACGTCACAGTGTATGCCTCGTTTTAAACTAGGTATGTAACGCGATGACTAATCAGAGCCCCATCAGGTAGTTGAGGTAAGAAATTTAACCTTGAAAGGGGGGGGGGGGGGAGGGGGGGGCAGTTGCACAATTCTGCGAAATTTGAATCACCGATTTTGCATACGCGTGTTTGACCTTCCAGAAGCTTCTAGAACATTCAAGGGGGTGGGGCTCATTTAACCTTGAAAAAAGGGGGGATTACATGAAAAATATACTGCGTAATTCTGTGAAATTTGAATCACTGACAAATTACGCGTGTGTGACCTTCCAGAACCCTCTAAAAAATTTCGATTTTAGGTGGTGGGGGTTACTTTTTTTGCACGTGTGACCCCTGCATAACCCTCCAGAAGCTTCTAGAACATTCGATTTCAGTGTAGATGGTGGGGGTATTTTTCATTTATTTGATGCGTAATTTAATCTTCGAGAAACTTTTAGAACTTTTTTATCGGGGGTCAGAGAGGGGGGGGGGGGGGATTATTTCAAACGCACTTTATTCTATTCTGCGTACAATTTTTTTATAAATCTTTTACCGTTTTAAAGATATTTTGGAAAAAGACTTTTGGAGGGGTTGGGGTAGTACTAGAGTTGACATTTTAAAATTTTTTAACATATTTTAGAACATGAGTTTATATGTAGTGTAATATTCTTTCAAGAAATTCAGAAATTTACGTGACATTTGACGTGTATTAATAGTTTTTACAATTTTTGAAAATGTTTTAAATTTTTGAATTTTTTGATTTTGAAAAAACTTATTGAATAGCTTTCATAAAAGTAGTCTGCCCTTAGAAACCCTGTAAATTTCGTTAGATTTTGCGTATCTCTCACCGTTCTCGAGATATTTTGAAAAAAGACTTTTGGAGGGGTGGGGGTAGCATAAGAGTTGACAGTTTCAAATTTTTTAACACATCTTAGAACATGAGTTTATATGTAGTGTAATATACTTTCAAGAAATTAAGAAATTTGCATGACATTTGACGTGTTTTAATGTTTTTTACAATTTTTGAAAATTTTTTATATTTTTGAATTATTTGATTTTGAAAAATCTTATTGAATAGCTTTCATAAAAGTAGACTGCCCTTAGGAACCCTGTAAATTTCATCAGATTTTACGTATCTCTCACTGTTCTCGAGATATTTTGGAAAAAGACTTTTGGAGGGGTTAGGGTAGTATTAGAGTTGACATTTTCAAATTTTTTACCACATTTTAGAACATGAGTTTATATGTAGTGTAATATCCTTTTAAGAAATTAAGAAATTTACGTGACATTTGACGTGTTTTATTGGTTTTGACAATTTTTGAAAATTTTTGAATTTTTTGATTTTGAAAAATCTTATTAAATAGCTTTCATAAAAGTAGTCTGCCCTTAGGAACCCTGTAAATTTTGTCAGATTTTGCGTATGTCTCACCGTTTTCGAGATATTTTGGGAAAAGACTTTACAAAGGTGAGGCTTATTTAACCTCAAAATTTACGTGAAAACTATATTGCACAATTGTGCAAAATTTGAATCATTGGTAAATTTAATATATGTGTACGTGTCTGTGTGACCCCCTCCCCCTCCCTCCCCCCCAATCTTTAGACGCTTCTAGAACATTCGATGTATTAAAATGACGTCACGCATTTTAGCTATATAAGGAGTTCGCGAAACGTCTTGACATCATTTTTCATTAAGACATCAGTTGAATAAGTTATTAAAAAAAAAATGGATTCCAAAAAGTGCAAAACGTATGTTAATTGTGCACAAGAAGCATATCGGCTTATTAGTGTGAATGAAGAGGGACCATGCCCCAGGGAGTGTGAAACATTAATTAAATTAAACAAACAAAGTGTTTACAAAGTGAATAAATATCTTCGACAAAATAAACAAAATTTGTCAGTTTATGAGAGACGAAGTGTCATTGCATCTCTATCATTACTCAAGGCTTATCAGCAGAAATTTCGACAATTGCTAGAAAGAAGTGGTGGACGTTTGGCGGCTACGAGACAAGAAGAGATAGAAGAAGAAGAAAAAGAAGAAGAAGAAAATGAAGAAGAAAAAGAAGAAAAGGAAGAAGAGGAAGAGGGTGGAAATCGCATAAAGTGGCAAAATTTAGAGAATGCTTTTGAAAATCGTGTTAGAACGGGTTCAATAGTGAATTTAAAGCATAAAGAGGTGCAACATTTTTTGGAGGATGCAAAGTCACTAACCATTAAGAATGTAAAAAAGAGTTTAAATGAGCATTTAAATTTGAAGGTAAATGTTAATTTTTACAGTAAATTTGAAAGTTTAAAGGAAGGTGAAATGATTGAGAATATAATGCATGTCAGTACTAAAAGCTCAATCATTTCCCTTTCAACAGATTTAGACGATTGGTACAATAATGAAGTTAAAGACCGTGTACTGGTAGAACTTGAGAACTTGCAAGAAAAAGAATCAGGTTGGAGTTTAAAGGAAGTTTTAAATTTAGTTGTAAATATAAATCGGTATGATGCATTTCTAGTAGGCAATTCCACTTATGTAAAATTACCAGTATTTATTCAAAATAAAAAAGCTGTGATTAATATTAAAAATGATGATCCTTATTGTTTTTTGTGGTCAGTGACAGCATTTTTGTTTCCTGCTAGAGATCACGTATCTATTACTGATTCATATCCCCACTACAGTAACATATTAAAATACGATGGTCTTACATTTCCAATTAGTTTTTCCAATATTAGAAAATTTGAGAAATTAAATAATTTAAGAATAAATATTTACGGTTTAGATGAAGATTCTAATAGTGGTAAAGTAGATATTGTTCCAGTTTATTTGAGTAAAGAAAATCCAAATTTTAGATTAGTACATTTATTATTAATTGAAAAGAAAGAAAACGAAAACGATGAACCCATTTACCATTTTGCGTTAATAAAAGATCTTACTCGTTTAGTAAGGTCACAAGTAACAAAACACCAACACCGTATTTTAATATGTGACCGATGTCTGTGTCATTTTGTGAAAAAATGTTCATTTGAACGACACAGATTATCCTGTGAAAAAGTGAACAAGTGTAGGGTAATTTTGCCTGACAAGGAAAATAAAATTGTTGAATTTAAAAATTATCGCTATAAAGATAAGGTCCCATTTGCTCTATATGCGGATATTGAATGTCTTTTAGAGCCTATTGCAGAGACAGACGCCAACACATGCAACGTTCAAAAGCATGTTCCGACCAGTATTGCTTACAATTTACAGTGCAGTTTTGATGAGTCACTATCCAAAACAAATCTCTATCGCGGTCCAGATTGTATGCAGTGGTTCATTAATGAATTAAAATGTATTGCTGAAAATGTAAACAGAGAGTATTTTTCTAAGATTGTCCCCATGGAAAAACTGACTAGGCAACAGGAAATAGATTTTCAAACTACAAGATTGTGTCACATTTGCGAAAAACCTTTTCTAAAAGATGATATTAAGCACCGTGATCATTGCCACTTTACTGGCAAATATCGCGGTCCAGCTCATCAAGCCTGCAATGTAAATTTTACATATTCACACACTATTCCCGTTGTATTTCACAATCTATCGGGATACGATTCTCATTTTTTTATTCGAGCTCTGGCAACTGGTTTTGAGGGAAAAATCGGCTTATTACCCATTAATAAAGAGAAATATATTTCTTTCACAAAAGATGTAGATAATACAAAAATTAAATTCCGATTTATTGACTCTTTTCGCTTTATGGCGAGTAGTTTAGAAAAATTAGCATCTTACTTAACAGACGACAAAAAGACAATTACTAAAAAGCACTGTAACAATGACCAAGAATTTCAACTACTTACTAGAAAAGGTGTATTCCCATATGAGTACATTGATGCATGGTCGCGATTGGACGAAGAGTGTCTTCCTCCGAAAGAGACATTTTTCTCGAAATTGAACAATGAAGCTATTTCGGATGAAGACTATCTTCATGCACAAAATGTATGGGAAGCGTTTAATTTACAAAATTTGGGTCAATATTCCGATCTTTATCTCAGAACAGACGTTCTTCTCCTTGCTGACATTTTAGAAAATTTCCGTAAAACTTGCATCTCTACCTATAAACTAGATCCCTTACACTACTACACTGCACCGGGACTTGCTTTTGATGCAATGTTAAAATTTACAGGAATAAAACTTGAATTATTGACCGATGCTGAAATGTTGTTATTTATCGAATCAGGTATAAGGGGTGGCGTCTCTCAATGCTGCAATAGGCACTCAAAGGCAAACAATAGATACATGGAATCTAAATTTAATCCTTCCAAACCCGAGAAATATATCATGTACTTTGATATCAATAATCAATATGGTGCGGCTATGTCAGAATGTTTACCTTTTGAAAAATTTGCTTGGGTGCAGGATATTTCAAAAATTGACTACCTGAATGTAGCTGATGATTCACCAGTCGGCTATATTCTCGAAGTTGATTTGGAATATCCTGAGGAATTGCATGATTCACACAAGGATTTACCCTTGTGTCCTGAACACATTGTGCCGCCCCTGTCAAAGTGTAAAATTCCGAAACTGATGACAACTCTTTACACCAAGAAGCAATATGTTGTACATTATCGAAATTTAAAATTATATCTTAATTTAGGTATGAAATTAACAAAAATTCACAGAGTTTTGCAATTTAAACAGAAGCCTTGGTTAAAGAGTTATATCGATCTAAACACTGAATTGCGTAAAAAATCCTCTAATGAGTTTGAAAAAAATTTCTATAAATTAATGAACAATTCAGTTTTTGGCAAGACCATGGAGAACGTTCGAAAATACAAGGACGTTCGACTGGTGACAAAATGGGAGGGGCGGTACGGTGCAAGAACTCTAATAGGTAAACCGAATTTCAATAGCTGTACCATATTTGACGAAGATATGGTGATTATTGAAATGAATAGAACAAAAGTTACTTTCAATAAACCAATTTATGCTGGCTTAAGCGTTTTAGATATTTCAAAAATTATCACCTATGATTTTCACTACAATTACATAAAAAAGAATTTCGGTGAAAAGGCAAAATTACTCTACACCGACACTGATAGTTTAATTTACGAAATGCAAGTCCCAGATTTCTATCAGTACATGAAAAGAGATATTGTAAAATTCGACACCTCAGACTATCCTCCAAACAATGTCTACGGTCTTCCTCTAGTCAATAAAAAAATTTTGGGACTAATGAAGGATGAATGTTGTGGAGAAATTATTGAAGAATTTATTGGGCTACGATCAAAATTGTACACATTTAAAATTTGCGGACAAACTGCTGAAAAGAAGAGAGCAAAAGGTGTAAAAAGGGGTACACTAAAAACAATAACTTTTAAAGATTACGAGCATTCTCTAAATGCCCACAATAATTTGGTGAAAGATCAATTCCTCATTCAAAGCCGCAAACATGAAGTCCACACGGTGAAACAGCGAAAAATTGTCTTGAGTTGGCAGGATGATAAGAGACAGCTTCTTTCAAACACCACAGATACATATCCCTGGGGCTATAAGAGTCCTCAAAATATGTAATTGGATATACGAGTACGAGTAAGTTTGTTTATTAAATTATTAAAAATATTTTCTCAATTTCCTAATTGTTAATAAATTATTAAAATTAAATTAATTTCTTAAAGTCAATAAACTATTAAAATTTAAAAAAAAAAATGTGAATAAAATATTTAAAAGTTTCAAACATTGTATTAGATGTAAATAAATAATGTAAATTGTTTATAAATATATGTTCTTTTCAGAGTTAAATATGTGCAACTAACAATATTGCTGTACTCTATGAGAGGGCTGGAGGTGACCCGAGTCTTTAAAATGGAGATGCTGCAGAAAGCAATTGCTGCGTTAATTCTTCACGCTGAGATGACAGAAACTGTCCATGTCAACATTCTTTGTTATGTAAACCACAAATCAGCAGAGCTACGTTTTTTTCCACAAATGTGTATATTACAAATCTATTATGTAAAAATAATTGCCTTTTTATATTTATATAGTCTTGTACAAAATAGAAGAGTGATGTCATATAAATAGAAAAAAGTGAAAAATATGTGTTTTATTTATGAAAAAATATTAAATTGAAAAAAAAAATTTACAAAAACATATTATTAAAATTCTGTTAACATTTTTTAACTTTTTCAAAGAATTTTACAAAAGGAAAACTAATATTTGAAAAACCTTTATTAAGTAAAGAATTAATAAATATAAAAATTACTTGACAGTAATAATTTAATTTTATTCAAAAGCTATATTTGGTCAATATTTTAAATGGTTTTTTTAAATTTAAAAAGCTAGAAGAACTTGTATTTTAAATTTCAACGTTAAATAATTTGAAATTAAGAAAAAAGCTGAATGATGCGTTATGATGGAGGTAAGTACAGGAAAAGAAAATACATGTAAATGTTTCAAATTAAGATTATTTATTGTTAGAATCAGTAAAAAAATTTAACAAGAGTAGCAAAACTTAAGACAAATTAAGTACATTTTCTTATACAACAACGGATAAATTAAATTGATTAAATTTACATTTTCTTAGTTTCTTAGTTAAAATTAAGTGAAATATAAACACACAACCATTTTTTTAGTAAAATTACATTTTTAACAGCACACGTAAAATTTGTTTTACTATCATGATGCTTACATTCAATCACGCCAGACATTTCATACAATTTTTGCAGTGATGGACAATTAATATCAAGCATATCAACAACTTTTGTCCGAGTATTTAAAACATTTTTTAACCACTTTTTTTTCTCCTCTCCCTTCACATAAATTATAGAAGAATTTTTTAACATACAATTCAGTACTTCTGAAATTACTTCATGTGGTAAAGTACCATCATCCCATGATATATCATGATGATTGTTCTTTATCCAGCAATTGATAGATTTATATTGTTTTGGAACGTCTTTCCATGCACAAGGTGATTTGAAGGAGAAGCTGTAAGGTTTTATTTCCTTATTGACAACTGGTAGAATGGCCAATTCTTTTAAAATAAATTGATTAACGGGCAATTTGAAGCCTTGAAGGTCTACTATGTAATCCATCTTGATTGCTACTGTTTGCAATGAGACGAAAACAGAATTATTTATATATTTTCTCCCACCACTTCTCTCTTTTCTTTAAATGAAATTTATATTATTTTTTTAACACTACCACTGATTGGTCGATATTCTACAATTCTATCATGTAAAATTAGGCAATAGGCAGCTGTTTGATCGGGAAAATTATCCTTTGCCTCGAATTCAAGACGAATGTCAACAGGACCGTATTTCAAGGATTCATTCTGTTTTGAACAGTCAAGAACGATAAGTGGCGCGAAATTTAAAAATTCTGCTTTTGTTAAAAATGGTTGTGAATCTCTAGCGTAGTAACTCGATTGAAAACTATTGTACATGTCATACAGTACAGCGTATTGTTTTTTATCAACATCAAGGTTCAAATTGCCATATGGATAGCACTGATTGTTTAGGAACAATTTAACATTTGTAATTCTACAATGATCAAAGTGACTGGCATTTCTAGTTGTAACATTTTTTCGATTCGTTTGAAAGCCCAGAATGACAAATCGAGGTTTTTCCAATTGTGTTGACGTCTTGACAGTCCAAACGTGATTCGCTGTTGTTGGTAGCAATGGATATTCATACAATTCCCACGTACGAAAGCTAATTGGAATGAGAGGATCCTTCTCAATATACTTGAGCAACTTGAATCTTCGTGCATCTGATAAGCGTACATTGGGCAGCAGCCATTCAATTTTATTAATTATAATTTGCACTTGTTCTTCTGCTGCTTGAATGATTGCATTCACATCACTTCTTGCTCGTGTTAAAATCAACTCGTGTCTAGCGTTGACGACAATTTTTTGATAATCTTCAGCAAAACCAAACATTAGGTTCAGCGGTATGGAGATGTCAAAATTACCAGCATCATCGATTAATGTGATGTTATCTGCATTGCATGAAGTAAACCAACCTGCATTCTCCAAATATTTACTCTGCACACTGGAAACTGAAACGTAATTTTTCATGAGACTCGTGAGTCCGACATTTTTGATTTTGTCAATTTCAATAGCGTTTATCTCATAACGAGCTTCCTCAAATAAATGACAGATCCCATTAATAATAAAGCTGGTACTAGTAACCGGTGTTCCATTGTTTTTCACCAATTTTCCCTGGATGTGAAGTGAACTTTTACTTGGTACAAGACAGTGATCCTGGTTTTGAACGGCAATTCGAATTTCATCGCTGTTATTGAAGGTTGAAGAGGCGTACGGTAAATGAGAATGCACCTCAATGTGTGCAATAGACTCATCATAGACAATTGGTTTAGCAATATTTAGTATTTCGTCTTCCATGTTTGACAAATTTTTAAACGTCTAAACAGTAAAACAACGAAGCAAATGCAGATAAATTTGACTCTTTTTATCCTCTTCTTATCTTTTTGTCTCTTCTTCTCTGCTCTTTCACTTTCAGTCCAAGACTCTTCAATAGCTGAATGTTTGGAGGTGTTAGCAGCTTGACTGCAGACTTTCGACTGATTTCCTTTAGGCATCCTGCGTTCCTATTATAGCTGAAGCCTATTTTTCGATTAAAGACAATTCCCATCCTGTTTTTTCTACAATGCTTTAATGTGAAGTCTAATTGTAATGGTTTCACCTCGAAAATTTACAAGATATCCGTCTTGATCGACTATTCGCAACTGAATTTGATCAATGGTCTTAACGGCGACCGGTAGGTAAATGACGTGAGAAGGCACTTCAACTATCTTATATCCTGGTGGTACGCTGGGAAAAAATTCGTGAATAGTGTGCACTTTCTGATTATTAATATACGCACCTGTAGTAATACTACACTCAATTCTCAGTGCATTAACTCTTATAATAGAGACTGGGGAGTCAGACTCATAGAATTTACCAGCTTCCAGTTTTTGTGCCTCAAATCCCAGCAAATGGGCTATTGAATCTTCTTTCAGAAAATTTATCTCACGATTACAAAAAATCTCACTACGTAAAGTATTGTTGTTTGGCCGAATCTGTATGTCAATTCCCTTTGGACTGAGAATTTTTTGCAGATAGCGTTGAATATCGTCTATCTCATAGCTACCAGTCGGTATAGTAATTTCTTCTTTACCAACATAGAATTTATTTTCACCAATGTCTACATTGGGAATCGAATTAAAGGTTAGAAATTCAACGAGTCCTAGCGCGTAATTTTTATGAGGTGAAAGTTCAATAGGTGGAAAATACTGAGCTTCCAAGACGGAGGAAGTGCCCGATACAGTTAACGTTAGTGTATCGTTCATGCTGGTGGTTTACACTTGACTAAAGTTAATACAGTTAATTTAAGTTTATTTATATAAATTAAATACACTTTTTACTTCTAGCTGATTACACAAGAATTTTAAGCATAAATGACCGCAGACAAATGTATTATAATTTTGATATCTGTCGTGATTATAATTTATACGCGCAACACTGAGATATTTTACAAGATCTGTAGGTGGTCTAAGGTTACCAAAACTATCAAAATACAGGATTTTATTTTCACTCTTTCTGTAGGCAACCCAGTGTGTACCACTGCTATTTTTATCATCCAAGTTGACAACTGCTGATTCAAATTTTAGAGGTCCCCCCTTTGGCAGCTCATCTCGCATAAAAACCCCTCGAAAGTGTGGTATCTTTATCAATTTAGCATATTTAAGTAAATCAACATCAGTCAGTGCTCGTCGCGGTAATTTTATTTTTTTTGACATTTTTTTTTTTTTTTTAATCCTAATCCTTCTCTATGAGGTTTGAGGTAGAGTCCTAATCCTTTCTGATGAGGCTTGAGATAGAGTCCTTTGCCTAGTGCTATCGACTCCATTGTTTGGTTATGTCGTTGACTCTCTTCAAGTTTCTTTTTCGCTGTACTTGCATCATTAACAGCTTTAGCTATTCCAGCAGCGCCACCTGACAGAGCACCAATGGCACTAAGGCCTGCAAAAAGTGGCACCAGAAACGGTAGAAAACCACCAACTTTTCTCGATAAAGGCAAAATTCGAGGTTTCTTCACACTGCCCCTTCCACCTGCTTGTTTTACAGCTAAACGGGCTCCTCTAAGAGCTGATTTTATAACAGATCGTGCGTCATTTCCAGATACTAAAGACTGTTTTGCTGCTGCTACAATAGTTTTCAATGGTAGCATTGTTTTGGTCTTCTTACGTCGTTTTATACTCGGCTTAAGCCCCATTCCGAATTTGGTTTTCACTTTCATGGCGTTTGTAATTGCCCAAGCAGCTGCCTTTTCACCAACCCCTGAATCTCTGGCTAGTACACGATTCCAAGCTTTTTCAGCAAGAATCCTATCAGCTGCGTTCCTCTCTGCAAGATTTTCCCTATTCTGAGAATAGGCAATATCGTGTTCCTTACAAGCTTGATCAAGCTGATTGATGCCAGGATCACCACGTGCTAATCGTTTAGCTAATTTTGTTCCAGGTCCACAGTACTGATAGCCGGGAATATGTAATTCGAAGGGTAAATTATTGATTAATTTGTTGAAAACTCCCTGACCACGTTTAACTCGCTTGCCGGTCTCTCGAAGACTAACTGACTTCCTCGTTTCAATCATGCTTTTATTATGTTCACTCGTGAAAAACAAAGTATAGACTGACTTGAAAACTTATAAAAGGTTGGTATTTATGGTTTTGTGTGTCAGTTGATCTAGTGCTCTCTTATTGCACAGAACCTTTCCACGAACCACCAGACCTTCACTCTACCATATCCAAGTTCAAAATGATTTACAACATTCTTCTCCAATGAATAGTCGGATCAATAGTTTACCCAGATCAGCGTCTCAGACTGGTTTTCTGAACAAGTGTACGCTGCCGAGTTGAAACAAACCGTTCTAAATCTTGAACAAATTATCTCAAAGTGAGTTCAACACCCTTTATAATAAGACTGTTGAACAAATCATTCTCAGGAATTATCAGTCTAATAATGTGAGCACTGTTCGTCAGGGACAGATGTTGACCAGATCGTTTAAAGGCTCTAAACAAACTGCTACGGAAACTATAAAAGACCTGATATTTATAGTTTTCTACTAATCAAGATGGAGTTTGAAGCGCAAACTACGAAACTTCCTGTGACAAATTTTGACAAAGTAACGCAAAGTCAGCGTACAAGAAAACGTCATGGAAATCTTCTACCCAGCACAGTAAGAGCCATTTTTTGTGGTCCATCCAATTGTGGAAAGACGAATGCATTACTAACTCTACTCTTGCATCCCAACGGACTACGCTTTGAAAATGTCTACATCTTCTCGAAATCGCTTGATCAACCCAAGTACAAATTTCTAGAGAAGGTTCTTCAACCAATCGGAGAAATTCAATATTTTCAATACTGTGAACATGAGGAAGTAATTCAACCGAGTGAAGCACAGCCTAACTCTGTAATAGTCTTTGATGACGTGGCTTGCGATAAGCAGGATCGAATTCGAGCCTTCTTCTCAATGGGACGTCACAGACACATTGACTGTTTCTATTTGTGTCAGACGTATACACGAATACCAAAACATCTAATTCGAGACAATGCAAATTTTTTGGTTCTGTTTAGGCAGGATGAAATGAACCTCAGGCACATCTATGATAATCATGTCAACACAGACATGACATTTACAAAATTTAGAGACTTGTGTTCAACTTGCTGGAATAGTGATAAACATGCGTTTCTTGTGATTGATAAGGACAGTGAACTTGGACAAGGTCGGTATAGAAAATGTTTCGACTGTTTTCTAAAGCCTGACGACTTGAAGCCAGAATAAAGGGTGTAAAACTAATCGTGGAAAGCAGTATTCTTCAAGACCTTGTCCAATCAAGATGTCGTCCTCGAGAACTGAACAGCTCCAGAGACAAAAAGATCTCGCACAGCAATTGGCAAAAGCGAGTGACGTCATTCGTCGAAAGCATAAATTGATGAAATTGGGTAAAGAGACCTTTGAGCAGGCACTGGGTGAAACTTTTAGACCTATAGTGAATCCTCTGGAAAAACTTGTCGGTGACATGGAGTCGTTCAAGGATAATGTAAAAGCAGAAAAAGACGATGATTCAGTGAAAAATGAAAAGAAAGAAAAATTTGATAGCTATGAGGATAATTATGATGATACTATGCATGAATCATCATTTAAATCAGCTTTCAATGATGGAGATCGCACTCTAGAAAGTTTTGATGAGCAACCAACTACCTCACTCGATGAGGATACAAAAATGTACCTTACACAGTTGATAGGAAGGAGCAAAGATCTGGATTATACGTATGGTGTACGAAAACTATCAAAAGATAGATTAGTCATTGGTGATTCACCGATCAATTTCAGTGAAAGTTCTATTCACGTTGGTGATTTGACTCTACCAAGTAGTAAAGGTTTACTTGAACTTATTTTTAAAAAAATTCCCGAAGAATCCATTATAACAGCTGAGGACGTGAAAAATTATAAGAAAATTCTTCTAACAACAAACGCTCACAGAAAACACTACAGTGCAGAAGGTGAAATACGTGAGAGTAAATCCTATAAATATACAAATTTTATTGATAAACTAATTTCGAAACCAACAGCGAGAAAAAGTGGTGGTAGAAAGAGTTATTCGGGTACAGGTATCTTACCACAGTACATGACTGCAAGAGAGGAAAATCAGTTGGACTACGTGTATTGGGATGATCCGAATGAATTGGTGGATCGATTACGTTTACTTTTAGCATCTCAGTCGGCTGGAAACCCGAGTCATTCAAACGAAATTCTATCAATCATCGAGGAGCTTCGAGAGGCAAACATCATTTATTAGAAGGTGTTTTCAATTATTTTACATCAGTTTCAAGATGAGCATTGATGTGTTCGGACATCATCTCGATCGTAGTGGAGGTTTGACAGCACAGCGAGGACCTCCTGGACTTTCTGGAGCTGGTTTTAAGGTTAATTCACAGGGCCATTACGATCTTGAGGGAAAAAGAATGTGCAATATAGCTGATGCTCAGGATCCAAACGATGCAATTAATTTAAAATCTACACAAGACTTGATAAAAGTTCAAACCGATCTGACCAATAGCATTTTACGGTATTTAAGTGAAGAAGTTAAAAATAATTTAGTACTCATTACTCAATTGGAAACCAAGTTGAAAGCATTGGAAAAAGAATATGGTGGATCTAAAACTGCAGTTGGTGAAGGAGTTGCATAGGCCAGCAAGAAAAAATTATAAACGCAGAAGTGTTGATGTTCGAGGTATTGATGAGACCTGGCAAGCTGATCTCGTTGAAATGCAACCCTATTCAAAGGAAAATAAGGGCTACAAGTACATCCTGACAGTCATTGATATCTTCTCAAAATTTTCCTGGGCTATAGCTGTAAAGAATAAAACTGGTCAAGATGTTGCAGCTGCAATGAAGTCAGTGCTGGACCAGGGACGTGTACCAAAACATTTACATGTTGATCGAGGCAAAGAATTCTACAACTCGCACTTTCAAAATCTCATGAAACACCATAAAATTAATATGTACTCTACATTTAGTAATTTAAAAGCGTCAATTTGTGAACGATTTAATAGAACATTAAAAAATAAAATGTGGATGCAATTTAGTCTGCAAGGCAGTTACAAGTGGTTAGAAATTTTAGAAAATTTAATTTTCTCATACAATTCTACTGTACATCGAACAATTAAAATAAAACCAAAAAATGTAAATAAAACGAATGAGAGAAAAATCTTATTTAATGTGTATAAAAAATTCATTGTAAAATCCCGGAAAAAGAGAGAAAAATTTAAAATTGGTGATAAAGTACGAATCAGTAAATTCAAACATGTTTTTGAGAAAGGCTATACACCAAACTGGACGACAGAAATCTTTACAATTACACGTATTGGCAACACTGAACCAACGACGTACTTGCTGAAAGATTATCAAGATAATCCTGTATCTGGTAGTTTTTATCAACAAGAAATTTCTTTAGTTAAAAATTCTGATGTATATTTAATTGAAAAAGTACTTAAAAAACGTGGTAATCAAATTTATGTAAAATGGTTAGGTTTTGATAATTCTCACAATAGCTGGATTAATAGAGATACTGTGTAAAAAATTTTTAGTTTAATAAAGAATGATTTTTAGTAAATAAAAAATGTTCTCATTTTATTATGCGCATATTCTCATGTCAATAACTCAATAATAATACACAATTATTTTTTAAAATTTTTTTATTTAACACATTTTTTTTTCTCTTCATTTACAATTGTTTTACACAAATTGTTTAAATGAAATGTAATGAGTTCATAAAACAATCTTGGAATATATACATAACGTAACCTCTCTTCTTGCAGTCTTTTTAAAAGCATTGGAAATTTAATTTTTACAAACTTTTCTACACTTTCAACTGTACAAATATCATTTTCTTTGTGCACTAATCGTGCAGTTAAATATATAATATTGTTCACAACAAACTGCACTGGTCCTATTTTTATATCCACTAAATTTTGTCCAATACATGGAAGAAGATTTTTCAATACTTTAAACGTTGTTTCATTCAATGAAAATGGGTATGATGTATCCTTCTCATCAGTTCGTTGTAGAGTAATCAAGCGTTCATTCAGGAAGATTGTAAATGTCATTCGAAAAGCATCACAGTCAAAGATTTGTGGATTCATTTCATGTTGGAAAAATTTTGAAATCAATGTAAAATGACTGGTGAAGAGTTCCCATTCCTCTGGAGAAAATATAATCCTGGATTGAGGAAAGCCACCGGACAATTTCACTTTTACTGATAAATTTTGCAAATTATTAACATTAACACCAACAACAACTTGCTTGGTAAAAGATGAATTGAGATTGTATGTCGTACAGAGTAACATTTGATTCCTTGGAAGATACGCCATTATTCGTCGTCAGCAGATTGAAATTCAAACTGATTGTACCTTCCACCCAAATATTTCAAGTTTACACGTCCTCTGTGTATTTCTTCTTTTAATTTCAGAAAAGCAACAGTTTCCTCATCATCGTGGAAAAAAATTTCCACCATACGGTGAGGTAAAAACACTAGATATTCTGCGTTAACTTCCACTACAGCTCTTAGTCCATATTTTGTTTTAAGTTTTTTCAAGTCTGTTAATCGAAGAATTTCACCAATTTTCAGCTCTTTCATCGATTTAATAGAAAACACACTATTTGCCACTTGGTTTAACTGTTGGAAATCCATTCTCTTGTTCTTGCAGAGATAATCCTTTAAAATCTCGAATCACTACCTCAGTGTCTTCTCGAAACTTTATCAACTTTGTAATTGTTTCAATACTTTTTAACAGTCCACTTAATTTAACTTTGATTTCTTTTTACAACTGTTCAACTCTTGGCATAACGTGTATAAATGAAAAATTTAACTGGCACACTACGCTTTTTATATCTTCGGTTTACCCCACCACTTTTGCACACTTCTCACATAATCCCCTCTTTTTTTTATAGAGAGATGACTCATCGAATGTTCTAGAAGGTTGTCGAAGGTTACTAAAAAAATTGTACGCAGAATAGAACAAAGTGCGATTGAAATAATCCCCCCCACCTCTCTGACCCCCCCCTTAAAAAAGTTCTAGAAGTTTCTCGAAGATTAAATTACGCATCAAATAAATGAAAAATACCCCCACCATCTCCACTGAAATCGAATGTTCTAGAAGCTTCTGGAGGGTTATGCAGGGGTCACACGTGCAAAAAAAGTAACCCCCACCACCTAAAATCGAAATTTTTTAGAGGGTTCTGGAAGGTCACACACACGTATGTAAAATCGGTGATTCAAATTTCACAGAATTACGCAGTATATTTTTCATGTAATCCCCCCTTTTTTCAAGATTAAATGAGCCCCACCTTCAAGGGTCTTCTTCTTCATCTTCTTCATCTTCATCTTCTTCTTCTTCTTCATCATCATCATCATCATCTTCTTCTTCTTCTTCTTCTTCTTCTTCTTCTTCTTCATCATCTACTTCTTCTTCTTCTTCATCATCATCTTCTTCTTCTTCTTCTTCTTCTTCTTCATCATCTACTTCTTCTTCATCATCATCATCTTCTTCTTCTTCTTCTTCTTCTTCTTCTTCTTCTTCTTCTTCTTCTTCTTCTTCTTCTTCTTCTTCTTCTTCTTCTTCTTCGATTTTATAAAATTCTTCAGGTTCCAAATCTTTTAAAGATTGGACGGATTGTATGCTGACTGCTTTGTTTAATTTTGAGAAATCCATTTGTCTTCCTATACAGATAAACGTTCAAGAGTTCGTATTACTGCTAGTCTGTCTTCTCTATATTTTATTATACTTTTGATTTCTTTAATATGCTTTAATAATACTCGCACTTGTAGTTGAACTTTTTGATTATTCTCTTCAACAGTTTGCTTATACATTAACTTTTACTTGCACTTTTATTAAGATGTACATGTATATTAGCTGCTAAACAAGAACTAAATTCCCGACCAGAAGTTTCTCCTTTTATACTCTCAAATCTTCTAAAAGCTTCTCAAAATTACGCATCAAATAAATAAATTAAAAATACCCCCCACCTTCTACTGTATAGGAATTTCTATAACACCCCCCCCCCCCCCACCTCTCTGACCCCCGATAAAAAAGTTCTAGAAGTTTCTCGAAGATTAAATTACGCATCAAATAAATGAAAAATACCCCCACCATCTCCACTGAAATCGAATGTTCTAGAAGCTTCTGGAGGGTTATGCAGGGGTCACACGTGTAAAAAAGTAACCCCCACCACCTAAAATTAAAATTTGTTTAGAGGGTTCTGGAAGGTCACACACACGTATGTAAATTAAATTTCACAGAAATGTGCGATGTATTCTTATGTACTCCCCACCCTTATTCTAGGTTATGTACTTTACTCCGAGACAAACCCCCTTCTTTCAAGGTTAAGTTCCTTACCCCCACTTCCTTTCTGAAGGTTACCCCCCCCCCCCCTCCAAATATTCAAATTACACGTGTAAATGTCCCCCACCAAGGTCACACGCACGTGCTTAGAGGGTTCTGGAAGGTTAAACACGCGTATGCAAAATCGGTGATTCAAATTTCACAGAATTGTGCAATTCCCCCCCCCCCCCCCCTTTCAAGGTTAAATTCCTTACCTCACCTACCTGATGGGGCTCTAATTAGGCATCGCGTTACATACCTAGTTTAAAACGAGCCATACACTATGACGTCATCAAAATCCTGGCTCCTGATTGGTCCATTTCGTTGTAAAGGTCGCTTCTGATTGGCTCTCACACAGACACACACATACATAGCTCACATGTACACACACTAATCTGTCCAGAGTCGCCACTGTATATCTACTTATATTTATCCTGTTTATTGAAAATGTTGCAAAAAATAGTCAAAAAAATAGTTTAAAATATTTTTTAACGCTGGTTTTCGTATTTTCGTATTTTTGGGTTTTTATTGTGGGATCCATAAAAAATAGTTATTACTAAAAAAATGGTTTAATTAATAATTTTGCATTATTTTTTGAAGTCTCCTAAAGGAAAACTGAGTTTGTCGATTGAGGAATATTGATTTTAAATAATTCTATGCCATTTCTACGATAAAGTTTTTTTTTTCCTATGCAAAATACATGGTAGACTTTGAGCGCTTTAAGCGACCTCTAAATATGTCTTTTATTTAAAAAAAAACAGTGGTAATTTTTTTTCAACGTAGAACAATTCTAGGGGATGAGAATATTAAAATTCCGATTTTACATTTTTTGGACCACTTTATATTTTGCCAAGGATAAAAATATGCTTGGACTATTTGCTTGAATCAAGAATAATTACCCTTAATTCAAGTACATATTCTTGATCCAAAAATACATACCTGGGTCAATAATAAGTTATTCTTGATCCATGAATGCATACTTGGGTCAATTATAAGTTATTTATGATCCAAGAATAATAATACTAGTTCCGATCCTAAGGATAATTTGCATTTAATCCAATGCAATAATGCATTGGTACAAGAAAACATTTCTCTCAGTGTATTAAAATAAAGATTAGTAATTCCTTAGCTTATAATCTAGAAAAGTTCAATAAATAAACAAATGAGAGTAAAATTTTAACTTAATTTATTGTTTCGTTATGCAATAGTAAAGAAGATCCGCGAAACATAATTGGACTCCGAGTATATTCAGTATAAAAAGAATACGCGGACGCAGAGCTAGGGGAAGGATCAGGAATAAAGGACCAGTCAGGGCTTAGGTTTGGAAAAAAGGATTTCAACATCGAGTCATTGACAAAATGTTGACAATATTATTTGTCTCAAAGTACATCGCCGGAGCACTAATCGCGAAGAATGGATTGATTGTTACTTTGAATCTTACTAATATTAAAAATTGATTATGTTTTCACAATTAACTTAATTAACACGCGTAGCTCGTTGTGATGTACAGACTTAAAGACTAGAGTTTGCGAAATTGAACGCTTGAGGTTGAACAACTTTTTTTTGTTTTGTTTTGTTTTTTAAACCGTATTAATCACGGTGCAAAAAATGAAGACCTTCTTCCTTTCTCAAGATTTACGAACGCGATCTTGTACATTTTAAGTCGTGCATCACTGCTTCTTTGTTTTCTAAGCTAAAAATGACAATTAATAACGATTGTGCTTATCAGTCATCGATTCTATGCTGAAAAATTCATTTATCCAGGAAACAATCTAAGAATATTAGACGTTTTTTTTTTAAGAATATACTTCGAAATTAAAAACAGATAAATCACAATTCAAAACGCACGTTCTAATAAAATTGATAAGAAAAATGGTTCGTACTCGCATACATTTTACGGAAAAGAGGTTTTAGACTTGCCAATAATAAAAAAAAAAAACAGTAGTCACTGAACAAAATCCTTCAAACTCTTGGAATAAAATAATCTACTGACCCACTGTTTCCCAGTCTCCCCTAATATTTAAAATTAAAATAAAACCGTTTTTTTCTCGATTCGAATATTAGTTTTCAAGTCGTCGAGTATGACGGTACTTAAAAAAACATATATACAACAAAACGACTTGAAAATTGTTCCTCTTGTCGAATTTTTCACAAGAGAAAACTTGAATGCATGCTTAAAACCTCTTTTCATAACGGAAACTTATTCTACGATTATGATATAACAATGTACTACTCAACTTGGTTTTCGATCTAATGTTTCAGTTTATAAAACTAAAACTTTACTCGAATCGGGTAACTAAAAATTGATAATTATAATTTAACTTTGCTTTTGCTTTTTTAATAAAATAACAATTTAGTGTCGTTTCACATGATTCGAAATATATTCTTGTTTGAAAGCTTTTTACTTCTTTTTCAGTCTCTGCTAAAGAACAAAAAAGATTGCTTACTTTAAACAAAGACTGCTTTTTATTTCTTTACTATCTATAAACAAAAACAAAAAAATATATATAAGTTTTTCTGCTATGCGAACAATAAAAATTGACAGGTCAATTATTGAGATATGAAGTGTAAAATTTCAGTCATCGGATTTATTATTATTATTTTTTTTTGTTTTGTTTTAAATCACACTTACACATCGTTAACAGAAACAAAAAATGGAAGCAATCGTTATTTACATCAATCGGGCTATACAGCTTTTTTAGCACTTGTGGAATGCCTGTCACCAAAAGCGGCTCGTCTAGATCAGTATAAATATATATAGTGTATATTATAAATATGAGTTTCTTGCGAAGGATATGTCAAGGAAAGATTTTACAAAATTTTCAAGCATAAAGAAGAAACTCGAAACGATTCTTAATCTACAGATGTGTGAGACTCCTACAATTAAAGGGATATTTACAATCTTATTTGCCCTTTTACAAAACCATTTCGTTTATTCTAAGATTTGAAATACAAAAACTTTCTTTCTTCTATTAAATATTGTCTTTGGATTCTATAAATAAATTGATTATTGTTTTTTTTCGCAAAACTGCGTCATTTTTAAAGTGATTAAAAAAAGGTACTCTTTTCAAAGTTATAAAAAGAAAAAAAACGTTTATTAAAGTGACAAAAATTGTGTTTTCGTATTTTCGTAAAAGTATAAGAAATACAGGGTCTTTTATTAAAACTAAGATGGAAGGTCTGATTGAAACAATCCTTCTTTTTTTTTGGAAGGAATTAATTCGCAAATATCCAATTTTATACTATGTATATACAAATATTCGTGTTTTTATAAAAAGAGTATTTAGATAGCTTCGCTCATAACTCTAGTTTAATTAACTTAAGAAAAAGATCTTTTTAGGGAATTTTCTATTTTCCTACAACTGTACAAGGGAAAAAAATTAGTTCAATAAAATTTACTTGATATTAATTTACTTTCTCATAAAGCTCGGTAAACATATATAAACTTTGTGAATTGTTAAAACTATTACAACAAAATTTGATGCATTTTTTACAAAACTGAAGTTGACAAAAAACCGAAACTGCCATTGATAAAAAATCTTAAGTTTTTGATTATTATTATTTTTTTTTTAATGATTAAAAGTCAAGAAAATTTTAATAAACTTATTTTGCTTCGTTTAGGGAAAGAGAAAATTATCTCCTATTTATCAGGTAAAAAATGTCGCAATGAAAATTACAGTACTCGACCCAAAAGAAAAAGAAATTATAATTCAACAATTTAAGAAAAAAAAAAAAAATTAGAAAATCGTTCAATTAAATAGTGTAATGAGTTCAACATTATTCTCGCAGTGAAAAGTTTCTTAAAGACAGGCAAAGCCACAGTGCTCAGTACTATACGCCTAATGAATTCTTGGTGTCTGCACTATCTAAAAAGAAACTGTCTCTTACTTTTGAGATCGCATTATAAATAGCATCGAGATCGAGCGCCACGATTGGATCTTGTTTTGCAATTGAAAAAAAAAGTTTTTTTTCTTCATAAAATCTAAGAGAATTGAGACAAGCCCCTTTGTAAGATCAACTTTAAAAAGAGACTTGTCTTATTTGAAATTATAAAAGAAGAAAAAAACAATTTATATTTATATATATTTTAGAGCGTGCAAGTCCTACGAGCGGTAAATAGTATTGTCATTAAAAAATATCAATCCGGATTATATTTGGCAAGCGTGCTCGTGATTCTGGAAGATGAAATTCTTGCAGAGACGATGAAGCGAAATTGGGGAACGAAAGGTGCCGATAGCTACGAGAAAGCAGTTCGCAGTCCTTTCAAGTGCTTGTCCCAAAGTGAGTAATTTTCACTCGAGTACCATCCAAGTTTGATCAGCGATTTAATCGACTCTTTATAATTGTGAGCAATGTCGTCGAAAGTCAAATATAAAATGACTTTGTAAAAGTCAATGATTATTATTAATAATCGTTTAGCTGACGACAAATCAAATTTACTGGCTGGAGAGCTGAACATTGTTTGACGGTTTTTTATTTTTTCGAAATTGTTGCCGCTCTTCTCATCACTCTTGATGTTGGGACAATTTTCATTCTGTAATTGCTTTAATCTGCTTGAATAATCTTGACAAAAGGTGTTTGCTAGAGATCATTGTCGATAAGTCTGCTGTGGAATTCCATTGCAGGGTGTCACATAGTCACCAATCATCAAACTTGGATTCACTGGATAATGCGAGGTATTTCCAAGCACCAGCGATTGCTGGAAATTAACACCAAGCTGTAGAGTGAAAATCACGCAAGCAAAACCATCTATTTAGTATCCACTTTCAATTTCTACTTTTTATTCCAGCGAGCTTTATCATTTTTATCAACAAACTATCAATTACAATTCATTTTAAATAATTGATTGATTATTTTACAGAACGTCTATCGAATTGTCAAAATTCTTGAAATTATCCTGATCCCTAGACACTCTGATTTTATCTCTCAAAAGTCTGTTAAAAAAGGCGAAATTAAATCTATCAGTGAATTTGTTTTATTAAATTAATATCTCGATAGTTAAAATCAGTATAAGTCAACTTTTAAGAAATTAATCATAGCAGAGGAAAATTGTTATAAACCAAAAAACCTATATTGTTAAAAATCAGACAAAAATTTCGCACTGGAAAGATTGAAATAAACGTCCTTTTAATCGATCGAGATTGAAATTCACTTGCATTCAATTCGTAGAGTGTAATATCCAAACGCTTTCAATTTGCCCAGATTGAATTTAATATGTGTGTGATCGAATAAAAGAAAAAAAAATTTAACAAAAGTAAAAAATGCTCTAAAAATTATTTACGTGATAAATCAACAAAATAAATTGATTTAATTATAACCCTCCAAAGCAGAATATGACAAACTGAAACTTAACCTCACTTTCTGTCAAAAGGCAAAATAATGAACCTCTATATTTATAATACATATTTCCAATTTAGATCGCCTTTTTCCTAAAATTTGTTGGAAAAAGGAAATAGAATAAGTGACACGATTAATTTGAAAGACGTAAACAAATCTTTTCAGATTTATAAAAAGAAACAGAGTGTTTTTGTAAAAAACAAAAAGTTCTCAATTTTAATTATAATGAAAGTTTTGTGAGAAAAGTTATAATAGAGTATTTAGGAAGTTTAAAAATATGATAAATGATTTTTTGCATATTTTAAACGAGGTTTCCACATTTTTAAAATTAAAAAATTTTATTATTCGTTTCTGAGACAAAAGATTTAATCTTGGATCCACAAAATAACTAGCTTTGATTTAAGGAAATTTTCTGTGAGGCGTTAGTTATTTAGGAAGTTTAAAAATATTTTAAACTATGTTTCCAAGTTTTTAAGATCAAAAAATTTTATTATTCGTTTCTGAGAAAAAAGACATCTTGGATCCACAAAATTATCGAGCTTTTTATAAGCTTAGAAAAATGTTATTATTCGTTTCTGCCCAAAAATTCTTCATCTTGGATGCACAAAATCAACGAGATTTGGTTAATTGAAGTTTTCTGTGAGCTATTAGTAATATTTTTTTAGTAATTTAAATGATTATTTAGCATATTTTAAAGTAGGTTTCCAAATTTTAAAGATAAAAAAATGTTATTACTCGTTTCTTAGAAAAAAGCCTTAATCTTGGATCCACAAAATTCACGAGATTTGCTTAATGGAAATTTTTTGTGAAAATTTTTAGTAGGGTATTTCTGTAGTTTAAATTTTTTTTCCCTAAACATCCTACTTACACTTTTCACAGAAAATTTCGATTTACCAAATCTCAATGATTTTGTCAATTTAAAATTAAGTCTTTTTTTTCAGAAACGAATAATAAAATTTTTTTCATCTTAAAAACTTGGAAACCTAGTTTAAGATGTGTAAAATAAACATTTATAATATTTTTAAACTTCCTAAATTTTTGGTCAGAAAGGAATAATATAATGTGTTTATTTTAATCATGAAAAATTAAAAGCGTAATTTTAATTATGCCAAATAAATACTTAAAATATTTTTAAGCTTTCCAAATTTCCTGCAAAAAATTTTTAAATAGAATTTTCATAAACAAAATCTCACTTATTTATGAACTTAAGATTAAATCTTTTTTCTCATTAACGAATAATTAAATTTTTAATCTTAAAAACTTGGAAACAAGTTTAAAATATGCAAAATAAAAATTTATATTTTTAATCTTTCAAAATATTCTATTAAAACTTTGCTCACACAAAGCTTTCATTATAATTAAAATTGAGAACTTTTCGTTTATTAAAAAAACACTCTGTTTCTTTTTATAAATCTGAAAAGATTTGTTTACGTCTTTCAAATTAATCGTGTCACTTATTCTTTTCCTTTTTATCAACAAATTTTAGAAAAATGCGATCTAAATTGGAAATATTGTAGAGAGGTTTTGTTTTGACAATGGTTTTGATTTTTGACAGAAAGTGAGGTTATTAAGTTTAAGTTTGTCGTATTCTGCTTTAGAGGGTTTGTTTTAATTTAATCAATTTATTTTTCTGATTTATCAGGTAAATAATTTTTTGAACATTTCTAACTACATACTGTTAAGTTTTTTTTTCTTTTACTTGATCACACACACTTGTGGTTTTCAGAAATTAATTTAGAAAAAAAAAAAAACACTTTATTCACTTTGTCCGTATGAATTGAAAGCATATTTAATTCAATCTGGTTTGGATTTTACACTCTACGGATTGAATGCATGTGAATTTCAATCTCGATGGATTGTAAAGACGTTTATTTCAATCTTTCCAGTGTGAAATTTTTGTCCGTTTTTAACAGTGTACTTGAATGAATTTACAAAAAATACTTACAAGCATAGGTGCAAATATAAAAACTCTGATAACACTTTTGATCATGCAAATTGTTGATTAATTTTAAGTTAATTGTAATTTTTTTATTTATAATTATAGTTAATTGAAACCTAAGTTGCTGTGTTTAATTTTATGAAATTAATTTTGTATTGAATTCAGATTAAATTAATTTCTTATGAAAACTGAAAAGTTAATAAATGTATAATATAAGAAAAGCTCGCTGGATTTATAAAAGTTTATGAACTTACAGTGGCAGGAGAAGTGAACATATTTGGTGTAATTCCACCTCCAATTAATTGAGCTGCTTGTGTGCTTGTAGCTGTTCCAACTCTTCCGCGACCAGTACTTGAGATCAAACCAGGATGAATATTAGGCTGCCCACCTGTTATTTGCAAATTAATTGTCCTTTTAATACCATTCTCATAAATTAAGTCAAACTATTGAAATTTTAATCTTAGAAAAAAAAAAACAATGAATGAAAGCCAGCAGCATTTCTTTGCCAAAAATTATACTTTTGCACACATAAAAAATCAAAGGAACATTCGTTACTACTTGTAACTTTTCTATAATACAAAAACTTAAACAATCACCGATTAAAACTACTTTTCAGCTCTTAAAGTAGTAAAAGAACTAAATAATAAAAAAAAAATACTTGTACAAGGCAAGCAGTAAAAAATAACTGTAAAGTAAGAATAGAAAAAAAACAAACAAACAAAGCAAGCAACGAAAATAAACAAAACGAAAAAAAAGAAGCGAATTAACAAAAAAGCAACAAACATTGAAACAAGTAAAAACGACAAAAGGAACAAAAAAGAAAAAACAAACGACGAAAATAATTGCAAAACAGAATAGAATCAATAAATTAGAAGAAAGGTATTTATAATAAAATGTCAGTGTGAGAGTTGCTCAACTTAATAAACGTTTATTAAAAAATATAGTATAAAAATGTCACTTTTAATCGGCAAGAGTTTAAGTTTAATTTGAAGAATGACATTAAAATTAATTTGATATTACGTTTTTTTATTCTTTAATTATATAAATTCAAACACTCTGATTATTCACGATGCAAAGCAAAGGGGCATTTTGTAGTTGAGGATTAAAAACGCATTTACCTTCCCCAAATAATTCGTGGAGGTGTCTGGCATGCTCTAACGTCATTGACATTTCTTACGTAACTTATTACATCTAAAAGCAATTAAACTATTTTTTCCTATACAGTTTTCTGTTTTTCGTTCCTCTATTTGTATAAAGCGCCAATCCGATCACCATTAGAATCCGTCAGCTAGGGCCGAAATGTGCTGACCCCATTGGTATTTTGCATCGCAAATACCTTATATAATGAAAAAAAATTGTTGTGTAATTTTTTTACAAAACGGTATTTACATCGCAAACAGATAGAGAATACTCGTGCAGCATCAAATGCCAGGCATCCTTACCAATTGCTAATAAATTTGAGTTTACTCCTCCACTTGTATCCATTGATACTTCCCCAAGGCCATTCACCGATATTCCATTAACCATGTTAACAGCCTGTCGAGCACCTTGAGCATCTAAACTTGTCCAATAAGATTCACTTGGTGATGTATTATTTAAACCGGGCGGAGGTTGAGCCGCAGCTCCTGTATACCTAAAGTACGGATTTTTCAAATCTAAGGTGTTGCTGCTGCTCTCCATATTTGTACCTTCGACTTTTAAGTCTATAGTCACGTCGTACGATTGCCTGAAAGCAATTTAAAAAATAATTAATTTAAATATAATTTAATTCAAGTACACAAACTTTGAAGTTAGTGATATAAAAATAGCACTTTTTTGCGAATTTTTTTAAAAGAAAATATTAATGTTTCTTTCATAAGTGTTTCAGATATGCACAACTTTTGAAGTCTATTTCTTTAAATTTCCATTAAAATGTATTGAGAATTACCGCAGTGAGAGCAAATTATCGGAGACAATTAAAAAAAAAAAAACACTGCGGTGCACACTATAAGTCTTCTCAAGAACATAAATTTTTGGTAAAAATGATTCATTTTAAAGTAAATCTAGGTCGCAACGTTGTCCTTTTGTTAAATTTTTTTTTTATTTTGGCACTTGTTTCAAGTCAAAATTTCGAATTTTTTTTTAGATCGAATTTCAAAGTATTAACTTAAAACAAATTAAAAAAAAAATCTTTCTAACAAAAAGACAACGTTGCTACCTAGATTTACTTCCAAATTAATCATTTTTACCAAAAGTTTATATTTCAGATGATTTTGTAAAGACTTAATAGTGTTCACCGCAAAGTGGTTTTTTTTAAACTGTCTCCGATAATTTGCTCTCACTGCGGTAATTCTCAATATTTTTTAATGAAAATTTTACGAAAAAGTTTTCAAAAGTTGTGCATATATACGCCGAAACATTTAGTAAAGAAACTTTAATAGTTTCTTTTAAAAGAAATCCCAAAAAGTGCTATTTTTATACCCATTATCCTATACCCCTTTCCCCTTAAGGAAGTTCACTGTATTGACATAACCTTAAACTAAAAACTGGCTTTTCCCACGTAATAAAAATATTATTAAAATTAATTTTACTAAATTTGGAAAGATCCAGTTGTAGATTTTTCAGAAAAAATTAAATTGAGCTAAAATTTGTTGTTAAATAATAATTATTTAACGTTTTATAATTTTACATTAAGGGCATGTGATGGAGAATGACGTCACTGGTATAGGAAAAATCTGTCCGTAAACTTTCTCTCAAAATAATAAATATTTTGACACTTAACTTTGTAGAATTACTTAAAATATCATTAGGAAAGTCTCTTTGACCCAAATTTGTTTAACTGTTTTATTTGTTTTTGAAAAATTAAAAAAATTAATTTTAAGGCAAAATTTAAATAAATTTGGGTCAGAGAGACCTTCTTAATTATATTTTAAGTAACTCCACAAAGTTTTGTGTCAAAATATTTATTATTTTAAGAGAAAGTTTACGGGCAAATTTTGCTTATACTAGTGACATCATTCTTCATCACATGCCCTTAAATCTGTAGTAAAAATCTGTGATTATTATCCAATTTTAACAAATATTAGTTCATTTTTCTCGTTAAAAATTCTTTACAATTTTGTTTGTTAAGTTTTGTTAAATATTATTTTGTTAAAAATTAATGAAAAAAACGAATTTTAGTTGTTTAATAAATTTAGACAAAATATTCTTTAACAACATCTAACAAATAAAATTGTAGATGATTTTTTAACGAGAAAAACCATTTTATAGTCCGATTTCAAATTTTTATTTTTTTATTTTAAAGCTGAAAAACAAGGCGTTCTATACCTAATAGATGGTTTGTGCTTTAAATAAAATTTACGGTAGAAAAAAGTAAAAAATTTCGAAAATTGTCGATGATTTACCCATTTTGTTTATAATGTTTTTTTCTGTGCAAATGTATTTAAAGTGTATTTAATACTGCCTCAAATGAGCTTTTTATGAATTACATTGATGATAAATTGACTCAGTTATTGCATTTTTCGTATTTACCATCACAGTATTTTATTTAAGGAATTACAGTACTTTATATTTTTTTGCTCTTTTTAATTGTTGCAAGCGGTACTTGTCATCTTATAAAAACTTTTTTATATTTATTTTAGTAAATTTCGGTAAAATATTGAAAGTTGAAAATAGTAACAATATTTTTTAAAATTGATTTTCCGGAAAAATACTATGATTATAAAGACAAAAATATAATAACTCAGCCAGTTTTTATTCAATTTAATCCAAAAAAAGCTTATTCGATTCAGAATTAAATACATTTAAAAATCCCTTTGCGCAGAAAAAACATTCTAAAAAAAATGTGAGCGTAAATCATTGCCAAAGTTAAAATTTGTTTTAAAAAAATTCCAATTTTCTAAATTTTTTACTCTTTTTCTACTGTAAATTTTATTTAAAACACAAATTTTCTAGGAGGAATAGAAAGCCTTGTTTTTCAGCTTTAAAATAAAATTTAAAAAATTTGAAATCAGACCAAAAATGACGAAGTAACAGTATGTTTTATACAAAAACTGCAGAAAACCGGCCTTTTAGCTGTAAAATGAAATTTTGGAGGTGGAGGGGAAATTTAATACATACCATTTTTTTTAGTTTTTCATGAAGAAAAACTTAGGCTAGGTCCGATTCAAAGTAATTTTTCACTGTTACACAGTGTTATTATTTAACAACAAATTTTAGCTCAACCTAATTTTTTTCTGAAAAATGTACAACTGGGTCTTTCCAAATTTAATGAAATTAATTTTAATAATATTTTTATTTGATGGGAAAAACCAGTTTTTAATTTGAGGTTCTAGCAATGAAGAAAATTTCCTTAATAAATTACATATTTTATTGTATAATAACAAGGATCACAGCGGTTTTTTTTGTTCAATTTTAGGTAAAAAAGGGGATTTTTAAAATTAGTAAAAACATAATTATAATAATATTTCAAGGTTTCTTTTACGAAATTTTATTGTTTCATTAGAAGTTAAAAGCACATTTATCACGGTTTTTTTTAAATTTGTTGTCAGTCAATTGTTCTGACGTTTTTTAAAATTTTATGATTTAAAGGTTTGTTCTTGAGTTGTTTTCTAGATGTTGTGGAATATTTACCATGAATAAAAAGTTGTTTTTATTCTGAATATACATTAATTTTAAAAATAAATACATTTTATGATCTCTAAAATTCATAAATATATTAAGCATTAAAAGATTTAACACCTCTATAACTTGATAACTTGAATTTGTAGCTTTTAAAAACTATTTTTTATATTAAAGTTTATAGATTAATTCTAAATATTAAAATGTGGAGCAGATGTGTTTTTTTAAAGTAAAGAACAACTTCATGACATTCGATTTATTTTGCATAATATTTTTTATTCTTAGAAAAATATTTAATATTGTTAATTTATTATTAATTAAAAGTAAAAAAATTTGCAGATTTTAAAACATTTACTGAAATAAAAAAATCTTTTGACCGCAAATAATTACTTGTCAAGATTTTTACGTTTTTTTTTTCGATGACAGTTCATAAACAATTGATATCAATTTTTAATTTGAGCCAGAGGAATGACGCAAAACCATAGGACAAAATTCATTTTCTATTTATGAAAAATCTAGAATATCTATTTTAATTATACGTTATAAACATATTCTACAATCCCTAAGCTTCTAGAAAATATCTGTAAAGTATTGATTTTCAAATATTAAATAGTTGTTTTACGTTTTGAAAGAATGAAAAATTGATATAGGACAGGTTAAAAAGCTAACTTTTAGTAGTTGAAATTTCAAAAAAATATTTTAAATTGGTAAAGTAAATAAATATTTTTGCAGGAGTTTTAGAAAAACTGGTAAATTATTGACGTATAGAGGGGAATCGTCATAAATTATTATAATTATTGAGAAAATCTTGACGACATACAAAAATAATATTTAGAGAGAATCACCTATATACTTTAATACACTTCAAGTGAAGTATAATATTTTATTTTATTTAAAAAGTACGTCAAATTAAAATTTGATAAAAAAAAAAAAAATCGTTTAAAAATCTCTTACGGAATCAATGATATTTATAAATTAAGTTGGATGTCTCTGTATCCGCAAATTGTTAAGTTTGTACATTCTGACATTCAAAATCTATGGAAAAATATAATGTTCAGAAAACTATGAAAAACAATTTCACTTCGAGTTTTCGTTTTTAATAAAATATACATATTTGTTGTGAAAATATAATAAAAAAAACATGAAAAGTGGAAAAAACAGACACATATTGAAAAAGAAAAGTCAAAGGGGAGAAAAATCTTTATTTTAGGTGCTTTTTTTAAAAGGGGAGGGGAAAACTGTGATCCCTGCAATAATAAATTATTATATAAATAAATAATGTAAATACTGATTGATAATTACCTTTTGTTAGCAATTAGAATAACTTTTCCGGAAAGCAATTGACCGCTTTTGCAAAACAAAGGATTTTCGAGTAAACAGCGAACCTGGTACCAATGAGTTAAAGGTTCCGTTGGAGCTGTGCTCAGCCAAACCTGTTGTGTTGAACCAATGAATGCAACATCGAACCAAAAAGCAAGGCCGTGACAAGTGCCACTTTCTAGTATATGAAAATCGACGTCTATTTCTAAAATACAAAAAAGTACGGTTATTAATATGCGTGAAATATTATTTTAGATGGACAAAAAGCAACAAAATGAAAACTAGACTTTTAAAACAATGCATTCTTTATGAGAAAAAAAAATTTAACGAATAGTCAATTATTTAAATAAAAACTTATCTTTACCTATTTTATGTAAATCAGTCTCATCTGCGGTTTGGAAGTCTACAATGTGTCGAACAGATTTAGCCATACAAATGCGAATGTCAAAGGTATCGACAATAGGCTGCCGGAAATATTCTTTAATCGCGTGGTTCCTCATGGCAGACAAATCGACTCCGTGAAAACACGTTTGACACCAGAAATTAGCTTTGTTAAACTGCTCCATGTAGAGACTGTCGTCCGAAAATGGAGCAATGTGAAGATCTCCTCTTGAAGGAAACATCCTTCCTCCTAAATTAAAAGAAATAAATGTTTTTAATTATTTAAATGCCTAAAAAACATCTGAATAGCAATAAAAATCACTTGATTTAAAAATTAACCGCAGTATTCACACATCAAGAGAATACTTTCATATTTTCATTGAATTATGTATTAATTAAATTTCCATAAATAAAAAAAGTTATTACAATAAATGTTATTCTTCTTCAAAGCTTATTTTTTTCTTGTCAATGTTTACAACTTCGTGTGTTTTTGCTAAATTTAAAACTCACTTTTTCAAGCTTTTTTTTCAGAAATTGGCATTGTTAGTCATTTATTTATTCATTTACAAGTGAGAAAAAAACAGTTTGCGTTGTAAAAAGAATAATTTAAGATTTCGAAATTGGAAAATAAATTTTATATTATTTGTTTGAATAGGAAAACATTAAAATTGTTTTTGGAAAAACATAATAATCTATTGCAATTTTAAAAAACTTAAAATTGTGTCGATTAAATTTAGAACAAATTGAGAATATCAGAATGTGCGCCTCAAAGGATTACAACCTTGTTCAAAATTGCAATAAAACAAATCAGGAGTAATTGAAATTATAGTCAATTATAATTTGAATCAACTGAATCTCCATTAATCTTAGCAATTTAAAAAATAGATTTCTTGCAATAATTAATTATTCATTTAAATAGGGAACGTTAGCTTAGATCAAAACATTTTACTTCTAAAAATAGAAAAGATACGTGTTTTGTCAGTAAATAATAACTTGCAAAAATACATTTGCCAAAAATAAACTAATTAACAAAAAAAAAAGCAGTTCCAGATATATTTTATCCATGCTTACATTAAAAGGAAGTTGATTTTGATAACAAGAAAATAAACCGAGAATTTGGCTGAACAAAATTAGTGGACTTCCTGTAATTATGAATACAGGCTTCACAGTGACAATGAAGAATATTTTAGGGGAAATAGGGGACTGAATGTATAAAAATAGAGGACTTTTAGGATACTTTAAAAAGTTAATAAATAAAGATAACTAAATTATATATCCTAATTAATTAACAAGACAAAAACAAACAAAAGTATGAAAACTAATTTATTTTTTTTATTTCTTAAAAGCTTAACAATTCTCAAAAGAATGAGAATTTTAATCGATTAAATTTTGAAAGTTATAAAATTTGAATAAATTAAAATTCAGATAAATTTACGACTGCATTATTTATTATAAAAATTAAAATCAAATAATATTTAGAGATAAAATAGGAAAAGAAACAAAGAAACAAAGCAATATATTGAAAAATGAGAGAAAATCTTAAAAAAAAGTCCAACAAACTATGAAAAATTAAGAAAAAAATCGACAAATAAACTGCAAAATAAAACATGGTTAGAATAACATAAGAAAATTTAAAAATTGTATTAACAGAATGACAAATTCCTTTAAAAACTAAATAATTTAGAAAAATTTTCACAAATTGAAGAAAATTTAAAATATGGAATATGTAAATAAATTTAAAAAATCTTTAAATCTAAAAATTTTATAAAGGGGTAAATAAATTTGGGAAAAATTGGCAAAATGTAAAGAAAATTAAATAAATTTAAATCAAGAACGAATTGATCATGAGAAAAATTTATAACTTTTTCGAAATGTTATAAAACCAAAATTATATAAAATAACCTGAAATACTTTGAGTAAAAAGAAAATCTACAACACAAAAAGAAATTAAAAGCAAATAAAATAAAAATCTTTAAGAAATAGTATAAAAATACAAAAAAAAAAAAAAAAAACCTACTGATATTTTTTTTAAAAACATAAGAAATTCTAAGAAAAAACATACATTTTTTGATAAAATGATATATATTTAAAATTTTAAAGAAATAAAAACATGATTAATAAATTAGAAAATTTATTATTGATAAGTCAAAGAATGATAAAGGAAAATTATTAAGAAAGGAAAGAATTTATAATTAGGTTAGAAAATTTTTAAAATACCGGAACGATTTAAATTAAGGAGGTTCTCTCCATTGACATAACCTCAAACTAAAAAATAACTGTTCCTAACAAATAAAACTATTATGAAAATTAATTTCTCCAAATTTTAGAAGAACCAGTTGTATATTTTCCCAAATAAATTAGATTTAGCTAAAATTTGTTGTCAAATAATAATTATTTAACATTTTATGTTTTTTCCTTAAATTCAATGAACAACTGCAATTTTCATCCAATTCTGATAAATAATAGCTTATTTTTCAGGTTGAAACTTTCTCTACAATTTTATTTGTCAGGTTCTGTTAAATAATATTTTGTTTAAAAGTTATAAAACAAATAAAATCTTTCTTTACGTATTTTCTAAGCAGAATATTATTTAACAAATAAAATTGTAGAAAATTTTTCAACGAGAAAAATAAGCTACTATTTGTCGGAATTGGATAAAAATTACAGTTGTTAATTACATTTTTTAAGAAAAAACATAAAATGCTAAATAATTATTAATTGACAAAAAATTTTAGGTCACCTTTTTTTCTGAAAAATGTACAACTGGATCTTTCAATATTTGGTGAAATTAATTTGAATAATATTTTTATTTGGAGAGAAAACGACTTTCTGATTGAAGGTTATGTAAATGGAGAGAACCTCCTTAAGTTAAAATAAAGCACAAAACAATTAATTTTTGAATTTTAACTGTTAAATTTTGAAATAATTGTAATAAGGAGTGTCGACCTGAAAATGAAAATGAGTGGATTTTGCTTAAATTTTGTAAATCAACGTTCAACAGAAATTTTCTCCCAAAGTTTCATTATGCCTTATAAGGTCCTTTTTTTAAAAAAAATATTTAAATTTAACATGTGGCTAATTCTGCATAAAACTGCTCACACTTTTTCTTTCTCTCACATGAAAAATGAGCAGAAATTAATGATTTTCAAGTAGATTATTCTTTAATATTTCAGAATATTTCAAATGCGCATGCTATCAATTTGCGCGCGTGATTTGAAACAGTTTCGAAATAAATTATTTCCAAATAATAAAAAATATTAAATATTTGTAATATTAAATATTAAAATTATTTAATGAAAATATTGCATAAATATATATATATATATATATATATTTATTTTAAAATGAATTATAAATAAATGTTTATATTTTGACCAATAACCACAGTCGGTTCAGGACAGCCAGAAATTAAAGTTTGGGATCAAAAGTTTTTTTAAAATTTTTTTTACAAATTTCCATTTATTGTGAAAAATAGGGTTCTTTTAGGGACTAATGGCAAAATAGGGAACTTTTTGGACGCCTGTGAAGCCTGTAGAATACAAATTTTCATGAATAATTTTTTTTTTTTTTTTTTACCTGGTGCGAGCCACTTCTTTGCATGCAGATATGTTTCAAGCATACGCTCGTTATACAACATGTATCCCATGGGTTCACTAACTATGCAATCAACACGATCTGGCAGTTCAATCTCCTCTATCTTTCCGGCAATTACTATAATCTTATCTGACAAATTGTTGGCTGCGACTAATAATTCAGCGTGATTTGCCATATTACTCGCTTCAACGGCGTAAACTTTCTTTGCTCCAGCTTGTACAGCAAAGAAAGATAAAATGCCTGATCCAGCACCCACATCTAATACTATTTTGTCTTTAAAATCTGATATATTTCCAAGTATAGCCCGTTGATAGGTGCTGGTCCTTATATAATCCTGCATCATATTTTGTTGTTGGGACAAATACCCGTAAAACTGAAAATACTGCATTGCCGATGATTCTTCTGTTCTTTCGTTAAATGCCGATACACCTTTTCCATTTTTGAGCTTTAGAATTTGAGAATGGAAATGCCGGAAGTCTGAAAATTCGAAATTTTGTTTTTAAAAAAAGGGGCAAATGTGATACAATATAATAAAACTGACGTTTATTTTGTCTCGAATGTTTGGATTTTATTATTTATAAAAACTTGTAATTGAGGAGCACTTTTTCAAAATTTGATAAATCCATTCGAAATAGTTTTGTTTTAAGAAAGCGACAGACGTTGTGTCTTTATAAACATAAGTGGTAAAAAAAAGTTGAAAATAATTTCGCATCGAAGCGATCGCCAATATTAATAATCAGTAAACCAAAAAAATTATATTATTTATTATGCTTGTTTGTTTAATAAACAAAAATGGATTTATTTAGATTTGTTTCCGTATACCTGGTTTTTAAATACTGAATTAAATTAATAGAACAACAAATATAATGCATTAAAAAGTTTGTGAACTACTAAAATCTTTTAGATAATCTTCTATTTTGATTAGATATAACTTTGTACCAGGGCTAATGAAAATCACGATTTTTTTTTAAATTAAAAAAACAGTTCTTTTTATTTAAATTTGATTTTTTTGATTTAAATCAAAAATTGATTTTTTTAAAATATAACCAGTAAATAAAATCTCCAAATGTTTATTTGTAAGTAAATTATTAAAAAAATGAAGAAAAAATGAGAAAACAACCCAAGAATAAAACAGTGACGTAAAACAAGTCCAACAATAAATTTACAAAAAGAAAGAAAACCTAAAAATTTTATGAAAAAATAAGTTTAAAAAAATAGACAAGATTGAAAATTTTGTGAAATGGAAGAACGATGTTAAAATGAGAATATTTAGTACAAGATTAAATGTACATAATATAAAATAAGAATAAAATAAAAGCTTTCAAAAAAGTAGAAAATTGGGAAATTTAAAAAATATAGATAAAAGCATCAAATAAATGTTTTCAAAAATTCGTAATTATAAAACAAAAACTAAACAATTGAAAAGAAGGAAAAATGTTTCTAAAAAATGGAAAAATTAAAGAATTATTTAAAACGCAAGGAAGAACTAAAAAAATAGTGAAACATCAAGAAAATTAAATACATAGGACGAAAATGGAGAAATGTTTTTTTCCCTTAAAACTAACAAACTGTAAAAAAAATGTAAAAAGTACAAGAAATAATAAAATTTGGTTAGAATCTACTAAAAAATTAGAATACATAAAAATAAAATAAACAAATTTAAATATTTAAAGATAAATAAAAAGTTCACAAAATAAATTTAAAAATCCTAAAAAAAAAGATTAGGCAAATTAAACCAAAAACATTTTTTTAATATTACACTTACAAGTTCAAAAATAAATTTAGAAAAATTAAAGAAATTCTAAAAATTTTACGAAAGAATATTATATATAATATTATTATAACAAAATTGTGTAAAATAATATTAAATAATTTGCATAAAAAGAAGAAAATTAAAGAAAATCATCAAATAAAAAGACAAATGCAAAAAAATATGAAAAGTAAAAGGAGAAAAAATCTTAAAATTTTTTAAAAATAAGAAATGTAAGATAAAAGGTAAACAATTTCGAAAAAGTGAAATCTCTTAGAAATATTGTAAGAATTAAAAAATGATTATTCTGAACATGGAAAATATTTTGCATTAATTAATATGCATTTGGATTTCAATTAATTGAAATTTAAAAGTTGGAACAAATAGGAACATGAGTTAATTGGCGTTTGGAATTTATTTAAATTATAATGACTTAATATATAAAAATTTAATACTTTTTTTAATGCTTTATCCACAAATTTGTGGGTTTTTTAATGGTTTGCGATCTTTTACATGTAGTATTAGAAATCCAGAGTATTGTGAAGTTCTTTTTATTTAAATCATGATTGTAATACAAATTCCCCAATGATTTAAATCAATAACAGCCCTGCTTTGTACATTGATAAATATAATAATTATACTTGCGCTTGGCAAAAATGTAGATTTTAGCATTTTTAAGATTTATCGACTTTTGATTCAGTATGGTCAAATTGTCATGGATTTATGCAGGGATTTATTTACTTTTGACAATGAATTGAAAAATTTTGTGAAATCCTGAACCGAAGGTAAAGAAATCATATTTCTCGAGTCCAAAATGTATAAAAAACATGTATATCTCCTTTTTTTTTTTAAGAAAATGGATTTATCAAGTTTTGAAAAAGTGCTCCTGAATTATTTTGCTATTTTTTACCTGCATCACTGGCGAATGTTATTAATAAACTATCTGAATCTAATGTAAATATATAACTTCGATTTGAGACTCGGGAACATTCTGTTGTGTGCGTTACCGGAAATTCCAGTAACAAATTTTGTTCTTTGTCAATGTAGTCTCCTGGAAAAAAATGTAAAGTTATTAATTATTGATCAATTAAAAACAAATGAGGACAATTAACAATAAATCGAAGAAAATTAGTTTCCATTTTGTAGAAGAAATTTTTATTTCTTAAAATTGCAATCATTTATTAAAAGAAAACGTAATTTCTGTTTACTATCAAGAGAAATTTCATTTTCTTTTTTAATTTTTAATGATTATCTTAGACTCTCCATGAGTTTTTGTATTAAAAGTTTTATAATAATATTACAATATTTAAAAAGGAACTGTTTCGTACTTAAATAATTATTTCCGAATTCTCAAGGTTACAACTATTAAATTTTGAGGATGGAAAAGTAATCTTGAATTTGTAAATAAGGAAAATTGAAATTCCATTATCATCATGAATGTAATTCGTATTTCTTACGTAACTATTTTTCATTCCCAAGAATGTAGCTGATGTTAATTATATTTCTTTTTTATTCAGAAAACAGTTTTTTTTTTCTTAAAGTTTCCTTTTATTTTTTTATGATTCTTAAAGATCTAACTTATTCTGTGAAAAGTGAACTAATTGGAACAAATGTACAGAAAATCCTGAGATAATTTAATCCTTTTCTATTTTCTCTAAAAGGCTTTTTCTCCGTTTTTCAATTTGAAACCAGAATATTCAATTTAAAATTCAAAAGGTACCTATTTATTTAATTTAAATTTAGCAAATTTTAATTAAGAACATTTAGTAGATCTTGAATTTCAAGTCAAAGAAGTCTTCACTTTAAAACAGAAACGAACATTGATTTCAAGTTTGAAATTAAAAAGACTTCTAAATGAAAATGTTTCAATTTCAAACTGAAAGGATCCTCAACTCAAAGATGTAAAAGTCTCTAATTAAAAACAGAAAACGAAGTTATAATTAAAAGTCAGTAATTTTAGATTTTTAATTTCAAATGTCCAACTTTTAAGATATCAATCTTTAATACAAACTTGAAATAAGCTACTTGATTAAAACTAAAAAAAAAATTTCAATTAAAAATAAAATTGCTCCCATGTTTAACAAAATCTTCGTCTCATCGATTTTAATTAAATACCAAACCTCGTCCAAACACTTCAAAAACCTTATATGATAATTACAAGCAACCATTAAAAAAGCCAAGTTTCTACAGACAAAAAAAAAAGATCCCAATTTTCTGGAACATTCCAAAATGCATGTCTCTCAATCCAATTAATTTTTATCGATCAGCTGTTCCAAATAGTTGAAATAAAAAGCTAACATTTCCCACGCTATTTTCTCAAACTTTGTAAATTATATTATTTCTTTGCAAAATAATTATCCCACTCCATTAGCTTTTGAAAGAGAATTTTCTCGTGACTCTGGATTTTGATTTTTTGGTCTTTGCAAATTGGGAATTGGAAAAGCCTTCAAATTGTCAGAATTGGGTGGAAACAAAAAAAAAAAGCCAACAAACTTATAACAAAGCGAGCATAGTAAGCGTCCGACGAAGTTTGGTTAGATCGCGTCTGGTTGGCGGTAATGGTAATGGCAAGGTATTATTGATCGGAGTAAACCACTAATGAATACCTGAAACAAGCTCGACGCTGAGGCCCTGGGGATCATAATTAATCAGAAGCGTCACCGGCTTTTCGAATTTTGGTGTTGATTGTCCATTGTTTGACAAAGTCGACACTGTCACCGCGCGAAACACCTTCGCCATTTTTAGAGACACCGCGTGCTGGCTCCAGTCTTGTCAGCGGCAGCGGCTTTCCGATCTTTTCCTCGTGTTAAGCTTTTGTTGCACTGCGCGAATAACTGTCTCCTTGGAGTAATTTTGCACGACACTCCTATTTGTGCCGCAGGTGATAAATGCCACTTAGAATTTTGAACAAATCGGACAGGATCCCCGTCATCCAACCACCCCCGGCTGAATTTTACACACGCGCACTCCCTTCCCCTCTGCAAATCAGTTCCTTAATGGACGACAGACCAATCCGGACAAAGTAAATTACAAATTGCGAAAGTTCCGCCGTTTGAACACGCTTCAATTCACAAAACTCAAATCAGGAAGTTTGGACTTATTTTAAGGTTATAAGCATATAAAATTGGTCGAAACTCTTTCGAAAAGTATTTAGGCAAGTAAAATGTTATTATTAATTTTATTTTTTTAACTAGAGAAAGTAATATTGTTAATAAATTTTCCCGCGTTTTTTCACTTCCGACGGATTTCGGCTTGTAGATCTGACAACGCTGTATTCTGTCATTTATCACCATGTCAGAAGAGCTGTTTATAACCTCTAAATTTGTTTTTAAAGCTTTTAAAGTTTATGTATTTGTTTGAAAATTGATTGCACTGTTTAGAAAAAAGTTAAATTTAGTTATTTAACGGCAGTTTGAAAATGTTTTGTTCAATGATGATTCATAAAATGTAACAAAGAAGAGTTTGTGATTGGCGAATTTTACATGACCCCAATGCGCAACCAATCAGGAAATTACATTCAATTGGGAATCAGGATTAAAATGTGATTTAAAATGTTTAAAATGCATCAGAAATGATTTATTTAAATACTTGAATGTGGCAGAAGATTGGCGTAGTTTAATCAATGAAGATCAAGAGTTTATAAATTTAAAGGTTAGTTTAATCAACTGCCACGTGAGCGTTTATTTTTTATTATCTAATTTTCTTGTGTTTTGACTAAACCTTTGTTTTCAAACATTGAATTCAAAAAACTCGATAAAAAATGGTAAAAACAAATATATGGCAAGTTTTGTTAAAATTGGTAATTTTTGTAATATTTGTCGTGACAAGCATTGCTTTGTTTATTTATTTGAATCGAGTGCAACCTTATTATTTCATCGATGAAGTTTTCCACATTCCACAAACTCTACGTTACTGTGCAGGAAACTTTTCGGAAGTAAGTATTTTATTCTTCTTCTCCTTATTCACTATTTAATTTTTCTTATTGTTTTTTATACTTTACTTTTTTCTTTTATATAAATAAAGAAACTTCAAAGTTGATTAATTTAAGTTTTCTTTACAGTGGGATCCAAAAATTACAACACTTCCGGGTGTTTACTTGATTACAACAATTTGCCTGGCACCCTTCGGACTTTGTAACACAACTTTAATCCGATCCACGAATTTAATTGCAACATTCTTCAATTTTTATTTAATTTATAACATATTTCATTTTAAAATTACTCTGTCAAGTTCTAGTGATTCTTGGAAAAGAATTATTAGCTCTTATAATGTTGTACTTTTTCCACCACTTTTTTTCTGGTTTTTTTTATATTACACAGACGTTTTCTCCCTGACGGCAATTTTGTTAATGTATTTATTACATTTGCAAGGACACATTAAAGCCGCTGCATTCACAGGTAAAGTAAATTTTGTTATTAATTATATAGAGAAACAAATTTTGTGTATTTATATTTTATTTTATCTTTAAGGCAGAAATTAAAATTTGTATACATTGTTTAATATTTATTTAATATTTTAAAACACATTATTTAGTAGAACTTCTTTTTAGGTGTGATTTCCATATTAGTGAGGCAAACAAATATAATTTGGGTTGTTTTACTTGCTATTGAACAAGGATTGACACTTCTGGAGATAAAAGCACAAAAACCTCTTCCAGTTCATTCACGTAACTCTTGGAAACACCTGCAGGTAATACAAATTTCACAAATTTAGAAATGATAATTAAACTTTTATTAAAATCCTTTTAAAAATATAAAATTGATTAAAAATATTAATAAAATTATAAAATGTTTTCATTTTCCGAATTCGTTTTCAATTGAATTTAAATTAACACAAAGTATTAATTCATTCTAAAGTCGTTTTTAGATTTTATATAATTTTTCTTTAACTAAGTTTTTTATTTAAAAGAGTTCTAATTTAACAGAATTTTAAGTTCGTCGAATCTTTAAGTACAAATTTCCAATTCAGCGAATTTTTATTTCCATGGATTGATATGTAATGCAATTCTTAAAATGACGGAATTTTATTTAATCAAAATTGCAAATTTCTAAGCAACCATCTGAAAGAAAATATTTCTAAAGTTCTGAACATTCATTTGAACGATGTCTTATTTTCCATGAAAATATTTTAAAAAATAACTTTTACAATACAAAATTAAAAAAGATAATGCTATTTTTTAAATCAGGGCTGTAATTGATTTAAATCACTTTGATTAAAATCGTGATTTAAATTATTTGGGAAATTTGCATTAAATCATGATTCAAATAAAAAATATTTACAATTCTGCAGATGTCTAATACTGCATGTAAAAAATCAAAAACAAAAAACACAAAAATTTGTGAATAAATCCTGAAAATTTCAATTTTAATATTATGTTCTTTATAAAATTTAAAAAATTTTGCTAATACATATGATCAAAATACCTACGAACTACAAATTTTTGGTATGGAGAAAGCAAAAAATAGTATTAAATTTTTATATTTAAAGTAATTATAATTTAAATAAATTCCAAACGTCAATCTACTCATATTCCAATTTGTTGTAACTTTTCAATTAATTCAAATTTAAACGCATATTAATTAATTGCATAATAATAAAATAATATTAATTATTTCCATATTTTCAAAAATAAAAAAGTTCATTTTTTGGTAAATTTATTCAATTTTTTTGCACATCTTGTCTATTTTTTGCTAACTTACTTATTTTTTCATAAAATTTTTGGATTTTCTTTATTTTTACAAATTTTTTTGTTGGGCTTACTTTAAATGTACTATTATAAAAATATTTTTGGTTCAATTTTCCTTGACTGTTTTATTTTTAAAGGATTTTTTAATTTCTTTTGTGCAATTTTTATTTTATCTTTGTATACCTACATCTTTTTATTTTATTTTTATTAATTCTAATTTTTTAGTAGAATCTAACCAAATTTTATTATTTTTTGTACTTTTTACATTTTTTTACAGTTTGTCAGATTAAGAAAAAAACAATTCTCAATTTTCTTTCTATTTATTTAATTTTCCTGTTATACAATTTGTTTAGTCCTATGCATTTTAATTCATTTTTCAATTTTTGTCATCATTTTTGTATTAGCAACATTTTTTCTTCTTTTAAATTGTTTAGTTTTTGTTTTAAAATAATTACTCATTTTTTAAATCATTCATTGGATACTTTTATCTACATTTTTTAAATTTCTTAATTTTCTACTTTATTGAAAACAAATTTTAATTTTACTACTAATTAAATTTAATTTTAAGTTTTAATTCTATTTTACTTATATTTAAAATCTAAATTTATTCTTTTATTTTATATTATAAAAAGTTAATCTTGTACTAAATTTATTTTAACATCATTCTCCTATTACATAGAATTTTTTTCCTTTTAAAATTTCCCAACATTTTTTTTTCTTAGTTATTTTTTTAATTAAAAAAAAATCTCCGTAAATAGTTTAGTTTTTTGAAAAGATTTTCTACTTTTTTATATATTTTTATGTCACTGTTTCATTCTTCAGTTGTTTTTTAATTTTCTTCTTCCTTTCTTTAATAAACTACTTACAAATAAACATTTGGAAATTTTATTTACTGATTGTATTTAAAAAAAAATCAATTTTTGGTTTAAATAAAAAAACCCGGATTTTTTAACAAAAAATCATGATTTTTATCAGCCCTGGTACAAAGTTATATCAAATAGAAATAAAAGATTATCTAAAAGATTTTAGTAATTCACAAACTTTTTAACGTATTATATTTTTTGTTCTATTAATTTAATTCAATATTTAAAAATCAGGTATACTGAAACAAAACTAAATAAATCCATTTTCATTTTAGGTTTTCTTTATTTTTCTAAATTTATTGTTGGGCTTGTTTTGAGTAGGCCTATATTATACAAATATTTTTTATTTAATTTTCCTAAAGTTTTTTTATTTTTAAAAGATTTTTAAATTTCTTTTGTTTGACTTTTTATTTATCTTTATATACCTACATCTTTTTTATTCTATTTTTATGATTCTTACCAAATTTTTTTATTTTTTGTACTTTTTACATTTTTTTACACTTTGTCAGATTAAGAAAAAAAAAACCATTCTCAATTTTCTTCCTATTTAATTTTTTTGTTGGTTTATTTAATGCTTTTATCTAAATTTTTTAAATTTGTCAATTTTCTACTTTTTTGAAGACTTATTATTTTTTTTTGTATTAAGTAAATTTAATCTTGTAATAAATATTCTTATTTTAACATCCTTCTATTTCATAGAATTTTTTTCTTCTAATTTTTTTTATATTTTCCAAAATTTTAGTTATTCTTTTTTTGTTAATTTGTAAAATAATTCTTTAATTTTTCTAATTATAAAATTTTGTTCTCTTTAGTAATATAATTAAACGTTTTTTAAATTATCTTCTTATTTATTTTTGTTAATTTAAAAAAATGTTCGTAAATCGTTTAATTTTTTTTAAAAGAGTTTCTACTTTTTTATATATTTTTATGTCACTGTTTCATTCTTGTGTTGTTCTTCTTTATATCTTTAATAATATCTATGACATTTTTTATCTAAAGGGAGTTTCTAATTTTTTAATAGACTTTTTCTTATCTTTTTACGCTTTTCTGTTGTTTTTTTTTATAATTTATTATTTTTTCGCTGCTTTTACCTAAGTTCCTTAATTTTGCAATCATATGAATTTGAAGATATTTTTTTGAAATTTTCTCATTTATTCGACATAATTTATTTTATTTTGATCAAATTGTTTTATTCTTCATTAATATTTAGTAAATGTTCTCGGTTTAAAAAATAAACTACTTACAAATAAACATTTGGAAATTTTATTACTGATTATCTTTAAAAAAAAATCATAATTTTTATCAGCCCTGTTTTAAATGTACAAATTCATTTTTTTTTTTTTTTTGTAAATAGAACAATATCTAAGGTCAAATTTAAAAATGTTTAAATAGAGATTTCGTTCATTTGATTTTTCAGAATTTAAACTTCGTCGATAGAAAGATTTCGGCAATTTTCAATTTTGATTAAATAAAATTTATGCGTTTTAAGAATCAATAATAATTCGTTCAAATGAAAAATAGTAGTAAATGAAGATACGATTAAATGAAAATTCTGACATTTAACATTTTTACTCCATTAAAATTCCGTTAAATTAAAATTCTCTCAAATAAAAATTCGATGACCTAAAAATTCAGAGTAAATATTCAGGTTAATATCTATTTTATTTAATATGTATTATAATGAAACTATACTAAAATTAAGCGCCTGACTAAAGTCAAAGTAAAATAAAGCCCTTGGTTGATTTCAATGAATATAAATTTTGCCGACTTAAAACTCAAAAGTGATAATTTTCAACTTTTTCAGTGGCTCTTGGATACCATAAGTGCTGAAGTTCGAAAAGGACCATTGTCGTTTCTAAAGTTTTGCATGGAAATCTCTGCAGCCTTGACTCCATTTATTATAGTTGGGATTCTTTTCCTGGCTTTTATAGTCTGGAATGGTGGTATCGTAGTTGGAGATCGCACAGCTCACGTTCCAACAATTCATGTGCCTCAACTCTTTTACTTTTTTAGTTTTACTTTCTGTTTTGCATGGCCATACATGCTTCCATATTGGAGAGATTTTTTACGAGATTTACAAAAACACTGGATTATTTCCAGTTTTATTCTCAGCTTAATAACGGCAATTATTCATTCAAATACCTTAGTTCATCCCTACGTACTAGCAGATAACCGACATTACGTTTTTTATGCCTGGAATTATTTTATGGGACGTTATTCTATTTTTAAATTTTTGTTAATTCCTCTCTATACATTCTGTGCCTACGCTTTCATGAAATGCCTCTCGCACGTCAGATTCTTAACTCAATTTGCATTTTTAATCTGCACCTGTGCAGTTCTTATACCTCAATTATTGTTGGAGCCACGCTACTTTATTGTTCCTTACATTTTCTTTCGGCTCAATCTTCGAGAATTACATTTCTGGCAAATTGGATTAGAAACTGCAACAACGTTGATAATTAATTTTGCCCAGTTCTTTGTCTTTGTTAACAAAGTTTTTTACTGGCAAGATCAAGAACATCCACAGAGAATTTCTTGGTAATATTAATCTTGAAGTTGAGGCACACATTTTTTGAAATAGAAGAACTTTCAAAAATAGACGAATTTTTGGTATTTAATGAAGTTTTTTGTTAAATTGAAACGACAAAGTGTAAATTTATAATAAGAGTTTGTTTAATCGGACCTCAATATTTGCAAAGAAAATTACTGTTTTTTCATCAATTTTCTTTTATTTATTAATGATTGTGTCTTAAATATCAAAGAATTTGGTTTTCAGAAAAATTGACAATTTATTGAAGTTCGATCAGATAATTCCTACTGAATAGAAATATGTGTAAATATTAGTATTAATATAAATATATCAGATATTGTAAATATATTTATTTCACTCCTAAACTGTTAATTTTGTATCTGTATTGAAATAAGTAAATAAATTTTTATTTTGTATAATAAAAGTTGAATTTATCAATGACTATAAAACTTATATGTCTGTCTGTCTGTCCGTCTGTCTCAAATCTTTGTACGCCAAGCATATTTAACGAAATTCTGACCCATGTTGAGTTTATAAATTGTAGAGTGTAAAAATTCAGGGTTGCTATGGTTCTGAAAAACCTGGGAAACATGAAATTGTCATAGAATTTTGTTGTAGTCAGGAAACCTGCAAAACCTGGAAAAGTCAGGGAATTTTACAAAATGTTGTTTTAAAAAATTAATTTAATTAATTTCTCTTTTTATGATTTCAATCAGTTATGTTTCATTTGAAATAAGTTGAAAATTGCTGAATTGTCGATGACTTTTATGTGATTGATCAATAGAAAATAATTGAATTTTCCAATGCTTTTACTAAAATTGAAAATTATTTTCATCTATATCAATCAGTGAAAAATTACTGAAAATTTAGTCATTTTAAACTGATTTCCTGTGAAATTTCATTGATTGAAATCATGAATAGAATATGATTTTCAATATCAAATTATTCTCCTTAAATTTTATAATAATTCGTTAATTTTTTTACTTATTTTGTTCTGTTATCGATTATTCTCGACAGCTTTCGAATTTTTTTGTCAATTGTCAATTATTTTCCACATTTCTCAATTATTTTAGTCATTTTGTATCTTTTCTTTCAATTATCAATTATTTTCTTCACATTTCAATTTAATTCTTAAATTTTCAAATAATTCCCTCCATTTTTAATTATTTTCTTCAATTTACAATTATTTTATTTAATGGTCAATAATTCTTGTCTTTTTTCAATTATCAATTATTTTTTTGTAATTTTAATACAATTCTTTAATATTTTCTCCAATTAGTATTTTCGTCATTTCTCAATTATTTCTTTCAATTATTAATTATTTCCTACAATTTTTTCAATTATTGTTTTTAATTTGAAATTGCAGTCTTCATTTTTAAATTATTTTATTCAATATTCAATAACTCTCACCTTTTTTTCTTAAATTTACAATTTATTTCTTCATTTTTTTATTTTCTTCAAATTTTAATACCATTCTTCAGTTTTCAATTATTTTCTTCTATATTCCATAATTCTCAGCTTTTTTAATTACTTTTTTCAATTTTTAATTATATTCTTTCATCTTCAATTTATTTCTTTACATTTTTATTATTTTCTTAAATTTTTAATTGCATTCTTCGTTTTTAAATGTTTTTATTTATTCGAAAATAATAATTATTATTATTATTCGTTTATTATTATTTTCTTAAATTTATAATTGCATTCTTCGTTTTTAAATTTTTTTATTTATTATTCGAAAATAATAATTATTATTATTATTCGTCTATTGTTCTCGTCATTTTTCAATTACTTCTTTCAACTATAAATTTTTTTCTGCAATTCTCAATTTTTTGCTACAATTTTTTCAATTTATAATTATTTTTCTTAAATTTTATATTTATTCTCTAATTTTTAAAAGTATTTTGTTCTGTTGTCGATTATTCTCGACAGTTTTCTAATTTTTTTTCAATTGTCAATTATTAAATATAATATAATAACAAGTTTTCAAATAAAACTATGAAGGTGTTTTTTTTAAATTTTAAAACGGGGAATTTTTTTAAGAAATCCAAAAGATTTGAAATTATGAGACAAGATATTTTCGTAGTTAAATTTAGGTTAGGAATTCAGAAAATTATATTTTTTATTGAGATAAACTTGTAAAATAATTTTTTCAAATAATTGACTCTCAATGGAAACCAGAAAATGACTGGATAATTTAAAAATTGACGATTTAAACGTTCTGATGAGGATGTGATATATTAACATCGAAACGCGTCAATAAAATAATAATGAAAAAAATATTATTGACTTTTTAGTTTTTTATAAAAAATAATTTCTGAAAAAAGCCGTTCAGGACAAAAAAAAAGAGATTTATTCTCACATTTATTATTTAATTTTCAGTTTTTTTTCGATTTTCAATCCAGTTGTTCAATTTGTAATTATTTCCAACAATTATTCCTACAATTTTCTTAATTTAATATTTCTTGTTTAATTTTTTCAATTATTTTTTTTAGTTGTTCATTAATCTAATCATTTTTCGAATTTTCTTTTTAGTTGTCAATTTTTTTTTGTCGATTTTTTCAATTTTTCAATTGTTCTTGTCATTTTTCAATTATTTCTTACTATTATCAATAATTTTCTTTAATTTTCAATGGGTTTCCGAAATTATTTAGTTATTTCCTACAATTTTTTTCAATTTTCAGCTGTTCTCTTAAAATTTTATAATTATTCTTTGATTTTTTCAATTTTTTTGTTCGGTTGTTTATTAATTTAGCCATTTTTTAAATTTTGTCTTGAATTGTACATTATTTTCGTCATTTTTTAGATATTTTCTTCAAATTTGTAATTATTCTCGTAATTTCATGGCTCATTTTCCTCTAATTCGTATAGTAGAAAACTACTAATTCTTAGTAGAAAGCTACTAATTCTTAGTAGAAAACTACTAATTCTTAGTAGAAAACTACTAATTCTTTGTAGAAAAAAAAAAGTAGATTTTTTTAAAACTGGTATTGGGAAATTAGAAAGAATTGTGAAAAATTGACTGTTACTAAGCAAAGTTCTATTTTTTATTTTTTATAAAGAAGAGTCTTAAACCTAATTTAAAACTAGCATTACTCAGTATATAAGTATGACTATCATCGCAGCACTCGTTTCAGCATATAAGTATGATACAGTTATGATACAAGTTTTAAATTGATATTTTTTCGCTTCTGCTCTCTTGCGAAAACACCCAATGATTGGTCACAACATTACTTAAATAAATTGCGCTAAAAGAGAAAGAAAAATTGTAAATTTATTATAATAATTAATCCGAATTGTCATTAATTTAATCTAGTTTAACCAAGGTTTTGGATTGACCTAACCAAATTTTCTGATTAATCTAATAACATTTCTATAGTTCATTTAATCAAATTTGTGGTTAACTGAGAGTCAGAAGTGTTTTTTACTCATCACAAATATTTAAATAAATTATTCGAATAAATAAATTAACTAATTATCATAATCATATTTTTACAATCTCGTTAAATTTTGATTCACAGAATTTTCAGCTAAATTCTTAAAAAAGATAAGTTTTCATTTCATTTTAAGCATTTTTTGTAACCAATCCTGTCGACACTCTTATTCTTAACCTTGTTCTTAACTCATAAATTGCTAGAAGCACTCGCAATGTTGAACCATTTACAGAAAATAATTTCTTTTAAAATTTGAAAATTATAATCAAGATCTTCGAGCAGTCTCGGAAATCAGTGATATATTTAATAATTAAAATTTTATTTTAATCAAGGCGGTTTCTATTATTAAGTCTAACATTATTGTTGCTTGGTATTATGCAGGACTTATTTTTCACTAATTTCACTTTTAAGGGTTTAAGAACCTAGCGTATCAAGAAGATTGAAAAATTTATAATTAAGATATGAGAGAGGTAGAGTTTAAAGAGGATTTCAAATAAATTTTCTAATCCTAATTTTTAACAAATTGAAGATAGAGATCGAGTTTATTAATTAAAAGTTCAGAGATATTTTTTTAAAATTTATTTTGAACACGAGGAAATTGTTTAATTAATTAAAGATTCGTGATTTTAATTAATTAAAAACTTCTTTTTATTTCTTATTTCCAACTCTGGAAAACTGAAAAAGTTATAAAAACTCTTTCAGTTTTAAAACCTGTTTCAATTTTGAAAACTTGTTTTAATTTTTAAAAAATTCATTTCCAATCTTGGAAATTGTTCTATTTTGGAAAACTTTCTGCTTCCAATTTTTACAATGTACAATATTTCTTAATAGGCCTTCTAAATAAAATCCTTTCTTTCTATTTGTTGAAAATTCAAGAAAGAAACGAAACTGCATTTCAACTGTACAATTGTGTTTAGCGCTAAAGTTTTCTGAAAAAGTGTGATTAATTTTTAAGTCTAAAATGTCATGTACATAATTAAATTGTCATATGTAAACTTTTTTTTAAGAGGCAAGAAAAGAAAATATAATTTTGAAAAAACAAATAGTTGAATTTGTTTAGTCATAGCAAAATAGCATGTAGCAAAAAATACTGTAAGGAATGAATAATACTGTTCTATAAGGGAAGAATTAAATTAAATTGAATTTTTTTCCAAGCTCTTCACGTTGTTTTTGTTTCATTCCACAGCCTCTTATTACTAATTAATATTCAATATTTTACCTAAGTAATTATAAGATTATTTTCTTATCAATAAATAATGGCTTATGTATTTATAATACAATTGGATCTGAATTATGCTGCAGAAATAAATATTCGTTTGCATTTAAACGAAAAGACTCAACAATTAGACCATGAGGCTTTTTCAATTTACCACTAAAGCGTGATTTTTTCACAGAATTGGTCATTGCTTATTGAAAAGAATCTATTCGATATCTGTTTTTTATAGTAAATAGAGTAATAGCTTACGTTTGGAAAAAATAGTTGACCTAACAAGACAACTGAACATTTTTTTCCTAATTCATAAAGTCACTTCCTATTGTCCTTTATGTTTCCTTCAAGGTCATTTCATTTTTTGTTCAAAATAATTTCTAATTTGGTCTTTTTTTTTAGGTTAGTCATAGACACCCTTCCAATATTAAACGATCGATTAAATTGAATTCGAATAAACAATAAAGTGATCATTCATTTTGAAAAAAGGATTGACTTTCTAATATACAAATATTTTTTTATGAATAAAAAATATCATTTTACTATAATCAAGAGAATAATATAATCAGTTAATTTTTTATGTACAAAAAAGTCATTAATAATCGTTAATTTTTTTTCTTATATAACAATTTGCCCAAACAAAATCATTCAAGTGAATTGTTAAGTCAATCATTTTTCTCACTTTCATATTATACAGTAAAATTGGAAAACTTACGATCCTATCTAACATTTCTTTGCAAAAACCTACTTGAGCCTCAGCCCCAAAAATAGAAACTGTGACTCCACTGCGTCTGATTATGTAATTAGCACCAATAATTTCGTTCCAATATTTTTCTAATTAATACTTGTCTTTTTTGTTTTTTTTTCTTTTTTAAATTCTAGATTCGCTGAATTGCAGGGAATCAGTTTCTACAATTGAGGATCAAGACTGACTTCGCGAGAAAAATTCGAACAGGGACGGACTCGCAGTAAGTACCTTAATTATGTAATTAAAATTAAAAGCGTGTTCTAAAAAGACGTGAGATTGACAAAGAGCTTCGAGCATTGGCAAAAAAAAAAAAAAAATGAGAATCAATTATTTCAATAAGAGAATCAAGACCGAGTCGAGGCTCTCGGAGCACTTCTTTAAATATCAACTAACAGTCTTCCTTAATAAAAGATAACAAGAATGCTTAAAGTCTTATTATAAGACTAAGCCAACATCCAATTCTAACAGATATTAATTAAAGTTTAAATTAAAATACATCACAGAGAAGGATTAACCTTCGTTCTGTCATGTCCGTCCCTGCAATCAATCAATTTTTTTTTATTTTCTTTATAATCACCCAGCGTCAATATTCTCTTTTCTCTTCTCGTGTGGAAAAGTATTTTCAGGCACAGGATCACAATGGCTAGCCCATAATCGGGTTTTGAATCGATCCCTCAGAATTAAGTACACAAGACAAAAGAGGATCAATTTTTTCGTTTTGGTTTCTTGGACCTCGATCTTGGATATCATACGATTTGCTCTTTAAGTTTAACGAGATTCGTGCCTCCATAGAGACTCATGTTTAGAGCTGTACTGGGCTCATTTTTTTTGGTTTGCGTGTGCCACGCCAGTATTTTTGTGCAATTATCGGCTAATATTTCAATCTCTTTGGGTTCAAATGGCGCGAGACTCTTGAGGAATCCGTCTTCTTCGTAGCCAGCCCTATAAGGCATTAAGGCATTCGGCCTCTGCAAAAGGAATTCGATATTTATTGCAAATCCAGCCATATCAACGGGAAATTTACGTCCCACTGTCCAACCGTCGTAAAAGCCAGAGAATTTTCCATTTTTCACCACTGGAGAACTTAATCCGTAGTTAGTGCAGAGGCCCACAGGAAACATTGACACCCTCTTTGTTTTTCTTATCTGAAATTAAATTATTAACGGTTTCTTTTTTATTAAAATTGTAATGGATATTTTCTATTTCTAAATAAGGGATTGAATAAATATAGGGGAGACTGACCAACAGTAGATAGTGATAAATTTTAACACGTAAAATAGAATTTTTATTACTAAAATAAAGTTAATGTATTCAATTAAGCAATTCAATAGTCAAACTCACCATAAAATTGGATATTTATCTATTTTTAATGTTTTTACTACATAGTCAAAACATACGGCATTGAAGGCGTCCTTCAGATAATCGCTTTTAATTAAAGATATAAAAGCTGTATATTTATCCGTTATTATTTTTGTTTACAAGTATTTTTGCAAATATATAATCGATTCGTTAAGAAAACGCACTGTAATGTATAATATTTAAATAAAATATTATTCGAATTGAGATTCATTTGACATTTTTTGTCGACTGAGAACAAGAAATTGTCAGTTGTCTTTTCTGCAATATACCTAACCTAACGTATGAGCTTAAAAGAGCGCGAAATTTGAAACTTTCATATGAACAAAATGAGCAATTAGTTACCTATAAATCCTTTTTTGTTACAACTTATTTATGTAATTAGTAAGCTACCAATTAAATTAGCAAATATTTTTGATTATCTACTGTTAGAATTTGTGTTAAAGTCAAAAAAGCGCTGAAATATTTGCAAATCAAGAAAACAAACTCTTAGTGAAAAAATATATTCTTTTTTAAGCTTCAGACTTTGATAATAACACATTTACAAATCCTAAGAAATTTTAATTCTTTATGAAACCCATGGATATGTATAAGGCCATTTTTTTTTTCTAAGCCGTAAATCTTTTTTCTTCCATTTTTAAATGTTAATTACGAGTATTTTGTCAATAAAACTCGTTCAGGTTACTTTAGATTAATCCTAAAAACTAATAAGAACAAGCAGAAATAAAAATGCCCATCAAATTTTCAGAAAATTAAAATTATCTACTGTTGGGTGGTCTCCCCTAATATAATAGTATAATCTTTAAAAGTTATATATATATATATTTATAAATATAAAATATAAATAATAATATATAATAATAATAATAAATAATAAATTCAAAATCCCGGTGGAGCTACATGTCCGATATTTTTTCACAGAATTTCTTAGTTTTAATAAATAATAAATATTTTATATAAATAAAGATTTATCACTAATCAATCCGTTTCGAATCCGAATAAGCCTGATTAGAATTGGAACGGATTGAGTCGGAATGGAATAACAGGATTCACACGGATTGAAATTTAGCTTTGTAATGAAACGGATTAATTCGGAAAGAATTTTTCGTCAAGTTACATCTATTTTTAGATTCGGATAAAAACTGATTGGCTCGGAAACGAATTTTGGATTGCCTCGCAAAATACTGATTAAAACTTATTCAAACGGAATGAAATTCAATCTGATACTTTTGTCAGGGAAGAATATAAATGTGTTCAGATGGATTCCCTCAAAAAGAATTGAAATGTGAAAGTTTAAAAACAACATTAGATGGAATTGAAAATGTTCGAAATTCCAAGATATACAGAACCGTTTTTATTTGTTCTATCCTCTTCTTGTCGGGTCGTCTATTTTAAACTTTGTTATGTCCCGGTAAGAATAAGACTTGTATTAAATGACAACATTTTAATTCCATTCAATCCTTGATTATGTGTAAGTTTTTTTTAATGCTCAAATTTAGAATCCCGATAAGATGATGTTTATTAAGGACTACTAAGTAATTGAATGCTTTTAATGCAAAATAATTACTTTTTGACCAAAATGAATTGAATAGGATTCAATTTGGCAAAGTAACAAGTTTTCATAAACAGTATTAAATGGTATTAAACACAATTAATACTGTTTAAAGAAATTGAATGCCATGAATGTTATTTCTTTTTGTGAGCATTCAAATATATAGAAACATGATGTATTTTGATCAGTGAATCGCAATTATTGACATTCAGGGTAAAAAACGAAATTAAATTTGCATTCAGTGTAATTGATATGACTATTGTTATTTAATACCAATCTGTGAGCTTTAATAAACTTTTTTTACTCATTACACCGAAAAAAATTTCAAGCACACGTTTACTAGGAATTGACTATGTTTCCTAGTTACAAGAGATAAAAATGTAACTGTGTCTGAACGAAAAAAATTTTCATGACGCGAGTGCCAATACATTATTTCTTTGTTTGGAAAATTTTAAAAAACAGTTTATGTAATAAATTATATTTGACTGATTAGTGTATATTTTCTAATGTAATTAATAATAAGTTATATTTGTTTAATAAGAAAATATACAAAAAACCAAACCTAAAAAGTTGCATACGTATTTAACGTATATAGAACTGATTATATTTTCAACTGAAAATTAAAATTTAAAAGTGCTGGTCGTTTCCATTTCAATTCAGATAGGCTATGTATGTTAAAGTCAGGGAATCATTTCTCATTGAAATATATTGTTTTTCAGATAATTTTAGACGACACGTATTTTCCCGATTTGGTAAAAAAAAATTTTTAACGAAGTTATGCGGATTTCAATTTTTTAAATTGAAAAGTGAGATTACAAGAAAATAACATTAAAATTTTTTTAAATTATTATATTTTTTTTGCTATTGTATATATTAAAATGATCCTTTCTGTGTCTAATTGAGGCTTTCATGTTCTTTTAAATTCCATAAGAGAATTTAAAATATTTTCATATTTAACAAAATGGCGGCGTTTTTTCGGAAAAAATAAAAATCAGATTTTCTCAAAAACCCCACCGTTTTTTTTCTCTCTCGATTTTTTTACTACTTTCTGGAAGTATAATGATTATTTTCTATAAAAATTTATTGGAGTCCCGCTTCCTGGGGAAGAATAAAAAAAAATTTCTTTTTAAGAAAAGAAAATTCAAGGTTTTTTTTAAACCCTCTACTAGATACAACAAAAGTCCAAATATAGAAAAAATGTTCCTCTTAAAAAGTAGAGTAAAAAAGTCTTATGGATTTTACCTCTAACTTGCGAATCTTTCGAATTATTAGTTATAACACGAATTAAATCCATAATTTTTGCATTTTGGCAAGTATAATTTATACTTAAAAAATTCAAAACATTTTCTCTCCATTTTTTTACTACTTTCTAGTTTTTATAGTTATATAATTTAAAAGAAAAATTTTTGCATTTTTGCAAGTATAATTTTTACTTGTAAACATGCAAAATTTTTAATAATTCGAAAGATTTGCAAGATAGAGATAAAAGTCATAAGATTTTTTTACTCTACTTTTTAATAGGAACATTTTTTCTATTTGAACTTTTATTGTATCTAGTAGAGGGTTTAAAAAAACTTTGAATTTTGTTTTCTTAAAAAATAATTTTTTTTTATTCTTCCCCAGGAAGCGGGACTCCAATAAATTTTTATAGAAAATAATCATTATACTTCCAGAAAGTAGTAAAAAAATTGAGAGAAAAAAAAACGGTGGGGCTTTTGAGAAAATCTGATTTTAATTTTTTTCGCATAACTTCGTTAAAAATTTTTTTTCGCCAAATCGGAAAAATACGTGTCGTCTAGAATTGTCTGAAAAACAATATATTTCAATGAGAAATGATTCCCTGACTTTTACATACATAGCCTGTCTGAATTGAAATGGAAACGATCTGACTATTAATAATAATATTTTGATTATTACCTTGTGTAAGTAAACACTTATTTAAAAAATTTTATATTCATAATTATTTACACGTGTCAAACTGATTAAATTTCTACAAAGTCCTGAATGGTCTTCTTAACCAAGTTTCCTAGCAGATTTGACCTGTTCAAAACAAATATGGCCGCTGACAGAGAGTTTATTCAAAGACAGTCGAATTTGGTTTTACAATAAAAGTTTGTTTCGGAAGTATTGTTACGATTAAAAGTGTGTTAGCTTCAAGCTTAAACAAGTTATTTTCATTCACTAAAGCTACTCCGTCGTCTAGAAATATGATAGAGGGTCAAAATGTTGTCAATTCTGGTATGCGGAGCTGGCAATAAGACTAGAGAAAAAATCGAGAATTCCATTGTATATTCACAAAATAAATAATTTTCACTATTATAAAATTATAATTCACTTTCACAAACACTTTAAAATTTTGTTTTTAAAATAAATATCGAATTTTTATGTACTAAATTCGTCAATTTTCTCTCTGTCGGCGGCCATATTGGATAGTTCCTAAAGCAACCGATAGGGGCGTTTTGTAAATTTAAACTACCAATAGGTTCCTGGTTAATAAGGGCATTCACATTTTTTTCGGTGCAAGAAACAAAATCTGATTATATTAATTTTAAAAAATTTGGAGAAGCCGCATAATCGCATAATTATAGAGTCAAATTTTCTGAACTGGGCCACCTACAACTGACTTTTCAAACTTGCTTTACTTCTATACATAATTTATTACAGCCAGGTGGTACAAAAACATTCCTGGAAAGCTTTTTTAAAAATTTTAATTTCTCAATTAGTTATAAACAATTAAAGTTTAAAGCACCTTTTTACGAAATTGTCAATTGCTCAGCTGTTTTTTGATAAAATTGAATAATATTTGGTAGAGACATAAAAAAATAGTGCCTCTATTAATCACGATCAGAATTTTAAAAATTCGTAATTATTTATGCAAAATAAATTGTTAATTAATTAAACAATTGAAATTTTTTACAACTTCTGGGGCAGATATGAAAAAAATTCAAAAACAGCAGAAATCTGTGTTCTCTGCACTTTAATTTAAAAAAAAAAAAATTTTTTAGTACCTTTGAAAATTTAGCAAATGGCGTAACTTTAAAAAGCGGCGTCCAAGCATTCGAACTGCCGCGGCCGCTGCGCTGGCGCTGCCGCCACAGTGGGGCAAAAAAAGCGTCCGTGGAAAAATTAACATAGGGCCCACAAAAATAAACCGATTTAGATGTATTTTTTTTAAATTAAAGGTAACAAAATTCTGCATAACACCCTTTATTTTACTTTTTGAAAAATAGTTGTTTTTATTTATTTATTAAATGTTAAACATGGAAAAAAGGTTTTCTTATTAAAACCAGTTTAATTTTTTATTAAACGCATAATTTATATCAACAAGAACAACATTTTTTGAAGTAATTATTTTAGAACAACTTCTAATAATAAGCTAATTGTTTAAAAAATGTTTGTATAAGTTATAATCTAGACAATCTTATGAACAATGCATTTTCTTAATATCGTTATAAAGAAGTTGATAACATTATTTCTCCATTTTTCTCATGATTAACGGGATGACAAGTTATTTTTAATTTAATTAATTTTGCTTCCTCATAGAGGAAGCGTTGTGATCGTTAAGATTTTCGATTTTCCAAAAATAGTGTAAATCGACTCAGTTTCATCTGAAAAGTTCAAATTTTCATTCCTGAGAAAATGTCCAGATGTGTGTGTGTGTGTGTATGTGTGTGTGTATGTGGTAAATTTTTTGTCGCCAGGATATCTCGAGAACGCTTCAACGGATTTTAATAAAATTTGGATGACATATGAAGCTCACAAATATCTAAATTTGGACACAGGGATTTTTGAAAATACCCAATCAAATTTTTTTGAGCACCTTTTTTCATCAAAAATATCGTTTTTTGGCAAAAAATTTTTTCATGCTAAAAATTCAGACAAATGAATGAAAAAATCATGTTCCTTGTTTCAAAACGAATCGATTGACCTATATAAAGTATATAATTGACCAAAAACTCACGTAATAATTCATGATTTTTCAGTTTTTTTCATCAAAAAATCTCGTTTTTGGAAATTTAAAAAAAAAAAAAATTTTTTCATGCTAAAAATTCAACCAAACAAAATCATATTCCTTGTCTCAAAACGAATTGATTGACCTATATAAATTTTATATTTGACTAAAAACTCACGTATTAATTCATAATTTTTAATTTTTTTTTATTGAAAAATCTCGTGTTTTGCCAAAAAAAAATTTCTTGCTAAAAATTCAAACAAATGAATTAAAAGAATCATATTCCTTGTCTCAAAACGAATTGACTAAAAATAATTGACTAATAATTGACTTTATTTATTTATAATAAATAAATAAATAAAGTTTTGGAATATAGAAAAAAAATATATATATTGATTTATTATTATTTTATTATTATTACTTATTTGCATAAAAATAAATAATAATTAATTTAAAATTGAATTATTATTTTTTATGTTATAAATAAATTTATTGCTTCCTCTATGAGGAAGCAAATTATTTTGCTTTCTTGGAAGCGAAGTGTCCATGAATTTAGGTTTATTATTGTTGAAACAAACATTAATTAACAAACTACTTTTACTTTTTTTTTATTTAATTGACAAATTTCTTGTATACTTTTAAAGTCGTTTTAGTATTAATTTCTTTCGATACTAAATTAATTTCATAATTTTTTGTAAAATTTAAGAACTATTCTTTATTTTTATTATCAATTTTATAAAGAATTTATATATTTTATTTATCTTTTTGTTTTATATGTTTTGAATAATTAATATACATGCTATCTAAATCTGAATTAGTTAAAAATAACTAATTTGAAAGTAAAAACTCAGTCAGTAATTCAAATAATTATATTTTTGCTAATCATTTAGTAAAGAATAACTAATTATTAGTCAAATTCATTTTTAGGTTATGTCAAAATAACTAATGTTTTAGTAAAATTTTGTTTATTAATTCAATTAGTCGTATTTTAACTATTTTTTAGTTAGGTTTTTACTAACAATTAGTCATTTTTTTGACTAATAATTAGTTATTTTTAACTAATTGCTGAAATATAAACTTAGGCACGATTTTACTAATTATTAGTTATTTTTAACTAATTCAGATTTAGAGAGTGTAATGAAATTATACTTTTATTATATAAATTATAATAGCTTTTAATTTTGTTTTTATTTTACCCCTATTATTCGAATGTAATTGTTATTTAATTTAAGCATAAAAGTCTAATTCCAAATGTTTAAACATATTTGACGATAGCTTTAAATAAAAAAAATCATTTTATTTTATAGCTCAAATGTCTACATTAATGTAAAACCCTCGTTTCCTCTTTTAAAAATTGTTTGTAATTTTGATAGGTAGATATCAAATTAATCAATACAGGAAATTTGTTAATTAACGTTTGTTTAAACAATAAGAAACCTGAAATTATCTGCAGCAATAATATTGTACATTGTGCACAAAATTTCATTAATTTTGAAAATAGGAACCGGAAAAAAATTGTTTATAAAATTTGTTTATAAATTAACAAAATAATGAATCTATAATAGTTTTTCGTAAGTTTAACCACTAATTAGTTACAAATATTGACGAACAGATGGATTTAATTTGCTAAATATTAAGAAAACCAACGAAGAAAACATATTTCGTCTACAGTCTAGTTTATAACATATACAAATTTTTTTTAAACAATTAGCTTATTATAAGAAGTTGTCCTAAAATAATTACTTCAAAAAATGTTGTTCTTGTTGATATAAATTATGCGTTTAATAAAAAATTAAACTGGTTTTAATAAGAAAACCTTTTTTCCATGTTTAACATTTAATAAATAAATAAAAACAACAATTTTTCAAAAAGTAAAATAAAGGGTGTTATGCAGAATTTTGTTACCTTTAATTTAAAAAAAAATACATCTAAATCGGTTTATTTTTGTGGGCCCTATGTTAATTTTTCCACGGACGCTTTTTTTGCCCCACTGTGGCGGCAGCGCCAGCGCAGCGGCCGCGGCAGTTCGAATGCTTGGACGCCGCTTTTTAAAGTTACGCCATTTGCTCAATTTTCAAAGGTACTAAAAATTTTTTTTTTTTTTAAATTAAAGTGCAGAGAACACAGATTTCTGCTGTTTTTGAATTTTTTTCATACCTGCCCCAGAAGTTGTAAAAAATTTCAATTGTTTAATTAATTAACAGTTTATTTTGCATAAATAATTACGAATTTTTAAAATTCTGATCACCATTTTTTTATGTCTCTACCAAATATTATTCAATTTTATCAAAAAACAGCTGAGCAATTGACAATTTCGTAAAAAGGTGCTTTAAACTTTAATTGTTTATAACTAATTGAAAAATTAAAATTTTTAAAAAAGCTTTCCAGGAATGTTTTTGTACCACCTGGCTGTAATAAATTATGTATAGAAGTAAAGCAAGTTTGAAAAGTCAGTTTTAGGTGGCCCAGTTCAGAAAATTTGACTCTATACCGTTAGTTGGAAATGATGCATGTACATTTTATTTAACTAGTGTTATAAATTTATGTTAAAGGCTTTTGTCTTTGACAAAAATACAGTATTTATTATTATTAATTTAAAATAAATATTTCAGTCGAAAAATGTCGCATAATTAAATTAAATTCTATTTTCATAACAGATTAAAATTCAAAGTTAATAAGATTTCTGTTATAATTTAGGGAAAACACAGAATTCAGATTTATAATTAAATTTTCTATTAATCTTCGACAATACAAACCTCATCAAAAAGAGCAATGTCGTAGGTATTATCGTCATCAGCAAAGTAGAGAATTCCTTTTGTTGCGTTTGCACGCAGCCATTCGAGCCCTCGATTTCGATTAGAAACCCCACGTGGCTTTGCTCCTTTCTTCTGCTTATACTTCTCAGGCATTGGGGCTGTAATTTAATAAATTAACTTTCTTAGATCTACTCGAGTACTCGATTTTAATTTTAAACCCATCTGAAATAACTTGTTTAAATTCTCTACATTTTTGTCCTCTTATACTTTTATAAGCTTTTCGCTATTTTAAAATGGCTATTTCCGTAAAAAAAAAAAACACTCACACTTGCCTAATTTATTGAAATATTTTCTGCAAATTAAGTTTCCAATTAGATCTAGGTTAATGGAAATTTCCATTCGAAACTAAAATAACAATGATTTTTAATTCAAGTGAAACTCAGAATTGAAATACACTCGGTGAAATTTTTTATTCAAACCAGATTTTTATTCATTTGATTGGAATGAAAAATATATATATTTGTCTTGGAGCTAAGAATAACTGTTTATTTGATTCTATATTGAATTTTCTTAAGGCCATGTGATGAAGTATGACATCACTAGTATAGGCAGAATTTGTCTGTGAACTTTCTCATAAAATACTGAATATTTTGTCACGAAACTTGATGGAATCACCTAAAATATCCTTAGAAAGGTCTATCCCATCCGAGTTTGTTTAAATTTTGGCTTAGAATTAGATTTTATAAAAATTCTCGAATTCCCGGGAAGTGAAAAAATCAATTTCAAATAAACTCAGGTCAGATATTTTGGGTAATTCTACGAAATTTCGTCACAAAATGTTAAATATTTCATAAGATAGTTTACACAGACAAATTTTGTCTAGTGACGTCATAATATCTCACATGTGCCATTAATATTTCTTTATTTCAAACAAGTAAAACGATTTATTTAAATTATTTGAAAAAGCTTGTTTAAGTTATTTGAAATAAGTAGTGTCAATTTTGTTCTAATAAAGGCAATTAAAATTTATGAGATGTTCTGTTTCTTACCAATTAAATGAATATAGTTGAGACCTGTCCTTTGAAGTAGTTTAGTGACCTGTTTTGTGGCAACTTTTGCATCTTCGATAACCAACCAGTTGACATTCTTAACTAGCATTAAAGTGTGAGACAACCTTGTAAGTTCAGCAATCTGCTCTGGTCGTCTGTAAGTTGGTGTTACAATATATAGAGGCTCTAATGTTTCCTTAGATTGTTGTTTAGGACTCTCGGTTGTTGTTTCTTGACGAGTTGTCAATGTGCTTTTATTCATTAATAATTGATTTAAAAATTCTTGTGTGAGATCCTTTGTGATATCTGGACTGAGGCCATAATTTTTTTGCACTTTATTTACAACTTTTCGTACCTGAAAAATAACAATTCACGTCAATCACGAGAAACTTTACTTCTCAAAAATAGTCTAACAACGAATCGATTAATAACACAATTTCTTGAAATCTATTTTTCTGGTAATTGAATTAATTAAAGTCTAGATTAGTTGAAATTTGGCTTAATTAAATTTGGGATCGATTGAAATTAGTTGCTAAAATCCCATTACTTGAATAACTGAGAGTTGACTGCAAATTTGAAACTTTGAAAATTAATTTTGTAAAATTCTTTTTAATACAGTTGGGCATATTAAATTCAATCTTTAATCAACTTTCATGTTCTTAAAACAAGTTAATTTTAGTATTGGTTATACACAGTATTATTAATAAGGCTAAATCGATATCGAAAATATGAAACTATTGGATCTGAAATAAACTTTTCTTGACATAATTCGAAATTTCTTGAAATAATAGATGTTAGATGACCTCCTTTCATTATTGTTGGTATTAATTTTCTATATTTGTTGTCACACGTTCAAGAAGTTGGAAAACAGTTTTTGATATTGTGACACTTTACTTTTGATAAAAAAGCGATTATTTCCAATATACATGAAGTCGTTGAAATAATAGTAATAAAATAAAAAGTATAATATTTTTCATAAAGTAAATTATGTATTATACATTTTTTTTATTTTATAACTATTCCGCGTTTATGAATTTAAAAAAATCGGATAAATATTCTAAGCCTGGGATTTAAATTCAGTTTTCGAAAGGAAAGTAATTCTCTATTCCGTTCATAAATTTGAAAAACTTGAACAAATATTCCAAATTTGACTAAAAGAATAGAGGTATATACATATATATAATCAATGTAAACTGGTTCGAAATGCATCAAATATTCGAGAAATTCCGCTTTGGATATTAACGTTTCCTGAGTTGAATTTGAAATTGGCGCATTCATGAGGATAAATATACTAGAATGGAATTTATTATAAGAGTTTAAAATGTCAATTTAATGATATCGATATATCTAACTTGATAATTTTAATTTTTGGTTGTGCTCTTTTATTCAACTGTACAATCATTCGATAATTGATTATTTATTAATTAATTGATTACCATTCTGGTCAGGGAACACAAACTTGAACTTTAGCTTGGAAGCAAATTGTTTTTCTACCTGATTTCCATTTATTTTCCCCAATTGAAATCGATACTCAATTAATTTTTCAACTTCAAGTTACTGTATTATTCAGCATGTTTAGCATCAATGTCGACAATGTATTACTTATTCTAGACAATTAATTATGATTTCAAGAACTTTATAATTTATACTCGAGTTACGTCTATTTAATATTGGAATAATTCATTTAAATATATATTTATAATTATATAATTAAATGATTGCGGAATTAATGAATAGCGATTTTCTATTTTAAAAATTTTCATCAGTTGAATTTGATTTTGTATCTTAAGTTAAATTTGATTTCGTACATGAAATACAATTCTTTGTAATGTCATTTTAATTTAATTTTGTTTTTAGAACATTTATTTTCGAATTATAAATTATAATATCAATGACAATTGAACTAATTTATTTATATTTTGTTATACAATTCACGTGTCTTTTTCTATATCCACGTTTAATAATTCAATAAAAGAAGAAGAAAAAACTGTATTATAGTAATAGGATTTAGCACAACATATTTAAAAATTTAATCAGATTTAGTAAATTGGACGATAAATCCGTTAGCTTGAGGTTTGACCGCATTTGGCAGATACTGTGGGTTAATAGGTACCTGCAAGAAACCCTTGAATAATTTTCAGTTTGAAATTAGAAATCAATACCAAGTCGAACAAAATGGAAATTAATGTTAAATTAGATATTTTATAAATCAGTATACTACATCAAAGATATTAGAAAAAAGTTCAGATTTATGCACATATAAAAAATGTGATTTATTTTTTGAGACAAAATTTTGATAAATTTTTAGACAAGTTTTTCTGATGCACTAAAAATTATATGATGATTAAATAAAATTATTTTCAATGTTTAGAATGCTTATAGGTACTTTTTTTGTTGCTTTTTTTTCATCTGGATTTTAACAAAAACTAATTATATCATATACCTGCTTAAGCAAACCATTATTTTTCTCTTAGATTGAACAATAAATAAACGAAAGCAGAGTTATTTGTTATATGACAAACTGAAAAATAGATTTTTAAAAGAATAATGAAATTGTATTAATAAAAGGTTCAATCAATATTTTCTTGGACAGAAATACCAATAATAAAACATAACAAAGCTGATAGCATTCAGAGAGTTAAAATGAAGAGCAAAAACATCTGTACAAGAAAAATCTAATTAAATTGTCTAAAATATAAATAAGGTAAAAAATTATTTTATCAAAATTTTTACCATTTTAAAAATTTTAAAAATTTTAAAATACATTATTTTTAGTGGCGTAACTGGAGGTGTAAGGGCCCTGGGACAAAAAGGTAAATGAGGCCCCAATTATATATAATAATTGATAATATAATATAATATAATATATATATATATATATATATATATTATAATTCTTTGCAAATTTAAATTCATTTTTTTAATTTACCATTATTTTTGTCATTTTGCAATTATTATTTTCAATTTTTAATCATTTTCATTATTTCTGAATTAATTTACTGAACTATCAAATATATATCTCATTTTTAAATTCTTTTGTTCAATTTTAATTTCTTTTTATTATATTGCAATTATTATCTCAAATTTCAATTATTGTCTTTAATTTTAAATTTTTTAAAAGATTTTTCAATTATTTCCTTTTGCTTAAAAATAAATTCTGTAATTTTATATTATTTACTCCGATTTTTAATTATTTTCATTCTTTTGGAACAATTTTCAAAAATTTCAAGTATTTAACTGAAATTTCAATTATTATTTTCATCAATTTTCGATTATTTCTGCGGTTTTTTCATTATTCTCTTTAATTAAAATTTTTAAGTAATTTTATAATTATTTTCCTCTTTTGAACATATAGTCTATGATTTTTTCAATTATTTTGCTCAAATTTTATTTACTATTTTCATTCTTTCATATTTAAATTATTTTCATCATAAATGTCAATTATTTTTCTCAATCCTAAATTATTTTTATTTATTTATTTATTTACATAATATACGGGACATGCCCTTTCATTCAGAGTATTCCTACAATCTAAAAATTGCAAAAACCACAATAAATTATTACAAATATTTATTATCAAAATTTAGCTTGGTTGGCATTCTATAAATTATAATAATTTGTTTTCAAAAAGGAGGCAACGCAATAAATAATTTTTAGCATATTTGAATCATTTTTTGAATTTTGACTTAATATTATTATTTTTCAATTATTTTCCTCGATTGTTCATTATTATTCTCATTTTCTAAAATTATTTTCTAAAAATTTTAAGTATTTTTTTAAAATTTCAATTATTTTCTTCAATTTTTAATTATTTTCAATTGTTTTCATAATTTCCAATTCTTTTTAATTATTATCGTAAAATTCATTTATTTTTAGTCTTTTTCAATATTCTTTTCTGCAATTTTAAGTTATTCTAATTTTTTCAATTAATTTCTAAGATCGTCACATATTTTTCTCAAATTTAAATTATTTTCTTTTTATTTAAAACAAATTCTGTAATTTTTTCAATTATTTCCCTCAAAGTGATTTATTTTTTATAAGTTAATATTGTTTTTATAATATTTCAATGATTTTCTTCAAGTTTCAAATAAAAAACTCATTTTTCAATTATTTTCACCATCTTTTAGTATTTTCATTATATTTCAATTAATTTCCTAAATTTTCATTTATTATCTAAAACTTAGATTATTGTGTTCAATTTTTAATTTTTTAACGGTTTTTCAATTATTTTATTTTACTGAAAAACAAATTCTGTAATTTTATATTATTTTCTCCGCTTTTTAATTATTTTCATTCTTTTGGCTTAATTTGTAAAAATTCAATTGTTTATCTGAAATATCATTTATTATTTTCATCAATTTTCGATTATTTCTGCGATTTTATGTAATTTTGTAATTATTTTCCTTTTTTAAACATATATTCTACGATTTTTTCAATTATTTCTCTCAAATTATATTTAATGTTTTCCATCTTTTATATTTAAATTATTTTCTCTATAAATTTCAATTATTTTCAGCATAATTGAATTATTTTTAAAATTTTAAATTAATTTTATTATTTTTCAATTATTTTCCTCTATTGTTAATTATTATTCTCATTTTCTAAAATTATTTTCTAAAATTTTTAAGTATTTTTCTAAAATTTCAATTATTTTCTTCAATTTTTAATTATTTCCAATTGTTTTCATAATTTCCAATTTTTTTTATTAATTATCGTAAATTTTATTTATTTTTATTTTCTAAAATTATTCTCTAAAATTTTTAAGTATTTTTCTTCAATTTCAATTATTTTCTTCAATTTTCAATTATTTTCATTTGTTTACTTAATTTCTAAATCTTTTTATTAATTATCGTAAATTTCATTTATTTATAGCTTTCTTCAATTCTTTTCAGCATATTTTAAGTTATTCTCATTTTTTTTCAATTGAAATTCAATTCATGTATTTTTCTCAAATTTCAATTATTTTTTTTTTATTTAAAAAAAATGATGTATTTTTTTCAATTATTTCACCTAAATGTGTTGTATTTTTTACAACTTATTATTGTTTTCATTATATTTCAATGATTTTCTTTAAGTTTCTAATAAAAAAATCATTTTTCAATTATTTTCTCCATCTTTTAATATTTTTATTATATTTCAATTAATTTCCTAAATTTTCAGTAATAATCTAAAATTTAAATTATTGTGTTCAATTTTTAATTTTTTAAACGGTTTTTCAATTGTTCTATTTTAATGAAAAACAAATTCTGTAATTTTATATTATTTTTTCCGCTTTTTAATTATTTTTCATTCCTTTGGCTTAACTTTCAAAAATTTGAATTGTTTATCTGAAATTTCATTTCTTGTTTTAATCAATTTTCGATTATTTCTACGATTTTTTAATTATTCTTTTTAATTTAAATTTTTATGTAATTTTGAAATAAATTAACTTTTTTAAACAGATGTGTCTTGAAAAGTTAAAAGGGACCTTACGTCAAAAAAACGATTTTTTTTACTGATATAGGTGATTCTGAAAGAGAAAAATTCACTCTTTCTAATGAACTAAACAGCAAAAAATCGATTTTTTTGACGTAATTATCATTTTTATTTTCTAAAATTATTTTCTAAAAGTTTTAAGTATTTTTCTAAAATTTCAATTATTTTCTTCAATTTTTAATTATTTTTATTTGTTTTCTTCAATTCTTTTCTGCAATTTTAAGTTATTCTAATTTTTTTTAATTGATATTCAATTTATATATTTTTCTCAAATTTCAATTATTTTTTTTTATTTAAAAAAAACTTCTTCTAATTTTTTCAAATTTTTCACTGAAATGTGATTTATTTTTTACAACTTATCAATGTTCGTTTCATATTTGAATTATTTTTATCAAGATTTAAATGGTAAAATCATTTTTCAATTATTTTCTAAAATTTATATCCTTCAATTTTCCATTTCTTTTATAATTTCAAAAATTTTAAACTATTTATCTGAGATTTCAATTATTTCATTCAATTTTAAAATTCTTTATATGAATTTTTTATATCATTTTCTTCAATTTTCAGTTACTTTCGTTCTTTTTCGTAATTTCCAAAAAGTTGTTAATTATTTCTGTTCAAATAAAAATTATTCTCTTCAATTTTAAATTATGCTCATTTTGTTTCATTTATTGTCTCTAATTTTTGGTTATTTTCTTTTTTTTTTCAATGGAGTTCTGAAAGTTTTAAGTATTTTTCTGAAATTTTTTTTAACTTTCCTTCATTTAAAATATATTATGTAATTTTGTCAATTATTTTCTCAAATTTCAATTATATTTTTTAATTTTATATTATTTATCTCAATTTTCAATATTTTATTTTTAATTTTCAATTATTTTCCCTAATGCTTCATTATTCAATTTTTTTCAATTTATTTTTAAAATTTTCAAGTAATTTTCTTAATTTTAAATTATTTTCTTAGTTTTTAAAACATTTCTTTGAGTTTTTAAATTACTTTCCCCAATTTTTAAAATTGATTTCATTTTTGTTTCAATTATTTTGAACAATCAGCAATTATTTTGTTTAATTTCAATTATTTCTTGCAATTTTCTCTAATTCTGAAATTTTATAAATTTTGTCCTAAAAAAAAAGGTTTATTAGGGTTAACTGAGGTCCCCCTGAGCGCAAGGGCCCCGGGGCACTGCCCCACTTTGCCCCTTAATAGTTACACCACTGATTATTTTTTCGTCCAAATGAAAAATTACATTATTCAGCCAACTTCACTAAGTCAGAAATCCATTCAAAATTTCTAGTGTGAAGTTAATCGAATAATTCAATTTTTCATGGAAAGCCATGCTGCACCAAAAAAATTTTCCGTGTAAGATCGACAATTAACATTTCAATTTTAATTTGTAAACGTCGCGCAAAATTATAAACAGAAATTGTTTTTTATTTTAATCGGAAATTTTTCTTTTTTATTGAAATTTTTTCTTTTTTTCATTGATATGGTTTAGATTGAATTTGGTCAAAGGATTGGGTGAGGTTTTGCTCGGATATTAGCTACCAACTCGTGTCGTAACAAAATATTGAAATTGGAAAAAGTTCGATTCTCACCATTTCCTCTGTGATTCGGGCTACGAATTCTTCTCCAGTTTGTAGATTGGATGGATCGTCCAGCATAGAGGCAGCTTCATTGAAGCTTGTTACCTGATCGAATCTCACTCCTACTGAAAGATGGTACTGGTAGAATACCAAACATATTCCTACCAGAGCGATCATTCCCATCTTCATGGACGACTTCATCTTGTCTATTTACAGAAAATAATATTTTATAGTTATTTAATTTCAAGCAAATTAAAATTGCAGTAAAATAATTCTTAATGTGCTTAAAACAACACGTTTCATATGCACATGTCTTGTTAAACAGATGACGTTTAAAAAATAGCCGCGCGCGTAAAAGCGTTACATTATAGTCAAAATTAATATCAGGGTTCGAATCCTCTAATGGCATTTAAAATTTATTCATTTATTAATAATTTATTTAATTATAAGTGACTAGTATAAATGAAATTATTTAATAATTTAATTGAATTTTGCGTAAATAAATAAAATTTATTTAATAAAATAAAAGTTATCACAAATAGTAAATTGAAAAATTGAGAGCAGTATAACGAGTCGAGTTTTAGAATTTCTTGAAATTGATAAATGAAAGAAGGAAATTAAAATGAACAGAGACCAATGTTTGGAAATGTTGGCTTGAAGTTGAATCGAATTTCTGCAACTTGCTAATATGAAATGTACACTGAAGCTTCTTCAGCATAAAACATCCCATAAAAGTTCCTCAACTTCATGCATACAAATGATACTTGTCTCTATATTTTTTATCTGCGAAATTTCACCTCAAGTTCAGTTCTTTTATGACTTAGTAAGAAAAATTAGTAACGGATGTTTTTTATTTATATATAGTTATTTTCAAGTCTAACTTCTTGAAGATTTGTGATTTAAAAGAAAAAAATAAAACAAAACTTGTGTATAAATTTTTTTGAAACTCTTTTCATTTAACAGTTTTAATATTCTAATTTCTTTTAAAATACTAAAACCAAGGATTAAATCCAAATGTGGATAATTTTGTCACTTTTTTTTATGAATGATTGAAATTCTGATCATTAGAATTAATTGAAATTTGGATAAACTGATTTACAGGTCATTTATAATAAAGATCAAGTAAAATTTTTAAAAATAAAAATTTGCTTCTATTGCAATTTGGAATCAAAATTTGAATTTATTATTTTTAACAAATATAAGTATTATTTTATAAAAAATTTAGGAGTTATTATTCGTCACTAGCATTAAACTTATATCAGCAAATTCCCATTATTCAAAGTTAAAATAAATTTTAAAACATAGTTCTTGAATTCTGTTAAACTTTAAAAGCATTTTCATCAATTCAACATTGCATTTGATTAAAAATTACAATTTCCTGTTTATTGAAAAGGATTAAATTTAATTTAAAATATCTGAAAATATGTGGTTGGATTAACATTTTCTCTGATTATTATTTATCTGATTATACATTACAAAATACGGAAATTCTCTGGATTGTTTATTTGATTATATTTTAAAAAATACGTAAAACTTTTGTATATTTCATTGTTATACGTTCTTCTGTATTTTCAAACATTTTTGATAAATAAAAGAAGTTTTTTATTTTTACAAAAATGTCAATGAACGTGTGTTTATGGAGCTGGCAAACACGGCATCAGCAAATTTCGTGCTGGAATGCCGGTTCGCATGCTTCGTCAAATATTTCCGACGCATTCAAAGCTCTAACGATGTGATTTTGAAACTCAGTCACGAAGTAAATTTACTATTATGTCTAAGACGATTCGCATTATCGTACTTCACATTAACCTTCCATATTGTATACCATTTTAGAAAAAGAATTTTATGACTTTTCTATGCTTATAAAAAATGATATAGACATTCAATAAAGTTCGTCTACGTAGGTAATTTTAAAGATAGTTGGTTTGGAAATTTTAAATCTTATCTACAATTTGTCGATTACTCTCTGATCTGATCTAATTCTCATCTGAATTAGTAAAAAATTGCTAATTAAATATTAATAATCTCCATAAACTCCTAAAGTTAGTTACTATTTATATTTACATTTTTTTCTGTCGACTTTTTAAAACTTGAAGTGAAGTTGGTTAGTTTTTATATTTATATTCATCTTTTTCTGTACACGTTTTAAAATCCCTGAAGTTAATCCCTGCCTTCTTTTTTTTTCATTAATTTTGATTCTCTTTATCAGAAAATTAAAAAATTTTTTTAGTTTACAGACAAAATATGCTGATGAGGTAGCCTTACACAGTTAAAAATTTTGTGTATATTTAACACAAATTAGATGTCCGAAACGGTCCACTCAAAATTTTTGTTAAAATAACACAAACTATATGTTTATTTAACAATCGTTCATGTTAAATTAACACAATCTTCATGTTAAATTAACACAATTTTTGTGTTAAATTTAACACAAAGAATATGTGGACCGTTTTTTACACAAAATTTTTAACTGTGTAATAACGATATTTGTTTATGACTAACAATAATTTATATATTACACACTTATATGAATTTTAATTATAATTTAGATTAATTTAAAGTGTAGAATAATCGAATTTATTACAAATTCAAATGACGTATTTTACTTTATTGGAAATAATTAAAATTCAAAAATTAAATACAGTTTAAACTATTCTGTAACTTTTTTAACAATTTTGAAGTTCCGAAACTTTCTCTCTAAATTTGAATTATAGTTAAAAAAGACTAATTATTAGTAAAATCGTGGCTGAGTTTTTGTTTCTCCAATTAGCTAGAAATAACTATTTATTAGTAAAATATGACTAACTATAAGTAAAATAAAACTAAAAAATAGTAAAAATTTGACTAATTGAATTAGTAATCATAATTTTACTAAAATATTAGTAATTTTGACATAACCTAAAAATGAATTTGACTAATAATTAATTGTTTTTTAATAAAAGGTTAGTAGAAATATAACTATTTCAATTAGTGACTGAGTTTTTGCTGTCAAATTAGTTATTTTTAACTAATTCAGATTTAGAGAGTTCATCAAGTTTGCTGCAAGTTTGAAATCTTCCGGAAAGGTTGCAATTCTGAATTTAATTCTTTCAAATAAGAATTATTCTCTTCAGTCTTTAATTTATTGTCATGAATACTTAAATTTATTACACAAGTTTTCATTTACCTCTGTCATTTTTCAATTATTTCCTCAACATTTCAATTATTTTTTTCTATCTTTAAATTATTACCAGGAATATTTACATTTTCAACACCAGTTTCTATTCTACTTTTGTTAAATTTCAATAATTTTCTTCAAATTTCAATTACCTTTGTCATTATTTAAGTATTTTTGTCATTTTACGATTATTTTCTATATATTTCTATTATTTTTACAATTTTAGAATTATTTTCTACAAATTTTAATTATTATTTTATTGAAATTATTGAATGCGACGGGTGTACATTTTATGTATAATGCATTTTTTACTAAAATCAATTAGTTTACGAACTAATTGCAAAAAACATAAATCACCATAAATGTGACTATAAATAGCTACATTATACCAATATTTTACTACCTACAGCCGTAATTACATTATTAAATTACGTAACATTACATCCATTATGTGCTATCAGTACTATTACGTAATAACGTAAAATTATGTATTTACGTTGAGTTACGTACACTTATGTAATAACGTAAAATTACGTATCTTACGTAATTTTATGCACTAATTACGAAAATCATTTTTAAAAAAATTTACAACTTCATCATTTTTACGATTCATACTATAAAAACCAAAAAAAACTATTCGTTTTCCGAACGTTGTCTATATTCCACGGTCAGTGGGCACCCCAATCCCCCGGTATTTTGTATTTCGGGGGGCGAAGCCCCCCAAATTGTCAATTTCAACATTTTTACAATAAACACTATAAAAATTAACAAAACTATTGGTTTTCCACCGTTGTCTATATTCCACGTTCAGTGGGCACCCCAAACCCCCGGTATTTTGTATTTTGGGGCGCTCGAAACGTCGCCGAGCCTAAGGGAGTTCCTCGTGAGCGGTGATACCGAGCGCATCGTGTGCAATATACTATTTATTTTAGCGCTTTATTTGTGCAGTTTTCTCTCTCTAGTGAGAAGTTTGATGACCGGCAACTGACGCAGCATCCCTGGTGCCTGCTGAGGATTGTCGCAGTTTTGATACCCTTTTCAAGTAAAGAAAAATCGTAAAAGTCGAGTGGCATCTTCGCTGGCCCGCGTGGCCATGTTGGTCAGACCTGAGTATTCGTTTCTTTTCTTTCCTTTAGTTTATTTTTTAATTTGAATTTTTGCTAACGCCTTGTCTTGGCAAAAATTTTTATCTGACGGAGGCTTCGCCTCTGGCAAATCTGACATGGAATCTGATGCGGGGACGGGCTTTTCTCCTCCATTTTCTCCAAACTCTATGATGGAGTTTGAAGAGGACGCTGCCAGCGGCCTGCTGTTTTTGAGTCAAAATAAACTAGATCCGGATGATTTAGACCAGAAAGAAGCAAAAAGGCGATGCCACGAAAAAAACAAAAAAGTCGAATCACAAAACATAACCTCACCTGTCACTACACAAAACAACCAAACTCATAACAACAAAGACTCCCATGCTTCACAAACACAAACCACACTAACTCAAAACAACAACAAAAACGATCAAAATACAAAATACGATGATGGGCTTAAATCCAACTGCCCGGTTTTTATTCAACGCGACCCTAAATCGGAAGATTATCACAAGGACCTTAACCAGATGTCAGTCGGACGTATCCTACATAGTTCTTATCCAGGTAAAATCGTTGAAATTAACCACTCTGGCCGCGGTAAGGTAAGAGTGGTCATGAACTCGGGAAAAGCTGCCAACCAGTTACTAAAAGATCCGTCTCTGAAAGCTAAAGGCCTTATTGCCTTGATACCAGCTAGTTTTGTTTCTTGTCAGGGCGTTATGAGCAACGTTCCCACTGACATCTCGGAAGAAGAAATCCTTGAAAATGCAGAGATCGTTGGTCCCTGTATTAAGGGCATTAAAATCAACCATGTAAGGCGCATGACTAGGAAAGTTATTGATGAAAAAACAAAAGAATCTAAATTTGTACCCACTACCACAGTCCTCCTTACCTTTCAAGGTACTAATCTCCCTCAGAGAGTAGCCATCTATAAAGGTTCAAGTCCTATCAGACCATACATTCCAGATCCTCGAATGTGCTTAAAATGCTTCCGATTCGGTCACATCGCAAAACACTGTCGATCTAAACCTCGTTGCAAGTCATGCGGTGAGAACGTTACGCACGATAAAGAAAATCCTTGCACTCTTACTCTAAACACTCCAAAATGCGCAAACTGTAAAGGCGCGCACATCACGACATCTAAAGACTGCCCGGAATTCGTATTTCAAAAAGAAATTCGCTCCTTTGCAACTATTCATAAAATTTCTTTTAGCGAGGCTAAAAACGCTCTAAAACCTCCTAAACACCAACGTACCAACACAAACACTTTCAACTTCTCCAGCTTCCCAGAGCAAGGAGACTCGCCTGCTCCCTCCTCGGCTAACTTCCAAAATCAAACTGATCGTCTTTTCTCAGACATTACCACTGCTACTTCCGGTAACAAAAGATTTCAAAAACCTTCTTTTAACTATTCTTTGTCTACCTCTCAAAAGCAAACGCAATCGCAACCACGTAAGCGCGCAGCACCAAATTCTTTTTTGCTACTCAATGGAATAACGGTAGATCGAGCAGCAACCTTCCAAATGGGTTTGCTCTAAATCCTTCCCAAACTAAAATTTCAATGTCACCCCCAGCTGATGTATCAACACTAACACCATCAACTAATTCAACACCACAAACAATCAACGCTGACTTAATATCTACATTCATACAATTGCTTCAGGACCTAGTCCTACAAGCAGCTTCCAATACCTCCCCAGAAACCGCAGAAACAAACCAGAGCCTCCTTACAACAATCAAAGATAACCTCAACACTATACTCAGTTCCACGAATCACAAAAATGGCTCAACTCCATAAACTCAGAATTTTGCAATGGAATTGTCGTGGTGTCTTTAAAAAGACACCCGAAATTCAAAATATTTTAAATAAATTTGATATTCTTCTTCTTTGCGAAACATTATTAAAACCTAATAAAAGAGACAACTTTCATATTCTTAAAGACTTTAACATAATTAGATTTGACAGGACAATTAATAAGGGTGGTGGTCTTGCAATTGCCATCCGTAAAACCATAATTTTTTCAAAAATTCAAAATATATTTACTTGTGAAAATGAACTTGACACACTTGCAGTTTCAATTGAATCTTCACTTGGTAAACTCTTAATAGTTTCAGTTTACAGAATACCTGGTATACAAACTCCTATCAACCATTGGAAGGCGCTGTTCGACTCTATAAAAAACTCAAATTTTGAGTCCATTTTTCTAGGGGGGGACTTTAACTGCCACAGTACCATGTGGGGTAGCTTTCACACTTGTCCCAATGGAATCAACTTATGTGACAGCTTAGTCAATTCAGATTTTATTCTGCTTAATAGTGGATCACTTACACATGTGGGTGTACCACCTAATCCCGGCTCAGTGCTGGACCTTTCATTTGTTACCTCTAACCTTTTTCCAGTTTCTACCTGGAATGTCCATAATGACACGATAGGTAGTGACCATTTTCCAATTTTCTCATCCTTTGGTATCACTGTTCCTATTTCTACCTTCTCATCTCATAAGTATAACTTAAAAAATATTTCCTGGCCTCTTTTCTCTGTTAAACTTTCTTCTCTAATAGAATCTAATCGAGACTCCTTACAATCCTCGAATCCATTAACTGCTTACGAACAGTTTGTAGAATTGGTGGATTCTTCGATAAATTTTTCACGACCCCAATTTAATCCCAATCGTGCACCTCGACGAAATACTACACCAGCCAAAAAACCTCTTGTGCCAGCTCCTTGGTGGAACGACGCATGCGAGGAAGCCGTTAAAAATAGAAAACTAGCTCTCTCAACCTACAAAAGAAACTCAAATTACACACATTTTTTATCTCTTAAACATGCAGAAGCAATAGCTAAAAAAACAATTAACGAGGCGAAACGCCAATCTTTTCAAAATTTCTGTAACTCTCTCGACAGAACCACTCCAATCACAAAAATTTGGTCAGTAATTAAATGTTTCAAAAACAGATATACACAACCATTAACGGCTTCTTGCTCCGCGGATTCAGAAACCATAGGAAAACTTCATTCTCTTGTAGATGAACTCTACCCCCCTACAGTTTTTCATGAAAATTTTCCAAACAATTTTAATCCAAACCCTTTCCTAGAAGCTCCGTTCTCCATAGAAGAATTAAATATAGCAATATATTCATGTAAAATTAAATCCTCTCCAGGTCTTGATAAAATTGATTACAAAATTATTCAAAACTTTCCAGATGAAGCTATATCTGTCTTACTTTCCATTTATAACAAGCTGATTGCAAGCAGTTCCTTCCCTCCTTCTTGGAATAACTTTCTTGTTTTCTTTCTTCCAAAATCCTCTCCTGGCAAATTTAGACCTATTTCACTTGCTTCCTGCTTATTTAAACTCGCAGAAAAATTAATATACAATAGATTGAGCTGGTATGTTAAACGATACAATATACTAAGCCCTAATCAATACGGATTTAGAAAATCTAAATCTTGTGCTGACGTCCTGGCTCTCCTCTCAACGGAGATATGGACAGGTTTGGCAGAAAAGGAGTACACAGGTACTCTCTTCCTTGACATCAAGGGAGCGTTTCCCAGTGTTATTCCGAACATCCTTGTGGAGGATCTCCGCGAAATTGGCGTTCCGGAAACAATAGCACGATTCATTTACAATTCTACCGCATGTAAAAACATGTTCTTCAAAATTAACGAAGAAATTCTTGGTCCAAGAACCAGTACAACAGGTCTTCCACAGGGAAGTATTCTCAGTCCAATAAACTTCTCAATCTATACCCGAAAACTCCATTCACTTATCCCTCCAGATTGCAAAATTAACGAATTCGCGGACGACTTAACAGTCACCTGCCGTTCCCCTAATTTAATCCAAATAATCAACTCTCTACAAGTCTGTCTCGAATCTATCTCTAACTTCCTTTCTGAGAGAGGTTTGGAAGTTTGTCCGGAAAAAACTAAGTTAGTCATTTTTACCAAAAATAAGATTAACTTAAATGATCCCACTCTTTTTTTAAGTTTAAACGAAATAACGATAGAACCATCCACCTCAGCCAAATCTCTTGGCATTTACTTTCAAGATTCTACCTCATCCGAACTTCATTTTAATTACCTATGTGATAAAGGCAGTAAAATTTTAAATATTCTCAGAGTCCTTAGAGGTACATGGTGAAGTGCAGATCCCTGCATCCTTCTTCGTATCTATGACTCTCTTTTAAGAAGTAGTATAGATTACGGGTCACATATTTTTAATTTTAAATCACATAAAAATTTTGCCAGATTAGAAAAAATCCGTAATCAAGCTCTGAGACTAGCCGTAGGCTATAGAAAGAGTACTCCTATTAACGTAATGCTAGCTGAGTGTTGTGAACCTCCCTTAAAGAACAGATTTTATTTCCTAGCAAAAAAATACCTTTTGAGGCTTTACTCTGTTTCTAATCATCCCTTACCGGTTAAACTTTCGGAACTCTCTCGCCTTCTCCTTAATTCTAAAACAAAAAACAATTATCCTCTCCTCATTGCGTTTGAAAAAACGAAAAATTACAGCGAACTTATTCGAAGCAGGAATATAGACCCCTACTTCGAATACTTATATGAAGACCATATATTCACTCCCCAAATTATATTTGATCTAGGTAAAACTCTTTAATCATCCGCCAACCCACGAGTCTTGTTTAAAGACTTAACTTATAAAAGATTCCCTTATCACACTTTCTTTTTTACAGATGGTTCAAAATCAATCACAGATAACGTGTCGGGCTCCGCATTCGTGTGTCCCTCATTAAACCTCATCTCCAAATATAAAATTTATGAATACGCCTCCATTTTCTCACTCGAAGCATTTGCTATTCTTTTCACTCTTGACCACATCATTGAATCTAACCTCACCGATACAGTGATTTTTTCAGACTCCCTTAGTGTACTTAAAAATTTAGCTACTAACAACCCGTACAAAATCAAATCTTACATAATTTACACAATTAGAAATCGTCTTAAAGTCCTTAGAAACTTAAACCGCCCAGTGATTCTTGCCTGGATTCCTGGCCACTTAGGAATCGAAGGTAACGAAGATGCTGATAGAGCGGCTAAAGACGCTACCACAAATCAATCGCTAACTAACATTCAACTCCCATTTTCAGATTTTTACAGCCTAACCCGTAAAGAACTAGAAGATAGCTGTCACTCACACTTTACAGAAACAAGCAGATATAAAGGCATTTTGTATAATAAACTTTTTTATAAAATTAGAAAAAAACCATGGTTTGCTTCTTTTGTGGCTAGGAGGGACTGGATAGTCTCACTTTGTCGGATGAGAAGCAACCACTACTCTTTAAACGCCAGTTTAGCTAGGAAAAATTATATCGCCTCCGGGGACTGCCCGTGTGGCACGGGAACCGAAGAAGACTTGGATCATGTTCTCTGGGCTTGCCCCAGATTTGATGCCCCCCTCCATTTAGTAGTGTACAATTCCTTACCGACCCTTCTCCAAAAATCGTTTCGCACGTTTTTAGTTTCTTAAAAAAAGCAAATCTCAAAATATAACAACAACTCGCAATTCAAATCATTTAACCTTTCGCGCGTATATAGACTCAGGTCTATCAACATCGTGTAACATGTTACTCGACTCCGATTATCGCCGTGGGTGGGGTCTCGGAGGCCACCATTGGCCACAGGGACGCATCCACGGATGCCACGAGGGGCGCTAGCGCCCTGCTTTAATTTGTTTCAGACTATTAACTCACCTGGTCATGGCCAAGTTCCAAGAGGAAGTAGTGCCAACGTTAACCATAATCATCATCACCGAGCCTAAGTATTTGCAGTTGCGCTCGAGAATTCATTCTGATGCAGGGTCCCCAAGCTGCAATGCATTGAGGTTGAACACTGGCTAACTCTTCCGCCCAACCGGTGGCGGCGCCACGAGTCCGCAATACATTCACATTCTGTTGTGTGTACACGCACAAACTTTACATGGGTTAGTTTAAGGGTTGGTGCGCAATTATTCGCAATCATTGCGTACCAGCCTTTAAACTAACACATGTAAAGTTTGTGCGTGTACACACAACAGAATGTGAATGTATTGCGGACTCGTGGCGCCGCCACCGGTTGGGCGGAAGAGTTAGCCAGTGTTCAACCTCAATGCATTGCAGCTTGGGGACCCTGTTCTGATGCGAGCAGTGGTACTGCAAGGATCTCCTCTCCGGTCTAGACGGTCGCACCGCTAGCAAACACGAAAACAGCCGAGCTGTCACGATTTCCGACGAACGACGTGCCAGGGCGGCACACAGCGACTTAGGAACTGGCAGTCGATTCGATTCCCGACCTTTGTCGTGTTAAGTTCTATAGCATTGTATTATGTGAGGTTACCTCACACTAGAAAGTATATAATTTGAAAGAATTGAATGACATAGTCGATCGATCTTATTTTATAAAGTGACTACAAAAAGTGGAATATCTGAAATATAAGTGTTGGTGACAATTCATTATCTCTGGAGAAAATAACGTCTTCCGCATTTCCAACCTAAAATAGAGCCTCTGATTTTCCAACTATCCACCAAACAGAGGCACTTGAATTCATCAGCAACTTCATCGAACATCTTTATGAATTGCACCAGCACCCTAAAAAGTGCTAAATTATTGCCTTAAATTAGAATTGGAGGTGAATTTATTACTATTATTCAACTGAGGTGTGCCTTTTCGTCGCATTTACCATCAATCAAGGCCATCTGTGGTATAGTACATAAACACGAGGTATTGTCTCTCCTTATTATTCTTAATATTTCCAAGGCTACACAAACCCAAACAAATATTCCCTTCATCTCTGCTTGGGCTTTAACTAACACGTGAGACTTGATGGTTGAAATTATTCAATAGCGTGAAGATAATTAAAATTGAGAAATCTGTTCTGACTCTTTTCGAAACTTAACATCTTAAAACATGCTCTTGATAACAGCGAAGAGTTGTTGACACCTTGATATTGATAATCTTATTAGTTATGACTTTCTATTAAAATATTCTATTAAATACATTAGATCAAATATTTCAAATATTCAAAATATATTGAACTGAATGCGTCAGCATCTGTAATCTTGTACTTAATAAAATTGTTTTATTTATTACACATAACTGTAATACTTTTCTCACTATATTTGAAAACTGCCTCTTTTCTTATGATCCCTAATCATTAAAATAAATAAATTAATAAAACAATGAAGTGGAATCAAGGAAGGGGTGCAATTATAAATTTAATTTAATCTACCTTAATTTAATAATTTTATTTAGAATTCTGGAAAGATGTAATTGAGTTGTCAGCTTCGTCAACCATTATTTCTCTAAAATTAAATAAACATTTACAACCATACCATAGGTCCTACACAACAAGTATTTATTTATTTCTATATTATTTTATACTCTCTGATTTGATTTGAATAAGTTGGCCTAAGACAGAGAAAATTATTTATCATATTTTGTTTTGACAATTACACACTTACACATTGAAATTAGATTGAATTTAATAATTTTTATTGAATAGCAGTAATTAAATCTCGGTATTTGAAGCCGCAATTGTACTTGCTTTCCTTGGTGTCATTTTGTATTTCAGGATTCGTTATGGTCCCCTCACCTGCTCGCAAACCTGGCGCCAGGCAGGCGGTCAACTCGCCAAAGCTGGCAGCCGTATCTAGGACGATTTCGAGGGGAAGGTCCAGGCCTGGCCCGCTAGACTTTAATCGCAAACCGGGCTCGGCCCCTATTCTTAACAACTTACAGAAAAAACCGCGTTTGGGGGGAGCGCCCCCTCGTTCCCAGGATCTCAGGGAAGGGGAAAACTTTACCGTGCTTGCCCCCCCCCGGGGCTACTATTCTTCCCACGGAGGTTGGGAATGGCTCGACTGGTACCAATGACTCAGCTGCTCTTAACGTCATTTCCCTTGAGGAGATTGGATCCAATACCAGTTCCTCTTCTGTTCCCCCTCCTCCTCCTCCTCCCTTCCATCCCCCCGGGGTGATGGCGATATCTGGGGTACAAGCACAAACTGCATACGACCTAACCTGGCAGAATCAGATGTTTAGTAGCATGGCACGTTTTGATCATGAATCCCCCCCCCCCCCGTACACCATCCTTGTGGAATCGCTTGTAGATAATAAAAAGATCGGCAAATATAATCGGATTGCTTTTGCGGACTTGCTGGAGAAACTAATTAGTGACCCAGAGAGAACAATAGTGGCCAATGGAGTCAATCAGCTCAGAATTGCCTCTACCAATTGGTCGAGAGCAAATGAATTGCTTGACTCTATGGAACTGGCTAACAAGGGTTATAAACTGTTTATCCCAGCTTCTTTGGTATCCAGAAAGGCCCTAGCCCATGATGTCGACCTTGAGTTGTCCCCATCCTCCATCAGCACCAAACTCGATAAACAGACTCTAGACAAGGTTATGTCCATACGTAGAAGAACCACCGTGGAGGGCGAGATCTCCGGTTTGGTCGAGTTCACCTTTTCTGGTGTTACCATTCCGGACCACATTCTTATATCTAGGGTACAATTCAATCTTACCCTTGTGGTTACCCCTCCCAAAAGGTGTTATAAATGCCAGCGGTTTAGACACTTCGCAACTCAATGCAGGGCTTCACATCCCACCTGCGAATTCTGTGCAGAGCAGCACGACAGAGCTAGCTGTCCCAACCCTAATCGTACAGCTTTATGCGCTAACTGCTCTGGAAAACACCCGGCTTCTTCCAGAGAATGTGAATTCTTCAAATTTGAATTCAAAATTATGAAGCGAAGGTTGGAGAATAATATTAGCTACGAGGAGGCGGAGTCATCGCTCCTCAGCGAAGGCATCACGCGTCCGGGCTATGAGTTAATATGGGAGGGCCAAATTGGCCAAGAGTCCTCAGTACATTCGATCAAATCTCCCTCTCCCGAACCGGGACGGGTACAAAGTTCGGCGAACCAATCAACACTTTCTGAAGATAATGAAGATCATACTGCATCTTCCAGTAATTGTTCGCGCTCGGACCTGGAGGTAAAAAACATGTCGGTGGAGAATTCCGAGATTGACTAATTTTAACTAATAACTGATATTCATTTTAACCTATGGACTTTTTGATGTTTTTATTTATTTTATTTTAGTAATTGTTTCGCTCCTTATTTTATTTTATAATTATTGACTAAGATTACACAGCTGTTCAGACTTTGTATGCCGTTCGGTTTCTCCTAGAGCGGAAAAGGTGGGAGATATTCTGCTTACGGTTGTCCTTGAGACTTTCCTTGGTAACATGCAGCCTAACAGGCCTACTCATAAATCTCTAACGTTACTTCTTTGGAACGTTAGAAGTGTCATACCGAGGAGAGACAAACTAATTGAACTGCTTTGGGCACATGATCCAGACCTGGTCTGTATAACCGAAACGTGGCTGGATGACTCCCAAGTTTTTGAAGTTCCGCAATATATTACAGTTAGACAAGACCGTCCGGCGGCTAGAGGTGGGGGTGTGATGGTGTTGGTCCGGAAGGAAATTAATTTTAGAATTGTCAATCGATCCTCATACAATTTCAGGGATTACAGCATTGAGTCTGTGACGGTTAGTATTCAGTCCCTTTTTGGAACGACACAGGTTACAAACGTATACGCGCCCCATGACGATGACATTCCACCAGATTTCTGGCAGAATGTCTTTGACGCACTCCCGCCGGCGTCTAATCACATTTTCTGTGGGGACTTCAACGCCCATAACACATGCTGGGGCGATTCTGCTACGAACGCTAGAGGAGCCTCGTTATTGACGTTCGCTATTCGATGCGGTCTGTTCTCAATTAATAATTCGTACCCCACTAGACCGAATGAAGGGATTAATGAGGGCAATAATTTGGACCTGTTGTTTTGCTTGACGGCGGTGTTGAGAGCTTCGTCGGTTAATATAATAAGCGACACGCACACCTCGGACCACTATCCTGTGCTGATTACTGCGGATTTAACTCCTGAGTTGATTGACAGGAACTCTGGGAGATGGAACCTGAAGAGTCTGGAATGGTCGCAATTCCGGGCTCGGATTGAACAGGATGTTCTCGAGCTCGTGAGTCATCTAACGAGTGAACGTTCCCCGTCTGAGGTATATAGCGAATTTACCGCTGCTATGGAGAATAGACTTTTGGAGTGTGGGGCCTTTATCCCCATGGTCACTTCTAGAAAGGCCTTCTCTAAGCCCTTATGGTGGAATGAGGTGTGTGACAATGCGATTTCAACCAGAAGACTGAACTACAGATGGTATCAGGAGAATCAGTCGGCACTTAACAGGCTGGAATTCCACAGAAGGGATGCAGAGGTTAAACGAACCCTGAGGGAGCAAAAAATGTTGGGATTCAAGAATTTCTGTGAAAGCATTTCTCCCACTTGTGGATCCTCAACTATGTGGAAGACCATTCGGGCTCTCTCATCTCGCTCTGGTCGCTTGGCCACTAATATTTCTACAGATCCACACACTCCGGAATTGATGGCGGTTAAGAGGGACCTTGTCAGGGAGGATGTCCCGCCGGTTGATATACCGTACCTTGATGCCCCTAGGGTATTTGATCCGAACGATTTCCAACCGTTCACGAATAATGAATTTAGGGCTGCCATCTCGACATGCAAACCTAAGTCTGCCCCTGGGTTGGATGGTATTACGGGAGAAATTGTGAAGGGGCTTGGTCCAGTGGCCCTGGAATTCCTGCTCTTACTGTTTAATCGAATGTTCCTTCTGTCCTTATACCCCGCAGCTTGGCGACGAACTAGAGTTATACTCATCCCTAAACCGGGAGGCAAGGGTTTCCGTCCCATAGCATTGACGTCGGTGCTTTCAAAGATCTTCGAAAAACTTATTAAGGGTAGCTGGAACACATAGTGGAAGGGCGGGGCATCATCCCCATACATCAATACGGCTTTCGTAAGCAAAGATCCTCCCTTGATTGCGTGGCGGCTTTTGTAGCTGATGTTTATAATGGATTCGCGGAGTCAGTGCATACAATGGCCATATCTATTGACATTAAGGGGGCTTTCAATAATGTTAGACCAACCATCTTAAACCAAGCTCTTATCCAGTTGGGCATTCACCCAAATATAATTAATTTTATCACGTTCCTTACAGCTAAGAGGAGTATATCCTTCAATGCTGATGGCTCAGGTGCAAAAGACTGTGGTGTTGGGGTTCCCCAAGGAGGGGTCCTATCCCCACTTCTTTTTAACATCTACCTACGAAGCATACAAAGAATTTTGCCCGTCAATTTTAAATATACTATGTATGCAGACGACCTCTTGCTCTATGTTAGATTTAAGGACCTTTGCACAGTCAAGGAGGAAATCACCTCCGTGCTTAACATCTTAACATTATGGCTAAGAGGCGTAGGCCTTGACGTGGCCCCAACAAAAACTAAGTGTTGTATGTTTTCTAGGGCTAGAAAACTTCCTGAGAATATTCAGATCCAAATGGGGGATAATATCCTAAAATGTGATAAAGAGTTAAAACATCTTGGTATAGTGCTAGACCGGAAGCTCTCGTGGGCGCCCCACATAAAGATGATTGCTGACAGAGCCACCAGAGCACTGGGGATACTCAGGATTGTATCTAGGGTTACCTGGGGTACTTCTCCGGTCCTGACCCTGATGGTTTACCGTAATTTGATCAGAGCCATTCTTGACTGGGGATCACCTCTTTTTGCTGACTCGGCAAAAGCTACCTTGAGTGTCTTGGACAGGGTCCAACATGCCGCTCTCAGGACGGCCTTGGGATGTATGAGATCCACACCCGTTCCGGTCTTGCTCTCTGAGGCAGACGAGCCCTCACTTGCCATTAGAAGGGTGAATCTATCTAACGCATTCTTGCTGCGTAACTATGGATGGCGGGAAAATCCACTGATTCCCAAAATGCAGCTCCTCAGTGAAAAATCCCAAAAAAAATCATTTCGACTGAACCGGGGTAAACTGACGCTGCTCAATACCTATTTTCGCACAGTTCCAATCATGAAAACTTGCCACAGAACAAAGAAACCAGCCTACTTTGATTGGCCCTGGAAGGCCTTGACTTCGGAACTGCTCTGCGACATCGAGACGGGTTCTGACGCGAAATCCAACCTTGCTCCGGACTCTTATTTTGAGGAACAACTTGCATCCAAATATTCTGACTATCGCTTCATTTATACTGACGCTACTTACAACCCTTTTACGAACCTGACGGCAGCGGCCTTCTGGGACAGTACGTTTCAATATTCTAGGGGTTTCCCACTTCAGTTTGGTGCCTCTATCCTTACCGCAGAATTATATGCAATTTATAGAGCAGTACTTTACGCTGTGGACTTGAGACTGGAGAGGGTGGCAATTATTACGGACTCTCAAGCGGCCATTGGCCGCCTTAAAAACAACCTACTTTATGGGGATAACAGTAACCTAGTGTATGAGATCCTGAAGGTGGTCTTCTCACCTCCGCCTCCCCTCGGTCATATGATTGCGAAATTCAGGCTCATTTGGGTTCCGGCCCACACGGGAATCTCGGGTAACGAGCGGGTGGACGCAATCTGTAAGGGAATAAACGGCTTCGGGAATAGAATTGATATCGGGATTCCCACTCTAGATTTTAAAAAAATGATCCTGGTACCCGATAGGTTGGAATGGAGGGCACGGCTTTGGCCATATACGGATGACCCTACGGTTGGTAGAAGATATTTTGCAAATGTCCCCTGTAAGTCTGGCAGACCATGGTTTTCTGGGCTTTCCCTGCCGCGGCTCTGGATTAATCTTATTACACGACTCAGATCGGGCCATGTTCTGCTCGCTGAACATTTGGAGAGAATGAATTGGGATTTGGCGGTTGGCTGCAGTTGTGGTGCGGTGAGGAGGACCCTAGCGCATCTTGTGCTTGAGTGTCCAATTTTGGGTCCGGGAAGAGGCAGATTTTTGACATTTGTTAACAAAATCTTTCCTGGTCGGGAACTGGGGGAGTCAGTCATTTACGAGCTAGTGTTTGCACCTAGTGATGAGATCGTTAGAGAGCTGGGCAGATTTCTGTGTCAGGGGGGTCAATATTTTTAGGGGTCATTCCATCGGGTCTCTCTTGGAGGTGAGCACAGGTTACCTATTTCCCTCTCTGTCTGTCCTTTGAGACCTCTCGTCAAGTACGTGCTACACTTTGCTGCCCTCTGGAGAGATCGGACACAGATGAAAGTTGTTTGCACTTCGCAGATGGGGTCTCTTGAGATCTCATCCCTGGGCTCAGATATTTTTGTGTAATGTGATCGACGGTTCTTGATTTGCTTCTTTCTTCTTTGTATTTACAGTTCTGACAGTCGGCTACGCCAAAAGTCATTTAAGAAGAAGAAGAAGAAGAAGAAGAAGAAGAAGAAGAAGAAGGAACTGGCAGTCCCAGTTCACACATCGAGGAAGAACACCAGTTTTATTTTCAATAAAAATAAAGTACCTGCACCTCTCCTTACGCATTTTTCGAACCTTTTCGTATTTTTTTATTATTTAGGAAACTAACACAGAACGTTCCACGAGTCGAACTTGTGGAACGACAAAACGAGTAGTCCTCGTTGCGTGGTAGAACCACAGCAAAGTGGCAGAGCCACTATTTCCAACAGTGAATCGTGTTAGTCGTATAAGATAACACGAGATGATTTTGACAGGTTCGCGGATATCGTGCCGGATCTAATAAATTAAATTCTCAGTGTTTTCGCGCGCGTTTACTTATTTTTAGTGTTTCATTTTTCGTTTCACGCGTCGTAGTAGCGGGACAGTATTTTTCGCGTTCGGTTTTGCGTCCCGTTCTACGCATTTTTCTATTATTTAAAACTCGCTATTTTATCGTTTTCTAGCCATCGATCAATAAATTGATTTACGTGTATGTTGTTTTCACTGATAAAACATTTCTTTTTTTTATCATTAATATTTCGTGCGTGCGTTTTATTCCATGCGTGCATATTTTTGTAACTTAATAACTCGATTGTCAAACGAAATTTAGTTCGATTTTTCGGTTTGAACTCTTATGTAAGAAACCACGTGTGAATTCACGCAACGTGATCATTATTGTAATATAGTAAACTTTTCTAGTGCATTTAATTAAACTGTATTTAATTTGAACTGAAACTTGTGTTGAATTATTTGTGCGAGTCTTAATTCCCCACTTCGAATCCTGGTTTTTCGGCGAGTCATATCCGGAGCAACGGGGGAAGAATTTATTCATTTTTGACAAGACTTTTGATTCGTTACAACTTTTGTCATTAATCAATTATTTTTGTCATTTTCCAATTATTTTTTTCATATTTTTGTTCTTTTTGCCATTTTTGAATTATTTTTTACAAATTGTAATTATTTTTTTCATATTTTTGTTCTTTTTGCCATTTTTGAATTATTTTTTACAAATTGTAATTATTTTTTTCAATTATTTTCATCATTAGTTTTATCATTGTCACGAATTTATTAATTTTTTAAACACCTTTTTCAATTATTTTCTTCAAACTTTAATTTTTTTTAATTTTTGAATTTTTTTACCATTTTTGAATTATTCTCTTCAAATTTCAATTATTGTCTTCAAAATTCAATTAATTTCTTCAAATTTTTGATATTTTGGAATTATTTTCTTTAAATGTCATTTTCTTCAATCTTTTTATTATTGTCATGAATCTAATAACTTTTAAAGATCAGTTTTCAATTATTTATGTCATCATTCAATTAGTTTCTTCACTTTTTAATTATATCGTTAATTTTTCAATTATCTTATACAATTTTTGAATTAATGTATTAAATTTTTTATTTTTTTACTTCATTTTTGAATATATTTCTCATTTTTAATTAATTTTTTCCTAAATGTCAGTTATTTTTGTCATTAATTAACTATTTTCTACACATATACATTTTAATTATATTTTTTTCAAATTTCAATTATTTTCTTAAAAATTCTATTATTTTTTTCGGTTTTTCAACAATTGTCTAAAAAGTGTAATTTTTATATCAGCGTTTATAATTATTTATGTCATTATTATACTTATTTCTTCAGAATCTCAATTATTGTGCGAAAATTTAAAATTTTTACACCAGTCTCAAACTTTTGTTTCAAATTTTAATTATTTTTGTCATTCTTTAATTATTTTTTTGTAACTTCAATTATTTTTGTTACTTCAATTATTTTTGAACTTTTCAATTATTAACTTCAAATTCCAATTATTTCGTTTCAATTTTTGTCATCGTTTTTTGATTTTTAATCAATTTTTCAATTAGTTTTGTCATTTACAACTTTTTTTTTCAAATTGAATTATTTTTGTCATTATTTAATTATTTTCTACATAGATATTTCAATTATTTTTGCTATTTTCGAATTGTTTTTTTTTTAAATTTGAATGGCTTTTCCTGCTATAGCGCCCCCCAATTTAATATCAGTAATATCAAACTCTATATATTGCTTATTCACTTTTTTTTAATTTAAAAACTTAATATTTAATCACTTTTTTTATTTAAAAGCTCACTATTTACTCACTTTTTTCCAGGCTTGTGTCCGTAAATAGTCTGATTCACTATAAAAGTAAATTCTATAGTGAAGTAGACTATTTACGGACCCAAGCCTGCTTTTTTCACTTAAAAACTCATTATTTACTCACTTTTTTAAATTTAAAAGTATTTTTTTCGCTATTTTTAATCTGCAAGTTCACTGGCAGCCCTCCTTATTAGATAAATATTATTCATGGATTTGTTTTATTTATTATTATAATAGTTGAATTTCTAAAATATATGGAAAACTAATCACGCGCTTGAACGCGTTATATATTTTGCTAGTTTAGTATAATTAAATTACTTTGACTCATGAAGAATAAATAACTCTTTTCCTAACCTACTGGTAGCAGATTTTCTATTTGATACAATCTGAAAAAATTCTGATAAAAGTTTCTGTGCTGTTCATTATAAAAGCGTCATAATTGACAGTCACCTAAATTTTACCGCGCTGTCCTACAATTTTTACTAGCAAATCCAGTAAAAATTTTACGACAGCATGGTAAAAAAAACAATTGTTATTTTCACTTGGATCAGGCAAATACTTTTTAATTGTTTTCTTTTTTATTTTAAAAAATATTTAGTTGTTTTTTTTATTCATTTTTTTGCATTAATTTTAAGTGGAACTGAATAAATGGAAAATATACAAATTCAAAATTGAAGTAACAATCAATGAGCTTTTGAAATACGACTGAAGTGGCGTTTGTAATAATATAAGTTTATAATTTGCTTTTATGTGAATTGGATTGATTGTTATCGAACTGTGATTCGTTTCGTAATAAAAAGAGTGTAGTGGTTAGTTTTTGGTGAGCTTTTGGCCGCTGGATCGATGTATCGTGAAATTGAATTCTGCGAATTAACGGTGCTTACTTTCATGTCGTGCTTTTTTTTTTATTGAAGCTTTCAAGGATGGTTTGATATTCATTTTATTTGTTGGAAAGCACGTTAAAATTGAACGCAAAAGCTTTCTTTCATGGTGACCAACTGCTATTCAGTCTTTTATCTATCATTCTATTTTTGTATTCTACAATTTTCATTTCTAGTACTTGATGTATTTCAATCTTCACGTATATATATAATTTTAAAATAAATTTTCTATGCCTGAAAAGACTTGAGGTTTTCAGTTCGATAAAAAGAAAATAAAAAATTAAAAAGAGGATTGTAAAAAAAAACTTTCTTTGAAAAGTTTATTTAAATTATTTACCTTAAGATGTATCTATTTCCTTGTAAAATATGATTATTAATCAATTGTTCCAACTTCTATTAACATTTTTTAAAATATTTTGCAAATTTTTATTTATTTATTTTGTTAGACTTTTGGAAAAAAATTTTCCGTTTCGCGAAACGATTCTGATTTAAAAACTCGCAGCTTTTAGTTCTTTTTGAAAAGAAGTATTTTCTCCTGGTCGCTTGATTATTTCACTATTTTTGCATACGATATGCAGTTTACGTCACGGATAAAAAACAGTTTCAATATCGTCAGGCATATCAACCAAATTACCCAAGATTTAAGAGCGAGAAACGATGTCGTAAAATTCCAGATGCGAAATAAAAGTTTCAAATTTCTGATTTCCTCGGGTGCAACTTCAAATTGCAGTTGATTGAAAAACTTCTGAGATTTATAGGGGGATTTTTTTTTATACAATTTCTGAAAATAGATCTTCAAATACGAATTTTATTTGGTATATTCCAATATTGTATAGGATTATATATTTATAATAATATAATAAATGAAGTAATATTGACATTTTTTAAAATAATATTTTAATATTTTATAATCACTGGTAATAACGAAAAAATGCAAAGCTCCACTATGTGCTTCACTTCCCTACATATTTTTTCTTGTGAAAAATATGAGCAGGACATTAACTATTCCATGATTAAAATGCAAAAAGAGCTTTCTGAATATGCAGTTAAAATCTCAAACCAATCGATGGATTAGTTTTTTTTTTCATCACGTCAACCAGTTTCGGATATGACGTTCTGAGGAAATTGAGTTTAAAGTTGTTAGTTTACATGAAATATCTACTTATATTGATGTTAAAATTCTATAAATGGGCTTCTAGAAATTCTTATTTGACATTTCGCAGAAATACTTTTCTAATCCTAAACTACAGGATGTCTTTAAAAAATAATTTTTTTATCGAAAAATAGCAAATCAGTCACTTGAAAATCACAGTTTTATCAGCAGTTATGTTCCTATCGTGTTTGACTCGGTTGCTATAGCATCTCAGCCCTTGTTTAACACATTATCGACTGAAGAAAAGGACAGAAAGATCTGCAGAAGACGTTTTCTTCCGCTTCAGTTAATTAGCATCTTTTTCATATCCGCGCGCAGTTTAAATTTTAATAAATTATGCGTCTGAAATTGCACAAATTTCTTTATCAATTGAGGTTGAAAATGAATAAAGAATTAACGAAGAATAATTTTAAAAAATATTTTTTTTTTAATTTCGTCCGTGCGGACGTCCGGAACTTCAGATACATTAATATTTTGAAAAATTTTCCCTAATATCCCCTATTTTTCACGAAAACTGGGAATTTGTAAAAAAAAACTTTAAGAACCTTTTGATCCTAAACTTTAATTTATTCAAAGTTTTAAATTACAATTATTTCCAAATTTAACAGTTGAAATTTAAAAATTAATTACTTTGTGATTCATTTCAACCTAATTTAAATCTTTCCGATATTTTAAAAATGTTCTAAATTTATTATAAATCCTTCCTTGATCATTTACTTTTATCATTATTTGACTTATTAATAATGAATTTTCTACTTTAATAATAATCATGTTTCTATTTCTTTAAAATTTTAACTATATATCATTTTATCGAAAAATTGAATTTTTTTCTTATAATTTCTTATTTTTAAGGGCATGTGATGGAGTATGACGTCACTGATATAGGCAAAAATTGTCCGTAACTTTTCTCTTAAAATATTAAATATTTTGTCACGAAACTTGTTAGAATTACTTAAAATATCATTAGGAAGGTCTCTCTGATCCAAATTTGTTTGATTTTTGGGTCAAAAGTAATTTTTAAAAAATTCTCTATTTTTCGAAAATTTTTCAAAAATTAATTTTGAGCCAAAATTTAAACAAATTTGGGCCAGAGAGACCTTCTTTATGATATTTTAAGTAATTCTACCAAGTTTCATGACAAATTATTCAATACTTTAAGAGAAAAGTTATGGATAAATTTTGCCTATACCAGTGATGTCATAATTCATCACATGCCCTTAAAAAAATGTCAGTATTTAATTATTATTATTTCTTTTGTATTTTTATACAATTTATTTATCATTAACATTAATGCTAATCATTTTTTGAAGATTTTTCTTTTATTTCCTTCTAATGTTTTTTTTTGCGTTGAAGATTTTCTTTTTTTTCGCAAAATAATTTAGGTTATTTGGTGTATAATTTTGTTTTTATAACATTTGATTTTGCTTCCACACAGACAAAGCTTTCTGATCGTTAAGATTTTCAATTTTCAAAAAATGTAGTCTAAATCGACTTATATTCATCTAAAAAGCCTAAATTTTCATTTTTAAGAAAAAGTCCGAATGTGTGTGTGTGGTAATTTTTTTGTCGCTTGGATATCTCGAGAACGCCTTAAAAAATTTTAATAAAATTTGGATGGTGCATTAAGCTCATAAATATCTAAATTTAGACACAGGGATTTTTGAAAGTACCCAACCAAATTTTTTAAGCACCATCTTTCACCAAAAAAATATAATTTTTTGACAAAAAAATGTTTACACTAAAGATACAACTTAATAAATAAAAAATCATATTCCTTGTCTCAAAACAAATTCATTGACCTATATATAAAGTCTATAATTGATCAAAAATTCGCATAATACTTCATGATTATTCATTTTTTTTTACATTTAAAATTTTCATTATTTTTATAAGTTCTCCAATTTCTATTTTATAATTATAGGTCCTTTAGACGAAATATTCTATATGAAAAAATAGATCAATTTAATTATATAAATTTATTCTAAATTTGAAGAAATATTGGAGATTCTTAAGTTTTAATGAAATTTTAATTTTGATATCTTTATATAATATAACTTCTCCAATTGTCATTTTTAAGTAATGATTCTTTTATAAACAAATGTTTTACAATGAAAAACAAATTTTATGAAAATATTTCTTGTTTTAAGAAATTTAAATTTATTTCCTAATATTATTTTTTCTCTTCTTCAATGAAGATGCTATATGATCTTTTATTGTATTTTGACCCGTGTAGAAAAGTTCCCAGTATTTCCCAGTTTCTAAGTGGGCGCCAGTTTGGCCCCACTTGGCTTTTCCACACGGGGAGCTAAAAATACATCTTAATGAACAAAAAAGTATATTCCTTATCTCATAATGAATTGACCTAAATAAAGGATACAATATAATATAAAATCATATAATCATTCATGATTTTTTTCATCTTTTTGACAGTAAAATTTTTTTTTCTATAACTTCTCAAATTTTGTTTTTTATATAAGTATAGGTGATTTTAAAAAAAATTATAGTTTAAAAGACGAACTTATCTATATATCAATTAAAAATTTTACATCAAATTTATACAATTAATTTGAATTTTCAGGAACATTATTGATCGTTTCTTTTTTTCATGAGATAATAATTTCCTTCTTTTTGATATAGTTTCTTAAACCGTCTTTTTTTTATTTTTCCTTAAATAAACATATAAAAAAGTGAAAGTCATCTTCTTGAATTGTCGAATTTATCTATAAATTATATAAGATTACAAAAATTTAATAAAATTATAAACCAAAAATTGTTCATCTTTATTGGATTTTAGCCAATATCAGTGAAACATCAGAAATTAATAGATTAATTTAAACTAATTTTTGATGTTAAAATTGTTTTAAAATTTTTTTTTTTTATTAAATTTTTTATATTTATTTACATATTCCTTTTTAAATTTTCTTCAATTTGTGAATAATTTTCTAAATTTTTTCATTTTTAAAGGAATTTGTAATTCTGTTTATAAAATTTTTATATTTTCTTATTTTATTCTTACTTGTTTTTATTTTATAGTTTGTTTTTCACTATTTTTATATTTTTTCTAATTTCTCATAGTTTGTTAAACTTTTTTTTGCTTTGTTTCTTTTCCTCTTTTTTTATTTTAAATATTATTAAATACTATTTGATTCAAATTTACTAATAGTTATTAGACTGGATTATAATCCAGTCGTTTTGTCTAGTTAACAATAATCTATTCTAATTTCATTCGATTCAAATTCTCATTCTTTTGGGAACTGTTCATTTTTTAAAAAATTGAGAAGTCTGAATGTAATTGATTTGATTTATACTGAAAGTTGATTTTTTAGAATTATGTTTGGAAGAGAAGCTTATAGTATGGAACAGATTTAACTCTATTTTTCTGAGAAATGATTTTCAAAAATCTAAATATAAATGTCATTTGGTTAACATTTGTGTCTAGAATTTTGAAGACTGTTTAATCTGTTCTCAGAAAACAGGAATGTTTTGTACTATTTTTCTATGCTTTCTTCCCTTATAGAAAAATTAAGTGATTGCTTAATTGGTTTATTACGTAATCAAATTAAATGTTTTGTTAATTGAGTTATTAAATTTTATTATGGACTTTTTATACTGTAAAATTTAAAAACGACTGTAAAAAAAAGTTAATTTTGAGAAAAATAAACTGACAGGTAGTAAAGAAACGGTCATTTTAACTGTATACTTGTTTCAAGATAAGACTTACAGAAGCATCATTAAATATTTACAATGTACTAAAGTGTTGATATTCAATTTACTTCATTTGCTCTGAGAACACATATCACTATCTGTAATTCAAGGCCACTATAATGCCACTCTAGAAACCTTTCTTAAAATTAAAAAATCAGTTTTGTTTCCGCAAATCAATTTAGTACACAGAGACAGTTCGATTTGTTTGATCTTTTTTTTAATAACTTTAATATTTTCTGTCTTTCTATCAATTTTTCTTTTCTCAACAAACTCTTCTGAAGATTCATAATTAAATTTTCACTACTATAAGAAAACACTCTTTTCTTGATTCAGTGCGTTTTTTTCTAAAGTGTCCGAATGATTAATTTTCTGGTGACAAAAAAAAAGTGCATGCAACATTAAATTGACACCATTCTTGATATTAAATTTCAACACTTTTTCCTTCCGAACTCATTTCTGTCGTCAGCAGTTAATGTTGATAATTTGCTTGGAAATATGAACATTTTTACTGGTGAAAATATATGTGAATTTAAATGACCTCAGGATGCGACGGAACAATACATTAGAGTGCACCTTGCACATACTGCAATCAGAGAATTCTCCATCTGTTACTGTCATATTCAAGTGCTCTGAATGCTCGTCGCAGTTGGTTAGCAAACAGAAACTTCCAACGTCAACTGATTTTCCAATTATAATGATAATTGTTCATCGTCAAACTATATTGTAGGTATATTATTGATATAGGGCCAAGTAAATTAATTCATCGTCCCTCTTCCAAATCATTACAATCGATTTATATAAAATGGTCTTACAAGACAAAAATTGTATTGTAGTTGTGCAATGAAAATCCTTAGCTTTTCTAATTATCATTTGTCAGTTAAATTGATAGCTATATCTGTTATTTATTAGCTTCATGATGCTCAAAACTTTCGCCTGAAGGTTTTAACTTAAGTGTTAACGCTTTAACATAAGTGTTATTATCTAAAATTAGAATAAATTTTCAGTGGATCGAAATGTTTCAAGTCGAACAAATATTTGACGAAAATTTTAACTGAATTTTCATTTGGTCGACTTTTCTTTCAATTCAATAATTTTTAGATAAATCGATTTTTTTATTAGACAATTTTAGTAAATTGTTGATGATATTATTATTTATTTATAATATTATCTGTGAACAGGTTTTTCTTATTACTATAGGCATTATGAAAAATGTTAGCTTGAAAAAGATCATTTTTCCAATGCTCTCAAGTTTTATAAAATGTGCAGTATAGCGTGAGTATAACGTTCAAGAAAAAAAAAGAAGGACCCACATTGTTCCTTTGAAGAATAAATAGTATTGCATTACAATGCACATATCCGATACTTTGATGTTGATCAAAGGGTCAAAGCATAAATCTCAAAATTCCATCAACCATATTGGATACATATATACGACCATGCACTTTTCAGTTTTAATAAAGTATATTTCAATATTCAATTACGCACGGGACTTAATTAAAAATAAAAATTGTATAGTTGGAGGGGTTTGATTAATAAAAATTGATTGTTAAACAAATAAAAGTTGGTTCTGTTTTTCTTCAGTAAATAAATTTGTTTGTTTTTTTAAAGCATCAATTATCATGATGAAAAATGACTAATAACGGATTTTTAAAATTTAACGAACAATTTTGGTTTTAATATTAAGATTTTTTATTTCTGTTTATTTTTATTTTTTTTTTCCTAATAAAACAATTAAATTTTTTAATTTGCCACAATTTTTAATTCTTTAAATATTTGAGTATTTTAAATGTTTAGAGAAGTGAAAATTGAGAGCTGAAGTATAAATTAAATACATTAAAATAATTAATTTACCCGAATACTATAAGTGTTGATATTTTCGTCGCTGCCTGTCTCCCACCGAATGATAACGTCCTTTGCCCTGAAAAATAAAACATAATTTAATTATATGATTGCAGTGGAGAAGTTATTAACAAAAAAAGAATTTTAAATTCAGGAGAAATCAAAAAACATGAATTATTTTACGAATTTTTGATCAATATTATAAAAGTAATATAATAGGTCAATAGATTCGTTTTGAGATTAGGGGATATGATTTTTGTTTTCTATGCGGAAGGAAAAAAATCATACAAAATAATAAATATATTATAGGTATTTATAAGAATCAAAAAGAACAGTTAAATAATATTTGTACTTAACAATTATTGTCTGTAGAAAATTTAATATAATTTTTTTAAAGTTTGAAATTATCAATCTGAAATTTTCTCTTTTTGATCCTTTTTCACTAAATTGTAAAATACTTTTATAAAATTTATAATTAATTTTTTTCCGCGTACTTTTATGTGAGATCATAAATTTCGAAAATAAGATATTAAAAGTATATTTTAATATTATAAAAATGATTATTACAACATTGAAAACATGAAAATAAAAGCAATTCAAGTATTAATGGAAACTAAATACTTCGGTCATATACGAACGTTCAAAACTTCAGGAACATGATCTCACACAACTTTAGCCATTTTTTATTTAACTTTTCATTATCTTCTAATTAATTTGTTACAAAAATATTCGCACGCAAAGCTTTTTTCATGTAAGAACTTTGAAAAAGAAGCTTCCACTGATTCAGAATATTAAACCAACTAAGTGCTAGACTTTCGACATGAGTTTCATTTTGATAAAAGCAGGATATACATCCGCTACTTTTTTGATAAGAACAAAGTTGCATGAAACGAACATTTTAATTTAACAATTTCTGGATATGAGGCTTTTCTTCTCACAATCATGAAAAACGTGACATATTGTGAAAATAAAAAAAGTTGACGAGTGCGACATTCTGGGCAGAGAAAGAGTGGGGCATAAAATTGTGCTGAAAAAGATTATATATTAAAATGAAGTACCATAAAATATTCAATGTTTTACGTCTTTCCACAATTATTACAAATTGATGTGAAAAGATTTTAAAACTTGAAAAAAATATTTAAATTAAGAAACGTTTCAATTAGTTAAAAATATTATGCAATAATGTTGATTGACTCTCTTTCTCCTCATGTATAAAGTGGCTAAATCCCTCCCCTGGAAAAAAAATCCATTACGTAATTTATAGATCGCCCCTAATGCAATTGATAAAAAATTCCAGCGGTTATTAAAAAAATTAAGCTCAGATTATTTTGCACCGTGCAAGTGGAGAGCTTTTTTTTCTTTTTAATTGTAACATTTAAGCTTTCAGAGACAGTCGGATTTGTCTCGTTTTTCCTATTAAATAATTTGAGTTTAATGCGAGAGACGCGAATCTCCAATTAGTTAATTCTGACTCAGACTGTATCGTGCAAGTCATATAAATTTTAATTAAATTTTTTATAACGTTCCTAAGTTTCCGGCTTTTACCTGTAAAGTGTCACATTTGAACCGTTTTTTGATCAAACAGTTAAAGCAAAAATGTTTAGCATTTTATTTTTAATCTCACTTGTATAATTGTTCTTCTTCCAATCTTGTTAAAAATTGATACTGTTTATTATTATTAATTATTTTCTATTTTAATATTAATAAAGAGTTAAAAGGCTACTATAAATGAACCATTAAATTGCAACTTTGAAATTATTAATAACAATTTGTTATTATTATTATTTATTATCCGTACAATGATTTTGTTTATAATAATAAATTTCAGTTTCAATTGATGTTACAAATGTTCGGAATATGAAATTTTCAAGGCAGCATTTGTATAAGGAAAATAAATGAGCACTTGTTATTTCAAGAATGTAAATTACAAAACACACCATGCATTCTTGCGTGTGAAAATTCCATTAAACCTGCAAATGTAACATCTGTCATTATCAGACATTAGAAAATTACAATTTTTTTTCGATCATTTCAGTCACACAAAGCTAGATTAATTAAGTTATAATTAAATACATCATGGTAGAAAGATACTATTATTCTTGGAAATAACATACATTAAATTTTCTTCATCACACGAGAAACATTAAAAATTCTGGAAATAAAAGCCGCTGAAATTGTGGGAATGAATAATTTGAAAAAATAATATAAACCTGGGAATGTAGAATAAAAAAACTGGCATACATAACACTCAAAGAAAGTGTGTAAATTAAAAATAAATTTATAATAAAATAATTGCTTTTTGTATTATTTTTTCACACAAAAAATGGTTTTGTTTGTTTTAAGGAAATTATTTTATATAAAAATAAAAATTGCTAATCAAATTTTGCAATAAATTGGAGAAAATTTCAAAGTAGCCTTGTGGCTTTTTTAATTTAAATAAGATTATAATGTTAATGAATAAAGGACTCGCTGTTTCTAAAAATTTTAGTTCCGAGTTTATAAGATTTCTTTTTATGCGTCTTCATTAGTCAACTTTCGTTAAAATCAATTTACAAAGTCCATTATGAGAAGGTGAAGGCTGGTGGACAATTCAAGACGAGGGCACTCGGTCAATAACATGCAATGTTGAATCGACATCGACCTAATAATTAAGATATATGCTTATATAGCAAAAAAAAATTGTTTAGATCAATTTAAAAATAAAAATGCACGGCATTTCACTGCAAATTTCTACGTATCAAGAAATTTCTTTTGTTCTTAGAGCAAAAAATAAATTACGAAAAGCACTCTAGAAAATTGCCCTCGCCGCTAATCTGAATAAAAGTGAAATTTCATTTATTTAAACTTATAATTTGTTATCTCTTTCAATAATTGAATTTACACTTATAATACGGGAATTTTTAATTTATTATCATTAATATTATTTTAAAAAATTCTTAATATTTTTCATATATTCTTTTAATAAAAGTTTATTTCAATAAACGAGGATCGTCAACTCTAGTATTGGAGAAAATAATTGAAAATTGAAGAAAGTAATAAAAAAATGAAGAAATAAATTGAAAATTTCAAATTAATTGAAATTTGGAGAATTAATTAATAATTGAAAAAAAAATTACAAAAACAAAGGCAAAAATAGTTGACAATTGAAAACAAAATTCAAAAAATGATTAGATTAATACACAACTAAAATTTTTTTTGAAATAAAACAATAGAAATTAAATTTCAAGAAAATGTGTGCAAAAAGAAAAATTAAAAAAATTATAGGAATAATTGATGAAAATAATTGTAAATTGAACAACTGAAAAATTGAAAATTGAAAAAGGTAAAAAATTGAAATTGATGAAAATAATTGATAATTGAAGAATGTAATTGAAATTTAAAAAATTTAATAAAAAAGTTTAAAAAGTATTTTTAAAATGCACATGATTATTAAATACAGAAGAGAAAAATTAAAAACTGAATAACTGAATTGAAAATTAAAAAAAATAATTAAAAATTTAAAAAAATAGTTATAGAATTGAACAATTGAATTGATAATTTGAAACAATATTTGTGATTGTTAAACAAAATTTTACAATCTTATAACTATTAAATACTGAAGAATTGATTGAAAATTAAAAAAAAAATAATTGAAAGTTAAAGAAAATAATTTAAATTTGAAGAATGAAATTGAAGAATGGAATTAAAATTTGTAGAATATAATTGAACAACTGTATCTAAAATTAAAGAATTTTATTAATGTTGAGAAAAATGATTGATATAGGTAGAGAATTTTTTATTATTAAAGAAAACAATTGAAAATTTAAAAATGGAATTGAAATTTGAAGAGAATAATGAGGAATTGAAGAAAAAAGTTGTGGAAAATTGAAGAATGAAGAAAATTAAAGAAAATGGTTGAAACGAAATTTTGAAACAATTTTAATAATTCAAAAAATTAATTGAAAAAGACGAGAATATTTTCATATTGAAGAGTTAGTTGAAAATCCTACAAATAATTAAAAATTTAAGAATATAATTGAAATTAGAAGAATATAATTAAAAATTGAAAAAGTTATTGAACTACTATTTAAGGGTTAAAATCGTGAACGAGTTTTCTCTTTTTTCAATTAGTAAAAAATAACTAATTAATAGTAAAAAACTACTAATTCAGCAGTTAAATTTAACTAACTGAACAGTAAAAAGTAACTAATGTAATTAGTAAATAGAAATCTACTAATTCTTTTAGTAGTTTAACATAACCTAAAATTACTTTGACTAATAAAATTAGTAGTTTTTTACTAAATTATTAGTAAAAACAGGCCCGGATTTACCAAACATGGGGCCATAGGCAGACGCTGGTGGGGGCCTATGCAAGGAATGGATTTTTCCGAAATTTACTCAAGTCGAAAAAGCAGTTTCAAAACTTGACACTTTTTTAATGAGCGGGCTTTTTGAATTTATAAAAACTTAAAATTATTTTATAAAAGTCCCAGTAATAAGAGAGGAATTGAAAAGTATTAAAATTTGTTAATACTTTTGAATACCTTTTTTGTCCAATACATGTGTATCCGGCGATAGCATCTACTTTTACTCGACAATCAATCCTTATTAATACACGTTTCTAAATATTTTTCAATCAAAATGAATGCGTTTATAATAAGAAAAATAAAGTTATTATTTTGTAAAATCCACAGTTAAGATTAATTGAATCCAAGTAAATCCCTTTATAATGAAAATAAAAGAAAAGTAAAACGAATATTTTAGAATACCCGCAGTACAGATTTATTAAATCCAAATGAATCCCTTTATAATTAAAAAAAAAAAAGTATTATTTTGTAATATCCACAGTTAAGATTAATTGAATCCAAGTAAATCCCTTTCTAATAAATATAGAAAAAAGTAAAACGAATATTTTAGAATACCCGCAATACAGATTTATTAAATCCAAATGAATCCCTTTATAATTAAAAAAAAAATTAATATTTTTTAATACCGGCAGTTAAAATTTATTTAATCCAAATGAACCCTTTTATAATGAAAAAAAAGTGTATGTTTTCTAATACCCGCAGTTCAGATTTATTTATTCGAAATGATTTCTCCTATAAATAAAATAATAAAATGAGTGTTTTTTAATACACATAATTCAGATTTACTTAATCCAAATAAATCCCTTTATAATGAAAAAAGGTATATTCTGGAATACCTACAGTTCAGATTCATGTAACCTATATAAATAATCAGAATAGTAAATGTTATACTAAACAATATTCAAATATTTGTTTTCTCTAAATCAAATATAAGGTAAAAAACAATTTCTTAAATATGTAACTAAGCTTTCTCAATTTTTTTAGATTAATTTTATTAAAATCAAACATGAAGAAATAATGTTATACAAATTTAAAGAACTGTATATACTATATAAAGTGGGTATTCGAAAATATTCATTTTATTTGAATTTTATTTTCATTATAAAGAGATTCATTTGGATTCAATAATCTGAACTGTGGGTATTAAAGTATATACATTTTATTTTTTTCGTTATAAAGGGATTCATTTGGATTGTAAAATATTAAGAAACGTATTAGTAAAAATTGACTTTTCGATAAAAGTTGGTGATATCACCGGATTCGAATAGATTGAACAAAAAAGGTATTAAAAAAGATTTAACAGTTTTTCTTTTTCTTCGAAAATCATAAAATTTCAATATTTTTTAATTTTCTCTTTTTCTTACTGGGTTTTTTCAGATTTTTAAATGCCTAAAAATATTTTTCGAAGTTATTTTTGTGGAAAATCTTATAGCTGGTGGGGGCCCTTTTTGGTGGGGGCCCCTAGGCAGTTGCCTAGTTTGCCTACATATAAATCCGGCCCTGAGTAAAAAAATTACTATTTAAAATGGTAAACAAGTTTTTACTGTTAAAATAGTAGTTTTTAACTATTTCAGATTTAGAGAGTATTCCGAATATTCGTTATTCCTAAGTATTCCCAAAGTATTCATTTGATAATAATTATATTTTTCGTACTCTCTAAAATGGAGTTGACGACCCCTCGTCAATAAACAAAAAAAAAAATTGAAAAAAGTTTTTAATAAATACCGCACTTGTATTGAGGTGATTGGATTGAATAATTTGATATGTCTGCAAAATTACACGAGAATTTATCTCTTGCTGAGGAAAATAATAAGTGAAAATTGAACTATATTTTATTGATGAATGTACAACAATGTACATATCGATGAACGATATTTCGATTTACTGATAGAGAGTTTGAAAAATATGCATGTAGATGCAAAAAAAGTATATGTGTATGCAAAAAAATGCATGGGTTAATCATGAAGAGCATGCATCACGAATTCACGAAGAATGGCATAAAAAGCAATACTCTGGAAATAAAAAAAAGGGCTTTAAAGAATAAATTGTCTTGCAGAGAGATATAGTATTTGATACAGCTATTGTAATAAAAAAAGATTATAACCGCAATATCCCATACAATATATACATTCTCTGACACCTCTGTGATTGTTTTGCATATTAACACATTTATTTTACATGTTCCGCATGATATAATTACCACATTCAGATATTTGCTTTTAATTTGATAGTTTTTATGTCACATTCAGAAGTTTTATTGTGTTCTTTTCAAAAATAATTTTTTTGAATATTTAACATCATTTTTGCTAACTTAATATAGAAAAAGTACTTTGTCATTTTAATCTCGGAAAATTTTTTACGTTTCGTTTTAGGATTTTAAAAAAATACACTGTTATTCACACCCAGAGAAATAATATATTTGTCTCACAGCCAAGTAACTTTTTATTTGTTTCAAATAAATTTTTATTTGTGTCAAATAAAATTTTATTTGAAACAAATAAAAAGTTACTAGGCTGTGAGACAAATATATTTTTATTTGGCACAAATAACATATCTTTGAGTCAAATATATCACTTCTCTGGGTGGCAGTGGCGTAACTATTAAGGGGAAAACTGTAGCAGTGCCTAGGGGCCCTTGAGCTCAGGGGGCCCTCAGTTAACCCTAATAAACCTTTTTTTTAAGACGAAATTAAATAAAATTTTAAAATTAAAAAAAATTGCAAGAAATAATTTGAAATTGAACAAAATAATTGCTGATTTTTCAAATTAATTAAAAAAAAAATGAAATCAATTAAAAATTGGGGAAAGTAATTTAAAAACTCATAGAAATGTTTTAAAAATAAATTGAAAAAAATTGAATAATGAAAAATTAGGGAAAATAATTGCAAATTGAAAAAAAAAATGATTGAAAATTGAGATCAATAATATAAAATTGAAAAATATAATTGAAATTTGAGAAAATAATTGACAGAATTACATAATATATTTTAAATGAAGGAAAGTTAAAGAAAATTCCAAAAAAATACTTAAAACTTTCAGAAGTTCATTGAAAAAAAAAAGAAAAGAATCAAAAATCAGATAAAATAAATGAAACAAGATGAACATTAATTAAAAATTAAAGAGAATAATTTTTAATTAAACAGAAATAATTAACAACTTTTTGGAAATTACGAAAAAGAACGAAAGTAACTGAAACTTGACGAAAAAAATATAAAAAACCATATAAATAATTTTAAAATTGAATGAAATAATTGAAATCTCAGATAAATAGTTTAAAATTCTGGAAATTATCAAAAAAATGCGAAAAATAAAAAATTAAAGGATATAAATTTTGGAAAATAATTGAGAAATGATTATTCAATTTAAAACTTAATGAAAATAATTGAAATATGAAACAAACATTGATAAGTTGTAGACAAAAAATCACATTTGAGAGAAATAATTGAAAAAATTACAGAATTTTTTTAAATAAAAAAAAATAATTGAAGTTTGAGAAAAATATATGAATTGAATATCAATTGAAAATAATGAGAATGACTTAAAATTGGAGAAAAGAATTGAAGAAAGCTAAAAATAAAAGAAATTTACGATAATTAATTAAAGGATTTGGAAATTAAGAAAATAAATGATAATAATTAAAAATTGAAGAAAATAATTGAAATTGTAGAAAAATGCTTAAAAATTATAGAAAATAATTTTAGAAAATGAGAATAATAATAATAATTAACAATCGAGGAAAATAATTGAAAAATGATAAAATTAATTTAAAATTAAAAAAATAATTCCAATATTCTAAAAAATAATTTAAATTTATGAAGAAAATAATTTAAATATAAAAGATTCAAAACATTAAATAAAATTTGAGAGAAATAATTGAAAAAATTGTCAAATATATGTTTAATAAAAGTAAAAAATTACAAATTGACATTTATGATGAAAATAATTTAAATATGAAAGAATGAAAACACTAAATAAAATTTGAGCAAGATAGTTGAAAAAATCATAGACTATATGATTAAAAGAGGAAAGTAATTACAAAATTACTTAAAAAATTTAATTAAAGAGAATAATTAAAAAATCGCAGAAATAATCGAAAATTGATGAAAATAATACATGAAATTCCAGATAAATATGGGTTTCCGTTATTTTTTATACTGAAACATAGTTTATACTTTATGTACATTTCGTTACCCATTTATGGTCCTTATAGACTGCGGGGAATTATATTTGCTAAATAAATAAATAAATAATTGTAATTTTTGAAAACTGTGTCAAAAGAATAAAAATAATTAAAAATCGGAGTAAATAATATAAAATTGTAAAATTTATTTTTAAGCAAAAGGAAATAATAATTAAAAAATCTTTTAAAAAATTGAAAATAAAAGACAATAATTGAAATTTGAGATAATAACTAAAAATTTAGGAAATTAATTAAAAAATAATGAAAATAAATAAAATAAAAAAAAAATTAAATAATTAATTTAAATTTGCAAAGAATAATATAAAATTTAGGAATAAATAATTAAATTGATTTAATGTCAGAGCAAAAATAATTAAAATTGAAAAAGTGATTGAGAAAACTAAATAAAATAATTGAAATTTGAAGAAGGTAAATTTAAGATTTCTGGAATCAATTCAAAAACAATTAACATAATTAAGGATTGTAGAAAATAGTTGAAAAATTTAAATTCACTTCAAATTTCGTATTTTTGAAACGTGGATTAATTGAACTTTTAATCAATGCAAGTTCACATTAAGTGAAATTTGAAGAAATTATAATTGATATAAGGGCATATCTCTGGAACATTTAACTTTTCAATAAGAAAAAATATTTTCTTTTTTTTTATTAGCACAGTATTCAAACTTTGTCCATATAAACTTCAAGTGCTTAGGCTTTCAAATTATACAAATGGACAGATAAATCTTATTGTCTTCAAAAAGTTATAAATTATTTAAAATTGCAAATAATTTTTAACCTGTAACAACAAAATATTCAACAGGTGATTGCTTTTTAGGATGAAAAACAGTTGAAACGAACTGCTTGAGGGGTTATAAATTTTAAAAAACGATAAACTTGTTTAATATTTCCAATATTTATAAAAATAGTAAAATACTAATAATAATACACTAGGAATAAAATTAAACAAATGTCAAAAATCAACTAAATAAATTTTTTAGTTAACCTTCACGTTTTAATTAATGACAATTTCTATTGAAAGAATGAGAATCGGCAACTTCGTACTTAACAATTTCTTTCTAAAAAATTTCGGTCGACCGTAATTGATAAATATTTCACATTATCTTTGCAATAAAGCATTTCTTCTCAAAGCACATTCACACAATGTTAAATGGTACTCGTAAAAATATATGTAAGTACTTTTTGAATACTTTTATTTCATTTTCGTGAAGTATCAATCGTATTACGGTCGTTGTCAAATTTTGTACACACGTGTTTTCTGTTATTTAAATTAGAATAGTTTTTTGAAGACATGAAGCACATCAATTTAGTATGTCTCAAAATAATTCTAATTATTTAAACTTTTATTTTCCATAAACTATTTTGGTGTGCCAATAGTCTTATTCAAGAAAAATGATAAATATGACGATTACGGTCGAAAAGGTTAAAAGTGAGGGACAACTTTTAAAAGCATATAGCTCTCTTCACAATTAACAAAATATTAATTTTCAAGCACAAATGTCTTCAGCGTTTAACTAACATTAAAATTATGTGTTATATAACTAGTAATTCTTATTATTTAAAAAGTTTCAACGTAAAAACCATTCGAAAGTATGGTTAGGGACAAGTAAACATTGTTAAAAATCGGGTATTCAAATTGGAATAATTATTAATCTATTTAATAAATAAATGTTAAATTTTTTGGAAATGATTCATCGTATCAAGTATTAATATTTCCAACAAAAGCCAGGTAAAAATTGATTGAAATTATCAAAATATATGCGAGGGACATAAAAGTTAAAGGTTCCAGAGATATGCCCATAAATTTAAAATTTGAGAACATTTTAAAACGGTGAAATATGACTTAAAATTTGGAAAGAAAAAAATATCTAGTGACAAATATCAGGTGTGGATAGAATAAATGAATGAATGAATTAAACTTGTAAATTACTATTCATAATTGGGGCCCCATTTTCCTGTTTGCCCCAGGGCCCTTGCACCCCGAGATACGGCACTGCTTTTATTCAACCAAAATTTGTGTATGTTTCGAAATATGAATGGTGCCTAGTTTTATTTAAATTAAAATGTCGATATTTCAGCTTGGAAGCATTAATTTGCGTGCTCGATGCTTTTTTATGATTATTGGAATTTTATGTTTAAAACAATTTTGATGTTCGAAAAACACATAAATGTTACGACTTGGACAAAAAGTATAATTTTACAAAGTAATTATTACAGAAGTGCTTAACAAAGAATTTGCAATGGTCACATAACAATGAAATTGCTTTTCGATGATAATCATAAATATAAATGTAATCGCAGATTAACTAGTTCATGGACATAAACATTTAATTATGTTCATTATTTTATAACAATTTTTTGATACATTTACGAATCGGTAATATAGTAATTTTAATCAAACTGTGGTTTGCCTGACAATGGAAATTTAATACATACACTAACATTGTTGTTACAACAATAATCATATAGTAAATAATGTGTAATATTCGATTAGTGAAATTAAAATGCTAATGCTAATTTACAGTAATTACAGCACTATCAATAAATTACAATTCAATGCAAGGTTTCCTTTTGTAATATAATCTAAATTAATTCTCCAACTTACAAATTGATATAGCACGATTAATTATTTTGCAAATCAGTTCATTTATTATTATTGTTTAATAATTTTGCACATTTGTTTTACTTTCTGTTATAATTCTTATCAAATTGAGTTTCTCCTAATTTATTATTTATAATTTTTGTTCTGCAATATTGATTACGTGACAGACTCGAATTATAAAAGTTTCCCATTTAATATCAAAGTTTATGGCTCTTGTACAAAACTTTATAAAGCTTGACTGAACTCAATTTCAACGTTTAAAATTCTCTCTGTGAAGCTTTTTCTTAATACTCTCCAATTATGTTACAACGCGATAGGGCTTGATCCTCAAAATTATCCAAGTATCTGCACTTAGAAATTCCTTCTACGTTTTTGATTTATTTTGCAAGAATAAAGATGTACTTAAAGTTATTTGATCGTTCAAATAAGCTCTACTTCTGTTCCACTTTCTTTCCAACTTTAAAATAGCTCTAAAATATTCCTTTTTACGTACATTTTCTAACTCTGTTTATTTTCTCTTATGATATTAACGGAAAAACATTATAAGGCAGAATCTCGATTTGACTCAACTTATATAAAAGGGGGAAAAAAACTTATTTACGTTTATTTAAATTTTACTTTTAAATTTAAACTTGTCATAAACGTGATTAATAATTAAACATGACATAAAATATTAGTAGAAAAAAAATTTGAAGCCAGTACACAGTATCTTTAATCAGGAGTTACATGATTGTTACTTTAATGAATTCATTATTTATATCAGTATCATTAAAAGTGATTTTTCCTCATTTCATAGTCTACAATTGAGTTGGAAAACAATTCTATCAAAGCGGTATTATAGAATTTAAAAAATATTTAAAACAACTCGAAAAGTTGTTTAATACTGTCTTAAACAACATTCTGTTCAACATTGAACATTCTGTTCAAAACCAGAATGTTTAATATATTTTTCAGTTTTCAAATCGAAAATTATATAGAGTTGAAATTGTTTAAAGCTGTTTAGAATTACTTAAAACCGTGCCGAGGTTTTATTGAAATAAAATGAATAAAGAACAATGTATATTTATAATTACAAATCAATAAATAAATAAATTATTAAATTTTCAATTTATTAAAAAATTATTCTTAGAAATGTTTACTTTTAATGTGTTTGATGAGAATTGTATTATTTACCGTATAATGTCCATAATTAAAATATTAGTATAATAAAAAGTAGCGGGTTAGAAATAATAAAACAAGCAAACATGAAGGTTGCATGGCAAAGTCCACAATATAGTTATTTTTTATGCAATGAGCAATTACTATGATCCAGGTGCGTTGTTTAGAATTATACAAGCACATGTTTTTGTATCTTTAGATAATGTACAATTGTGAGTGTGATCTTTTTACAAGTATCTTCCTTTTTGTATCCTCTGTTTTTTTTTTATATTAAACTACGTTCAGTAATTAAACGTTTACAACCATTGTATATCTACAAATCCAAGTTTTAATAAAGGAAACAAATTTTTTTCTAAACCAGACAATAAAGAAGGAAACATAATTTAAACGAATAAACTTTACGTAATGACGTTTTATAAATGGCTATTAAAATGGAATTAATTTTAAATTTTATATACAAGGTACATCAATTTATTTATGATTCGGTAAAAAGATGACTTTTACTTTATTATTATTTGTTACTTTAAGATGACGTTTTTTTTTTATGACACGCTAGTTGAAAGATACTTCAGACTCATGAATTTTAAAACGTTATAAATTGGAATAAAGTCTCCGAATGTTTTCATACATTCAGAAATATAATCAAATGAAGGAAAAATGGTTTAACTTTTCTCGGATTTCTTTACTCAGAGCGGGAATCAAGTCCTGGCTTGATTTTCAAGTACCTTTTTAAAAGCCTTAAATTAAGAGGAGGTAACGTAATTACTGGAAACATTTTTTTATCAATTTTTACTCGTGTATAAGTTAGCAAAAAATAGGGAAAAAACCATATTCCCGAGTCGAGAGTAATTTACAACTGCAATTAATAATCCCCATTAAAAGAAGCTCACAATTAAAATATGTTAACCCTTTCGTGGCTCATAGTGCATACAAAAAAAAGTTACAGTGCACTGTACCATACAAAATTCTCTAAATTTTCGTAGCTTTTAAGAAGGTTTGTTAAAAATAAAAATTGCTTTAATGACACAAAAAATGCATAACTTAAAAGTCGTAAATTTTAGTTTAAAAACTTTTTTTTAGCAGTTTCTATATAATTTCTATTTGATATAAACGCTAGTTAAAAAAGGGATTTTTATTTTTAATAAAATTATGGTGATGTATGGGCATTAAGGTCCAAGTATGAAAATCAATAGTGATTAGGGAGGTTTATCCAAACATCGGTTTTTTACAGATTTTTATCAAATTTTCATAGCTTAATAAATTCATTATTTAACATGTATGCACTGAGAAAAAAGGTTTAGTTTTACCAACAATATTTTTTAGTTGACCATTGTTGGTTGTAACAACAATATTTTGATTGGTATAACAAAACGATTTGGTTGGCGTAACACATCAAGTTGTTTGGGACAACCATATTATTTTGTTGCTCTTATTTGGTTGAACCAAAATTAATTTAGTTGTGACAACCAAACATAATTTGGTTGTCACAACCAAACAGAAATTGGTTGTAACATCCAAACATAATTTGGTTGTGACAACCAAACAATTATTAAAAAAAATTGGTGATTAGTTTGTAAGTAAGCTGCCGATAATAATATAAATAAAATCTAAATAAACACCAATACCAGACGGTCGGCCGAACCTGGGTCTGATAGTTGAACTAACGGTGTCTGTTACTGAACTGTTTAGCTATAAGGTTTATTCCATATTAGTCATTCATATCTCTCATGGGCTGGTGGTTAGCCTACTGGACTGGCAGCTGGAAAACCCGGGTTCGAATCATCATGACTAATGAAATTTTTCAGTTTCACGTTTTCATTAATATGAAATTTCTACATTCTCATCTGATTATATTTGTGTAATTAAATTAATAACATGTGAATTATGTAATTATATGTGTTGGCCGACCGAAAATTCGCACCTGGGTTAGTTATCTCCCAAATAAAAATTTTTTTTATGACAACCAAAATTTTTGTTATCCCGAATAAAAAAATATAGTTGTGACAACCAAAAATTTTTGTTATGCCAACAAACAACACTGAACCAAATAATTTAGTTGTCTCAACCAAATAGTTTGGTTGATTAAATACCAACCAAATAATTTGGTTGGCTCAACCAAATTTTCGTTGCTATGACTAAAAATTTTTCTCAGTGTGGTTACAATTTTAAAGGCGCATGAACATTCCCTAAAACTCATTTAGCCTAAATCCCATTCAGCCTAAAACCATACAGCCTAAAATGCATTCAGCCTAAATCCCATTTAACCTAAAATGCACTCAGCCTAAAACACATTTAACCTAAAATGTATTCAACCAAAATCCCATTTAACCTAAAATGCATTTAGCCTAAAACCCATTTAAACTAAATCTCATTTAACATAAGTAGTATTTACCTTAAATGCATTCAGCCTAAAACCCATTTAACCTAAATCTCATTTAACATAAATTCTCTATAACCTAAAATACATTCACCCTAAATCCGATATAACCTAAAATGCATTAAGCCTAAAACACATTTAACCTGAAATGCATTCAGCCTAAATCCCATTTAACCTAAAATGCATTCAGTCTAAATACCATTTAACCTAAAATGCAATCAGCCTATAACCCATTTAACCTAAATCTCATTTACCATAAATCCCATATAAACTAAAATGCATTCAGCCTAAAACACATTTAACCTAAAATACATTCAGACTAAATCTCAATTTAACCGAAAATGCATTCAGCGTAAATCCCAATTTAACCTAAAATGCTTTCAGCCTAAATCCCATTTAACCTAAAATGCATTTAGCCTAAATCCCATTTACCTTAAATTGAATTCAGCTTAAACCCATTTGAACTAAAACTCATTTAACTTAAATCTAATTTAATCTAAAATGCATTCAGCCTAAATCCCATTTAACCTAAAATTCATTCAACCTAAATCTCATTTAACCTAAATTTCATTTAACCTAAAATGCATTTAGCCTAAAACCCATTTAACATAAAACATATTTAACCTAAAACGCATTCAGTCTAAAACCCCTTTAACCTAAATCGCATTTAACTTAACCCCCTATAACCTAAAAATCATTCAGCCTAAATCCCATTTATCTCAAAATGCATATAGCCTAAAACCATTTGTCCTAAATCCCATTTAACCTAAAATATTTCGGCTGAATGAATTCTAGGTTAAATGGGGTTAAGGCTGAATGCATTTTTGGTTAAATTGGTTTTAGGTTAAATGAGTTTTAGTTTAATTGGGTTTTAGACTAAATACATTTTAGGTTAAATGTTATTTAGGTTAAATGTGATTTATGTTAGATGATATTTAAGATTAATGCATTTGAGGTTAAATGGGATTTAGGCTAAACAAATTTTAGGCTAAATGGATTTTAGGTTAAATGGGTTTTTGGCTGAATGCACTTTAGGATAAATGGGATTTAGGTTAAATGGAACTTAGGTTAAATGAGATTTTGGCTGAATAAATTTTAGGTTTAATGGAATTTAGACTGAATGCATTTTAGGTTGAATGCGACGTAGGTTAAATGAAATTTAGGTTAAAAGAATTTTCGGCGGAATTCATTTTAGGTTAATTAAGATTTAGGTTTAATGAGTTTTGTATTATATTGGATTTAGGTTGAATGAGATTTAGTTTAAATGGAATTTAGGTTAAGTGGAATTTAGGTTAAATGGGATTTAGGCTAAAAAATTGTAGGCTAAATGGATTTTAGGTTAAATGGGATTTATGTTAAATGGGTTTTAGGCTGAATGCACTTTAGGATAAATGGGATTTAGGTTAAATAAGATTTTGGTTAAATGGAAGTTAGGTTAAATGAGATTTTGACAGAATGAATCTTAGGTTTAATGGGATTTAGACTGAATGCATTTAAGGTTGAATGCGATTTTGGTTAAATGAGATTTAGGTTAAATGAATTTTCGGCGGAATGCATTTTAGGTTAAATAAGATTTACGTTTAATGAGTTTTGTATTAAATGGGATTTAGGTTGAATAAGATTTAGGTTAAGTGAATTGTAGGTTAAATGGAATTTAGGTTAAATGAGATTTTGGATAAATGAATTTTAGGTTAAATGGGATATAGACTGAATGCAGTTTAGGTTGAATGGGATTTAGGTTAAATGAGTTTTATATTAAATGGGTTTTAGGCGGAATGCATTTTAGGTTAAATGAGTTTTATGTAAAATGGGTTTTAGGCTGAATGCAATTTAGGTTAAATGGAATTTAGGGTAAATGGGATTAAGGTTTAATAAGATTTAGGCTAAATGTATTTTAGCTTAAATGGGATTTAGGCTGAATGCATTTTAGGTTAAATAAAAAATTAGGTTATATGGATTTTAGGTTGAATCCATTTTAGGTTAAATAGGATTTAGGCTGAATGCATTTTAGGTTTAATGAGATTTAGGTAGGATTGCATTTGAGGTTAAATGTGTTTTAGGCTGAATGCATTTTAGGCTATATGGTGTTAGGCTGAAGGAGATTTAGACTAAATGGGTTTTAGGGAATATTCATGCGCCTCCAATTTTATTGAAATTTTTCGTTCTATTTTTAAGGTACAAATTTATAAAGTTCGAATTTTTAAATGGGAACCAGTAACAAAACGCGCAAAATGACTATATTTTTATTAATTTAAAAGAAACGGCTTTACAAATTTGAAGAAAAAATTAATATATTTTAATTTATAATATAATACAACTTTTACAACAATATTAAACTAATTTACCGTACGGTTGTTAGTAAAATGTTATTTAAGGTTAATAATTCTTCTTTTTTTAAAAATAACAAAAAAAGAGATATTTTTATAGCTTGAAGTTCTCAACGGAAAATTTTGTTTTCAATAAAATTCGTTTGTGTAATGATTTTAACTATGAAATACTATTTAGAAACTAAATTATATTAAAAATATAATGAATTAAATTAAAAAGATATTGAATATCATAGTCCGATAGAAAGAGAACCACTTGAGCGGATGAACGTCCTTAATTTAAACATATTTAATAGGTTATGTTTTTCCTTGGTGATTTTGGGATCTCTGAGTCGCTGGTTATTAATTATTATGAATCTGCACTGAGAAAAATATTTTCTTAATGTAAATATAATTATTTGTTTGAATTATTTTGATTGAATGAATTATGTTTTTAAGTTTAATTTTAATGTATCAGAAATATCTGAAATTTTGATCGCAATATATTTTATGTTTGAAGATAATGTTTTGATTGATTAAAAACTACATTTTGTTAAAATTAAAACAACATGTGTTTGATGTTTTTTTACTTGAAAGAAATATATTTTATGCTTGATTTAAACTTATTTCATGCGCAGAGGTCTTTGCGCATTCAATATGGCGTCAGTCTTCTGACGTTAGTTATTTAAGTTTTCGGTAGAACATGTGCGCGTATAGTTTCCAGTAATTATACGTGTTTATCGAATTTTTGGAAAAAAATGTTTACAAACGTGTCTTTGTTTTTGTTAAAGTGATAACTTAAACGTGGAAGAGTTATTATTTTATTGAAAAATAGAGGTATATCTGAAGTAATTAGAACTTTTGTGCATAACTGATTTTACTAAAAATATTGTCTTTTTTGTACATTTTTCTTGTAATTTTGATTAATTCAAGGTCCCATATTTTCACAGTTGTCGTATACATTTAATGAAACGTGTAATTTTCTTTGGTTTTTCACAGTTTTTAAATTAACACCTGAAATAGCCTCAATCTATAAAGAAGGCTTAATATAGAAGCAAGAAACAAAAAGTAAACTGTCATGGAACATATTTTGTGTTCAAAGTAAAATAATACAGCGTTTATTGTTTAAAATTAAAAAATAATATGTTAAAGATGTAAATTTCGTTTATTTAAAATATAATTTACTTCGTTTAAAAAAAATATTTAGTTTAAATTAAACCTTTTAAAACTTTTGAAAACTCACTTTAGATTTATAATTATAGAATCATAAAAAAAACCTTTGAGTTTCGAATAGTTGGTAACAATTCGTCCGCGAAAAGGTTAAAATAGAATTGAGCGTTGAGGTAGTTTCTAATAGAACTTCAATTGTGTTTAAATAGAACTTGGATTATTATCAAATAGAACCTAAATTGTGTTTAAATAGAACCTAATTTATGTTAAAATACAGTTTAGATTTTTAAAAAATAAAATTTAAATTATATTAAGTAGAGCTAATATTACATTTAAACACAATAAACGATTTTTTCTCTTTTTAAAACTTCGTAATCTTCTGATTTTCCTGAATTATGAAAATTAACTGTGACGAGAACTTATTTGTTTATCACTTTTCACAAATCTATTTTTACCTCAAGATTTTATTTCCTTACATTTTACCATATTTGTGATACCTACACGATTATTTGTGAAGAAGCACGCACGAGTTAAAAGTCAAATGTCAAGAGATTTTTTTTCTGTATTTTGTAAAAAAAATCGAGAATTTATTGTAAACAGTACACATATAAAATATAATTTCTTAAACAAAAATAAAAATAACAATAGCATCATTAAAAAAAGACACGTTAAATTTTTATTCCTAAATTCCGGTTACATTGTTTAAATATTTTAATAACTACTTTTTATCAATCAGATAATTCTAAACTTGCGTATTATTTAAGGGCATGTGATGGAGTATGACGTCATTGATATAGGCAAAAATTGTCCGTAACTTTTCTCTTAAAATATTAAATATTTTGTCACGAAATTTGGTAGAATTACTTAAAATATCATTAGGAAGGTCTCTCTGACCCAAATTTGTTTGATTTTCGGGTCCAAAGGAATTTTTTAAAAATTTTCTATTCTTCCAAAATTTCTCAAAAATTATATTTGAGTCAAAATTTAAACAAATTTGGGTCAGAGAGACCTTCCTAATGATATTTTAAGTAATTTTACCAAGTTTCATGACAAAATATTCAATACTTTAAGAGAAAAGTTACGGAAAAATTTTGCCTATGCCAGTGACGTCATAATCCATCACATGCCCTTAAGATAAATTATTATAATGCAAAAAATTAGAATCTCACAAAATTTTTATACAATATATTTTTTTTATGCAAATTAGAATATAAATTCATTGAAAATAATTTATAATAAAAATTGAAAATAAAAAATATTAATATTTTACTCTATTAACATGTTGACATTAACCGTTCATGCTAAACGAAGAAATTGTAAACAAAATTTAAGGGACTGTTTGAGTTAATGATTTTTACGGTTTTCTTTTCCGGTTAAATATTTACCAGAAAATTGGTTGAGTTTACATCTTCTTTCTTTAGAATTTCGAGGCTGGAGAGTCATTAGCAAAGTTAAACTCCGGTAATTTTCAGAAAAAGGGGACACTTGAGAGTTTTCCGCTCTCAGAATCTCAAAATAAAAATCATAAGCGTTAAAAATACATGTTTACAGAGTTTACAGCGTTTACCGAGACTTTATTTACAAAAATTCGATTTAAAAAGGTACGTGATTGCTAGAAAAAATTGAAAAAAAAATTATAAACTAAAAAGTTGTTTAAAATCTTATATTTATTTAAATAAAAAAAGGTTCAGATTATTGATATAATCTCAGAATGGAAGGTCTTTTATAAGAATAAAAAAAATAATCGATGTTTACTATCTTTTTAAAACAAATTTTATAGAATTTTTATAGCATTTTGTTTATAGGTCAACGTGTTTGGTTTAATAATAAAATATTGATCGTATTATGTTTTTTAACTTTGTGAATTTTTATCTTTTACGGTTTGTTAAAATATTTAGTTTAAAGAATATAGAGTACGGAATTGATTTTTTTTCTGTTGAACAATTTGTAGATTAAATAAAAAGTTTTTTGTTTAAAAAAATGTTTTTATTTATTTTATAGAGGAATTTTAAGATTTAAGTTAAGAATATGAATTTTTCTTTTGTTTTTGTTTAACTAATTTGTTTTGATTTCCAGAACAATTTATTTTGAATCGTAATAGCAAAAAGCGAAGTAGAAATTTAAAAAGATATATTTTTTTATTAATTTGTTTTAAAATAAATATTAATTATTATAAAACTCGGGATTGATTGAATTAGATTTTTTTTTCATTATTTACATAATTTTTAATCTTGCCCTTTGTTGTTGAAAACATTTAAAAATAAAAGTAATTTACTCTCTAAATCTGAATTAGTGGTTTTCTACTAATGAATTAGCGAAAAGTGAGCTACTATTAAAATAGTAAGAATTAGTAGAAAACTACTAATTTTGTAGTAGAAAACTACTATTTAAATTAGTAAAAAAATCTACTTTTTTAAAAAAGTAAAGTTTCACTATTTCAATTAGTAGTTTTCTACTAAGAATTAGTAGTTTTTTTACTAAGAATTAGTAGTTTTCTACTAAGAATTAGTAGTTTTCTACTATATGAATTAGAGAAAAATGAGCCATGAATTTGACTAATTCATAGTAGAAAACTACTAATTCTTAGTAGAAAACTACTAATTCAGATTTAGAGAGTAACAATTTCATAACACAGATTAAATTATTAATTTCTTTTAATTATGTTTTGTAAATAAATTATTGCATTATTGATTGTGTATGTTCATTTGTGTGGAACAATAATAATTAGCATATGGTTCGTTAAATTCTGACTATTGTTTTGAACGTAAAGGCAATCAGACGGTTTCCTTCAATTAACGAGTTTTTAACAAATCGTTTTGCAGTAGACGAGCTCGAAAATTGGAGTACATATCCATTATTAAGTGACATACTGTACTTCAATTTCCTGTTTCGCATCAATAAATGGTTCACGTTGAATTTAATCGATAAATCTAAACTTTTATTTTTTGTCATACATTCCAATATCATGTTTTTAAATTAAAAGTAATTGAATATTTTGTATAAACAAAATTAATGTTACATTTATATTGTAATAGTAATAAGATTGGAAAATATTTTTTGTTGTAATTTTATTAAAACACTGTTTCGAGTTAAAAAAAATTTTTTTAAATACATCTGGCATTCGAGAGTGGAAAATTTATTTAAAGAATCGGAGTTAATAGGATTATGCAGAAAAGCACTATATATTTTTAGATGGAGAAGATTGCTACCTTGTTTATCTTTTTTACTTTTTTTTTCTCTTTTTTGCTTTTCACGATCCATTTTTTAAATTACATTCAATTTTGTTGCGTTTCCTTTGGCTAAAAACGAAAAAAACACGCTCATTGTTGGTATTATTATTATTATTATTAACTTTCGCATTCTACAATTTCATAATTAGAATCCGAAACATTGTATTTTATTTTTCATTAAAGTTGGTTATTTTTCTCGATTTATACACGCTCGAGTGCTCTTTGTATTTAGTTTAAATTTTCATTAAATTCTTTTGACATGCAAAAATCTCTAATTTTTGTTCGGAAAATTTATGCATTTTAAAGCTCGAGCTTAATTTTCATCCTGTTTTGTTTAAACAATGCTTATAGGGGAGAAACGGAAATTTAAATGAGATGACATGTAAAATGCAAATGACAACGAATTGAAAGAAACTGTATTTTTGAGATGAATTAAATTTAAAGTTGAAAAAATTATTATTATTGGTTTTTGACTTTAGAGAGTAAAGGAAATGTTGGAGCAAATTATTATTGAGATATCGAATATAAAAGAAAAATTGGAAAAAGTGATTTTTTATCACAGGAGATTGTAATACATTGAAAAATTCAAATAAATTGAAAAAAATTTATATTTAAAAGTTTAAATATCAGCATTGAGAGAAAAAACGTTATTCTTCAACAACTATTCTCAGTCTAATAATAAATTATTCTTTATCCGAGAAAATTATACTTAGATTCTATAAGGATAATTTATACTTAATAAGAAAACATTCCTTTCATTGAAAGAAAAATAATAATGTTTCTGATAATTTGAAAGCGCATTTCAAGGAATTTTTTTTTCCAATTTTCACTAATTCATATTCAGAATGAATAGAAGCAAATTGTTATTAAAATTTATAATAGTATTTACTGGGTATTGAAATGTAAAAATTACATAACAGATTAAGTGTAAAAATTCTATGTTTATTAAAACAGAAGGTAATAATTAACATAGAAGCCCAGTAAGAAGATGTATTAAAAATTATCAAAATATGTAATTCATTTTAATCCCTAATTGTGTTGAAAGGAATTAAAATAGTTTTTTTCAATTCTCTAAATTGAAATTAAATTGTATTAAAATATCCGACTGAATGAAAAATAAGTAAAATTTATTCACACAAAATGACCTCATTTTAGAAATGTATTAAATACAGCTTAATCAATTTTCGATAGTCATTTACAAAAAAATTACCCAATCAGGAATTGAATGAAATTGAAATATTGGCATTTTGGAATTGAAATCAGACAATTTAACATTTATTACTGCAAATCACTTTACCGGAAAATCCTTGTGTTTATTTTTCTCATTATAGAGTACAATTCTCAAGTCATCTGTGTATTTAGGAAGAATCTAACCTCAAAATAAGCAATCTGACACATCCTTCTTTTTTTAATTTACACCCCGTGAAGTTGAAGCTTTGAATTTTTATTAAAATCCTACCACTGTAAAGATACATCCTCTGATATTGAAACAAGAGTATTCACCCTTTTTTTTTTCCTCTCCTCTCTCGCATTCCAGAACAATTGCTCCGCAAACAAAGCAAAAACTGATTTCTATTTTGCACAGTCAGGCATATAAAATCATCTAATTAAGTTTTCTTTGTTTACAGAATCGATTTGTAACAGTGGCATGGCCTAATCATCGTCTGCAGAAAGCTTCAGGTGTGTATATTTTTAGAAATGAAATTTTTCCCTCCAACCTTTCCGAAATACTCGTCATTAATATATGCATGTGTGTTTGTATAAATGTCAGTACTGGCTAGTACTGTCAGTGCATGTATCATTTTTGTTATATACCGGTGTTTGTTTTCCTCTCGTGGGAAAGCTATACAGATATGACATTCAGTGACAGAATATAGGTTAAATTTCCAATTGAAATGACGAGTTTAAAAGTGTGAGAAAATAAATGAGAAAAAAAACAAGTAAGAAGCAAGCTGAAAATGTGGGAAAAAATGCTTTAAGCATACCGGCATAGTATATAAGTAGGGTGTCAGCCTCCTGAATTTCTTCCTTTTGCAAGGCCCTTGCCCAGACTTTGGAGGTTTAAGTATCCGAGGCTGGCGTTGAACTCGGTAGTCCCGGAGCTTATTGAGCTTCTATTTTCAGTCAATTTTTATCACACAAAAGGACCATGACCATGTCATACGTGCTTTTAAACGCGTTTGCCAAGACAAAACAGAGTATAACGTCGTTCCGACACTGATGTACTGATCTCCACTAGCTAGCACTATCCAATATACATTATACATACGTCCCCTCCATTTTACCTCGGTGGCGCACAATGACGTAGTTACCTCATCATCCACCCCAGGAAAAACTCAGAATGTTCAAAAGGATTGACCCACTGACATAACTCTTAACTAATAGTGGATTTTTGCTTAAAAAATTGTTTAACATTGTCTAATTAATAATTAATTTAATAATTATAACAATTATCATAATATATTATTATTGTTTATTATTGTTATAATTCATTCGGAATATTTTTATTCGAGGGTTCAAAAGAAGATGAACAATTTAATTTGTTTTTCGTGCAAACGCAGCAGTAAAAAGAGAGTAATTAAAAAGTATTAAATTTTTTTAATACTTTTGAATACCTTTTTTGTCCAATACATTTATATAAGGCGATAACATCTACGTTTATTCTAAATATTTTTCCATCTAAATGAATGCATTTATAATAAAATAAACAAATTAAAATTTGGAATACCCACAGTTTAATTGAATTTAAATGAATCCCTTTATAATAAAAATAAAAGAAAAGTAAAACTAATATTATAGAATTCCCGCAGTGCAGATTTATTTCATCCAAATGAATCCCTTTATAATTAAAAGTATAAAATTAATATTTCTGAATACCCGCGGTTAAAATTTATTTAATCCAAATTAATTCATTTTTAATAAAAAAAAATAGAATGTATATTTTCGAATACCTACAGTTCAGATTAATTGAATCCATATGAATCCCATTATAATGAATAAATAAAAGAAAAGTTTAATGAATATTTTAGAATACCCGCAGTTTAATTGAATTTAAATGAATCCCTTTATAATAAAAATAAAAGAAATGTAAAACTAATATTTTAGAATTCCCGCAGTGCAGATTTATTAAATCCAAATAAATCCCTGTATAAAAAAAATGATTAATTTAATTAAAAAATAAATTGAATCCAAATGAATCCCATTATCATTAAAAGAATAATATTAATATTTTTGAATACCCGCAGTACAGATTTATTAAATCCAAATCAATCCCTTTATAATTAAAAAAATAAAATTAATATTTTTGAATACCCGCAGTTAAAATTTATTTAATCCAAATGAATCCCTTTATAATGAAAATAATAAAATGTACATTTTGTAATACTCACAGTTCAGATTCATTGAATCCTTAATGAATCCCATTATAATGAATAAATAAAAAAAAAAAGTAAAACGAATATTTTGGAATCCCCGCAGTGCAGATTTATTAAACTCAAATGAATTACTTTATAATTTAAAGAATATAATTAATATTTTTGAATACCCGCAGTACAGATTTATTAAGTCCAAACAAATCCCTCTATAATTCAAAAAATAAAATTAATATTTTTGAATACCCGCGGTTCAAATTTATTTAATCCAAATCAATACCTTTATAATGAAAAAAAGAAAATTTATATTTTGTAATACCCACAGTTAAGATTAATTGAATCCAAATAAATCCCTTTATAATGAATGAATTAAAAAAAGTATAACGAATATTTTAGAACCCCTGCAATGCAGATTTATTAATTTCAAATGAATCCCTTTATAATTAAAATAATAAAATTATTATTTTTGAATACCCGCAGTACATATTTATTAATTCCAAATTAATCCCTTTATAATTAAAAGAATAAAATTAATATTTTTGAATAATATATTTTTGAATCCAAATGAATCCTTTATAATTAAAAAAATAAAATTAATATTTTTGAATACCCTTGGTTAAAATTTATTTAATACAAATCAATCCCTTTATAAAAAAAGAATGAAATGTTTTTTTGTGTAATACCCACAGTTAAGTATAATTGAATCCAAATGAATCCCTTCATAATTAAAAAAAATAAAATTAATATTTCGTAATACCCAGAGTTAAGATTAATTGAATTCAAATGAATCTCGTTATTACGAATGAATAAAAGAAAAGTAAAACGAATATTTTAGTATCCCCGCAGTACAGATTTATTAAATCCAAATGAATCTATTTATAATTAATGAAAAATAAATTAATATTTTGCAATACCCACACTTAAGATTAGTTGAATCCAAATGAATCCCTTTATAATGAAAATAAAAGAAAAGTAAAAGGAATATGTTAGAATACCCGCAGTTTAGATTTATTAAATCCAAATGATTTCCTTAATAAATAAAGTAATAAAATGAGTATTTTTTAATACACATAATTCAGATTTACTTAATCCAAATAAATCCCTTTATAATGAAAAAGGTATATTTTAAAATACCTACAGTTCAATACAATTTTTAATACAATATTTAATACAATATTTAAAATTTTTGTTTTCTCTAAATCAAATGTAAGGTAGGGACAATTTCTTAAATATGTAACTAAGCTTCCTTAATTTTTTAGATTAATTTGATTGAAATTAAACATTAAAAGACAGTTTTATACAAATTTTAAGAACTGTATATACTATAATGTTGGTATTTAAAAATATTCATTTTATTTTCATTAAAAAGAGATTCTTTTGGATTCAATAATCTGAACTGTGGGTATTAAAAATAACCATTTTATTTTTTTCATTATAAAAGGATTTATTTGGATTAAATAAATCGAAACTAAGGGTATTACAAGATATACATTTTATTTTTTTCATTATAGAAGGATTCATTTGATTCAAATAAATTAAAACTACGGGTATTCAAAAATATTAATTTAATTTGTTTAATTATAAAGGGATTCATTTAGATTTAATAAATCTGTACTGCAGGGATTCAAAAATATTCATTTTATTTTGATTTTATTTTTATTATAAAGTGCTTCATTAAGATTCAATAATCTGAACTGTGGGTATTAAAGAGTATACGTTTTATTTTTTTTATTGTAAATGAATTCATTTGGATTAAATAAATCGGAGCTGTGGGTACACTGAGAAAATGAGACATGACTGAGTACTGTCCGGACAGGAGTGGTTCCTGTCCAAATAAAAATTTTTAATTAGACAGCACTCATTGCTTTCTGGACATGAACCATTCCTGTCTGGAAAGGACTCAGTAATGTCTTGGACATTAATGAAATAGACAGTAGTGAACCCTGTCTAGACAGGAATGGTTAATGTCTAGACCTGAATGATAACTCTCCGGTGGTGAATTTAAAAGAAGGTTATAAAATGTAATAGACGTCATTCAAAAAAATGTACATTTGGACAAAACTACACTGAGAGACTGAAGATTTGAATATTTATAAAACTTGTTGAAATTTTATTATGTTAGGTTAGAGGTTAGGGAAAAACGTACTTTTTCTTAATATTTCAAATGGGTCAATCCACTGACTTTTGTCTGTAAGCTGTTGCGGCAATATTTTTAATAATTCTAATTTTAAAATATGTGAAACGCCAACATTTTCTGAATTCAGTAAGCATATTAAAATGGTATAAATTTTCTTTCTTTGCGTGTTATTATTAATCAAAAAATGAAGGTTCACAAGCATATTTGTAACCTTAAATCTGGTTTTTTCTTTTTTTTAAAGATGTTATAATTCTTAGAGTAATTAATATAATATTTAACAGGCGAACGCTCCGTTTGTATACTAATTTAATTTAAATGGAACAATGTGAAATTGCTGTGTTTACTTAAAATATAAAAATTAACCTTTTTGAGTAAGAAATTAAAAATTTTTAATATTTCCTAAACGAGGCAAAACACGTTCGTCAAACTATATAGGCAAGTAGATTATATTAATATTAAATTATATTCAGAACCTCAAATTTGTAGGAGGTTCCATAAAAAAGTATTAACCTTCGAAAAATAGTGAAACTTTATACAAGTATAAATATTTTAAATCAGAGTAACACTTTAAAATAATAAAATTTTACAATAAACCCATTTTTTCTGTGTTCAGAATTAAATAATTTATATTTCTAATAAGTTCTGATAAATATTATATTAATTACTCTAAGAATTAGAACATTTTTAAAAAAAGCATCAGTTTTAAGGTTACAAATATGCTTGTGAACCTTCATTTTTTGATTAATAATAACACGAAAAGAAAGAAAATTTATACCATTTTAATATGCTTACTGAATTCAGAAAATGTTGGCGTTTCACATATTTTAAAATTAGAATTATTAAAAATATTGCCGCAACAGCTTACAGACAAAAGTCAGTGGATTGACCCATTTGAAATATTAAGAAAAAGTACGTTTTTCCCTAACCTCTAACCTAACATAATAAAATTTCAACAAGTTTTATAAATATTCAAATCTTCAGTCTCTCAGTGTAGTTTTGTCCAAATGTACATTTTTTTGTATGACGTCTATTATAACCATCTTTTAAATTCACCACCGGAGAGTTATCATTCAGGTCTGGACATTAACCATTCCTGTCTAGACAGGGTTCACTACTGTCTATTTCATTAATGTCCAAGACATTACTGAGTCCTTTCCAGACAGGAATGGTTCATGTCCAGAAAGCAATGAGTGCTGTCTAATTAAAATTTTTTATTTGGACAGGAACCACTCCTGTCCGGACAGTACTCAGTCATGTCTCATTTTCTCAGTGTATTACAAAATATACATTTTATTTTTTTCAATTATAAAGGTATTTATTTGGATTAAATAAATTTTAACCGCGGGTATTCAAAAATATTAATTTTATTTTTTTAATTATAAAGGGAGTCATTTGGATTTAATAAATCTGGACAGCGGGTATTCAAAAGTATTTGTTTTATTTTGTTGTTGTTTATTTATTATAAAGGAATTTATTTGAAGTAAGTTAATCTGAATTATGTGTATAAAAAAATACTCCTTTTATTATTTTATGCTACCTTGTTTATCTTTTTTACTTTCCACGATCCATTTTTTAAATTACATTCAATTTTGTTGCATTTCCTTTATCTAAAAACAAAAAAAACATGCTCATTGTTAGTATTATTATTATTTTTTTCATTATAAAGGGATTCATTTGGATTAAATAAATTTTAACCGCGGGTATTCAAAAATATTAATTTTATTCTTTTAATTATTGAGGGGTTTATTTGTATTTAATAAATATGTATTGCGGGTATTGAAAAATATTAATTTTTTTTTTTTAATTATAAAGGGATTCATTTGGATTGCGAAATATTAAGAAACGTATTAGCAAGGATTGACTTTTCGATAAAAGTTGGTATCACCGGATTCGAATGGATTGGACAAAAAACGTATTAAAAAAGATTCAATAATTTTCCTTTTTCTTCGAAAATCATAAAATTTCAATCCTTTTCAATTCAAAAAAGTAATCTAATCTTTTGGGAATGGCTAAACTCCGATACGCTTTCTGGTGGTGGGAATTTAAATTAAAAGAAGTTGGTAAAAAAAGTAAACAAACACGTAAAAATTCTATAGAAGCCATTTTTGTTTTGCGACGTCGCGACCGCCAATCCCAATATGATATTACAATTTAAAAAAGCAATTGGCGGTATGAAGATTCTAACTCGGTTTACCGGCACAAAAAATGACCCTAACAAAAGTTTCGGATTGATGTTTATTCCATTTCAATTCCAATTTTTTATCTGTTTTTTATTCAAGCATGATGGACTTGAAATAAAATTACAGGATTCAAAAAGATTGAAATATCAGTCGTTTGTAACTTCTTATATATTAACTCTTTTTATTCCGTTGAGAATAACAAATCTAATCCTTCTCTATTCTTTTAAATTTTTAATTTCTTTTTAAAATTATTTTTAGATTAAAATAAATCCGGGAGTTTTGTTCTTTTTTGGTTGTTTTCAAACCAATTAGTTTCTATTCGGTTCCATATAATTATTTTTTCATAAAAATAACAAAAAATTTCAAATCATTCCGAAAAAAAATCCGAATCTTTCCGGAACTTAGTAATAGTCCTTTTGAATCTTGTTATTTTAATCGAATTAAATCCGGTTAAATTTCAATTTAATTTGGTATATTGAAACGGATTAGTTTGAATTGAAATAACAGGATTCAAAAGAATTAAAATTTCAATGCTAGTCAGTTTTCAAAAGTATTAACTCGCCAAAACCTTTTCAAGATGTAAATAATTTAATGATATTTAATACATTTTGTCCAAAAGCAGAATTATTACGCATTAAAAAGCATTCAAACTTTTTATGACATTTAATCAATCTTTTCTTACCGGCAAAAAATAGGAATTAACAATTTTTTAACTTCAATCTTTTTTCATCCCTTTTTTTGTCAACACTTTAGAATCCGTCGAAAATGCCTTCTTTTATCCTTTCCAATACCTTTTTTAAAATAAAAAAATTGTCGGTAGAAAGAGTTGAAGATTTTAAAAATAATTAAAGTGAAAATCTGTTATATGTAAGATATCTAAGTGGCACCTGAAAAATATTGACAAAAATTTTAAAATAGAATTAACTGGAATTCACCTTAGCACAAAATTAAGGAATAGCAATGAATTCAAACAAATAGACAAGAAAAGAGTATTTTACAGAATAAAAGTAAAGTAAAATTGTATTTTTATATAAATTTCGAGTTTATTTTTACCGTTCCACACAAATAAATTGATTGTCAGTTTTCAGAAATATGAATTCTGTGACCTAAAAAATTTTGTCCAGTAAAAATTTGAATTTATTTAAATTTGATTGGAAACAAATTTGAGAAAATCAATATTTCGACAAAAAGGAAATTATATCTAATGAAATCTTATAGAATGAAAATTCCAAATTATGTGGCTAATAAAGTTTAAAGTTTAGTAAAAAATTACTGGTTCAATTAGTCAAAGTAATTTTTAGGTTATTTTAAACCAGTAAATATGTTAGTAAATTTTTGTCTACTAAATGTTTTAGTCTTTTTTCACTATTAATGAGTCAAATCTAATTTTTGAATTACTAATTTTTTATCATTTATTAGTTATTTTTTACTAATTCAGATTTAGAGAGTAAAAATGTAAGTTTGATAATTAATTTTTTTTCTTTTACCATTACTTTTTATAATTTTAATAATTTGATTATATCTATAACTTGAATCATTAAATTGTACGTATAATAGTTAACCATTAACTACCTTCATTATAGTTTTACTTGTTATAGCCAACTCGTGTTGAGTAGGGTAATATCAATTTCAAGAAGCCGTTAAGGGGTTAAATTGTTTCAAAATCGTCTAATTGTAGAAAATTCAATTATTAATAATTTTAAAAAATCCTAGTTAATTATTTTAAAAACTTTATAAAAAAAAATAAAAAATCTATAATATGCGTAATATTTGATAAATTTATAAATCCATCATCTAAATAGAAAATTTTCAATTAAATTAACTAGTAAACATATATATAAATAATTTAGCCAGTTAATAAATGAGAAATCATTATTATTTTTAATTTTGTGTTTTTATATATTATTTATTAACAAAAGCATTTTTTATTAATATTTATTTCTTAATTTTATTAAATTTTATTCCAGCTATTTTTCCAAGGATTTTTTCAATTTTATTACTTGCACTTAAACGCAGATTTCATCCTATTATTTAAATCTTATTATTTTCTCTTTATCAAAGTATTTGAGTCTTTTTAATTTCTGAAAATTTTAATTTTAATAAAAGGACTCTAATTTTGATACGCTCCTGAGGATGCAGCAGCCGGCAAGATAGGGGTCTGTGCGGTTGTATCACGTGGTGTTTCACGCACGCGAAAAAGGGAATCAGACTATGTAGGTATTAAGTAAAAATAAAAATTCGGTAGATGAACTAAAATCGTATCATCAAATATTCACTATTTAATGCAATAAACCATTTGACGGATATATTAACTATTCACTTTACATTTTAATATTTGCAAAAATCCCCTTTAGAAATACATATATATTGTATATATATGTATGTATAGAATCATGAGAAACCAGTTTTATTGTAACACAAATTTTAAATTATTTTTAACGCAAATGAATACAAACACCATTTATGGGAGAATCGATATCAATGGGACATTTATTTTTTGTTCAGCCATTTCAATTTTGCTTTAAAATTAATTTTAAAACACACTTTACCAAATTTAAAAAATTTAAACAACATTAATTTTCATTTTTAAATAACTTTTTAAAAAATTAAATGTGTTATTAATGCCGCGCCGAGTCTTCACTACTTAAATTTTAATGTATTTTCAAAAGAATTTTTAAATATTCATAGGTCGATTTTTTGGTAATGTAAAAAATCAATTGTTACACCAAAAAGTATAATGTCAACAGGATATTTAACAAACTATAGTGGTTGTCATTTTTTATTGATATTTAGTTTCTAAATTTCGAATATTCAGAATTTAAGAACAATTTTTGATATTGTGATTTTAATATTTGTTTTTAGTCTCTCTAAATTTGAATTAGTGGTTTTCTACTAAGGAATTAGCGAAAAAGTGAGCTACTATTAAATAGTACGAATCTTACTATTATTTTAGTATAAATCTACTAATTTTTCGTAATAGAAACTACACTGCAAAAAACACGAAAAATGTCTTAATTTGAGACATTTATGAACAATTTAAGACATCTGTTTTTGCAGTGTACTAAGAATTTTTTGTATCGTATATTTGCCTTTTTGACGTTCCTTTGTTTTATTTAAAAATTCCTTTTTTTTATAAGTAAATTAAAAGTCTTTGTGTGTAATAAATTTTTTTTTTATCACAACAGCAGGTAATATATCTTTTGTATACTTATTAATAACTAAGTTAATTAATTAAATTATTCCAAAAATGTTATCAAAACTGAAATTTTTTTTAGAGAATCTATGAAAGTGTCAATTTATTATTTTCAATGGATAATGCTTGTACATAGAATCTGAGTGTTAATATTCTTGGCGCAGATTTTTAATTAAATTAATATTTGTTTTTATTTAAAATTTTTAAATTGTTTTATTATCTTTATCATGTATACTTTTCCTTTAATAGTACTGTTATGTTTCTTTTTGTTTCTGAAAATGGGATAATGAGTTGAATAGCCGAGTTAATGGATTTTAAATACAAAAACGTTAAAGTAGAATCGCATATATATTTATGCAAAACTACACAGACCATTAAATTTAATTAATAATAACCAAATTCCATGTACTAATATTATTATGTCTCTACGCTTTTCTCGGACCAGAAATTCAATAATTTGCATTATGCATAATTTGGAGGATTTGCATGAAAATCGTGAAATTTGTAATGGTGTAATTTAATTATTTTAGATGCTTCTATTTCTTTAATTCGAGACACTGAATTTTCATTCTATTTTTGAACATTTCCACAACTCAGTATAATATTCTTTCTATAAATATTAAATACATTTTTTTAATCGTTGTAATAATAATAATAATTTGGGTTATTTTAAATGGAATTTTAGTTAGATTAACTAGAATTTTGGTAAAATAATACTAACCTTTTTTAGTTATCCTAACGTATTCAATTGATCTAAATTTTAATTTATAAACATTTTAATTTGTTTTAATTTTATTCAATACTGTTTTATGTCGACCCAAAAGTTAACTTATGAAAAGCTTTAATTTACTCAAATATCATTTAATCGTAAATTTAAAACGATTTAACATCCTTATCTAAATTGCAGTAGATCCAAATTTTTAAAAATTTAATTAAATTTTAATGAAACTTAGTTTTAATTTGTCAAAATATTTATTAATTAAAATTTTAATCAACTCTAAATTTAATTTATCCAAACTCTAAACGGTTCGAGATTAATTTTATTCAAATTTAACATGATCTTTTCAATTTATTCTGTTTTTAATCAATCTCAAATCCAATCGATTAAAATATCAATTTGTATAATTTTGATCGATTTTGAATTTCAGTTAATCCAAATTTCAATTGATTCATATTGTAATGAATTCCAATTTTTATTGGTGCGAATTTTAATCGACTCTAAATTTAATTCATCACATTTTCAAGCAGATTTTAATTTCAATTCATTATAAATCTAATCAGCCCCAAATTACAATATTTATCCAAATTTTAATCATTTCTAAAATTAGATCATTATACAATTTTATTCATCCCTAACTTTAATTCAACAAAAATTTAGAAAATGTAAAAATTAATTACATTTACCAAAAAGATATTATTTTTAGTTTTTTCTATTTTTAATAAATCTCAAATTTAATCGATTTAACTTTAAATTTATCCAAATTTTAATCGTTTCTAAATTTAGATCATTATACAATTTTATTCATCCCTAAATTTAATTCAACCTAAATTTATAAAATGTAAACATTAATTCCATTTACCAAAAAGATATAATTATCGTTATCGATTTATTTTATTTTTAATAAATCTCAAAATTAATCGATTTAAATTTTAATCGTTTCTAAATTTAGATCATTATACAATTATATTCATCTCTAATTTTAATTCAACCAAAATTTATAAACGGTAAAAATTAATTCCATTTGCCAAAAATATATTATTTTTGGTTTTTTCTATTTTTAATCATTCTCAAATTTAATCGATTTAAATTTCAATTTATTAAAATCTTAATCGTTTCTAAATTTAGATCATTATAAAATTTTATTCATCCCTGACTTTAATTCAACCAAAATTTATAAACGGTAAAAATGAATTCCATGGACCAAAAATATATAATTTTCGGTTTATTCTATTTTTAATCAATCTCAAATTTAATCGATCAAATTTTAATTATCAAAATTTTTAATAATTTCTAAATAATTTAGATCATTATAAAATTGTACTTATTCTTAACTTTGATTCAACCTAAATTTATAAACGGTAAAAATTAATTCCATTTGCCAGAAATATATAATTTTCGGTTTATTCTATTTTTAATGAATCTCAAATTTAATCGATTTAACTTTAAATTTATTCAAATTTTAATCGTTTCTAAATTTAGATCATTATAAAATGGTATTCATCTCTAACTTTAATTCAACCAAAATTTATAAACTATAATAATTAATTCCATTTACCAAAAAGATATTATTGTCGGTTTATTCTATTTTTAATCAATCTCAAATTTAATCCATTTAAAATTATTCAAATTTTAATCGATGTATTTTTCAATTAAACCAATTGCTAATTCTTTCAAATTTCGATCAATTCTAGTTTCCTAGTCTAGTTTCTATTCGTAAAAATTAGTACAAATTTTTAATTGATATGTAATTAAAATATCAGTAGGGTAAAAATCTCTTTTATTAATTCAAGATACCAATTCTTTCTATACAAAATCCGAGACAAAATCGATTACACTGAAAAAAATGTTTAGTCATATCAACAAAAATTTGGTTGACTCAACCAAATTTTTGTTGATATGACTAAACATTTTTTTCAGTGTACTTAAAAGATCATCAAAAGTAGGTACAGATATTTAACACCAAATAAAATTTGTTTTAAACTTTTTTTTTCAGTTGATAATAATTTTCTGATTAAACTACTCTCCTTTGGTTTTTGACTATCTGAAAACCTTATGCTGATCGATAAACCGTGCTCTCGCAGACACCATGTGATATCTCTCATTGACTTTCTCTCTTGCACTTTATTCCTTTCTCTCTCAATCTCTCCTCTTTCCTTCTTTCGTTTCTCTCACCTTTTACCCACTCTCTTTCTCACCTTGTCGGTATATTGATCCAGTGCTTACATGTGGTAGATAATGTTGTGTATAATCTGTCAAGGCATCAGCATATCATAAGAAACAATACACTTTGACACTAAATTTAAAATTCGATTTTTTCACTTTTCTCGTTTTCATCCCTTCTCCCATTCACGAAATATGTTGAACGAATTTTTCTGCAATTAATCATTTTTCAAAAGACTCCGACTTCAAATTTGCACTTGTTCACTTAGTCACTCTTCAAGGTCGTTTTTTAATCTCACCTGCGTGTGGAAATTGACGTTTCGATCTTTAACTCGATTAGTTTTACCATTTTTAGTGTTTTTTTTCTTTTTTCGTACTCTAAAGTGAAACATGTGTAATGAATTCTTTAACAACCGCTTGAATAATAAAAGAATTTGTTCTATTTTCGTAGATTTTTGGTAGAAATGCATTTTAGAACTTAAAAATATAAATATTAGTTTATGAGAATTTAGAAAATTATATTTAGAGTTTCTTTGTCTTTGTAATTTGACCATGTCGTTTTATTTTTTATATCTGATTAATTATTGTAGTGTTATTTGACGAATACTTAAATACTTACATCTTAAATATTGAACTCCGTCTACAATTTTCATTATTTTTTATCGACAATTTTTTTTCACGCGATTTTAATGCATCTTTACAATCAAGCGTATGGATTTTGCAAAATTTCTATTTTTTGAAAAAATAAAAATTCGAAAATAGTTAAAAAAATATTGTTTTTTAATTTTTATGTAATACCATAATTCTACATCTAAAATTATGTAAGAAAAAACATTGACACCTCTGAGCATCAACAATTTTGATGGGCTAAAATTTCACCGGTCCCTTCCCTTAAAAAATCAAAGAATAATTATAAAATTTTAAGATAATAATAGAAAATTAAAAAAATTGTAGGAAATAATTGAAAATTGCGGAAAATAACTAATAAATAAAGGAAATATTTTAAAAATGACGAGATTAATTGAAAAATTGAAGAAAATATGTGAAAAATAATTGTTACTTGAAATCAAAATTCAAAAAATGATTAGATTAATCGACAACTGAAAAAAATAATTTAAAAAAGCTGGGTTATAATGAATATAAAAGAAAACAATTAAACAATTTTGTTGTATTTAAAATTAAAGAAACTTAATGATAATCGAAAAAAATAATAGAAAAAAGGCGATAATTTTTTAATATTAAAGAAAATAATTGAAAACTGAACAGTGGAGTTTAAATTTCAAGAAAATATATGCAAAAAGAAAAATTAAAAAAATTATAGGAATAATTGATGAAAATAATTGTAAATTGAACAACTGGATTGAAAGTAGAAAAATTCGGAAATTGAAGAAAATAATTAAAAATTGAAGAAAATAATTAAAAATGAAAGAAAACAATTAAAAATTGGAGAAAACAATTGAAAATTGAAGAAGGGAATTGAAATTTAAAGAATGTAATAAAAGTTTGAAAAAAGGCGAGAACTATTTAATATCGCAGAAAATTATTGCAAACTGAAAAATGGAATTGAAATTTGAAAAAAAATTGGGAATTGCAGGAAATATTTGAACAATTGAATTTAAAATTAAAGAAACTTATTACTATTTAAATAAAAATTAACCAAATACGAGAATTTAAAAATGTTAATGAAAATAATTAAAAATTGAAGAAAGTAATTTAAAATTTTAGAAAAATAATTGAAAAGACATTTCAAAATGACGAAAATAATTGACAATTGAAAAAAATTCGCAAACTATCAAGAATAATCGACAAAAGAGAAAAGTAACAAAAAAAAAATTAAAGAATGATTCTAAAATTTTAAGAAAAAAACAATTGCAAAATGGAAGATAATTTCTAAAAAATGACGACAATAATTGACAATTGAAAACAAAATTCAAAAAATGGCTAGAACAATAAAAAATTTAAAAAAATAATTTAAAAAATTAAACAATAAACATTAAATGTAAACTTAATAATTGAAAAATTAGGAAAATTATAGAGATAATTGTAAATTGAAAAACTGAATTGAAAAAGAAAAAAAAATTGAAATTGATGGAAATAATTGATAATTAAAGAATGTAATTGAAATTTAAAAATATAATAAAAAAGTTTAAAAAGTATTTTAAAAAATCACATAATTATTAAATACAGAAGAAAATCATTAAAAACTGAAGAATTAAATTGAAAATTAAAGAAAATAATTAAGAACTTAAAAAAATAGTTATAGAATTGAATTTTTTCAATTTTTTTCAAATTTTAATATTTCAATTTACTAAATTTTCATTAATAAATTTTTATTTCAATTTTTTTTTCAATTTAAAACAATTTTTATGATTGTTAAAAAAAAATTAAATCTTATAATTATTAAATATTGAAAAATTGATTGAAAATTAAAAAAAAATAATTGAAAATTGAAGAAAATAATTTTAATTTGAAGAATGGAATTGAAGAATGGAATTAAAATTTGTAGAATATAATTGAATAACTGTATCTAAAATCAAAGAAATTTATTGATATAAAAAAAAATAATTGATATAGGTAAAGAATTTATTATTATTAAAGAAAATAATTGAAAATTTAAAAATGTAATTGAAATTCGAAGAGAATAATGAGGAATTGAAGAAAATAGTTGTGGAAAATTGAAGAAAGAAGAAAATTTAAGAAAATTGTTGAAACAAAATTTTCAAACAATTTTAATAATTCAAAAAATTAATTGAAAAAGACGCGAATTTTTTTATATTGAAGAGTTAGTTGAATAATTGAAAATTGAATAATATAATTGAAATTAGAAGAATATAATTAAAAATTAAAAAAGTTATTGAGAAAACCCGAGAATTGTTAAATGTAAAAGAAAAAGTTAAAAACTGATAAATGGAATTACTAAATTTAAAAAAGTTGAGAATTGAAGGAGACATTTAATCAATTGAATTTAATATTAAATAAACTTATTGATAATTGAAAAAAAATAATTGACAAAAAACGGACATTTTTTACTACTAAGTAATAATTGAAAATTAAAAAATGGAATGGAAATTCGAAGAAAGTAATTGAGAATTGAAAAAACAGTTCTAGAATTGAAGAATTGAATTGAAATTTGAAAATAATTTCTATGAGTGAAAAAATAATTGAGAAAAATCAGAGCATTATTGAAAATTAAGGATTTAATTGAAAATCGATCAAAATAATTGAAAATTAAAAAAAATATTGAGAAATTGAAGAATATAATTAAAAATTGAAGAAATAAATTGAAAATTAAAGAATTAAATGGAAATTTCAAGAAAATAATGGACAATTAGAAGAAAAATTTCAATATGATGAAAATAATTAAATATTGAAGAAAATAATAATTAACTATTAAATTAAATTAATTTGAATTAAATTAACTATTAAACTATTAAATTCTTTTTATAATTTCTTTTTTTTCATTTCCTATTATATATGTTAATTGTTATTTTTTATTAGTTTGTCTTCTTTATTGTATTTTTTCTACCATTACTTATCCATGTATTGCCCTTCAATGATCGTATGATTATGGACTATATTTTTCTTGCTCAAATAAAAAAAAGACTATTACCAATTAAAGAAAAAATCGAGAAATGATGAGAATAATTGACATTTGAACAAAAAAATGTTTAAAATTAATTAATTAAATTTAAAAATGTTTAAATTTCCTGCAATCATAAAATTGCAGGAGAATAATAAATTGTCAATTGAAAACTGATGAAAATTATGGAAAAAATTGTAGAAAAAAAATGATAAAATTGAATAAATCAATTGAAAATTGAAGAAATGTATTGAAATTTGAAGACAATAATTGATAATTGAGAATATACTAGAATTATTGAAAATTGAATAAATTAATTTCAAGTATTTTCAAAATTGTGAATTATAGTTTTAAGTTTTTTTGAACTAGTTTCTAACAGTCTTTAATTAGTTCGAGACAGTTTTAAACTAGTTTTAAATATTTTTAAACAGTTCTTTATATAATTTTTAATAATTTTAAACTATATTCACACTGATTTTTTATATATTTCTATTTTTTACATTTATATTTTAATTATCTTTTAGTATCTTTTAAAAGTTTTCCCTATTCTTTAATATCTCTTTCAATTATTTTTCCAGTTTTAATAGTACTTTTTTATCTTCTACAATGAAAAGGATAACTTTAATGTAATTAGCATGGTTTCATGTCAGTACCAACTGTCTCGAGTTTGTAGAAGCACAACTGCCTGTGACTTCTGGCAAAGTAATAAAACGACATGCAAATTTTGAATTAAATTCTAAAAGGAATAAATCGTAAAAATTATCTTATTAACGTGTTAAGAAACTCTTTTTTTTTTTTTTAATTAGAAAGAAACGTGTTTTTTTTTTATTATTTTATATGACAGTTTTATAGAAGGAATCATTTATTTAATTATTATTTTTTTATATTTAAAAAAGTACCCATGTTCTTTCATCATTATAAAGAAAAAAATCTTAATCTTATTTAGTAAAGCATAAGATGAATAAAAAACTAACTCTGTTGTTGTCGACGTCGAATAGAAATTATCAAGGTTCGGTGCTTTGTCACTTTAAAAGTAATTAAGACTCCTTTATTTTGTCTCGAGAGTAACAGATTTCTCTCAGTCTTTCCTTTGAATATCGTTTTTTACCCCAAGACAAGAATTTTCCATTTGAGATTCAAAAGGAAATATCTTGCGAACCAGAAATGCCAGAGGCTCAAGTTTCGAAGCTTTCAAAAGAATAAAATTTAATTTTTAGTATTTTATTGTAAATGAAAAAAAAGGAAATTTTTTTAAAGGGTTGTTTATTTATCAAAGTTGATAATATTGCTATTTAAAGCTCTTTTAGAAGCATAATTCAAGGCGCTTTGGCATGATGAGTAATTAACAGTTTAGGTTTAGCTTTACTTCGAGAAACAATTCTCATTAAAGTCAATGGAATTCACAGCACATTCTCCAAGTTGTTAAACTCCTCGAAGGAAAATTAGTTAAACATCGAAAATTGATTATCGAGAGTTGAAACATGATCTAATTCGGAATTTTTGTGTCGTTACTTTAGTAAATAGGATATTGAGGATTTTTATAAAATTGTATACTATTAGATTTAGTATAGGTTTAATTTTTAAATATTTATTGTTATTTATTATTATTTATCCTTTCTCAGTATTATTTATTCTCTATTTTTGTATCTACTGAAATTACACAGAAGAGCGGTTTTTACCTACATCAGTTTTGAATCATTATTTTTTTAAAAGAATATAAAAAGTCAAAGTGTATAGTAAATTTTGCCTTTCCAGAGTATTTATGACCTGATCGTAAAATTTCCATATTATCTTTATAGCGAGCGTTTTTTAAAGCCTATAGTGATATTATTTTAAAATAATCCGAGAATTGTTTTTTTCCCTTACTTTTATATAGAAAAGAAAAAAAATATATTTTTTTGAAATAAAGAATATGATGAGTCAGAGTCTTGAGAATTGTGGTGTATTTGAAAGAAAAGGCAAAAAATAATCGTCATCTTGAAACGAATCTGGAACAAAAGTTTCATTTCGTTTGGATCAATGGCACTTGTGTAGTCAACGGTCGAGAAAATAACTGGCAGTGCTTTCCCGGCAGGTCAACATCGTTCTCTATTCTTTTTTCTTTTTCATTAAGAAAGAATATCTTCTCATCGATACTTCCATTATGTACCTAGACACAAGAAGGCACTTTAATGCCGAGAATAAGGGCTCGTTATTGCACCTCTATCACCAATCTAGTGTCGATAACTTCAGATCATTTGTGATTTGACGCGACCTTTCTTTCAATTGTCTGTGGAATCTTTATAATATACTTTTTCTTATTCTCTTTTTTTCAAGAGAATTTTTGATTATAAACTAATCATTAATCTTTCTGTTTATCTACTTATTTATTCGACTACACTGAAACTCTTGAGATGTCCGCATTAAAATCATACCCATATTCTTCAGGAGTGCTGGACTTTTACTAAATATTTCTTATATTTAGCTATTGATTTGTTTACTAAAGTATATTTAGGTGAAAACCAAAACATCGTGAATTAGTGACTAACTTTATTAATTGAAACGAAATCTTTGATTTGTTGAATGACGGTTTTGTTTGTTGCTTTTATTTGAAAATATATCAAAAATTGTGAAACGCAAGATCAAGGATCATTTATCTAATTATTGAAACTAGAAAAAATTGTTTTGTAATCTTAAGATAATTTTTTATTGATGTTTATTTGCATAAACTTAATAAAATTCCTTATAATTATATAAATTATATGATAATAATAGGAATAATATTAAGAACAATAATAGGTATATTTAAATAAATTAAAGTTGATATAATTTAAAGAAAGAGGATATAAATTGATATTATTTCTGAATCATGGTAGGTATCAGTATGTAGCCTTTGTAAAAATTACTTTTCGTAACAAAAATTTATAATAATATAAAAAAATAATAATATTAAACACTAATAAAATTATCCAATTCTCAATTTTATTTTCTAAAAAAATACAACATATTTGATAAAAATAACAATAGATATCAATAAATGAGATAATCAGTAATTAATACCATTTACTATAATTGAAATATGAAAATAAAAAATAAAAGGTAAAAAAAATCGGTAAAAGTTACAGAGCGGTATGCCCCTATAAGACTTATTTTTTAAAATCTTTTATTAAAAATTTAAAATACAGCTAATTTTCAGGTAGAAAGAACAAACAATGTTTAACCAATGTTAAAAAGGTATAATTATAATATAATGAAGTTTTTAATATTTAAAAAAATAGAAATGCGAAAACAGTAGGAAAATATCCGAAATTAGATTTTAAAAAAATTTTAATTAATTTGTTCTGTTGTAGATTATTCTCAAAAGTTTTCGAATTTTTCTTTCGATTGCCAATTATTTTCCTTATTACTCAATTATTGTCTTTAATATTGAATTATTTTAGTCATTTTGTAATTGTTCTTTCAATTATCAACTATTTTCTTAAAATTTCAATTTAATTCTTTAATCTTCAAGTTATTTTTTTAATTATTTTCCTCAATTCTTAATTATTATCTTAAATTTTTAATCCCATTCTTCGTTTTTCAATTATTATATTCAATATCCAATAATTCTCACATTTTCTCAATTATCAATTATTTTCTTAAAAATTTCAATACAATTCTTCAATTTCCAATTGATTTCTTTAATTTTAATTTATTTTATACAATTTTTCCATTATTTTCATCAATTTTCAGTAAACAAAATTTATTATTCTCCTTCAATTTTATGATCATTTATTCCATTTGATTTTGTTATTTCAATTTTATTTCTTCAGTTTTTGATTATTTTTCAATTCTTAAATATTTCCTTAATTTTTAATTCTTTTTATAGATTTTTAATTAATTCCTTAATATTCAATAATTTTTAGATTTTTTAAATTATTTTTTTCACTCATAAAAATTATTTTAAAATTTCTATTCAATTATTCAATTCTAGAATTATTCTCTTCAATTTTAAGTTATTTCCTTCAATTTTTTCGATTATCATTAAGTTTCTTTAATTTTAAAAACAATTGTTCAATTATTTTCTTTTATTATTAATTTCATTCTTCAATTTTGTTTTATTTTATTTTGAATTATTTTTTTCGTTTTTTAATCCAGTTGTCAAATGTGCAATTATTATTTCCTACAATTATTTCTATAATTTTCTTAATTTTTCTATTTTTTAATTATTTTCTTTAAATTTAATATTTCTTATTTCATTTATTCAATTATTTTTTTCTGTTAATTATTTTCGTCATATTATTATTATTCTTTTAATTATTAATCATTTTCTTGAAATTTCTATTCATTTCTTCAAATTTTAATTATATTCTTCAATTCTCAAATATTTTCTTTACTTTTAAATTATTTTTATCGATTTTTAATTAATTATTTAATATTCAATAATTCTTGGATTTTTTAAATTATTTTTTCACTCATAAACTCACTTATTTTCTTCATTTTTTCTGATTATTATCATTAAGTTTCTTTTATTTTAAATAAACTTGTTCAATTATTATCTTTTATTATTAATTCCATTCTTGAATTTTTTTTTATTTTGAATTATTTTTTTCAATTTTTAATCCAGTTGTCATATGTGTAATTATTATTTCTAACAATTATTTTTATAATTTTCTTAATTTTTCAATTTTCAATTATTTTCTCTAAATTTAATATTTCTTATTTCACTTTTTTCAATTATTTTTTTCTGTTTATTATTTTCGTCATGTTGTTAATATTCTTTTAAATATTAATTATTCTCTTGAAATGACTATTTATTTCTTTAATTTCCAATTTATCTCTTCAATTTTTATTTATTTTATTCAATCCTAAAATATTCTGTTCACTTTTCAATTATTTTTATCGATTTTTAATTAATTCTTTGATATTCAATAATTCTCGTATTTTTCATATTTTCTTTTACTCTTAAAAATTGTTTTAAAATTTTAATTCAATTATTCAGTTCGAGAACTATTCCCTTTAATTCTCAATTATTTTCTTCTATTTAAATTCCACTTTTCAATTTTCAAGTATTTTTTTTAATATTAAAAAATGATTTGCCTTTTTTTATTATTTTTCTCGAATATCATTAAGTTTATTTAACTTTAAATTTCAATTATTTTCTTTAATTATTAATTCCATTCTTCAATTTTTATTTTCATTCTTCAGTTTTCAATTGTCTAATTTAATCTAGTCATTTTTCGAATTTTGTTTTCAATTGACAATTATTTTCGTTATTTTTCACATATTTTCTTTAATTTTTCAATTATTCTCATAATTTTTCAACTATTACCTTCAATTATGAATTATTTTTTGCAATTTTCAATTATTTCCTACATTTTTTTCAATTTTTTAAATTTTCAATTATTGTTTTAAAATTTTATAATTATTCTTTGAATTTTCAAATTAATTTGTTGAGTTGTATATTAATCTAGCCATTTTTTGAATTTTTTTTCAATTGTCAATTGTTTTCGTCGTTTTGTATTTTTTTTTTTTTTTTCAATTATGAATTATTTTCTTTGATTTCAATTATTTTTTTCGTTTAACTATTTTGTTTAAATTTAATACCTACTTATTGTTTATTGTTTATTATTTGACCTATTATTTTCAGTTGTGTAATTTATTATGTAGGCAATTTTCGAATTTTGTTTTTAACTGTCTAGTGAAATTCTAATACGTAATTCTTTTTAAACGTTTAAGAGTAATTGTTCTCTAAAATTTAGATTTTAATATTTTGTGATAATAAAACTTTTTAATCTTTAATTATAATTAATAAGATTATAAGAATCTGTAAATTTTAAATATAAGTATAAAGTTATATTTCAAATATAAAAGCGAATTTTTCAAAATGAAAAATACATACTGTTTTATTATTGTTCGAAAATTTGTGACCGGGAAATAAGAAAAATTGATCGGAAAAAACCGGGAAATGACCGGGAATTTAATTTCATAAAAAAAGTGGCTACCCTGATGACATTTTTGGTAAATTCATAGATTTTATAAAAATAAAATAAATTAAATCATGTTTTCTGGTAAAAATAATCATACTCATTAAGATGTTAATAAATAAAACTATCAATTTATAATAATTAAAGTGTTATTTACTCAGGACAAGATTTAGACGATTTTTCGATTTTCACCCATTTGTTGATTCATCTCTTTGCTTAAAAGTTATTGAATGATTAAATTTTAAAAAAAACATTTTGATAATACAAATATGTTTGACCTGATGCAACATTAATAATCAAGGTCTCGTTTAAAATTTCATATTAGGAATAATAGTATGTTAAATATTTTTAGTTCATCCGAAAGCCTTGAGTCACGAAAGTCATATCTGGACATCAGGGACTTTTATTTGAGAGTGACACAAAAAGCATACCAAGATTTGTATAAATAAATTACCGCTGGAGTTCTTCCAGTTATTGATTTTCTGTTAATCAATATAAAGAGAAATTCAAAAAGTTATTTTCAATGGACAAGTGAATTTCCAAATTTCAATACAAGTGTTTGTACGTAATCTTGATTCTTAAAAGATGCAGACTTCATATTATGTTTCAGGTCACGTTTCTAATTTGTAGGGTACTAAAAACAGTGCACGAACTACGTGCATTAATATAGATGAACTTAAACTTGTCAACCATTTTCTGAATAAATTTTTGTCACAACACAGCAAGTTTCAAGTACCTGTCAAAAATGGTAAATTAGCTTTACACGACGTCAAAAATTTCTTGAAATTTAGTGCGTTGTTTATAAAAATTGAATTTTATTCAAATCTGTAGCAAATTAAATTCCGAATCACCATTTGTCCGAACTTTTTAACTTCCCAAATCTCCAATTATCAGAATTTGCATCTGTCCGACCATAGGAATGTAAAATTGCTAAAGCAGCTTTCTGATTGGCTAGTAACGTTTCCGGATAAATTACCAGCCAATCAGAAAGCTGCTTTAGCAATTTTGAATCCCTTAAAAGTTCTGCCAAATGGAGCTTCGGGGAATTTAATATTCTGAAAAATAAATATCGGTCTATTGGAGATTCTGTCAATTGAGTTTTGGAGAAAATAATGGCGACCCAATTAATGGAAGTCATTAAATTTGTTATTTACAGTATGAAATATTTTTATTCTAATTTAAAAATAAAATACGTATTTTTGATGCAGAAGAGGGTTCAATTGAAACTTTTCGTCTGCATTACCTTATACTTATACTAGTTTTGCCTCCAGTGCCAAGTATAAATTGGCACAAGAAATTTCAGCACTCGACCTGCGCTAATTCAACTTGCAACCGGCACAGAGGAAGGTTCAACTTACAAGTTCACAACTTTTACTAAAGCGACAGTTTGCATCTTGCTTAAATTAATGGTGAGTGCATCGTGGATAAGCAAACAGACCGAACTGAACAGGAAAGCAAATTAGAATGCAAAGGAACTTGGTCCTTATAGTTTAGAAGCTTATAGATGGTTTTTGAAAATATTATGTGCACCTATACTTGAAATTCTGAATAAGGTTCAAGCCAACAGAATTGTTAATTTATCGTCTTTATATATAATTCAAATTTATATTCAAATTATTTATGAAACTATGAATGAATGGAAATGAAAAATTCTTTTTAAATTAAAAATATTTTACACTGGGAAAAATGTTTTGTTGTACAAGTATAAATTATTCTTAGAATCTGATTTGTATAATTATTGTTCTTATAATTTATTGGAGTGAAGGATACATGGGAAAAGTGTACTTTTTTAAAAAAAATAACAAAAAATTATTCTTAATTTTATCGAAAAAGGCTCAAAACTTTATGAGACCTTTAGTTTAAACAATTTTTTTCATATTTTCTATTTTAATTAAATATCCTAAAAGCTTACAAGCTATTAAATATCGAAGAGAAAAACAATTCAATTGATTGTTTAAACAATTTAAATGGTTTAAAATCAACTTTTCATTAAATTCAGAGCTAGAATGTGTTTTTTTTTAATTTTCATTAAACAACTACAAAGAAGTTATTTATTCATAATTCGCAATACTCATTCAATTATTTAAACAATTTTTTCATATTTTAAGTTTTAATTAAACTTCTTAAAAGTTTACAACATATTAAATAGCGAAGAGAAAAACAATTTAATTGATTTAATTCAATTGATTGTTAAAACAATTAAACATTAATATCTGTTTTAAATAATAATACTGTATGATATAAATTTGTTTCTAAAACAAATTCGTGACAATTGTTTAATGAAGAAAACAAAAGACGAAATATTTCTATGAGAATTTAATGAAAAATTGTTTAAAACCATTTAAATTGTTTAAACAAATAAACAAAATATTTAATTTAAACATTTTCTGTCAATTGTTACTAAACAATCGACAGATGTTAAATAAATTATTTAAATTCAAAAACATAAGAAATATAAATTGTTTAAACAATTGAATGTTATTGCGAATTATGACTTTTTAATAATATTTGTTTTTAAAATTGTTTTAAAAATGAATCTAATGTTTGAAAAATTTTTTTTTTTCTTATTTTGTTAAGTTATTTACACATTAATTTTAAATTTTCTTCATTTTGTGAATAATTTCCTAAACTTTTTCATTTTTTAAGAAATTTGTCATTTCTTTTATATAATTTTTACTCATTTTTTACATTTACTTATTTTATTCTTACTGATTTTTATTTTGTAATTTATTTTTCACTATTTCTTGTTAATCTCTAGATTTTCTACGCATTTTTAAGGTATTGCTTTATTTCCCTTTTATTTTATTTTATCTCTTTGAATTTTAATTGGATCCCCTTTACTAATAATCCAAACATAAATTTATTCAATTTTCAATCGATTCATATTTCACTCGATTCAAATTCCTATTCTTTTTAAAACTTTTTTTAGCTTTTATAAAATAAGGGAAAAAATTAAGTATATACTTACTACGTTTATTTAATGTTTTAACATTCTTTTTCTTTTTTAAAGCTGTTTTCATTTTTTTTTTAATTTTTCTCCATTTTATGAATAATTTCCTAAAATTTTTTTATTTTTAAACAAGTTTTCGAAATTTTGAAAATGTAAGTACAAATTTTTTTGGCTATCGAATAAATTTACGGGAATTGCTATTTTTCACAAAAAGGAGCTTTTTGTAATTGGGTGTTATAAAAAAGGTTTGTTAAAATTAAATAAAAATATAACAAATATCTAGTGATAAATACCTTGTAATGTTTTTTTTTATCCAAGTAAAAAGAAAATACTATCGATTTTGTATAGATGAACTGTAATCACTGTAATTAATATCCTGATTGATTTTTAACAATTAATTAAACAACAATAAAAGTTCAGTTCTATATTTATAAGACAGCCAAAGAGATATTATTTTTTGTTCGCAAATTTCGTTATTATTATTATTATTTTTTTTTAATTGTTAATTTTATAGTACTCTGTACGAAAGGGCAATTATTGTAGTCCGTATACTGATGAAATCAATAAATAAATATATTAATAATTTAAAATGTTTTAGGTTCCATATAAGGTTTATTAATAGTAATTTTTATTTTTGTGTCTCGTCATATATGCTCAATGCTCATCTGCTGAGTTTTGAGTTTTAACTGATTGAGTAATGTCCAAATGAATACATTCATAATATATTGTAAATAAGAAAGAAAATAATGGAATAATTTGGGTAGCTATTTAATTTGTATATAAATTTTAATTGGTCACTTTATTCACCAATTTCATGATAAAATTGTGCCTATTTTTAAAAATTTGATGATAATTATTAGGAAAATTTGACAGAATGTTTAAAAATATTTACAAGATAAACTACACTGCAAAAGTCTACACTGTCTTCTAAGTGTCTTATTTTAAGACATTTTGATGTCTTTTTTGTATATCTAAGACGCAAAAAATCTCTCATTTTAAGACATTAATTGCGTTTTAGACACCAAAATATCTTAAAATAAGACACTTAGAAGAGAGCAGTTTTTGCAGTGTAGGTGTGAAAATTCTATTCATTGCATGAACACTTTGTTTCCATATAAGCAAAATAATTTGCTTCCTCTTAAATATAGTTAAAAATAAAAAATTAATTCTATCAATGCCCGGAAAAATGTATACTTCAATTTATCTAGTTTATTTTTTAATTTAAACTATTTTCTTTAAAGGAACTATATTTAAAAAATAAACATTGGAGAAGTTGTAAAAAGAAAAAGAATTTTAAATGTAAAAAAAAATTAAAAATCATGAATTATTTTACGAATTTTTTTTCATTTATAGACTTTATTAAATGGGTCAATCGATTCGTTTTGAGACAAGGAATATGATTTTTTACTTTTGAAAGTTTTATTTTTAGAGTGAAAATTTTTTTGACATAAAACGATATTTTTTGGTGAAAAATGGTGCTTTAAGAAATTAAATTGCACATTTTCAAAAATCCATGTGTCCAAATTTAGATATTTATGAGCATAATTCGCCATCCAAATTTTATTAAAATCCTTTGAGGCATTCTTTTCAACATACAATTATTCTCTTTAAATTTTAAAACGTATTCTTTAATTTTTTAAATTATTTTGGTCTTTTGTCGGATATTCTCGACAGATTTCAAATTTTTCTTTCGATTGTTAATTATATTCCTCATTTCTCAATTATTTCCTTTAATGTTTAATTATTTTAGTCATTATGTAATTTTTCTTTCAATTATCAACTATTTTCTGAAAATTTCAATTCAATTCTTTAATCTTCAATTTATTTCTTTAATTTCTAATTATTTTCTTCAATTTTTAATTGTATTTTTCGTTTTTCAATTATTTTATTCAATATTCAATAATTTTTTCATTTTCTCAATAATCAATTATTTTCTTAAAATTTCAACACAATTCTTCAATTTCAAGATGATTTATTTAATTTTCATTTTTTTTCTACAATTTTTTCAATTATTTTCAGCAGTTTCCAATTTACAATTTATTATTCTCCTTCAATGTTACTATCATTATTCCATTTATTTTTTAATTTGCAATTTATTTCTTCAAATTTTAATTATTTTCTTCATTTTATAAATATTCTCTTCAATTCTTAAATGTTTTCTTTAATTTTCAATTATTTTTTTCAGTTGTTAATTATTTTCGTCATATTGTTCTTATTCTTTTAATTATCAATTGTTTTCCTGAAATTTCCATATAATTCTTTAATTTCCAATTTATTTCATCAATTTTTAATTATCTTCATCAATTCTTTAATATTTTTTTTAATTTTCAAATATTTTTATCGTTTTTAAATTAATTCCATTTATATTTAATAATTCTCGTATTTTTTCAATTATTTTTTTCACTCATAAAATTTGTTTTAAAATTTTAATTAAATTATTCAATTCTAGAACTAGTCTCTTCAATTCTCAGTTATTTTCCTCAATATTTTTCCGATTATCATTAAGTTTCTTTAATTTTAAATACAATTGTTCAATATTTATCTTTTTTAATTTTTAATTCCATTCTTTAATTTTTAATTGCTTTCTTCAACTTTGATTTTTTTTTCATTTTTAATTATTTTTTTTCTATTTTTAATCCAGTTGTCAAATGTGCAATTATTATTTCCAACATTTATTCCTATAAATTTCTTAATTTTTCAATTTACAATTATTTTCTTTAAATTTAATATTTCTTGTTTAATTTTTTCAATTTTTTTTTTCAGTTGTTAATTATTTTCGTCATATTGTTCTTATTCTTTTAATTATCAATTGTTTTCCTGAAATTTCCATATTATTCTTTAATTTCCAATTTATTTCATCAATTTTTAATTATTTTCTTCAATTCTTAAATATAATCTTTAATTTTCAAATATTTTTATCGTTTTTCAATTAATTCCATTTATATTTAATAATTCTCGTATTTTTTCAATTTTTTTTTTCACTCATAAAATTTGTTTTAAAACTTTAATTCAATTATTCAATTCTAGAACTATTCTCTTCAATTCTCAGTTATTTTCCTTAATTTTTTTTCCGATTATCATTAAGTTTCTTCAATTTTAAATACAACTGTTTAATTATTTTCTTCAATTTAGCATTTTTTTTTCATTTTGAATTATTTTTTTCAATTTTTAATTAGTATCCTAAGCATCCTATAAATATTCTTTGATTTTTTAAATTATTTTTTTCGGTTGTTTAATTAATCTAGCCATTTTTTAAATTTTGTTTCTAATTGTCAATAACTGTCGTCATAATGTATTTTTTTTTTCAAGTTTTAATTTAATTCTTAAATTTTCAATTTATTCCCTCAAGTTTTGTATCATTTTCTTCAATTTCAATTATTTTTTTCGATTTTCAATGCAGTTGTTCAATTTGCAATTATTTTCAACAGTTATTCCTATAATTTTTAAGCTACTTTTTTTTTTAATTTAATATTTATTACCATTTTTCAAATATATTCTTCAATTTCGTAATTTTCATTATTTAAATTTAAATTTGCAAAAATTAATAGTTCTAAATGATCAACAACAATGCAAAGTTTTAAGTTGCTAGTTTTAAAATAACTTTATCTAAACTTTTAATAAATTTGAGCCTTTTATATTTTAAATGCTTGTGCCTCAATTTATTATTACTTAACTTTAATAAGCGATTACAAGAAATAAACTTTTTTTTTTGTCAAATTAAATTTTTTGTATTTATGAAGTGGAAAAAAAGTTTCTCCCGTGTCACGAAAAAACGATCAAACAAGAAATAAATTCTCATTATTTCCGATTCACGTTACTAGTTCAGAAGGGCCTTCTCTCATTACAGAAAGTAAAGTTTCTTAGAATCTGCAACCTGACGCTCAATCTTGGTAGTTTTCCGAACTCTCTTACCAGAAATGGTGGCCAGGCGTTTGGAACTTTGCTTGTTAGCTACTTCAGAAACTCACGAATTAAAAGAAAACAAAGATATTGTCGTCCACAACTTTTTTCCCCCGTAAAGTATAAAAAAATTTCGATTCTCTAACCGACTATTGGTAATTTTTCTAGCTAATAAATAAAAAAGATAAAATAAAAATATAGTGTATTGGAAAAGGGCTCGTTTAAAAAAGGGATGATAAAATGATCTTGTATAAAAGAAGGATAAAATAAAAATAATATAATAAGGGTATATATACCGAACAATGTGCTTTTAATACGCTCTAAAAGCTAGAAGGTAAATTCTTGGACCTTTAAAATAATTTAAAAATTACCCGTAGTCACCGTTAACACGAGAATTGCAGTAATTAAAACTTTAAAAATTCAGGTTATAACGCTGGATTTTATGTTCATAGCTTTTAAAAAAGTTTCATCCATCAAAGTTACGCCAGAAATATTTCCACTTTTACGCTCTAAAAACTTTGAAAAATGTAAAACTCCTCCTCAACGTGAACCTGAATCCAAAACATTTCAAGTTTAAATTTAAATCTATAATCGAGAGATTTTTGGATAGAGATTCATTTTAATTAATTTTCAATATCTATCCTTTTTTTTTTTATTTATTTTATTATTTTTTGCATTAGGGTCATTTGGGGTAATTATAAAAACAGTTGATGTTTGCGCTTTATTTTAATTTTTTTAAATAAGTTTACCAGTTTTTTTATTTATTTTGGAAATTAACTATTTTTTTATCATACATTACTATTTATTACGCAGTAGTCACTGTATTATTTATTTCACTAATTTTAAAAATTGATTTAACTTTTTGTTGTTGTTATTAATGCACTTGTTTTTTATCAGAGATCATTGCCTCTGATAAACGTAACCCATTAAGAACTGTTATTTATTTCATTCGTGACACGAGAGATTATTAATGCCAATTATTAATGCATTATTTCAAAATTTATAACAATTATTATTGATAATGTTCTCTCATTTGAAAATAATATTTTTATTAATAATTCCTTTATTCATCAGTTTGATATAAAATTTCTCATCTTTAATACACTTTTTGTGTGTTTCAATTTATTGTTGGAGATTTAGAAAAGAGTCGAAATCAAATTTGAGAGAAAAAAAAAATTAAAATAGAAAGATAAAAGAGATATAAGCGAGAAAACTCTATTGTAGAATAATAACTTTTCCGGTCTCTATTTCTTCCTGACTTCTCGGGAACATAAAAGAAAAAGGGTGTGAACGTCGACACATAATATAACGAAGAAAAATTGAATCTCTGTCACGAACTAGATATAAAAAGATGAAAAAAAAATGCTTTTCCAGAAATAATTGTCTCCATTGAATATTAAATGTGTTAGGTATATTTCAGTTTTATGATTAATTTATTGAATATAATGTAGTTAATTATAAATATGTTTATGGATGTTTTTATTTTAATGTTATGTATTTTTTGATTCTCAATTTTCCAATAACTGAATTTTAATCAATAAGTAATGGAGGTAACATTAATTATGAAATTGATTGAATTGTGAATAAAAATAAAATGAATATATGAAAAAGGTATACCTATATTATAGATTTTCTATTATGTACTATTTAGAGAAATTATAATAATAGTATTAATCCAAATTTTAATCGATCTTAAGTTACTCTCTAAATCTGAATTAGTTAAAAATAACTAATTTGAAAGCAAAAACTCAGTCACTAATTGAAATAGTTATATTTTTACTAACCATTTAGTAAAAAATAACTAATTATTAGTCAAATTCATATTTAGGTTATGTCAAAATTACTAATATTTTAGTAAACTTCTGTTTACTAATTCAATTAGTCAAATTTTAACTAATTTTTAGCTATATTTTTACTAATAATTAGTCGTATTTTACTAATAATTAGTTAATTTTAACTAATTGCAGAAACAAAAACTCAGGCACGATTTTACTAATAATTAGTTATTTTTAACTAATTCAAATTTAGAGAGTAAATCTATCATAATTTTAATCTATTCAAATTTTAATTTGCACAATTTTCATTTTATTTAATTTTCAGTTCTCCACAAATTTTAATCGGAACAAGTTTTCAAAAATCTGATTTTTATTCAATTGCGATTCAAAAAATTTTATTTAAATAATTATTAATTTATAAATTTATAGAGTATATATATATATATTGTTTAAAAATATATTGAAATGGCTAAAATACATTTGAATAAGTTAATCTAAATTAAAAGAAATAAAAGATATATACGAATTAAAAATTGCTTGAAAGGATTTTAAAATACATTTAAAATAAATTAATTATTTAACAATAATTGTCACATATTTCTTAAAATATGTATTTTTTCGTTTTGAATCTTATATTTGCCCCTTTTTTAAATTATCACATATAAAATCTTGGTTATAATTAAAGAAAGCAAAAATGCAACAATTGGATTCTTCAACGTCTTATTAAATCTTAATGAGACTATAATTTCCCTTACAAGCTCACAAAAAGCACACAAATAGACTTTCTGTGATCATTATTTATGCAGATTGCAGATTCTGTAAAGTAATTGACCTAATTTGACTTTACTCTCATTTTCCGCATTGTTTCTTATATAGCTGTATTTAATTTTAGTATAATTTTTACTGTTTTTTTTTAAATAATTTCAATGATTTTACAGAGAATTCTTTATTTTTTAAGAATCGTATATTTTAATTTTTAATAAGAAAAATGATAATATATATATATATATATATATATATATGCAATATTTATTAGTAATTAATATGGAAATAGTAACTAATTACTAAAATTTCTGAGGAGTCCTAAAAATTTTAATCATTTTCATTATTTCTGAATTAATATCCTGAACTTTCAAATATGTATCTCAATTTTCAATTATTTTGTTTAATATTCATTTATTTTTACCATTTTGCAATTATTTTCTCTATATTTTCATAATTTCAGATAGTTTTCAATTTCTTTCCTAAAATTTCAGTTATTATCTCAAAAGATTATTGTCTTCAATTTTAAACTTTTTAAACATTTTTTCAATTTTTTTCTTTTCTAATTTTTATATTATTTCTCCATTTTTTAATTATTTTCATTCTTTTTGCATAATTTTAAAAAATTTCAATAATTATTCTGAAATTTTAATTATTTACATCATATTTCAATTACTTCTTAAAGAATTTATAATTATTTTAATCATATTTCAGTTATTTTTTTCAATTTTAAATTATTTTGATCATTTTCAAATTATTTCCCTAAATTCTTATTTATTATTCTCATTTTGTAAAATTACTTTTTAAGCTTTTTAAGTATTTTTCTCAAATTTCAATCACTTTTTTCTCTAGTGTCATTCTTATTATAGTTATGATTTGAATTTGAATGTTAATAGTAAGAATTAAATATAATAATTTATTTTTATTATTTTCTCTTTGACAATATAACAATTTCATTATTTATTGCAAATTTTATATTATTTATGGCAAAATGAAATGAATTTTTTTAATTCACCATTATTATTTTCATTTTGCAATTTTATTATCATCAATTTTAAATCATTTTCATTATTTAATATTCATTTCCTTTTATCATTTTCCAACTATTTTCTCCATGTTTTAATTAATTTTAAATTACTTTCCTAAATTTACATTTATTTTCTCAAATTTAAATTATTGTTATTTGTTAAAATTATTTTCTAAGATTATTAAATATTTTTCTCAAATATCCTATTCTTTTTCTTCACTTTTTACTTATTTTCAATTTTTTTCATAATTCCAAAAATTTTAAACTATTTATCTGATATTTCAATTTTCAATTATTAGTAATATTTTTTTATTATTTTCTTTGATTTTCAATTACTTACTTTTTTTTTATAATTTCCAAAAAGTTTTTAATTATTTATCTGACATTTCCATTACTTTATTCAATTATCAATTATATCTATATGGTATTCTTATATTTTATGTATATTCTGTATTTTTTGCAATTTTTTCTTTTAAACTAAAAATAGTTTTCTTCAAATTTAAATTATGTTTATCTTTTTTCATTTAATTCTCTAATTTTTAATTAATTTCTTCTTTTTTTTTGGAATGAACTTCTAATAATTTTAAGTATTTTTCTGAAATTTTATTTTTAATTTTCCTTTATTAAAAATATATTATGCAATTTTTTCAATTATTTTCTCAAATTTTAATTATCTTCTTCAATTTTAATAGTTATATTATTTATTTATTATTTTCTTTAATTTTTAATCATTTCCATTATTTCTGAATTAATTTCCTAAATTTGTAATTATTTTCATCACACATCAATTATTTACCTCAATTTGTAATTATTATTCTCATTTTGTAAAATTATTTTTTCAGATTTTTAAGCATTTTTCTCAAAGTTCAATAATTTTCTTCAATTTTCAATTATTTTCATTTGTTTTCATAATTTTCAAATTTTCTTTTTAATTATTTTAAATTTCAATTATTTTTAGCTTTCTTCTATTAGATTATTCTATTCTATTCTATTCTATTATTCATTTCTTGAATTATTCTCAATTAATTTTTCAGATTTTCAAGTATTTTTCTTAAATTTTAATAATTATGGTGTATTTAAAAAAAATCTGCAATTTTCTCAATTATTTATTTTAAATTTAAATTATTTTTTTCAACTTATTATTAGTTTATTTTATATTTCAATTATTTTCTTAAGTTTGAAATTTTAAAATCAATTTTCAATTATTTTCCCCATCTTTTAATTATTTTTCAATTAATTTTCTAAAATTTCAGTTATTATCTCAAATTTAAATTATTGTTTTCAATTTTCAATTATTTATATTATTTGCTTATTATTTCCAATTATTTACGCTCTTTTTCATAATTTCCAAAAAGTTTTTAATTATTTATCTGAAATTTTCATTTGCTATATATATTTTTTTCAATTATTTCACTTAAATTAAAAACTGTTCTTGTCCATTTGAAATTATGTTTATCTTCTTTCATTTATTTTCTCTAATTTTTAATTATTTTCTATTTTTTTTTTTTTTTTGCAACGAACTTCTAAAAGTTTCAAGTGTTTTTCTTAAAATTCCCCTTTTTTAAAATATCTTATGCAACTTTTTCAATTATTTTCTCAAATTTTAATTATTTTCTTCAATTTTAAATTATTTATATTATTTCTTTATAACTTTCTTAAATTTTTAATCATTTTCTGAATTAATTTTCTAAAATTTTAATTATGTATTTTAATTTCAATCATTTCTTTCAATTTTCAATTATTTTCTCCAATTTTTTTCAATTTATTTCTAAGATTTTGAAGTATTTTTCTCAAATTTAATTTATTTTCTTTAACTTTAAAATATTTCTATGATTTTTAAAATTACTTTTGACAATTTTAATCGTTCTTATTATTTTTTTCAATAAATTTACAAAATTTGTCATTGCTTTTTTAAATATTATATTTAAAATAATTATAATTACAGAAGGTGTAGAAACTAATCGCGCGCCAGCACGCGTTGTTTCATCTACTTAGATATAAGAAATTACAAGTTTTATAATTTATATAAAACACTGTTCATAATTGTTACATTTAATATTAATTTTCACACTTTATTGACTTTTAGTTAATTTGCAATGATAATTATCTTGTTATTTATCCATTTTTATTTCAATAAATTGTTTGTGTTTCAAAAAAGTAGAGCTTATTCAAACATAGAAAATTGGCATAAATTCTCCGGAAGGAGAATATTCTCGGTTATATTCTTGAGAATGTAACCGAATTTTAAATTACCAAGAATTTTGCAACTCTATAATATGTTTCGCACATATTTGATAGAGATAGAATTATAAAATGGTTTTACCGACTGAGTTGCCTCATTACCAGAAATAATAATAATAATAATGCAAAGTAAATAATTTGTCGATCGTATGGAAATATCGTAAATTACATACCATTTTTACTGAAACGAGTTCCTAAATTTAAGATTTTTCGGAAATGATTGAAGAATATTACATTCTTAGCTGGGAAATTTGCAGCCACTATTATTGCTTATAAAAGGTATGCATGTTACCGCAGAACCTCAATTTCGCGCATGTTTCCTGCATTCTGTACTGCACAACTGATGCGGTTCCGCAAGTAGGTGAGGTGAAACTAACTGTTAGCCAAGGTGGTAGCTATTCAAGGGTTGGGAGGGAAACAAGAAACACACTTAAAGATAAGAGCCAATTTAAAACCCAATTCTTCAGGAAACCTTTATTTTATCGTCTTTTCATTTATGTCGATAATTTAACAGTATACCCCTAATAATAGTCGTGATATCATATTATATTTACTAAGAGAATAAACATAAACAAATGTTTAAAACGAATCTAATTTATATACATACCAGTCTCGATATAGTCTCGTTATCTTCTCGTTCTACGATACGATACCGAGACGATAAAAACCAATCTCGACAATACTTTCGACAAAACTACTTAAATTTTTTGGATAATTAAAATTTAAAGTTTTATTTCAAATTTCCTTCCTAAGATTGTTTACATCTCCTGCTTATATTAACAATGGAAGGGTATACTCCTCGTTTCGAAAAAACTGCTTAGCGTGGATAAGTATTTTGGCCTTTAAGTATTGGAAAACAAATCATTTAAATGTATAATAAAATTTATTTTAAAATATTTTAAAAAAAACCTAAACATTTACATTTGGGTCTTATAATTTTCTTTTTTATTTTACAGTGTTTTTAATGATCGACACTAGACAATAGGATAATTTCAAAGTTGAGATCGAAATGAAACTAAGCATAACGAGACCGATACGATACCGAGATAAGACAATACATTTTTAATTCTTTCGGGCTAATCGGGTAAATTGGCAATCCTTAATATGTAACTTGGCCAAAAATAAATATTAAACATAATCGTTTTTATTAATAAAGTATATTAAGGTAAAGATGATTTCTATAAAGTTTCATGTTTATCAGTTTATAACTAAAAAATTTATGAGAGAATTGTGAAAATTATGCTTTCCAACTAGAATTTTTTTAATTTTAAAGATACGTACGATACGGAAAATCTCTTGGCTTACGTATATTTAGATATAGAAACTAAATGTCAAGTTGTTACTGCTTCTGCATATAAAATCAGTGTTTTTACAAATTAATTATATTAATTATTGCATTTATATTGATAATAATTATAATAATTGTGCATTGAAGAATCATTTTAATAATATTTTTAAAACATGATTTTAAATGAGCGCGGGATGAATCAAAAGAAGTGCGCATGCGCAGAAAAAATACGTATGAGTGTGAGAGTTACGTGAGTCACGTGTTTATAAGGAATCATGGCGGATTAACCTGTCACATTTGGCATTGAATATCAAATTTTAGGTTTTTTTTCTAAAACTCACGCTATTTTGAAGCAAGCCGGTATTTTTGTAACTTATTGCAGTGTTTAATGTACTTTTATAAGTTATTTTATAATTGTAGAAGCTCTATTTATTTGTTATACATTTTATTTTCATTTTTTGTCGGACTGCTTTGGATTGAAACTTATGTTTCCAGTTTTCAAGTTTCTAGTTTTATGATAACAAGATTATATTTTGTAGTTCTTTTTTTAATATTAACAAAATGATTGATTATAGAAAACAAAAAACAAAATTTTTTTTACTTTTACTCATATTTTTCCATATTTTTTCATATTTTTGTGCACAGCTAATTTACCCTGTCGTGAGTCAGAATGGCGAATTTTGACATCAATATAATTATTTTTCAAATAATTATTTTTTCCATTTTTTCTTAAAAGTTGTTTTCTAAATATGTGATGGTTTATACAATTTTTTTTTTTTTTTTGCTTCAAACTTTACTATATAGATATTTTGGTCGTCTCTCCCCTACTAAATGTAAAACATCGCAAACCATAAACAAAAAATATTATCCACATAAATTTGTGGATAAATCTTAAAAATTTCAATTTTAATATTTTAATTTTTATAAAATTTAAAAAATTGTACTAATAGAGATGATCAAAATACCTACGATTTACAAATTTTTGGTATGAAGATGGCAAAAAATAGTATTACATTTTTATATCTTTAAGTCATTATAATTTAAATAAATTCCAAACATCAATTAACACACATTTCAATTTGTTTCCAACTTTTAAATTTCAACCCATTCAAATTTAATGTATTTCTCCGGCATTTTTTATTGAAAAAATCGATTTTCTTCGGATTTTCTTCAAATTGTAAGAAAATGTTATTTTATATGTGCCTTCTATCAGGCTAAAATTTCAGTACCTCTTTCCATGCTAAAATTTGAGATATTCAGGTTCAATATTCCAATTTTATGTGGAAAATGATAAAAAATAAAAAAATTTCAACTTGAAGATCTCGATTTTTAACATGGCAAGGGGTTCTGAAATTTTAACCAGATAGAAGGCATATATAAAATAACGTTTTCTTACAATTTTAAGAAAATCCTAAGAAAATCGACTTTTTTTAAGTTTAACTGCCTGTGGAATACTTTAAATACAAATTAATTAATGCAAAATAATTAATTAATAATAATTATTTTCCATATATTTCACAATAATCCTTTTTTTAATTCTTACAAGATTTCTAAGAGATTTCACTTTTTCAAAACTGTTTAATTTTCTTCTTATAATTTCTTATTTTTACAAAATTTTGAGATTTTTTCTCCTTTTACTTTTGGTATATATATATTTTTTGTATTTGTTTTTTTATTTTAGAATTTTCTTTAATTTTCCTTTTTTTATGCAAATTATTTAATTTTATTTTACACAATTTTGTTATTATAACATTCACTAAACTTTTTCTTTCGTTGATTTTTATCATTATTTCCATATTTTTAAAAATAAGTACGTTCATTTTTTTGTAAATTTAGTTAATTTGTTTTCACATCTTGTCTATGTTTTATGAGATTTTTGCAAACTTACTTACTCTTCTATCAAATTTTTAGATTTTCTTTTTTTTTCTAAATTTATTGTTGGACTTGTATTAAAAGTAATATTATGAAAATGTTTTTGGTTTAATTTACTTAAACTTTTTTATTTTTAAGGGCATGTGATGGATTATGACGTTAGTGGTATAGGCAAAATTTGTCCGTAACTTTTCTCTTAAAATATTAAGTATTTTTTTATTAAACTTGGTAGAATGACTTAAAATGTCATTAGGAAGGTCTCTCAGACCCGAGTTTGTTTGAATTTGGTCTCAAAATTGATTTTTATAAAAGTTTGCATTTTTTCGAAAATTTCCCAAAATTAATTTTGGGCCAAAATTTAAACAAATTCGGGTCTGAGAGACCTTTCTAATGACATTTTAAGTCATTCTACCAAGTTTCATAAAAAAATATTCAATATTATAAGAGAAAAGTTACGGACAAATTTTGCCTATACCAGTGACGTCATAATCCATCACATGCCCTTAAGTGGTTTTAAATTTCTTTTGTGGACTTTTTGTTTATCTTAATATGTATACTTTTTTTTATTTTATTTTTATTAATTCTTATTTTTAATTAGATTCTAACCAAATTTTATAATTTTTTAGACTTTTTACATTTTTTCTTCATTTCTTTCCTATTTATTGAATTTTCTTGATGTTTCACTATTTTTTTTAGTTCTTTCTTGCGTTCTAATTAATTCTTTAATTTTTGTCACCATTTTTCTATTTCTTGGAAATATTTTTCCCTGTTTTTAATTGTTTAGTTTTTATTTTATAATTACGAATTTTTGAAAACATTTTTTAAATTTCTCAATTTTCTACTTTTTGAAAGCTTTTATTATTTTATTTTATATTATATGTAAGTTTAATATTGTACTAAATATTGTCACTTGAACATCGTTTTTCTATTTTATAAAATTTCTTTTATTTAAATTTTTTTAAATTTTCAAAAATTTTATTCATTCTTTTCTTATTCAATTTGTAAAATAATTATCTAATTTTTCTAATTTTAAAATTTTGTTCTCTTTAGTAATATATTTTAATATTTTATTGACTATAATCTTATTTATTATTTGAATTTTAAAAAATGTCCGTAAATAGTTTAATTTTTTGATAGTGTACATTTTAATAATGTACATACCTTCAACTTTACACAATATTTATTTCTAAAAATATTCAGAATTCTTATTCATTAGAATATTTATCAGACGTAATTTTTGTTTAGCCTAACTTTCATTAAAATTCTGCAAATTCAAATTTGTTTTAAGTGAAAATTAAGCTAAATAAAAATCATGTCTGATGAACATTGTAACGAATAAGAATTCTAAAAAATTGTGTGTAAATTTAAAAGTCTGTGAAATGAAAATTTGATAAAATAAAAATTATGTTAAATGAAGATTCGGAAAAATAATTTTTTTTCCAGGAAGATTTGTAATCCTTAAAATGAAAAAAATTGTAAATACTGTAAACAAACTTTTCTCTGCTTAGAACCGTGTTATATGAGTTTCTGATAAAATGTCCCGTTGTGCGTGCCTGTGTAAGTGTGTCACGTTTTTTTTGCGATCACGATAACTCGAAAATGGTTTAACGAATTTTAATAAAATTTTCTAGGTTTATTTGTTCCATTAAAATCTTAAATCTGACACAAGGGTTCTATAAAATACTCAAAAATTATTTTTTTCTTTTTGTTTATTTTATTCTATTTTATTCAATTTTTTAATTATTGGCGCTACGACATAATTTTGTTTTGAGTCAAAACAAATTTTTACTAAACTTTTTCTAATACTTCTTATAATCCTATACAAGAAAAACTGACTAATTCTCGAAAGATTGGCTAATGCACAATAAATAAATTGTCTCTTATCACAAAAAGAGTCATTATTTATTTCTTTATCTTCTTTAATAATTTATTCAATGTTTTATATTTTACAAACTCATTTTTCACCGAACCAATCTTTTCTGATGAATCTGCAGATTCAGAATATTTTGTTATTTTTATTTTATGAATTTTCAATTGATTTAAATTTTAATTTACATATTTATATATTTATTTCTCGTGAATAAAATAATTTCTTTATAATAATCTAAATTATTAGGTTAATTTTATTATTACATTTTTATTTGGAATCTATTCGATTTTTGTTGACCGGGTAAAATTAGCCAAATTACGGCCACTTTAATTATTCTCGTTTGTCCTTAAATATTCCTCAGTAACCGATATTTCAAGATAAATAATTTAGGGGATTAATTTGACACCGACAATATTTTTATCAGACCTTCACCTGCTTTTCAACTATATAATCAGAAAAATATGACCACTGCTTTGTTTATATTCTACTCTTCGATTTTCTTTTTTTTTTTCTTATTCAATTATTTTCTTTCTAAATTTAATAAGGTTTCTATTCGATCGAATCGATAATTCTATATTGACAAAAGTATTTGTTTTATTACTTTATAAATTTAAAATTATATAGATTACTGTTTATTCTTTGCTATAGAAGGTCCTTTTTAATATCCATAGGACACTCAATGTCTATTTCAGATAACTAAAAATTGTATTTATAATAATAATTGCAAATTTATAAAATCCATTGTTTTTATAAAAGAAGATTTTGTAAAAATTAATCTGGTTGTTTTTAAATCTAATTTTGCGTTTTACAAAATTTATCCGACTTTTTGTAAATTGATCTAACTTGTCTTGTAATAATCTAATATTTTAAAAAATTAAATTGACACATTTTTTAAATTAAAACGATACTTTTTGCACAATATTATTGTTCCCATTATTAAATAACACCGTTTACCAAAATTGCAGATTTCTAATCTATCGACACACTAAAATCCTACTTTTCTATAACTTGGCGCTCTCTAGTTTGATATTTAAGAATCTCGTTAAACATCTTTGATGGTAAATTAAATACAACAATTGTTATCTTCTGTAAATGTTCAAATGAAAATTAAATTTTCTACCTCTAATTTCCTATACTTTTCTGAAACAAAACATTAATGATTAATTGTTTTAAGACAAATTTATTTTTACAAAAAATTATTTTCATTCACCGAAAACATATTTGCACCCCAGAAATTGATTTTTAAAATCACTTTTCTTTAATCCATTCATACAAGTTTGAAATAAAAAAAACACAAACTAAAGAAATGTCAATTTATTAATTTTTATACACTTGTTTAATAATTAAATTAATTTACGTTGAGATTGATTTAGTTAATTATTTAAATTTTAAAGGCACTGAAATTCCAGAGAGTCGCTTCTCTAACAATTCGTTTCGAAGTTTATCTCGAAAAGTTTGCGGATCGTTTACAAAGTTTAGCCAAATGCCAATCATCTCAAGCATATACCAAGGTTTAATGCTGGTCTCAGCATCTTCATCTTCATCTTCCTCAAAATTTTCACTGTCAGATGCAAACGGACAAGGCAATTTGTCGATTCTTGCTGTTTTCAATAATTGCTCTAAAATAACTCTATTTGCCAAGACAATGCGCCGAACAATAGAATCACAAGACTCCAACAATTTACTAAAACGATCTTCAGGTTTGACTCTCAACAAAATTTCTAGATAAATTTCTTGTTTCGATGTTTTCTGCTTTTCACATTTTCGACTTTTTAAATTCGTTCGAATAAATTCGTGCATTGTGTCAATTGATTCAAATGGCACGATTTCCGCAAAACCCTCAAAATTTCGACGATATTCTTTTACATTTTGAAGAACAGTGTCGTCCGGCTCTTGAGAAGCTAGTCTCAAAACACGCGCTACTGAAAAAAAGTGATACAATAAATATTCTGACGAATGAGATTTTTGAGAAAAAAGAATTAGAGGAAGTTGAAATTGTCATGAATGAAAACTGGGAAATGTAAGAATTATGTTTGAGAAATATTCGGGGATTAAAAACTTTTATTTGTTTAAATTGAAGTGGTCAATAAAGATGAAAGTCTAAAATGTTTTGCTCCTACCCTCCCAAAAAGTTTAAAAAATCCCCTATTTTTTTTTAATCGGAAAATATTTAGACGTGGCTCAAACTCCATGAAATTTCCCAATGTTTTTACATGGGAAAAACGCAATTTTTCGTAAATTCGATACAAAGTCCTCAAAAATCACATTCAAAACATCAATACAGCGAATCATATATTGACAAGTCCTTAAACAATATTCTATAATTTGTTTATGAATTTATTAAGATTAACTATTTTTATAGGGTTATAAACTACCCCTATAAATACAAAAAATATAATAATTCTTTTTAAATTACAAAACTTATTAATGCCTAAGCCAAAACTGACAGTTGGAAAACCAAAGTAACAGTTGAAATGAGGATATTTTAACAAAACATTAAAAAAATGCAATTTTGTTATTTTTAAAATTTGTTTAAACTAGAATTGTTTAAACAAATTGTTGAAACAATTTTTTTTTGTAAAATCTAATAGCAGGAATCAAGAATACGGAAAAAATTAGTAAAACATCAATATTTGCAATTAAAAAAAAAATACATACATATTATTTAGGTATAAAGTTTTTTTTCATTTCATCAATTTATAGTGCGACGAAACATGATAATAACTTATTTTTTTCTAGTGCTAAAACAATAAGAAATAAACCCCAGGTAACTTTTGAAATGAGAATATTTTCACTAAAAGTACTGCAATACTTTAAAAAAATTTACAATTTATTGAAAAAAAATTGTTTAAACAAATTTCTAAACCAAGATTTTTAGAAAAGAAATGCTTAGGGAAATACGGATATTCAAAAAGTAAAGAATGCAAAGAGAACTATGGATCAAATGAAGATTTTTGAAGTTAAAAGTTTTTTAAAAAATAATTTTTTTTTAAACAAATTGTTATAAAGAAATTGAAAAAAACTGAAAATTGCGAAAAATAAGTAGCGTCATTCGATAGTACGCGAAAAATTACTAAAAGAACAGTTGTGACATTTTCAATTTTTTCACTCTATTTGTTACAAATATTTAACAAACAATAACAATGACTCTGTAGTCATCTCAGTCAATGTTTAGGAAAGTATGGATATAAAAAAAAGTAAATACGGGGAAAAGGATCATGAATCAAATGATGACTTTTTACGTTGAAAATTGATTTAAAAATAATTTGTTGAAAAAAATATTTATAAACAAATAGAAAAAAAAAATCTAAAAATTATGAAAAATAAAATAGCGCCACTCGATTGTACACATTGTAAAAATGTGTACTTATTTTTCGTAATTTTCAGTTTTTCCTATTTGTTTAAAACAATATGTTAAAATAAATTGTTCTTTGTTTAGAAATTTATTTAAACAATTTTTATTTCAACAAATTGCAATTTTTTTAAAAGTATTTCAGTACTTTTAGGGAAAATATCCTCATTTCAAAAGTTACTTTGGGTTTACTTTTTATTGCTTTTTTTAGCCCTAAAAAAAAGTTTAGACATGCTTCGTAGCACTATAAATTTATAAAATTAAAAATTTTTTTTTTTATAAATAATATGTATTTTTTTTTAATTGCAAATATTGATCATTTTCTAATTTTTGCCGTGCTTTTGATTCCTGCTATTAGATTTTACAAAAAAAAAAATGTTTAAACAATTTGTTTAAACAATTTTTTGTTTAAGAAATTGTAAAAATAACAAAAGTGCATTTCTTTCATGTTTTGTCAAAATATCCTCATTTCAATTGTTACTTTTGATTTTCAGAAAAATTAACCACAACAATCATTTGCAATTGTTTAAACAAATTATTGCGTTAATAGTTATTAATTATTTAAAAATGCACCTACAAAGACACAACTTTGTTCTAATTTTACAAATTAATGGTCTCTGGGTAAAATAAGACAAATTATTTACTAGAATTTATTATTTTTACTTTGTTTGAATTTATTATTGTTAAATTATAAATTTAATTTTAAAACACCTAGCGAGTTGTAGTTTTTTTTACCTTTTTAACTTTTTATACTAAAAATTATAAGATATTTAGGAAAATAAACAGCAACCACCATTTAAAATTGTTAAAACTAATTATTGTTAAATTAATTATTTTTGACAAATTAACCTTGAAAGATATCATTTTTTCCTAATTTGTAAATTAATGGTCTCTGGTTAGAAAAATAAAAATTAACAACTATACGTTATTATTTTTACTTTGTTTAAACAATTTATTATTGTTGATTTATAACTTTTATCCTAAAACACCTAGCGAGTTAAAATTTTTTTTAACCTATTAAATAATTGTTTATATTTAAGACTATAAGATATTCAGCAATAATTATTCATTATTCATTATTTAAAAATAAACTAAGAACAAATTTTTCCTAATTTTACAGGCTGTGTCTTTCTAGAAGCGTTTGTAAAAAATTAATATTTATTAACAATAATTTGTTTAAACAATTTTAAGTGGTGGCTATAATTAATTTTGCTAAATATCTTATTGCTTATAAAATAAAAAGTTAAAATGGTAAGAAACCTACAACTAGCTAGGTGTTTTAGGATAAAAGTTATAAATTAACAATAATAAATTGTTTAAACAAATAAAAAATAATAAATTATAGTTACTTATTCTAACCAGAGCCCATTAATTTGTAAAATTAAGAAAAAGTTGTATTTTTCTAGGTGCATTTGTAAAAAATTAATAATTATTAACAATAATTTGTTTAAACAATTGCAAATAATTGTTGTGGTTAATTTTACTGAATACTTTTTTGTTCATTTGAAATATAAAAAATAGTTAAATCAGAAAAAACTTCAACTCGCTAGGTTTATTTGGATAAAAGTTATTAATTAACAATAATAAATTGTTTAAACAAAGTAAAAATAATAAATTATATTTAATAATTGGTCGTATTCTCACCAGAGCCCATTAATTTGTATAATTAGGAAAAAGTGTTGTCTTTCTCGGTGCATTTGTAAAAAATGTGTATTTATAATACTTTTGTTTATTTTAAATGTAAAAAATAGTAAAGTCAGAAAAAACTACAACTCGCTATGTTTATTTTTATAATAGCTATAAATTAACAATAATACATTGTTTAAACAAATGAACAATACATAAAAATATGTGCAAACATTCGTAAATTGACGATATGTAACAATTTTGATGAAAAATCCTAAAGAAAGTATTACTTTGTAATTTAAAAAAAATTATCATTTTTTTGCAGTTATCTCTCTAAATCTGAATTAGTGGTTTTCTACTAATGAATTAGCGCAAAGTGAGCTACTATTAAAATAGTAAGAATTTTACTAATTTTTAGTAGAAAACTACTAAGAATTAGTAGAAAATTACTAATCTTGTAGTAGGAAACTACTAATTAAATTAGTAAAAAAATCTACTTTTTTGAAAAGTAAAGTTTCACTATTTCAATTAGTAATTTTCTACTAAGAATTAGTAATTTTCTACTAAGAATTAGTAGTTTTCTACTATATGAATTAGAGAAAAATGAGCCATGAATTTGACTAATTCATAGTAGAAAACTACTAATTCAGATTTAGAGAGATGGGGGTTGTTTATAACTCTATAAAAAATAGTTAATATTAATAAATTAATTAATAAATTATGTGATATTGTTATTTAAAGACTTTTTAAGATGTGATCAGCTATATTTATTTTTTGTGTGATTTTTTAGGGTTCCGTAGCCAAATAATTAAATTCGTCAATTTACGAAAAACTGCGTTTTTCCCATTCAAAATCAATTGAAAATTTTAAGGGGTTTGAGCCATCCCTAAATATTGTTTGAATTAAAAAAAACAGGTGTATTTTTTTTAACTTTTTGGGGGTTATGAGCAAAATTATTATTATTATTTTGTGAAAAAGATTTTATTATTTTTTATTAATGAGTAAAAATAAGTTTATTATTTTATGCAAATAAGGAGATTAATATACCTTCTTTGAGTGATTGTGAAACGTCATAATTTTCTCGAATTTCGTCATTTATTTCTTCAGGTTCACTTTCTGTTTCACTGTCATCATTATCTAATTCCATTGTCGATGAATCTGGTTCATTTATCGAATTTCTACTGTTAAACTCTGGTCCTAAACCTAAAATTAAATTTGATTTATAAGATTATAAATTATAATAATAATTATAATGGGTATTATATATGAATTAATTATTCATGTAAAAGCTGTCCTTAAACTCAAATAAACATTAGCAATCTTACGTCTAATTTTAGTTGGCATCAAGTGCCAAACTGTCCAAGTTAATTTATAATTCAATCAATTCAATGTCAAGTAGTGATCGAACTTGAAATTGCGCGTCGATAAATACTTGATTAATCAGATTTTGTCACTCCACAACTTTTAGATTTTCTTTTGTATAAGTTCGACTTTCTTCAGAAAACGTCATTCTTATTATTCTTGTAGTTTAATATATTCTTTATATTAAATATTTATTATTCTTGTATCTGTATGTCATTCTTATTAATTTTTAATAATTTTTGTGTGTAAAAAATTTTTTTTATATAATAAGTGTATTATTTATTAAATTATTGGTTATTTCCATTTAAATGAAAGTATAGAAAACTTGGAAGAAAAATTAAGAAAATTATTTTCTAATTTTTGTTTATTCAAAAAATAATAATTATGGACATTTTACCTTGCTTACCAGTATCCTCATCTTCTTCTTGAATGGGGGTTTTGAAAAAAGCAGATTTTTTAAATTCATCGTGAATTCCCCGATTAGGCACAATATCTGTGGCCATTTTGGCCTCGGTCGATTTTATCTGTATAGTTAACAGCTTGAAAATTCAGGAAAACACTTTACTGAAAAATTCAAAATAATAAAAATGAAAACATAAAATTTTAATAAAGTCACAAGAATGAATTTTAGGAAGTTTCTTTCTTTGATAAAAGTTACAACAAAATTACTATAATTTATGATTTTTTTTTAAAATTGTTAAATTTTTGTAATCTTTCTTAATTATAAACTTTCACTTTTTTGAAATAAAAACTGTCACTCACATGATAAGAAATAAATGCGAAACAGTGCTTCCTTTCTGATGGCTCAGGTGTAAATATAATTAAAAATACACAAGCACAATAAACAATATATAACGTTTCTTTTTATAAATATCGCAACTCTTTTTATAGAACTATTTTTATCAATTGACGTCAAGAAAAACAATTGTTGTTGATTTTTTCTAATCAACAATTAGAAAAAGTTGATAACGTTTCAATTGGAAGTTATCGCTTTTCAGTTAATGTGAACTTGCATGGATTAAAAGTTCAATTAATCCACGTTTTAAAAATACTATAAACTTGAAGGGAATTTTAATTTTTCAACTATTTTCTACAATCCTTAATTATTTTAATTCTTTTTAAATTCTTTCCCTAAATCTTAAATTTACCTTCCTCAAATTTCAATTATTTTGTTTAGTTTTCTCAATCACTTTTTCAGTTTTAATTATTTTTGCTTTGACATTAAATCAATATAATTATTTATTCCTTAATTTTATATTAATCATCGCAAATTTAAATTTATTTTTTTAACTTACCACTATTTTTGTGATTTTCCAATTCTGTGGCTGAAAGGCATAACATCATAACTAACATTTTATCGAATTTGAGATAACATCAGATTTGAGTTAATTTAGTAATGCTTTTTAAAGTTTCATAACAGTAAAGTGATTTAAATGTTTATTTATGTAGAAAATAATTAATAACACAACAGCATAACTGCATTCAAATCGAAAAAAAGAATTGATATTCTTTTTTAAAGCGTTTATATTTTATTAAAATTGATAAACAGATGTAAAAACTACACTAGAAAATAGGATACAATGCCAAACACCAAAAATATTGGTTGATTTTTCGATTTTACAAAACCAAGAAAATAAACAAAAACAGGTTTTTCTCAAAACTATGAAAATGCAGTTATGTTATTCTGCCTTTCAGCCACAGAATTGTTATTTTCGATTTTTAATCATTTTCATAATTTCTGAATTAATTTACTCTACTTTCAAATATGTATCTCAATTTTCAATTCTTTTGTTCAATTTTCATTTCTTTTTATTAAATTGTAATTATTTTCTCCATCTTTTACTTTGTATTATTTTTCAAATCATTTCCCAAATTTTTATTTATTATCTCAAATTTCAATTATTGTCTTTAATTTTCAATTTTTTAAAAGATTTTTCAATTATTTCCTTTAGCTTAAAAATAAATTTTGTAATTTTATATTATTTTCTCCGATTTTTAATTATTTTCATTCTTTTCGCACTATATTCAAAACATTTCAATTATTTATCTAAAATTTCAATGATTATTTTCATCAATTTTCGATTATTTTTGCGATTTTTTAATTATTCTCTCTAATTAAAAATTTTAAGTAATGTTGTAATTATTTTCCTTTTTTAAACATATATTCTATGATTTTTTTAATTATTTTGCTTGAATTTTATTTACTGTTTTCATTCTATCATATTTAAATTATTTTTATCATAAATGTCAATTATTTTTCGCAAGCTTAAATTGTTTTCAGCATATTTAAATTATTTTTTGAATTTTGAATTAATTTTATAACTTTTCAATTATTTTCCTCGATTGTTATTTATTATTCTCATTTTCTAAAATTTTTAAGTATGTTTCTAAAATTTCAATTATTTTCTTCAATTTCTAATTATTTTCAATTGTTTTCATAATTTTCAATTTTTTTAATTAATTATCGTAAATTTCATTTATTTTTAGCTTCCTTCAATTCATTTCTGCAATTTTAAGTTATTCTTATTTTTAATTGATATTCAATTCATATATTTTTCTCAAATTTTAATTATTTTTTTTATTTAAAACAAATTCTGCAATATTTTCAATTATTTCTCTCCAATTTGATTTATTTTTTACAACTTATCATTGTTTTTATCATAGTTCAATGGTCCTCTTCAAGTTTAAAATAAATAACTCATTTTTCAATTATTTTTTCCATCTTTTAGTATATTCATTATATTTCAATTAATTTCCTAAATTTTCAGTTATTATCTCAAATGTAGATTGTCTTCAATTTTTAATTTTTTAAACAGTTTTTCAATTATTTTCTATGCTTAAACCTTAAAAACACATTCGGTAATTTTTCTAATATTTTCCCCAATTTCCAATTATTTTCATTCTTCTGGCTTAATTTTCAAAATTTCTATTGTTTATTTTTAAAATACATTTATTTTCAATTATTTCTCTCAAATTTTATTTAATGTTTTTAATCTTTTATATTTAGATTCTTTTCATCATAAATTTCAATTATTTTCAGCATTTTTGAATTATTTTTTCAATTTTAAATTAATTTTATCATTTTCCAATTATTTTCCTCGATTGTTAATTATTATTCTCATTTTCTAAAATTAATTTTTAAAATTTTAAGGTACTTTTCTAACATTTAAATTATTTTCTTTAATTTTTAATTATTTTCAATTGTTTTCTTAATTTCCAAATATTTTGATTAATTATCGTAAATTTAATTTATTTTTAGCTTCCTTCAATTCTTTTCTGCAATTTTAAGTTATTCTCATTTTTAATTGATATTCAATTCATATATTTTTCTCAAATTTTAATTATTTTTTTTTTTTAAAACAAATTCTGTAATTTTTTCAATTATTTCCCTCCAATGAGATTTATTTTTTACAACTTATCATTGTTTTTATCATATTTTAATGATTCTCTTCAAGTTTAAAAAAATAACTCATTTTTCAATTATTTTTTCCATCTTTTAGAATATTCAGTATATTTTAATTAATTTCTTAAACTTTCAGTTATTATCTTAAATGTAGATTGTCTTCAATTTTTAATTTTTTAAATGGTTTTTCAATTATTTTCTATGCTTAAACCTTAAAAACACATTCTATAATTATTTTTCTGATATTTTCCCCAATTTCCAATTATTTTCATTCTTTTGGCTTAATTTTCAAAATTTCTATTGTTTTTTTAAATTCATTTATTATTTTTATCAATTTTCGATTATTTCTGCAATTTTTTAATTATTCTCTTAAATTAAAATTTTTAAGTAAGTTTGTAATTATTTTCCTTTTTTAAACATATAGTCTATGATTTTTTCAACTATCTTGCTCAAATTTTATTTAATGTTTTCAATCTCTCATATTTAAATTATTTTAATCATAAATTTCAATTATTTTCAGCATATTTGAATTATTTTTTCAATTTTAAATTAATTTTATCATTTTTCAATTATTTTCCTCGATTGTTAATTATTATTCTCATTTTCTAAAATTATTTTTTAAATTTTAAGGTATTTTTCTAAAGTTTCAATTATTTTCTTCAATTTTTAATTATTTTCAATTGTTTTCTTTATTTCCAAATTTTTTTTATTAATTATTGTAAATTTCATTTATTTTTAGCTTTTTTCAATTCTTTTCTCTAATTTTAAATTATTCTCATTTTTTTCAATTGATTTCTAAGATCTTAATATTTTTTCTTAAATTTAAATTATTTTCTTTTTTTTTTTAAAAAAATTTGTAATTTTTTCAATTATTTCGCTGAAATGAGATTTTTTTTACAACTTATCCAGTTACTTTCGTTCTTTTTCGTAATTTCCAAAAATTGTTAATTATTTCTGTTTAATTAAAAATTATTCTCTTCAATTTATTATTTATTTATTTATTTATGTTTATCTTGTTTCATTTATTTTCTCTAATTTTTAATTATTTTCTTTTTTTTTCCATGAACTTCTAAAAGTTTTAAGTATTTTTCTGAAACTATTTTTAACTTTCCTTCATTTAAAATATATTATGTAACTTTGTCAATTATTTTCTCAAATTTGAATTATATTTTTAATTTTATATTATTTATCTCAATTTTCAATCATTTTTTGTCAATTTTCAATTATTTTCCCTAATTTTTCATTATTCAATTTTTTAAAATATATTGTTAAAATTGTCGTATAATTTTCTCAATTTTAAATTATGTTCTTTGTTTTTAAAATATTGCTATGAGTTTTTTAATTACTTTCCCCAATTTTTAATTGATTTTATTTTTTTTCAATTAATTTCAAAAATCAGCAATTATTTTGTTTTATGTAAATTATTTCTTGCAATTCTGTTTAATTCTAAAATTTTGTCCTAAAAAAAGGTTTATTATGGTTAACTGAGGGCCCCCTGAGCTCAAGGGTCACTTTGCCCCTTAATAGTTACGCCACTGAAAATATATATTTTATTCTAAAATATTTATAGATATATTTTACTACTGATTTCTTTCCGTTTATTTTGAATATTACGCACTTTTTCATATATAATATTGATAAGTGGATATATAATATATAAATATAAAGAATATTACAAAATTATTAAAACAACCTTAATAACAACAAATTGTTTAAATATCTTTATTCCGGCCAATCAGTTGGTTACAGTTAATTGATACAACGACTTTCCATGTAATGTTTCATTTTTAACGTCTTAGATCATAACACATTTTCTACATTATTTGTTAAACTGATTATATTTAACAATTACCAACTGTACATTAATTCATTATGTCAATACATGTCAATAATCTAAATTAGGGCTTGTATTTTAATACACTGTCGCCAAAAATCTCCAAACTTATATGATTCTTCAAAAATGAATCATCTTTTTGATATTTGTCATGTACTTTAAAAATTTCTATAGCAGCAAAATTCTACTTCTTTAACATTGAGCACGTTTACACTGTCTAACATAAAAAAGTGGCTTAAAATAAGGCATACTTACAATTCGAGTTTGCGCAAAAAATCAGTGACTTGTACACTTACCAACATTATATTAAATAATATTTATTCCTAACCTCTAAATTAAAGGTTAGAAAATATACGCGAATATAATATTGACAAACTTTGTTACTGCTGTTTTTCACAAATTCGAATATAATATTTATGCTTATAATAAACCAAGCAACTGTAACTCGATTTAAATATCCCTTATTTTAAATTACTTTCTTTAAGCCAAGTGGTGTAAACATTCTCATTAATGAAAGTTATACAACATACTTCACTCGGCTAACTTAAAAATCAAAATAAGAATTCACTGCTTACTTTTTACTATCTGTCTTACAAATAAATTAATTATAATTGTAGAATTATTATCATATAGTTATAGAATTATTAATCATAATGGTAAAATTATTATTAATCATAACGTGTAAAATTGTTAATCATAGTTGCAAAATTACTAATAGTAATTGTAGAATTCTTAATCGTATAATGATAAAATTACTAATAAATAATTCTACAATTATAATTAGCCCTTTGTGCATTCTTAATTAATGATTAATTAATTATATATATATATGTAATAAGAATTAATTAAGCAATCATTAATTAATTTCTGATCGTGTTATTTTACTGCCGTTTATTATCTAGTGTCGCGGAAATAATTTTTTTATAATAAAAAACTTGTAGACGGTACAAATATGATCAGAATTTTAGTAAAGAGCGCAACATTGAGTCTGTTTACACCGACGGCGGGCGTAAAGATGTAAACTGACTCCTAATCAACATTAACAAATAATCGACAATATTTTCTGTAAAAAGGTACAGTTTGGCGTCTAAATATTTTATTAGATAAAATAGATATTGCCATAAATTTTAAATTGCTGTAAATACATTAAACTCGGTTTCCTTTTGGTGTATTAATTATATTTAATTATTATTATTATTATAATGAATCTTGATAAAAATGAAAGGCTGTTCGATGAACTTAAAATTAATGAAAATAAAAATTAAATTATAAAGTTTTTGCGCTAAAGTGACTTTATTGCTCTACACTTCCGATAAAAAGATCGCTTTGCAATCATGATATTATTTTATAATATAATTTTTACGTATCATATCGAACTATCCATTCTATACGTTTAATAGTACGTTATTAGTATATAATTCCAGGCACGTCTCAGACGTGATTTCACAAGTCAATAAATATTTTTAAAAATTCTTTAGGAAATATATTCTCATAGACGATCAATCGACTATGTATCTAGTATTGTCAAGTAATAATTATTATTTATTTTTTATTATTAAAATTCTTTGATAAATTGGTTATTTCATTTAGACGAAAGGACAGAAGCCACATTAGAAAGAAAAACATTTTTTTTTTTAATTAGCTTATTTAATTTATTTTAAGTTTCTCATCTATTTTTCTCCCTCGGGCCTCTTTGAAAATTCGTCTTACTTTCGGTAGAATTTTTTTTTTTTTGTATACTGCATATATTTTTTTTATATATACAGTTATACGGTAACTATATAATTGTATATTTTTAATATACCGTTTATTTTGTATATAATATACCTATTTATATATTGTCTATAAACTATTTACTTTATATACTAATTTCAAACTTTCAAGGTTCCTTTCACATTACTATCAATTTGTCATTTTGCAGAATTACTGATATGTAAAACAATACGTAGATTTTTCGGAATGGACAACATACTCAACGAGTTAGATTTAAAATTCGACAAGAACACCATTTCTGAATACATGAGTATTATAATAGTTACATTTATTATCGTACTATTACTTTCATTATTTTTGGTAACTGTCCTTTTCGAAAATTTTATCATCGAAAAGGAGCTTTCAATGGCAAGGATATTTTTTTCTTATTCGTATTCCACTAGAAATCAAATAATTATACTATATAACAAGTTTAATTTAAAATTGTTGATTTTCTAATATATGTTCAATTTAGTTAAATCACTAGCCCCAAAAAATGTGTTTTTTGTAAATTTGTTCTGAAAATAAATTAGCAATAGAATAATTTTATGTATAAATTCATGTGAAAATTATCCAAAAAACAGACATTTTCTACTTTCATTTTTCCGAAAGTGTTTTTATTGTTTGTTCAATTATTGATTATTTGTATTCTGATTTTAAAATGATTTGACATTTTTCTTAAATACGGTTTTAAGATCACGTGAAATTTGGGCGTTACAAAAAATAAAATAAAATAACTTTTATATAACGATATTTTCACAAATACGTTAATGTCGATATGGTAAATATTATTCTTCCTAGTCTTAAATACCTATAAGATATCTAGTCTCATAATTTAAAAATTAGGGCCTGTTTTTATTATCACTATAATAGATATGAAAATTTACATAATATATTTTCTTGTACACGATATGTACATTGAAAACATATTTGCAATAATTGAGTAGCAAAGGTACCCTAAGTAGCCTTACAAAACTAAAAATATTACAATAGACAAAAAATTCTCAGCACCTGATTCTCAAGGTGGATCACGCATTACTGAAAGAATTACATAAAAATCTTTCTTTCGTTTCTTAAGTTTTAAAAATCTGCTTTCTAGTTTTTTTTTTTTTTTTGACTCGTTTCTCAGTTTTTTTATTTAGGTCGTTTGTTTCTTTCATGATTTCAATTGTGTTATTAAAAAAGGAGAATATTTGAAAATATTGTGATAATCGTATAGATCGTAAATTGTGAGTTAATGTAGAAAATATCGGTGCAATGGCCAAAGTTTGTAATATAGATAAAATTTGTACAAGACAGAATTAGTAATAAATAAAATGTACAAATAACAAAAAAATTGTAATAAATCAAAATGGTGATAATGTTAAAAAAATGGTTAATACACAGAGACAACAGTGGATTTGATAATAAATGAAAATGAACTTTTTTGATGATAATTATTTTATTTTCAATTGATTTTTATGCATTTCTTGCACTAATGAATAATTGGCCTTAATTAGTAAAATTGATAGAAGCTAACGTATTGCAATTCTTTGAGCTTTTGGATATGGCACTATGTAGTTTCTATTTAATTGTGATTTTGGTTCCTTCGTTGTATGTACAATACACATTTTACTTTCTGTTTGATTGTGTTGGGTGCTTTCATTTGGCCAGGTACGATTAATTAGATCCTCCATTGTCGACTGAACTCCTCTCGGTCAAACTCAATCAATATTCTGACCACGACATGAGTACACAATACACTAATTGTTCTCTCTGATGTCAGGTTCATCAATTACCACAAATCTCTGAGTGTCCTTTTTCAATTAAAAGACTTCCAAGTTTCGTTTAACTCTACACAGAGAACATGCAACTGTTATTATAGATCTAGTATTGTTGTTGTAACAATTTTGTTTTGTTATTGTAACAAATTTTGTTTGTTATTTTCACAATTTTGGATTGTTGTAGTAACAATACCATTTCAGATTTTGCTATTACTACAAATTACTAATTGTTGATATTACAAAACAAACTTGTTATAACAACGAAACAAAATTGTTATAATAACAGAACAAATTCGTTATAAGAACAATTCAGGTTTTGTTAGTTCTAACAATCTTATGAGAAATACAACAATTCATTCTTCTCTGTGTATGTGTCAACAAGGATTCACGAAATTTCGCTGTTTTAGGTAACTGCGCCTTGTAATTTTTTTTTTCTAAACAAACCTTCTGAAAATTATTTTTTGTAATATGGACCAATTACTTAATTTAATCATTTCCTTTATTTAACTTTTTTTTGTCAATTAAACCAAATTCTTTGTTAGATTAACCAACTTTTTATTAATTTAATATATCTTTTCTTACATTTTTTAACTTTTTAACTAAATTTGGTTTTAAGTCATTTTTGTCGTTTTTTAATGAATCAAAGCTTTTGTTAACTTTACCAATTTGTTGAAAATTTGATCATAAATAACTCGATAAACTTATTAATTAAATTTAATAATTTATTTGTTACTTACATCTTTTAGGTATCCTAACCAAATTTTTAGTCAACTTAAACCAATTTTTATAGTAACTAGACCAATTCCTGTTTAACTCATCCATTAGTAAAGTTAACTATATTTTTAATTATATCAATCTACAAAAACTATTTACTCGGTTAATTTTATTTTTTTGTTTAGAAGTAACAATTTGTTGAAGAAAATTTTAGGTAGTTAAAAAGTTTTCTGGAGCAGTTACCTAAATTCGAAGTTTTTACAAAAAATGAAAATTGAGAAAATTGTTACTCAAATTTGCAAATGTAGTACAGTACTTGCATCCGTAAGTATTTTCTCATATTAACTTTACATAAACTATATATATATGTAAGCAAAGATAGTAAATCTTTGATCTTAGGGACAAATATTAGTACCTATTTGGATCTTTTATATCATTACAACAATGACTGATATCTAGAGTACATGTACAATGAGAGTTGGCTAGAACACTTATTTTCGTTTGATTTTAATATATATATATATATATACTTTTTTTTTTAATTTATTCAACGGATTATTATTTAGTGGCTAATGAATCGTGTTAGCTCATAAATTTATATCACTATGTTCGATATTTCGAGCGAGTATCGAGACCCGAGACGACTAACGAAGTACGAATACTTTGGCAGCGATCTTTCTTTTTCGTTTAGCTTTATTTACCATGTTCACACTTAATTGAGCTAATGCAATTATTCGACAGGAAAAATGCTATAACTTTTGCAATATCTATTTTTCTTTGTTTAAAAAGTGCTTTAGGAGCGGCTCAAAATTTTTTCGAGTTTTGTATCAAACTGGTGAATTTTAATAAGTAGATGTCGCTCAAAAGGAAGCACTCTTAGATTTAATTTATTATTTTGTTTTTTTTTTTGTAAGTTTTGTTTTTTTTGTTTCTTTTGTTTTTGTTTTTATTGTCTGTGCAGACTTTTGATTTTCAGCGCACTGAACACTCGAGTATAATAATAGCGAGCTAAGAATTTCTTCTCTCTCTCTCTCGCTCTCTCTCTTATCTTTAAAACAAGAATTCGCATATCATTTAATGATTTATTATTGTTCGTTTTTTTTTAAATAATATAAAATAATTCGATAATTTTTAAAATAATTCCATAGGAAAATATGTAAAGCCATCTTGTGCCGGACAAGAGGGAATAAAAATACGTCTATTTTAATAATAACAACGTATTTGTTTTTTGTTTTGTAAAATCGCCTCGCAACAAAATAATTTATCCAATATACGAAAATAGTAGTTTGTGCAGTAAGTCCTCAAAATAAAGCTCTTTAACTTGACGGAACTTAAAAATTATCACATAAATCTCGCATACATTTTGATATATGCTCATCATCGAAAGATTAAAGATCCTGATTTTGCGTTTTTCATAAACATTGTCGAATATCCAACTTGAATATAATATTAAGTGAACATTTGTGTCGAACACGCAAGGCGTTAATCGCGGATTTAATTTTTCTCAGTAAGCTCATATCGAAGTGGCATGATGATCAGATGTCATTTTATCAACTCGTGGCAGAGCAGCTAGTTCGTTTCTACTTAAATGATTCACTATTCCTGCGCCCAGCGAATCACCAAGTACGTTTACAGTTGTTCTGCATCGGTCCCTGAAAATTAATTTAAAATTTTAATCATTTTCTGGCAAGGCTGATAAAAATTTTTAAAAAAAAATCCAATTTTGTTATTTAAATCAGATTTTTTTTAAATATACCTATAAAATCTGTATTTTATAAAATTTTCAAAACGTCTATTTGTAAGTAGTTTATTTTTTAAACTGAGAACATTTAATAAGAAATAATAAAGCGAATAAAACATTTAATCAAAATTAAACAAATTATGTCGAATAAATGACAAAATTTCAAAACAAATATCTTCACTTTTTTTAAAGTGAAATTTCAGGACAATTCAAGTGGAAATTCGCTATAAACAAAAAGTGAAAACCATTGAAACCAAACATCATAGACATTATTAAAGAAATAAAGAAAAATTAAAAAAAAAAACAACACAATAATGAAACAGTGACATAAAAATGTATAAAAAAGTAGAAACTCTTTTCAAAGAATTAAACTATTTACGGACATTTTTATTAAATTAAAAAAATAAATAAGAAGATAATAAAAAACACTAAAATATATTACTAAAAAAAAAAACAAATTTAAAACTAGAAAAATTAGAGAATTATTTTATAAATTAGCAACATTAATGAGAAGGATAAACTTTGTATTGTTGTTGGTCATTTAAAACTATAAATTTTTGCAAATTCAAATAATGAAAATTACGAAATTGAAGAATATATCTGAAAAATGACTCAAATAATTGACAGTTTAAAACAAAATTCGAAAAATGGCTACATTAATTATACAATTGATAAGAATAGTTTTAAAAAATTAAACAATAAATATTAAATTTAGACAATATAGTTGAAAAGGTATAGGAATAACTATTGGCAAACATTTAAAATTGAATAACTGGATTCAAAATAAAAAAAAAAAATTAAAGTTGTAGAAAATAATAAAAAATTAAGGAAATAAATTGAAAATGTAAGAATTAAATAGAAAATTTCAAAATTAAATTAAAATTCCAAAAATAATTAATAATTGAAAAAAAATTACAAAATAACAAAAATAATTGACAATTGAAAACAAAATTCAAATTTCAAACAATGGCTAAATTAATAGACAACCGAAAAAAATAATTTAAAAAATAAAAGAATAATTGAAAATTAAAAAAATGGTAGAGAATAATTGAAAATTGAGGATATTAATTAATAGTTGTAGAAAATATTTATAAAATGACGAGAATAATTGTAAAATTGAAGAAAATATGTAAAAAATGACAAAAAATTAACAACTGGATTGAAAATAGAAAAAAATAATTGAAATTAAAAAAAATAATACAAAATTTAAGAAATAAATTGAAAATGTAAGAATTAAATTAAAAATTTAAGAATTAAATTAAAATTTAAAAAAATAATTGATAATTGAAAAAAAAATTACAAAATGACGAAAATAATTGACAATTGAAAACAAAATTCAAAAAAAAGCTAGATTGCTACAAAACCGAACAAAATAATTTAAAAAATCAAACAATAATTATACAATTTTAAGATAGGAAAGAATTGAAAATTGCGGGAAATAATTAATAATTGAAGAAAATAATTGAAAAATGGCGAGAATAATTGAAAAATTAAAGAAAATATGTGAAGAATGACAAACAATAATGACAATTGAAAAAAAAATCAAAAAATGATTAGATTAATAGACAATTGAATCAAATAATTGAAAAAATTGAACAAGAAATATTAAATTAAAAGAAAATAATTGCAAATTGAAAAATTAAGATAATTATAGGAATAATTGTTGGAAATAATGGCACATTTAACAACTGGTTTGAAAATCAAAAAAAATTATTAAAATTGAAAAAAATAATTGAAAATTGAAAAAACAATTAAAAATTGAAGAATGATATTTAAAGTTAAAGAACATACTTAAAAATTGAAAAAAAGTAATTGAAAAAAGCCGAAAATTAATGAATATAGAAAAAAACAATTGAAAACTGAAGAATGGATTTAAAATTTAAAGAAAATAATTAAATAATTTAAATTCTTTAAAATTAAAGAAACTTAATAATACTAAAAAAAAAAAAAAATAGAAAAAAGGTGATAATTTTTTAATATTAAAAAAAAAATTGAAAATTGAAAAGTGGAATATAAATTTAAAGAAAATAACTGAGAATTAAAGAGAATAGTTCTAGAATTGAATAATTGATTAAATTTTTAAAACAATTTTTATGAGTGAAAAAAAAAATGGTAAAAATCCGATGTAATATTGAATAATGAGGAATGAATTAAAAATCGATAAAAATAATTCAAAATTAAATAAAATATTTAAAAATTGAAGGAAAAAATTAAAAATTAAAGAAAGAAATTGGAAATTAAAGAAATTAATAGAAATTTCAAGAAAATAATTAATAATTTAAAGAATAATTACAATGTGACGAAAATAATTATCTATTAAAAAAAGTAATTGACAATTGAAAAAAAATTCAAAAAATGGTGAGAATAATCGAGATTAGAACAAAAAAAAATTTTTAATTAATGAATAATCATAAAATTGAAGGAGAATAATAAATTGTCAATTGAAAATTGATGAAAATTATGGAAATAATTGTAGAAAATAAATGGAAATTGAAAAATTGTACTGAAATTCCAAGAAAATAATTAATAATTGAGAAAATGCGAGAATTATTTAATATTGAATAAATAATTGAAAAATGAAGAATGATTGAAAATTGAAGAGAATAATTAAAAACTAAAGAAATAAATTGACGATTAAAGAATTAAACTGAAATTTTAATAAAATAATTGATAATTGAAAGAAAAATTGCAAAATGACTAAAATAAATAAATATTAAAGGAAATAATTGAAAAATGAGGAAAATAATTGATAATCGAAAGAAAAATTCAAAAGCTGGCGAGAATAATCGACAAAAAAAAAATAATTAAAAATGTTGGAAATTATAGAAAAAATTATAGATTTATTTATTCATGAAATTAAAATTATTTGAACTGACATTTATAAATTTTAATCAATTTAAATGTATTTTTAAAAAGTAACTGATTTAAAACAAAAAAATATCTAAGTGTTAAACTTCAGGTGTGGACTGAATGAAAGAACGAATGAAAGAAGAAATGTATCTCATAGATTATTATTATAGATTAACGAAAAAAAGAAAGAATAAAATATTGGAAAATATAAAAAAAATTTAAAAAGAAAAGAAATTCTATGAAATAGAAGAACGATGTTAAAATGAGAATATTTAGTAGAAGATTCAATATTAGAAAATTCAGAAATTTAAAAAATGTATATAACAGCATCGAATGAATGTTTTAAAAAATTTGTAATTACAAGATAAAAACTAAACAGTTTAAAAGAAGGAAAAATGTTTCTAAGAAATAGAAAAATAATGACAGAAATTAAAAAATTAATTAAAATGCAAGAAAGGACTAAAAAAATTGTGAAACAACAAGAAAATAAATAAATAAATAGGGAAGAAATAAGGAAATGTTAAATAAAACAGAACAAAAAAATAAAAAGATTTGGTAAGAAACTACTACAAAATTAGAATTAATACAAATAAAATAAAATAAAAAAATGTATATAAAGATAAATAAAAAGTCTACTAAAGAAATTTAAAAATCCTTTAGAAATAAAAAAGTTTAGGAAAATTAGACCAAAAATATTTTTATAATATTACTCTTAAAACAAGACCAACAATAAATTTAGAAAAATAAAGAAAATCTAAAAATTTCATGAAAGATAATACTGAAAATCTGTAAGAATTAATTTTTACTAGAATATGGAAAATAATTGATATTATTTAATGATTATGCTTTAATTAATATGCATTGAAATTTGAGTTAATTGAAATTATTAAAAGTTTGAATAATTTGAAATATGATTTAATTGACATTTGAAATTTCTTTACACTGACAGAAATGTTTTATTGTATTAATGCGCATCAAGAATTCATCAACAATTCGTACTTGGATCCTTATCCAAGAATAATTATTATTGATCTAAGAATCATTATTCTTGATTCAAGCATATAATCCAAGTACATTTTTCTTTTTGGTAAAAGAATTCTTTTCTCTCAGTGTAAATTATAATGACTTAAAGATATAAAAACGTATATTTCTATTGTTTTGCTCTCTTTATTCCAAAAATTTGTAGATCATAGGTATTTAATCATCAGTATTAGCACAATTTTTTAAATTTTATAAAGAATAAAATATTAAAACTGAATTTTTCAAGATTTATCCACAAATTTCCGTTTTTTTTATGGTTTGAGATTTTTTACAAGCAATTTTAATGTATTTTCTATTTGGTGTGATCAATAAAGTTAACTTTTTTTTAAAGCATTTGTTTTATCTCAATGTGTAACTTAGTAGTTTTATTTGAAAATCTGACGATTCGTTTTCATATAAATGAATATAAGAGAAATTTAGTACGTTCTGAGTGCCAGCGCATGTAAAAGGTATGAACTTTAAATTTATATTTTGGAGCTCAGAACTGGTCAAAATTGATGAGATAAGTCTTATTTCATAGATAAATACTTGAGAAATACTTATGCGAAGTTTAAATAAAATCTGACCAAAATCATTTTACTCGACTAATACCTTAAATCATGATTTTAATGCAAATGCCTCAATGATTTATATCATGATTTAAATCAATCGCAGACATGTTTTATGGCTAAATATAGTGGAATTAGCTATTTTTTATTCATCTAAGAGTATGAAAAACGATTTTTTTTAAATACTTACAATAGCCAATCAACCGCAAGAATTGTAGCTACATTTTTAGCGTCAATACCAACTGTATCCAATACCATAACCATTGTTACCAATCCCGCCTGCGGGATTCCTGCCGCACCAATACTCGCAGCAGTTGCTGTGATACTGAAAATAATTTTATTTATTTAATATATGTATCTTGATTGATAACAAAAATTCAATAATTTGCAATATGGGACATATAGATAGAGTGGGACGATACAGTTTTCTGTGAGAAACAATTTTAAACTAACCTCAAGAAGCTAGATATAGAATTGTTTAGTAAACCCAATAAGAAGAGAGTAATTAAAAAGTATTTATTTTTTTTAATACTTTTGAATACCTTCTTTGTCCAATACATTTGTATCAGTCGATAGAATCTACTTTTATTCGAAAATCATCCTTATTAATACACGTTTCTAAATATTTTTCAATCCAAATGAATGCATTTATAATAAAAAAAAAATTAATATTTTGTAATACCTACAGTTAAGGTTAATTGAATTCAAATGAATCACTTTATAATTAAAAGAATAAAATTAATATTTTTGAATACCCGCAGTTAAACTTTATTATATTAAATGAATCCCTTTATAATGAAAAAACTAAAATGTATGTTTTCGAATACCCACAGTTGAGATTTATTTATTCCAAATGATTTCTTTTATAAATAAAATAATATAATGAGTATTTTTTAATACACATAATTCAGATTTACTTAATCGAAATAAATTCCTTTATATAATGGAAAAAGGTTTACTTTGAAATACCTACAGTTCAGATTCTTGTAATCTATATAAATAATCATTATAGTAAATGTTACACTGAACAATATTTAAAATTTTGTTTTCTCTAAATCAAATATAAGTTAGGAACAATTTCTCAAATAAGTAACTAAGCTTTCTCAATTTTTTAGATTAATTTGATTGAAATCAAACATTAAGAAATAGTTTTATACAAATTTTAAATAGGGGATAGTAGTCAGAGTTGGACATAGTTTTGACAATTCTCTATAACTTCTCCTGTAGGCCGAATTTCGCGATTTCCCTTACATTATTGAAAAGTTCTACTAAAATGCAATGTTTTTGCTGAACATTGTAAAAAATTTGGACCAAAAGTTTCGGAGTTATAGGCAATTAAAAAAGAAAAAAAAGGTAGTAAGAGTTGAACCAGGTAGTCAGAGTTGGGCCACTGTAAAAAATCAATTAAATCACCGGATTCGAATGGATTGGACAAAAAAAAACGTATTCAAAAAGATTGAATAAATCTCCTTTTTATTCGAAAATCATAAAATTTCAATCCTTTTCAATTCTCTCCTTCTTTTACTAGGATAAATAACTACGTTTATTTTATTTTTTTTTATTTTTTGGTGAAAATATTAAACGATAATTATTGTTTTTTCTGTTATTAATTAAACTGTTTGTAAAATAATTGTAACTAGAAATTATGATGAAACAGTGCAAATGGAAATTTCCTGATTTTAGATTATATTTGCCATGCACTCACCTAACAGCCACAATTTGACCGAGGCTCAAATCCTGTTTAAGCGTTTGCGAAATGAAGATAGCAGCCACAGCCTCATATAGAGCAGTACCGTCCATATTGATCGTTGCTCCTATTGGCATTACAAAACGCGTAACTCTCGAGTCAACTCCATTTCTATCCTCCAGGCAACCAATTGCAACTGGAAGAGTTGCCGAACTCGAAGATGTTCCAAATGCTGTCACTAATGCTTGAGCCATATTGGACACATAAGTCAAAGGATTTCTCTTTGTCAGCAAAAAAAATATCGTTGGCAGTATTAAAAATCCATGAATGCATAATCCAATAAGAACAGTTATAAAATACATCCCCAATTGTCGAACTGTCGTGTCAATTGATTCTATTTCAATTATTCTGGCAGCCACCAGGAAAAGTACTCCTAGGGGTGACAACCTAGAATATATTTTTCAAATAAATAACACTGATTTTTTTTCCTAGATTTTAGTGATAGAAAAGTGATTTTTTTAATATTTTCATTTTTTTTTATGGAAATATTTTCAGGAATAACTTTTGCTAAACAAAATATAAAAGAGGAATTTGATTATTAAAATGTCCAAATCAATTTTTTGGAGATTATTAGTTTTGGTCAAATTTGAATTTGGAAAATGTTAAAATAATAATTTTGTTTATTTAAACATTCAGAATTTTAAGTTCATGTATTTTGTTTATAATATTGTAGGGGAAAGTTAGGAACACTGAAATAGGTCATTTAGTGGTTTTTCTTTAAAAAAAAAATGGAAAAATTAGAAAAAAATCCATTTCTGAAATTTACTAACTGTATCTACAACTTTAGTAAATAGATTATTGAATGTCGTTCTTTAAATATTTCTAAAAAGAAACAACGTTTACAAACGCAGAAAAAATTTTAAGAGGGTAAAATTGAAATGAAATTGAAAATAATTCAAAAGATCGGAATATTAAACAGAAATTGAAAATAATTTTAAAATTATCGAAATATTAACGAGGAATTGAAAGTAATTGAAAAGTGTTATATCGAAATATTAAAATTTCTTTTTTTAATTAAACATATTTTCAGCAGAGAATAGAATAAACAAGAAATGAAATTTAAAAAATATTGAATAATTCTATTTTGTTAGGTTTTAATTCTTCGTGTGAGGTTGATTTTTAAGGACGTTTAATCTCTAAAAATAAGCTCAAACTAAAAAGTAGTTTTTTACGGCAAATAAAACTATAATTAAGATATTGTAATATTATGAATTTTATTTCCATAATATTATGAATTTATCACTCAGTTAATAATTATTGAAAAGATATTATCGATTTCACTGAGTCAAATAAAACGAAAAAAATCTTCACTTTTTTAACGTTTCAACAGCTATGCTTATTCATCAGAAACTAAAAATTTATTGATAACAAGTTTAACAAAAAATTAATTTACAAATTATGCATATAATAAAATGAAATGGCGTCAACATAATAATATATAATTAAGATAATTTCACTATTTCTTTTGAGACATTCATTTGCATAATGTCCAGGAAAAAATATTTTAAGCCAAAATTTAATGTTTAACATTTTGTGATTTGTTTTCTTTAAATTGAGTGAAATTCTAATTTACATAAAAACAACAAAATTTTACAATTACATTTCTGAAAATTGTACACAGGAAAAAATTAATCACAAAACTTGAAATAAGTTGTATTCTTAATTGCAGAGAATTAAAAATATATATACTAAATTAAGTCTTGCAATCAAACTTTTTATAATAAGTTTTGCTTTATTTTGCAAAACTTTATATCAGGAAATGCGATTTTTATAAAATATTCATTTTGTGGGATATGAAATATTTGACTTAATTTAAATCGATTTTTTATTAACAAATTTGCTTTCAGAAAATAATTATTTTTGGCGATTACTATTAAACAGAATGTTGCACCATTTTTTTAAATCGTAAAATACATACATTCTTATTAATCCGTTTGCTCTAAATTTCAATAATAAATTAAATTTTATTTGAAATGGGCTATTATAAAATGACGAATTATACACTTTATAACATCAAAATACTTTTATTTCTTACTCTATAATATTATAAAAACTTTCACCAAAAAATTGAAAAATAGATAATCATATTAAATATCAAAATGAAATATTACTTTTTTTCTGTGTATATTTCAAAATTCAATGAAAGCAACTTTAATTATAGTTTTGTATTGTTGTTTTTTTAAACAACTTTCCTCTGCTAATAATGTTATTAATATTATGTTTTAGAAAATATTTAGTACATTTAAGTGATTCAAGTGTTTAATATTATTATTAATTGTTTTCCTATTTTCAGCAGTGTCAGTGGAGCTTAAAGTTTGGAATTCTTCAGAAGAAGAAGAAGAAGAAGAAGAAGATTTTCTGCATTTTGGTAAGTATTTCTGATTTTAAGTTTATAAATGTTTCATAAATAGCATTTTAATAATTGTAATTTTCTTACCAAACCACCCAATTTGTAATAATCATCATGGCGGATGAAAGTGCTTCGAAAAAGTACAACAATGGTTTTCCGGGCTCGCCCATTTTACCTAAAGTGATTCCCAAAATTGCTGAGAAAACGACGAGACCCAGAATATTTGTGCCACTTGCTGATTCGTCTTTCAGTGTCCATGTAAACTTATCAGCTAGAAAATTAGAATATTTTGTTAGACTAATTTAAAAATACCGGGAAAAATAAAACTAATTTAAAATTAAGGGTCCAAAAAATACATCTAGATCAGTGGCGTAACTGGGGGTGCAAGGGCCCTGGGGCAAAAAGAAAAATGGGGCCCCAATTATATATAATAATTTACAAGTTTAATTCATTCATTCATTCTGTCCACACTTGATATTTGTCACTAGATATTTTTTTCTTTTAAAATTTTAAATCATATTTCACCTTTTTAAAATGTTCTCAAATTTTAAATTTATAGCAATCTTAATTTCTTTAAATTTCAGTTAATGTGAACCTGCATTGATTAAGAGTTCAATTAATCCACGTTTCAAAAATACTAAATTTGTAGTGAATTTTAATTTTTCATCTATTTTCTACAATCTTTAATTATTTTCATTGATTTTAAATTAATTCCCTACATCTTAAATTTACCGTCTTTAAATTTCAAATGTTTTGTTTAGTTTTTTCAATCAGTTTTTCAATTTTAATTATTTTTGCCTTGACAATAAATCAATTTACTTATTTCTTCCTTAATTTTATATTATTCATCGCAAATTTAAATTTATTTTTTTAACTCACCATTATCTTTGTTATTTTGTAATTATTATTTTCAATTTTTAATAATTTTCAAAAATTCTAAATTAATTTACTGAATTTTCAATTTGTTTTTTCAATTTTCATTTCTTTTTATTATTTTGCAATTATTGTCTCCATCTTTTAGTATTTTCATTATATTTCAATTAATTTTCTAAAATTTCAATTATTATCTCAAATTTAGACTATTGTCTTCAATTTTAAAATTTTAAACGGTTTTTCAATTATTTTCCTTTACTTAAGAACAAATTCTATAATTTTATATTATTTTCTCCCCATTTTAATTATTTTTATCCTTTTGGTTTAATTTTCAAAAATTTCAATTATTATTTTCATCAATTTTCGATTTTTTTTTCAATTATTCTCTTTAATTAAAATTTTTAAATAATTTTGAAATTATTTACCTTTTTTAAACATATATTCTATGATTTTTTCAATTATTTTGTTCAAATTTTATTTACTGTTTTCATTCTTTCATAATTAAATTGTTTTCAGAATATTTGAATCATTTTTTGAATATCCTAAATGTGATTTGTTTTTTAGAACTTATCCTTGTTTTTCTCAGATTTCAATGATTTTGTTCAAGTTTCAAATAAAAACTCATTTTTCAATTATTTTCTCCATCTTTTAGTATTTTCATTATATTTCAATTAATTTCCTAAATTTTCAGTTATAATCTCAAATTTAGATTATTGTCTTCAATTTTTAATTTTTTAAACGGTTTTTCAATCATGATTTATTGCCTAAAAACAAATTCTGTCATTTTATATTATTTTCTTCGCTTTTTAATTATTTTCATTCTTTTGGCTTAATATTCAAAATTTTCAATTGTTTATCTGAAATTTCATTTAATATTTTTATTAATTTTCGATTATTTCTGCGATTTTTGAATTATTACCTTTAATTAAAATTTATAAGTAATTTTGTAACTATTTACCTTTTTTAAACATACATTCTACGATTTTTTCAATTATTTCTCTCAAATTTTATTTAATGTTTTCAATCTTTCATATTTAAATCATTTTCTTCTAAATTTCAATTATTTTCAGCATATTTGAATCAATTTTTGAATTTTGACTTAATTTTATAATTTTTCAATTATTTTCCTCAATTGTTAATTATTATTCTCATTTTCTAAAATTATTTTTTAAAATCTTAAGGTATTTTTCTAAAATTTAAATTATTTTTAATTGTTTTAATAATTTCCAATTTTTTTTATTATTTATCGTAATTTTTTTTTTATTTTTAGCTTTCTTCAATTCGTTTCTCCATCTTTTATTATTTTCCTTATATTTCAGTTTATTTCCTAAATTTTCAGTTATTATCTCAAATTTAGATTATTGTCTTCAATTTTTAATTTTTTAAACGGGTTTTCAATTATTTTCTTTTACTTAAAAACAAATTCTGTAATTTTATATAATTTTCTCCGCTTTTTAATTATTTTCATTCTTTTTGCTTAATTTTCAAAAATTCAATTGTTTATCTGAAATTTCATTTATTATTTTCATTAATTTTCGATTATTTCTGCGATTTTTTAATTATTCTCTTTAATTAAAATTTTTTAAATAATATTTCTTATTTAAATTAATTTCTTCATATGTTTTAATTATTTTCAGCATATTTGTATTATTTTTTTAATCTTAAATTAATTTTATAATTTTTCAATTATTTTCCTCGATTATTAATTATTATTAGTCTCATTTTCTAAAATTATTTTCTAAAATTTTTAAGTATTTTTCTACAATTTCAATTATTTTCTTCAATTTTTAATTATTTTCATTTGTTTTCTTAATTTTCAAATCTTTTTATTAATTATTGTAGATTTAATTTATTTTCAGCTTTCTTTATTTCTTTTCTCCAATTTTAAGTCATTCTCATTTTTTTCAATTGATTTCTAAGATCTTCATATATTTTTCTCAAATTTCAATAATTTTTTTAATTACATCATTTAAATGTGATTTTTTACAACTTATAAATGTTTGTTTCATATTTCAATTATTTTCATCTCGTTTTAAATTGTAAAATCGTTTTTTCAATTATTTTCCAAAATTTATATCATATTCAATTTTCAATTTTTTCCATTTCTTCTATAATTTCAAAAATTTTAAACTATTTATCTGAGATTTCAATTATTTCATTCAATTTAAAATTATTTCAGGGGCGTAGCCAGAAAAAAAGTTCGGGTGTGGGTTTTGAATTTTTTTACATTTCAGGGGAGGTTTTGAAAAAAAATTTGCGTCCAAAGACCTCTTTTTCAATAGAGTTTTTTGATATCGGGGGGGGGGGGGGGGTTGCACCCTTAAAACCCTACCTGGCTACGCCCCTGAATTATTTATGATTTGTGATATTATTTTTTTTAATTTTCAGTTACTTTCGTTCTTTTTCGTAATTTCCAAAAAGTTGTTAATTATTTTTTTTCATTAAAAATTATTCTCTTCAATTGTAAATTATGTTTATCTTGTTTAATTTATTTTCTCCAACTTTTAATTATTTTCTTTTTTTTTCAATGAACTTCTGAAAGTTTTAAGTATTTTTCTGGAATTTTCTTTAACTTTCCGTCATTTAAAATATATTACGTAATTTTGTCAATTACCTTCTCAAATTTGAATTATATTTTTTAATTTTATATTATTTATCTCAATTTTCAATCATTTTTTGCTTCCTCATAGAGGAAGCGTTGTGATCGTTAAGATTTTCGATTTTCCAAAAATAGTGTAAATCGACTCAGTTTCATCTGAAAAGTTCAAATTTTCATTCCTGAGAAAATGTCCAGATGTGTGTGTGTGTGTGTGTGTGTGTATGTGTGTGTGTGTGTATGTGGTAAATTTTTTGTCGCCAGGATATCTCGAGAACGCTTCAACGGATTTTAATAAAATTTGGATGACATATGAAGCTCACAAATATCTAAATTTGGACACAGGGATTTTTGAAAATACCCAATCAAATTTTTTTGAGCACCTTTTTTCATCAAAAATATCGTTTTTTGGCAAAAAATTTTTTCATGCTAAAAATTCAGAAAAATGAATGAAAAAATCATGTTCCTTGTTTCAAAACGAATCGATTGACCTATATAAAGTATATAATTGACCAAAAACTCACGTAATAATTCATGATTTTTCAGTTTTTTTCATCAAAAAATATCGTTTTTGGAAATTTTAAAAAAAAAAAAAATTTTTCATGCTAAAAATTCAACCAAACAAAATCATATTCCTTGTCTCAAAACGAATTGATTGACCTATATAAAATATATAATTGACTAAAAACCCACGTAATAATTCATGATTTTTCATTTTTTTTCATCGAAAAATCTCGCGATTTGCCAAAAAAAATTTTCATGATAAAAAACCAACCAAACGAATTACAAAATCATATTCCTTGTCTCAAAACAAATCGAGTGACCTATATAAATTTTATATTTGACTAAAAACTCACGTATTAATTCATAATTTTTAATTTTTTTTTATTGAAAAATCTCGTGTTTTGCCAAAAAAACATTTCTTGCTAAAAATTCAAACAAATGAATTAAAAGAATCATATTCCTTGTCTCAAAACGAATTCACTAAAAATAATTGACTAATAATTGACTTTATTTATTTATAATAAATAAATAAATAAAGTTTTGGAATATAGAAAAAAAATATATATATTGATTTATTATTATTTTATTATTATTACTTATTCGCATAAAAATAAATAATAATTAATTTAAAATTGAATTATTATTTTTTATGTTATAAATAAATTTATTGCTTCCTCTATGATGAAGCAAATTATTTTGCTATCTTGGAAGCGAAGTGTCCATGAAATGGACAGAATTCACACCTAGTTTCCAATTGTTTTCCCTAATTTTTCATTATTCAATTTTTTTAAATTTAATTTTAAGTTTTTCAAGTAATTTTCTCAATTTTAAATTATTTTCTTTGTTTTTAAAACATTTCTATGATTTTTTAAATAACCTTTCCTAATTTTTAATTGATTTCATTTTTTTTCAATTAATTTGAAATATCAGCAATTATTTTGTTTAATTTCAATTATTTCTTGCAATTTTTTTTATTTTCAAATTTTATAAATTTTGTTCTAAAAAAAGGTTTATTAGGGTTAACTGAGGGCCCCCTGAGCTCAAGGGCCCCGGGACACTGCACCTCTTTGCCCTTTAATAGTTACGCCACTGATCTAGATCTTTAATTTCGCTGTTTTCTTTTTTAAATTATTGTTTTTCATACTTGCTGACTGATTTTTCGCTGGATCAGGATTGAAGTATATTCCCGTTCGATACTGAGAAATACAAGCTTCCACTAAATTTGGCGGAAACATGTTTCTAATTAAGTCTAATAATGTGTCAGGAGTTGTAACATTGCGTTGATCACTTGTGGCTGCTACCTCGTCAAGTACAAGGTCACCACCTCCAGGTCGAATGCTAATCACTAAAATTATACCTTAAACAGAAAATACAAAATTTTGATATATTTTTTTTTTAATTATTACGATAATCGCTATTTGGTTCTTCTTTGGACCAATAGAATCATGTTAAAGTATAGGATTGCGGTTTAAGGGAAATTTTTTGCACTTTGAAAAAAGTTACTAACCCAATATAACAGCACTGATGGTGGTAACAAAATAGTAGACTACTGCTCGACTTCCTATTTTTCCACTTAGAGAAAGATCTAGAGATCCAATAGCTGAGATCAAACTGGACATGATGAGGGGCAATATTAAACCCTTTAACATTCTCAAAAATAATTCTCCCGCGTAATTAACATACATCCGCTCCCTCTGACTCCATTTGTCTCGACTTGCTTTTAATGATATGCCCAAGATTACACCTCCAACTACTCCAATAACTGTGAGTAATGTCAATGCATTGTGCGACAAACATGTCACCACTTTTTGTCTTCTTGTCCTTGGTATCCTGCTTGGCTCTCGGGGATAATAAGACGTCCTTTCATCTTTTTTCTCCTGACCATCGACTCCCGACAAGGGTGATCTGCAACAGAAAATTTCGGTTTTAACACACAACTTTCAAATTAATATTTTTTGAAAACTATGAATCATATGGAAAAAAAATTAATATCTCAATTTGACATTTAATATAAAATTCAAGCATAAATTATATCTAAAAACAAAAGTAAGATATAATTAATTCTATAATATTCTTATGCCTAAAAACGATATTAGAAATCTCTAATTCTGTGATATATGGAAAATATACACTAAAAAAGCAAATGACTAATGCAGACAATGTATCGCAGCAACATTCACAATTATTATATTATGATTAATTATCAATTATTATGATTATTATACAGATGTTAAAGTGTTTCGACTTGTTACTAATAATTAAAATACAGATGTTAAAAAAGTTTCACACCAAGTCCATTAAATAATTAATGGAATTAAAATAATAAAATTCCATAAAATAATTTAATGGACTTGGTGTGAAACTTTTTTCACATCTGTATTTTAATTATTATGATTATCTATTTTTCAATTCTTTAGTAAAAGCTTTTTTATATTATTAGAATAAGGAATAAAAAAATAAATTTAAATTTAGTCAAATCTTTTATATCTCACAAAAGGAACATTTTTAAATATTGTATTTCCGAATAATAAAATACGTTTTAGCATAACTCTTTTATAGGTCTATCGTTTGTTAAATGAACATATCTCTAAATTAGAGATTTCCTAAAAATGTCATTTTCAGATATAAAGTTTTGCAAAATAAAGCATAACTTATTATAAAAAGTCTGATTATAATGCTTAATTTAGATATATCTTTCATTCTCTGCAATTAATAGTACAACTTATTTCAAGTTTGGTGATTAATTTTTTTCCATGCAGTATCATTTTGTACAATACATAGATAAATGTTATTTTGTACAACACCTGAAATTGAAGGGTTTAACATTAATCAATTAAATTCAATAATTAAACAAATAATATAAACACTTCAATTAATTCATAAAAATCGAGGGGTCGTCAACTCTGGTTCTTTGATATTCCTATCTATTTAATATTCTCGATAATCACTGATATTGCCACATAGTCCGAAATATTCTTTAGTATCCGCAAATAATGTTCAATATTCTGAATAATTTTAGTTTTCTCGGTGTTTCTCTAAATACTATAACACCGGCTTCACAGTGACATAAACAATATTTTATGGGAAATAGGGGACTGAATAATAGACTTAATAGATCTTTTGTTTTATAAAAATTCCAAAAACTTTAATAATTGTAAAGTTTAGCTAAATTACACAATGCGCGCTGGCCCATGATTAGTTTCTACACCTTGTGTTATCAACAATTATAAATATTTTAAATATGATATTTGAAAATAAATTTATATAAACAAATAAATAATTATTCAGGACAAAATTTAAAAAATTTTAAAACTAAAAAAAATTGAAAAAAAAAATTTAAAAATAAACAAAATAATCTCTCTAAATCTGAATTAGTGGTTTTCTACTACTAACTACTACTACTTTACTAAATAGTAAGAATTTTACTAATTTTGTAGTACATAACTACTAATTTTTAGTAGGAATTTACTATTTGAATTAGTAGTTTTCTACTAAAAATTAGTAGACATCAACTAAAAAATTAGTAAAATTCTTACTATTTCAAAACTAACTAGAAAACTACTAATTCAAAAGTTGTTTCCTACTAAAAATTAGTAGTTATCTGCTAAAAAAATTAGTAAAATCCTTACTATTTAATAGTAGCTCACTTTTAGCTAATTCATTAGTAGAAAATCACTAATTCAGATTTAGAGAGATTGAAAAGAAATGAAATCAATTTAAAATTGGGTAAAGTAATTTAAAAAATCGTAGAAGTGTATTAAAAATAAAGAAAATAATTTAAGCTTGAGAAAAATACTTGAAAATCTTAAAAATTAATTTAAAAAATTGAATGATGAAAAATTAGAGAAAATAATTATAAATTGAAAAAAAAATTTTTATTTAAGAAAATAATTGAAAAAATTACATAATGTATTTTAAATAAAGGAAAATTAAAGAAAATTTCAGAAAAATACTTAAACCTTTTAGAAGTTCCTTGAAAAAAAAGAAGAAAATAATTAAAAATCAGAGAAAGTAAATGTAAAAAGATAAACGTCGTAGTTTAAAATCGAAGAGAACAATATTTAATTAAAAAGACTCAATTAAAAACTTTTTGGAAATTATATAAAAAAAAAAAACGAAAGTAATCGAAAATTGAAGAAAATAATATAAAAAATAATATAAATAATTGAAAATTGAATGAAATAATTGAAATGTCAGATAAATAGTTTAAAATTTTTGAAATTATAAAACAAAAGAATAAAAATTTGAATCGACTGAAATTTCAATGTAATAAAATTTAAATAGACTGAAATTCTGTTAGAATTACGACTCGGTTAATTAATAAATTTGAATTAAATAATATTTAAAGAGGTAAAATAAAAAAAGAGAAAAAGAAACAAAGCAATATATATTGAAAAATGGGAGAAAATATTCAAAAAAAAAGTTTAACAAACTATAAAAAAATTAGAAAAAAAATATAAGAATAGCAAAAAATGAACTACAAAATAAAAAATAGTAATGAATACTCTGCTTAAAAAGAAGAAAATCTATAACAACAACAACAAAATATTAGAAGGAAATAAAATAAAAATCTTCAAAAATTGATTGGCATTAAAAAATTGTATAAAAATATCAAAAAAAAAAAAAATATATTAAAATACTGACTTTTTTTTAAAATAAGATATAAGAAAAAAATTTAATTTTTTAATAAAGTGATATGTACATTACTTGCAATTTCAAAGAAATAAAAAAATTTTTATCAAATTGAAAATTCAATATCAATAAGTCAAACAACTAACAACGATAAAAGAAAATTATCAAGAAATGAAAGAATTCAAAATAAATTTAGAAAATTAAATTTTAATTTAAATTAAGGAGGTTCATTGTTATAACCTCAAACTAAAAAACGACTGTTCCCGACAAATAAAGCTATTTTCAAAATTAATTTCACCAAATTTTGAAAGATGCAGTTATACCTATTTTAAAGTTTCTTCGATTAATAGAAACGGAAATTCAATGTGATAAAATTCAAGATATTTTAATTTTCTTTGACTAATATTAAAGCTGAAAGTTTAAGGTTTTATTTATCTTAATTTCAAAATTTTCTAATTCCTTTTTCAGTGACGTAACTGGGAGGGCAAGGGCCCTGGGGCAAAAAGGTAAATAGGGCCCCAAATATATATATAATAATTTACAAGTTTAATTCATTCATTCATTTAATCTGACCTGAAATTTGTCACTAGTTGTTTTTTTTATTTATTAAAATTTTAAATCATATTTCACTCTTTTAAAATGTTCTCAAATTTTAAATTTATAGCGATTTTAAATTCTTCAAATTTTAGTTAAGGAGGAATCGGACAAACAATCGGAACAAAAGTTAGTCCAAATGAATGATTTTGATTTTTGATATAGAAAACGCATAAATTAGTGTAATTTTTTTCAGGGGAAGTGTGGACACTAGTAGTTTTTACAAAATGAGCCATTAAAAATTGCAATTTGATGAAAATTAAAAAAAATTGACAGGAAAAACGAAAAGAAAAACGAAAAGAAAAGGATTATTCAATTTGAGGTTCAAATTAACCTCAAATTGAATAATCGTTTTTCCTGTCAATTTTTTTTAAGTAATTTTGTAATTATTTTATTTTTTTAAACATATATTTTATGACTTTTTCAAATATTTCTCTCAAAATTTTATTTACTGTTTTCAATTTTTATCTCAATCTTAAATTATCTTCAGCATATTTCAATGATTTTTTTCCAATTTTAAATTATTTTTATCACCTGTCTATTATTTCCTTCAATTTTTAATTATTATTCTTATATTGTAAAATTAAGTTTTAAGATCTTTAAGCATTTTTCTAAAATTTCAATTATTTCCTTCAATTTTTAATTATTTTTATTTGTTTTCATAATTTCCAAAAAATTTTATTAATTTTATTTTCAAAACATTCCATTGTTTGTATCATATTTCAATTATTTTCTGCACGTTTCAAATATGATATCATTTCTTTATAATTATTTTCCAAAATTTATTTCCTTCAATTTTCAATTTTTTTCGTTTATTTTATAATTTTAAAAATTGTAAACTACTTGTCTGATATTTTTGTTATTTTGTTTAATTACTTTCGTTCTTTTTCATAATTTCTAAAAAATTTCAAATTATTTTCATTCTTTTGATACAATTTCCAAAAATTTCGATTATTTATCTGAAATTTTAATTATTTTTATGATATTTCAATTATTTTTAAAATTTTTTAATTATTATCATCATATTACAATTTTTTTTCCAAATTTAAATTATTTTTATCGTTTGTCTATTATTTTCCTCAATATTTAATTATTATTCTCATATTGTAAAATTAGTTTTTAAAATCTTTAAGTATTTTTCTAAAATTTCAATTATATCCTTCAATTCTTAATTATTTTCATTTGTTTTCATAATTTCAAAAAATTAATTATTATAAATTTTAATTAATTTCTAAGAACTTTAAGTATTTTTCTCAAATTTCAATCAATTTTTTTTATTTAAAAAGCATTCTGTAATTTTTTCAATTATTTAACTCAAATGTTATTTATTTTTTACAACTTTTCATTGTTTGTATCATATTTCAATTATTTTCTTCAAGTTTCAAAATTTAACATTATCTTTTAATTATGTTCTAAAATTTAATTCATTCAATTTTTAATTTTTTAAGCTTGTTTTATAATTTCAAAAAATTTTAAACTATTTTTCTGACACTTGAATTATTCCGTTCAATTTTCAATTTTTATATTATATTTTATATTATTTTCTTTAATATTCAATTACTTACGTTATTTTTCATAATTTCCAAAAAGTGTTTAATTATTTCTCTTTATTTAAAAATTATTTTCTTTAAATTTACATAATGTTTATCTTTTTTCATTTATTTTCTCTAATTTTTAATTATTATTATTTTTTTCAATGTACTTCTGAAAGTTTTAAGTATTTTTTTTAATGTTATCATTAACTTTCCTTTATCTAAAATATATTATGTAATTTCTTTCAATTATTTTCTCAAATTTTAATTATTTTTTTTTAATTTACAGTTATTTATCTCAATTTTTAATTATTTTTTGTTCAATTTTCAAGTATTTTTCTCAAATTTAAATTATTTTCTTTATTTTAAAAAATTATTTTCTAGAAAATGCAGTCCAGCAAACTTGAACAATAAAAATTCCCAAAAAACGAAAAATGCACTTATCACCTTTATCACATTGAATCTCCGTTTCTATTAAACGAAAAAGCTTTCAAATAGAACCATTTATCGGAAAATTTTATAAGCTTTCCAATGGTCTATAAAAAATTTCATTTCGCTAATATCTGACAAAGTTATCAATTTTTTAAGACGGTCGTGTTTTTAATCCCATTTCTGTAAGAGATCCCACAATTTGTCTTGAGATATCGTTTTCTTTATATGATCGTAACCTTATAATCTCATAAAGATTGAGCTTCAAAATACTTTATATTTCAGTAAAAAACAAGTGAATATGATGCAAACTTCAACACTATTTTTCTATGAGTTATAGGAGTTTAAAAATGTCGATATCTTAGGATCTAATCAAGTATTCAAGAGTTTCTTTTTTTTAAACTGAAGATGGAAGAATAATAAGATTTATTTATGATCTGTAGTAATGTATTTTTTTACAAAATTGAACCTTAAATTTTTAAACGAAAAAATACTGCGGATAATTAGCAAGTCCCATTATTCTGGAATTTGATTCTATTTTTCTTGCTTTATTCTATCCAATTCGATTTTAAAATTTTAAATACGAATTTTTAAAAGAGTAAGCTTTTTTGGGGTTTTTTTGTTTCTTGTTTGTTTGTTTGTTTCTTCCTTTTTTTTTAGAAAATCTGTCTGTCGTGTCTCTAAATGAATCTAATTTAACTGGGAAGTTCTTTAATTAATGACTTCCTTTATTTGGACTAATTAATTCCGTCCGTGTTTCTAAAATATTCACGTTATCCTCTGGGGAATATAATAATATTAAATTCTTTACTATATTCACGAAACTAATATATATGCTATACATTGATTCATTAAAATTAATTGCAAGAAATTAACTTCTGAGAACTAATATTCAAAGAGCAGAATTCATCTCCTTTGACAACTATGCAAATGTATTTCTAAAAAATACCTAAATGCACGTCTTTTTATCAGAGGGTAAAAATTTTAATTAATTAAATTCGGTTCTCGTGGATCTGTACAAATTTAATATTATTAATAGACTCATTTTATTCATGAAACAATTATATCTTTGGTTCATTTTCTCTTAATATGAGATTAAGTTGTTAAAACTGGCTAATGTTATTAGAAAAAGAAAGTAATTTTAATAAAAGCCTAAGTGTAGAAATAGAACTCTGAAATCTAGAATCAAGAGTCGTAAAATTAAATTTGATGATCTATTTGGATAATTTAATTAAGTAAATTATATATAGTTTTAATTATTAACTGCTGTTAAATTAATTTAAATAAGGATATTTTCATTCTATCAGAGTGTTAATATATGTGTAGAGAATAAAATTGACTTTTTTGAATGACTAATTGAGAAACCACAGTGAGTATTAAAAATTTTATAGACGTAATAACATTGTGCTTAGATTGATGGAGTTGAATAATAGCAATTATAAATAGTTTAAAGCGATACACGCGAGACTCATCATTCAAGGTTATTTAACATAAAAAATTTCTTCTTTAATATTCACGTTTAATCGCAGAACCAGTCTAGGATAGTAGGAACAAATGAGGACATGATTTGATATTTTGCATTATACGCATCATTTCATTGACTATGCGATGATATCACTGACTTTGCGGTTTATGAAAATATCTTTTTATTGCTCTTTAGTGCACATAGATTAAAGGATTGGATTCATGGTCAGTTCATAACCTAGACCTCCCCTATTTTTTTCTAAAAGAATTATTCCTTTACATTTTCGCTGGATATTAAAAGTTTAAAAAATTGGAAATATCTCGAAAAAGTGATGAAAAAGACATACCTATATATTTAGGTTTAAAATACATTTTAGGGAATTAGAAACAAACTTTGAGATTTAATAAATTATTAATTAGACAGGTGATTGTCATTCTTAAATTTCTTTTGTAAAAATTGCCATCATTTTAATTTACTAGAAATATCATTTAGTCTAATTTTCATTCTACTGTTTATCCATTACCTCTACTTTCTCTTTTGCAGAAATGTTATTTTACAGAAATTGTTTTAGCGTTTGTAGACATCCAGTGGCGTAACAATTAAGGATCTATTAAGGGGACCCTTGGGCTCAGGGGGAACTCAATTAACCCTAATAAACCTTCTTTTTAGGACAAAATTTTAAAAATTTTAGAATTAAAAAAATTGCAAAAAATAATTGAAATTAAACAAAATAATTGCTGATTTTTCAAATTGATTGAAACAAAATGAAAGCAATTAAAAATTAGGGAAAGTAATTTAAAAACTCATAGAAATGTTTTAAAAACAAAGAAAATAATTTAAAATTGAGAATATTACTTAAAAATCTTAAAAATAAATTTTAAAAAATTGAATAATGAAAAATTAGGGAAAATAATTGAAAATTGAAAAAAAAAATGATTGAAAATTGAGATAAATAATATAAAATTGAAAAATATAATTCAAATTTGAGAAAATAATTGACAAAATTACATAATATATTTTAAATCACGGAAAGTTAAAGAAAATTTCAGAAAAATACTTAAAACTTTCAGAAGTTCATTGAAAAAAAAGAAAATAATTATGAATTAGAGGAAATAAATGAAACAAGATAAACATAATTTAAAATTGATGAGAAATATTTTTAATTAAACAGAAATAATTAACAACTTTATGGAAATTACGAAAAAGAACGAGAGTAACTGAAAATTGAAGAAAATAATATAAAAAATCATATAAAGAATTTTAAAATTCAATGAAATAATTGAAATCTCAGATAAATAGTTTACAATTTTGGAAATTGTAAAAGAAATGGGAAAAATAGAAAATTGAAGGATATAAATTTTGGAAAATAATTGAAAAATGATTTTACAATTTGAAACTTGATGAAAATAATTGAAATATGAAACAAACATTGATAAGTTGTAAAAAATAAATCACATTTAAGTGAAATAATTGAAAAAATTACGGAATTTTTTTTAAATAAAAAAAATTGAATTTTGATTAAAATATATGAATTGAATATCAATTGAAGAAAATGAAAATAACTTAAAATTGGAGAAAAGAATTGAAGAGAGCTAAAAATAAATAAAATATATTACAATAATTAATTTAAAAAATTGAAAATTATTAAAACAATTGGAAATAATTCAAAATTGAAGAAAATAATTGAAATTTTAGAAAAATACTTAAAGATTTTAGAAAATAATTTTAGAAAATGAGAATAAGGATTAACAATCGAAGAAATCACCCTATATGTTTAAAAAACTTTTAAAATTACTTAAAAATTTTAATTATTAAAGAGAATAATTAAAAAATCGCAGAGATAATCGAAAATAGTTGAAAATAATAAATGAAATTTCAGATAAACAATTGAAATTTTTTGAAAATTAAGCCAAAAGGATACAAATTATTAAAAAGCGGAGAAATTAATATAAAATTACAGAATTTGTTCTTAAATGAAAGAAAATAATTGAAAAACTGCTTAAAATTTAAAAATTGAAGACAATAATCTAAATTTGAGATAAGAACTGACAATTTAGGAAATTAATTCAAATATAATGAAAATACTAAAAGATGGAGAAAATAATTGAAAAATGATTTTACAATTTTAAAACTTAAGGGCATGTGATGGATTATGACGTCACTGGTATAGGCAAAATTTGTCCGTAACTTTTCTCTTAAAATATTGAATATTTTTTTATGAAACTTGGTAGAATTACTTAAAATGTCATTAGGAAGGTCTCTCAGACCCGAATTTGTTTAAATTTTGGCCCAAAATTAATTTTGGGAAATTTTCGAAAAAATGCAAACTTTTATAAAAATCAATTTTGAGACAAAATTCAAACAAACTCGGGTCTGAGAGACCTTCCTAATGACATTTTAAGTAATTCTACCAAGTTTCATAAAAAAATATTCAATATTTTAAGAGGAAAGTTACGGACAAATTTTGCCTATACCAGTGACGTCATAATCCATCACATGCCCTTAATGAAAATAATTGAAATATGATAAAAACAATGATAAGTTGTAAAAAATAATCGGAAAAAATAGAGAATTTTCTTTAAATTAAAAGAAAATAATTTAAATTTGAGAAAAATATATGAATTGAATATGAATTGAAAAAAATGAGAATAACTTAAAATTGGAGAAAAGAATTGAAGAGAGCTAAAAATAAATGAAATTTATTACAATAATTAATTTAAAAAATTGGAAATTATGGAAACAATTGAAAATAATTAAAAATTTAAGAAAATAATTGAAATTTCAAAAAAATACTTAAAGATTTTAGAAATTAATTTTAGAAATGAGAATAATAATTAACAATCGAAGAAAATAATTGGAAAATGATAAAATTCATTTAAAATTAAAAAAAAAAAAAAAATTAAATACCTATGTTAAAAATAATTGAAATTTATGAAGAAAATAATTTAAATATGAGAGATTGAAAGAATTGAAATAAAATTTGAGAGAAATAATTGACAAATTCGTAGAATATATGTTTAAAAAAGGAAAATAATTACAAAATTATTTAAAACTTTTAATAAAAGAGAATAATATAAAAAATCGCATAAATAATCGAAAATGGATGAAAATAATAAATGAAATTTCAGATAAACAATTGAATTTTTGAAAACTAAGCCAAAAGAATGAAAATAATTGAAAAGCGGAAAAAATAATATAAAATTACAGAATTTGTTTTTAAATAGAAAAAAAATAATTAAAAAACAGTTTAAAAAATTAAAAATTGAAGACAATTATCTAAATGTGAAATAATAACTGAAAATTTAGGAAATTAATTGAAATATAATGAAAATACTAAAAGATGGAGAAACTAATTGAAAAACGAGTTTTTTATTTGAAACTGGAAGAAAATCATTGAAGTATTATAAAAACAATGATAAGTTGTAAAAAAAATCACATTTGAGGGAAATAATCGAAAAAATTACAGAATTTTTTTTAAATAAAGCGAAAAAATTTAAAATTTTAGAAAAATAAATGAAGATCTTAGAAATCAATTGAAAAAAAATTAGAATTACTTAAAATTGCTGAAAAGAATTAAAGAAAGCTAAAAATAATTGAAATTTATTACAATAATAAATAAAAAAAATTGGAAATTATGAAAACAATTAAAAATAATTAATAATTTAAGAAAACAATTGAAATTTTAGAAAAATACTTAAAGATTTTAGAAAATAATTTAAGAAAATAATTTTAGAAAATGAGAATAATAATTAACAATCGAGGAAAATAATTGAAAAATAATAATTTAATTCAAAATTCCAAAAATGATTCAAATATGCTGAAAATAATTTAAGATTGCGAAAAATAATTGACATTTTTGAATAAAACAATTTAAATATGAAAGAATGAAAACAGTAAATAAAATTTGAACAAAATAATTGAAAAAATCATAAAATATATGTTTAAAAAAGGTAAATAATTTCAAAATTACTTAAAATTTTTAATTAAAGAGAATAATTAAAAAATCGCAGAAATAATCGAAAATTAATGAAAATAATAATTGAAATTTCAGTTAAATAATTGAAATTTTTGAAGATTGTTCCAAAAGAATGAAAATAATTAAAAATCGGAGTAAATAATATAAAATTACAAAATTTATTTTTCAGCAAAAGGAAATTATTAAAAAAATTTTTAAAAAGTTGAAAATTAAAGATAATAATTGAAATTTGAGTTAATAACTAAAAATTTGGGAAATTATTTGGAAAATAATACAAATTAAAAGATGGAGAAAATAATTACAATATAATGAAAAGAAATTAAAATTGAACAAAAGAATTGAAAATTGAGGTATATATTTGAAAGTACAGTAAATTAATTCAGAAATTATGAAAATGATTAAAAATTGAAAAAAATAATTGCAAAATGACAAAAATAATGGTAGGTTAAAAAAATAATTTTAAACTTGCGATGATTAATATAAAATTGAGGAATAAATAATTAAATTGATTTAATGTCAAGGCAAAAAGAATTACAATTGAAAAAGTGATTGAGTAAACTAAACAAAATAATTGAAGTTTGAGGAAGGTAAATTTAAGATTTAGGGAATCAATTTAAAAACAATTAAAATATTTAAGGATTGTAGAAAATAGTTTAAAAATTAAATATAGTATTTTTGATACGTGGATTAATTGAGCTTTTAATCAATGCAAGATCACATTAACTGAAATTTGAGGAAATTAAAATTGCTATAAATTTAAAATTTGGGAACATTTTAAAAAGGTGAAATATGATTTTAAATTTTTTAAAGAAAAAAATATCTAGTGACAAATATCAGGTGTAGACAGAATGAATTAATTAAACTTGTAATTATTATATATAATTAGGGCCCCATTTTCCTTTTTACCCCAGGGCCCTTGCACCCTCAGTTACGCCACTGTAGACATCTTCATTTTTTTTCATTCATCTAATTTATTGGTTCAAATAATTTTCATTTTACTAACATTTAATCTATTTCTAATTTGAACCAATATTATAAAAACTTTTTTATACAAATTTTTAACCATAAGAATATTTTATAAAAATTTTGAATCATTTTTAGATATCGATTCCTTATTTATTAATCTTTGCTTTTATTTTTATTTTGCTGTCGAGAGTTCATTGAACCTCAACTTTTATAAACTAAATTTTATATGTTCTTTTTTCAGTCGATTTATATTTATAGTCTTGATCACAAGTAAATTCTCATACTGTTCTACGATAATTTTAATAATTGTAAATTTAATTATTCAAAATTTCTATGTTTTTAATTTTTATATATTTATTATTGTGATTTAAATAAAGAAATAATAAATATGTAACAGTATCTGAAGAGAACATCTCAGCTGTCAAAACCTTAAAAAAAGGATTATGTGTTTTTGAATTTTTTTCAACACCTTGACTTGGAAGATTGATAAACTTTTATTTCTCATCTATATTATTTCACCAAGTGACAAATTCTTATAATTACTAGTATTCTAATTTCTATTTTAACAAAACAGAATTTCTTTTAAACCGACTTTTTATGCGAAAAGAAATTAACCGAATTTTAGTTTAGCAGAATTCTCAATTGACATAATTTTAAGTAAGTAGAATTTTCAAATGACAGAATTAACATCGTATATTTTGAGTTGGAAATATATTCCAGTGTCTCGCAAGAAACATTAAATTCTTGGTGTTATATAGTGAATAAAGCGTCATCTGCGAGGTGAAAAATTTGCATAATTTAATCAGCAATGTCTGCTGTGAATTTTTCATTTTTGATTTCCTCTCTCTGAGGCATATGCGTGGCTAAATATATATATATATACATATTTATTGTCCACATAGGTGTGTTAGGTGTTTAAAAAGAGAGAAAAAAAAATAGCACAAGCGCGACAAGCACGTGTGCAAGCAATACACGCGAGTCATCAACACAGGACATGACATCATAAATGACAAGGAATTGCTCGGTAGTTAGTTTGAACGGTGGCTGCATGTGCTTACACGTGTAGTCGCTCATGTCAAACCATCATTCCATGACGATTATTAATGTGAAAGCTCAGCCGTCGAAAAGCTCGAGGAATTGACCTATCGGATTACATTGAACGCTCCTTTTATAACCACAACAGAATGAATGATGAACCGGTTTTCGGGATCAATTGATCCCTCCTGACGTCTCATTTCTGGTCTATAAAAATATTTATGAACTGTCGGAGCTTTTAAATTGACATTTGGCTAAGGAGGAATTTGACGGGAAATATATTAATAGTGTACGCTTCAAAAAAAAAAGAAGTGCTATTTTTGTGTAACACGCAAAATCGGTAATGAAAAGAAATTTACAATATTAATGTTTAGATTTTTTAATGACCATTGTTTATTAGTTTTTATAAATTGTTTTTTTTAATATTTTACAAGAGCTTTTTTATATTTTTAAATATTTTTAATATTTAAAGTAAGGACATTTTTTAACCGACAGTACACGGAGAAAATGTTTCAGATAAAGTTTACCATGTTAGCATGAGCCAGTATCATTTTGACACATGACTTAATTTTAGATTGTTATATTGTACAGAATGGAAATGTTATTTTGTACAACTGCTAAATGTTATTTTGTACAGTTTTGAAAAATGAATTTGTTATTTTGTACAATTTTTTAAAAAAGCAAAAAAACATTGGAAGTACAATATTTTAGCTTTTTTAAAGAATTGTACAAAATAACAAATTCATTTTTCAAAATTGTACAAAATATCATTTAGCAGTTGTACAAAATAACATTTCCATTCTGTACAATATAACAATCTAAAATTAAGTCATGTGTCAAAATGATACTAGCTCGTTAGCATGATACACCTCGGATCAAAGTGATTTTTAGAAAACTTTACCATTCAATTTATAATAGAAATTATTCAAGAATTAGAAATGTTTTATACAAAAATATGGATACACATCACTCTCCAGCATGGTAATTTGATGGTCGGAGGGCGATTCCTCGATTGCCAGAAAGTTGAGTAGTATTATACACAGCACGTGAGAAAACTTTACCATGCTGGATGACAAGGCGCTGAGCTCGAATTCTTGACAATGTTCTTGTCAAGGCTCCTGCTCACCAGCATGGTAAAGTTTTGCCAACTAGATGATCTTTTCTATTCAACCAAAAAATAAAAAGATTTCCTTCATATTAATTACAGATTTATTTCCTATAGAGATTACTTATTTCGCTAATTATAATTACATTTAACGATACAATCACGATCATAGTTTTAACCTTAAGATTAATTTAATATTCTTTTCAACTATATACAAGACGCGATTTACCTAAACTAAACTTACGCCGCAATATACAAATATCTAAATACACATTCACGCACACCGAACACGCTCGAATACGTTTGGAATTAGAGATTCAAACTTTCCTTATATACTAACTGAGTAGAATTGTATCCCTTTATGAGAAACGGTTTTAATTCTTATATCTTTAGACTGAATAATTTTAATTTAAAACAATTATGTGTTAATTATTGCTTCCTTCCTTGATCAATTTTTTATATAAATCAAGTTTCAAAATTTTGGTAATTTCTATTAAATCTTTCTTTTTTGTCTTGCAATAATCTGTGAATCAAATTCAAAATGTTAATTTAGAACTTATTTTGTATTTTAAATTCTAAAAAGTACGACCAAAATATTATATTAATGTCAAATAGTTTTTTAATTTAAAAAAAAGTTTTATTTAATGTATAAAGTTATAATTATGCAGTTCATTAATTAAATAAAACTTAAAGGTCTTGTTATAAAAATAACTTGTAGATATTTTAAAAAATATTTTTTATAATATGTACAAATTTAACAATTATCTAAATATTAAAAATAGGTGTAATTAACAAAATCTTTGACTTTATCTTTTATTCACTTTAGATCAATTTCACTTGTGTTAATTTCGATTTCCGAGACTCCTGTATTATATAATTTTTAAATAAAGTAATTTAATAATTAGACAGAAAATTCTTATTTATTAAAATTTTAATTCTTACAATGTTTAAAAAACCAAATATTCATTTATTAAAAATATATTATATGTATTATATATAAAAATATTAATATAAATGTTATTTAATATAATAATTTTTATAGAAACAAATTTGTATTTTCTGCATTAAAAGTTTAATAACCTAGAAAATCCTATCTGTTCTTTTAATCTGAATTAGTTAAAAATAATTAATTATTAATAATAATCAGAATTTTACTAAAATATTATCTATTTTGATATAACTTAAAAATAAACTAAACTAATAATTATTTATTTTTTACTAAATGATTAGTAGAAATATAGCTATTTGAATTAATAGCTAACTTTTTGATTTCAAGCTAGTTATTTTTAACTAACTCAGATTTAGAGAATTTGTTAAACGTTATTTACGAAAATAAATATTATTTTGAATAAGAATTTGAATAAATAAAAGTTATTACAACTAAAAATTGAAAGTAATGAATTAAGTAGATCTTAAAAGGTATAATAAATGAAAAGTAAGAAAAATAATAATTTTGAAAAATGACATTTAGCTATTTAAAAATAGTAAAGAGTAAAAATTACCATAATTGAAAATTTTCAAAGCAAGAAAGAAACTTTAAAATATAAAAAATCTGCCTTTAAATTACAAGAAATTTTTATTTAAAAAAATTTACAAACATAGAAGTTTAGAAGTTGTAAAATATATGTTTGATAGTTTAATTTTACAATGATAAAAAAACCAAGAAAAGCATCATATCTGAAATATTTTAGGTAATTTTCTTTTTAATTAATGTAAAATACAAATATTGTTTAATTTATTATAAAATTTATTATTTTAGTATTAAATGTAAATAAATATTAAGAATTAAACTATTTACAGAAATACACAATTAAAGAATCAAAATATTATAAGAATTTAAAAAATAAACTAATTGAAAGAGTAGTGAGTAAAATATGAAATATCTAACAAGTTTTCGTTTAAAATTTGTTTGTCATAGTTGCATGTTATATAATTCAACGTAAGCTAGGCTAGCCTCTAATATAAGTATTAAAATTAATAATTTAAAGATCATTCTTTTTCCTTTTAATAGAAAGAGTTCTTGTGGAATTAACAGACAAATAATATGTGATCGCATCTGCAAATTAAAAATGGAAAAAGAGGGAGAAAGTTTGATTTATCATGCGATAGGAATAAATTGCGAGTTTTGAGGAGAGTTTACCATGCTGGAGAGTCATTGGACTTGACGCTGAGCCCGAACTCCGATTACCCGTAGCATGGTAAACTTCTGCACATTTCTCGGCAAACTCTTTTCAACTTTAATGCATATTTTACAGCTTTAAGCGAGTAGTCTTTTTCAGTCTACTTTTGACTCTCAAGTACCACGTATATGGGAAAATTTTTCTTATTTTTTGAAAATAACTATCAGAATTTTGAACACAATATCTCAATTGTAACTTTGATCCGAGGTCCTGCATATAATATGGGAAAGATTACCTCAAACGTTTTCCCCGTGTACACTGAATTCTTGTAATTTAATAATGAAACTATAAACACGTTTGTGAATCATTCCAAAGGATTGGGGTACACTTTTCCCAAAAAGTGCTGTTCCCAAGGAGAAGTGTTTAAAAAAAAAATCATATTCCTAAAAAACTATTTTCCCAAAATTTTATTCTCACAAAATAATGTTTTATTCAAATAATTTTAATGTCTACCTATTAATTATATTTGCAGGTCGTCAGCATAAATTTTTAAAATTGGATATTGTAACTGTTGGTTCGCAAATAACCAATTAAATCATTTCTTTGCCGATATTCACGATATTCCGAAAAGATATTGTAAATTTGATCTTCTTTTCTTCTTTCATCTTTGTTCCATTCTTATTTTCTAACAGAGTCTAACTTAACTTATCAATATCAAATTAAGTGGCTTTATTTCTTTTTAAATAAGTTTATGCAGCAATAGCTTTAAAATTTTTATATCTAGGTAATGAACAGATTTTAAAGCCAAGACAATAAATAAATAATATGAAGGGAAATGTTACAACCCCCTTTTTATTTGTTCTTTTTTTTAAATTTCTTTATTCTTGTTTGTTAATTACTTTAATTAATTAATCTATAATAATAATAATCCACAAGATTCATTCATTCTTTCATTTATTCTTTTATTCTATTATTATTATTGAAATTTATTGAAGTTTGGCACATAGATATTTTTTGTTTTAAATCAGATACTACAACTTTTTCCATTATTTTTATCATTGACAATTTATTATTCTCCTTCAATTTTATGATTATTCATCAGTTTAAAATTTTTTTTGTTTAAATGCAGACTATTCTCACCATTTTTCGAATTTTGTTTTCAATTGTTAATTATTTTTTTTAATAGTTAATTATATTCGTCATACTGTACGTAATTTGTCTTTTAATTATCAATAATTTTTTAAAAATCTCCATTTAATTCTTTAAGTTTCAATTTATTTCTTCAATTTTTAATATTTTCATAAATTCTCAAACATTTTCTGTAATTTTCAATTATTTTTATTGATTTTCAACTAATTCTTCAATATTCAATATTTCTCGTATTTTTTCAATTATTTTTTTCACGCATAAAAATTAACTTCAAATTTTAATTCAATTATTCAATTCTAGAACTATTCTCTTCAATTCTCAGTTATTTTCTTCATCTTTAAATTCCTCGTTTCAATTTTCAATTATTTTCTTTAATATTAAAAAATTATCGCCTTTTTTCTATTATTCTTTTTAAGTATTATCACTTTTTTTAAATTTAAATACATTTGTTCAATTATTGTCTTTAATTTTTAATTCCATTATTCAATTTTTATTTCCATTCTTCAGTTTCGAATTGTTTTTTACTGTGATTATTAATTATCGGCTTTTTTAAATTATTTTTATTTCAATTTTTAGGGTATATTCCACAAATTTCAATTCCATTCTTGACTTTTTAAATTATTTTTTTCAATTTTTTATTATTTTTTTCGAATTTTTCAATCCAGTTGTTAAATGTGCAATCATTTCCAACAGTTATTCCTATAATTTTCTTAATTTTTCAATTTACAATTATTTTCTTTAAATTTAATATTTCTTGTTTAAATTTCTTAATTATTTTTTTCAGTTGTCTAGTAATCTTATTATTTTTTAAATTTTGTTGTCAATTGACAATTATTTACATATTTTTCACATATTTCCTTCAATTTTTCAATTATTTTCATCATTTTTCAACTATTTCTTGCAGTTATTAATTATTTTTGCAATTTACAATTTTATTCCTCGATTTTCAATTAATTCCTTAATAGTCAATAATCCTCGAATTTTTCCCATTATCAATTACTTTCTTTCGATACAATTCTTCAATTTCCAATTGATTTCTTTAATTTTCATTTATTTTTTACAATTTTTTTCCTAATTTTTATCAGTTTTCGATTGACAATTTATTATTCTCCTTCAATTTTATGAATATTCATTAATTTAAACAAGAATTTGTTTGAATGCCGATTATTCTCACCATTTTTCAATTTTTTTTCAATTGTTAATTTTTTTTTTAATAGTTAATTATTTTCGTTGTATTGTAATTTCTCTTTTAATAATCAACTATTTTCTTAAAATCTCCATTGAATTCTTTAATTTCCAATTTATTTCTTCAAATTTTAATTATTTTCTTCAATTCTCAAATATTTTCTTTAATTTTCAATTCATTTTATCGATTTTCAATTAATTCTCCAATATTCAATAATTCTCGTACTTTTTCAACTACTTTTTTCACTCATATGAATTGTTTTAAAATTTTAATTCACTTTACAATTATTTCCTACAATTTTTTCAATGTTCAATTACTGTCTTAAAATTTTATAATTGTTCTTTGATTTTTTAAATTATTTCGTTCGGTTGTGTATTAATCTAGCCATTTTTTAAATTTTGTTTTCTATTGTCAATTATTTTCGTCATTTTATAATTTCTTTTTAATTATTATCAATTATTTTTTTAAAATTTATTTTAATTCTTAAATGTTGAATTTATTTCTTAAATTTTCAATTTATTTTCTTAGTTTTTTTTATTATTTTCTTTAATTTAAATTATTTTTTTCGATTTTCAATCCAGTTGTTCAATTTGCAATTATTTCCAACAGTTATTCCTATATAAGTTTTCAATTATTTTGTTTTAATTTAATATTTATTGTTTAATTTTTTAAACTATTCTTTTCAGTTGTGTAATTATTATATAGACATTTTTCGAATTTTGTTTTCAACTGTCAATTATTTTCGTCATTTTTTCAGATATATTCTTCAATTAGGTTATTTTTATTACTTGAATTTACAAAAATGTATATTTTTAATTGTTCAACAACAATGCAAATGTTTGTCGCGCGCTTGAGTTAATATTGCTATAGTTAAATTACTAATTCGATTAGTTGGTTTCAAATATTTTGAGGTTGAACGAGTTTTCTTTTTTTTTAATTAGTAAAATATGAGCCTCAAATAGTTATTTTTCACTATTTCAAATTTAGAGACAACAATCACCAATCATAATATTTTTTTACAATTTCTGATTTGTCAATTTTAAAAATTAGCGATAAAATCTTTACGGCAGATATTTTCTCGGACAGGTAAAAATTCGAAGTTTCAAGAAATTCATCAAATATCAATTAAAAATTCGGACAAATAAAGATTTGATAAAATGAAAATTCTAGCATATAAGGATTCAACTCACTTATTTTGTAAATTATTTAAATTATAATAAATTCTGTGTAATGATAATTTGGAGTTGATTTGAATTTGTTTCCGAAGAAATTTGATAAATTAAAATTCGGCTAAAAGAAAGTTATATATCTAATAAAATTCTGTAAATTCTAATTTTTATTTCTTATTTTAAAAATTGCCAAAAAAAAATTCTAATTAATGAATGTTATGGAGCCTCTTTATTTAATAAAGATTTTTTATTGATTTTGATTGTTAGAAGTATAAAATCAATTAAAGGTATAATTTATTCGTGTTTTAAATGCTATTTTATTTGAAGTCATTTCAAGGAATTGAGCAATTTAAATTTTAAATTTTTATACGCCAGAATATAAGAAAATTAAGCCGAGAAAAAGTTAATATTCATGACTCTGTTCTCTTGAATTTGAACAATGAACAATTCCCACTTTGCAAATACGTCTCTTTTTTTACTATTGACTTAGTTAAACAACTCCTTTTGTACATAATAAAGTTTTCTGTATTCTTATAATATTCCTTCATTTAACTAAACTTTCAAAGACAGAACAAGAAAATGAGTATTTTTTATCCTACTTTAAAACTCAATATCGAAGCTGAATTTTATTCTTTTAAAAAAGTATAAGTGAAACTTATAAATATTATTTAAACTTCCCATCAACTGAAGTTAAATTCTATCGAATTTTCAACTATTTAAAATTTCCATTAATTGAGTTTTATCTATTGGAATTTTTAAATATGAAAATGACATTTGTATATTTTCTCAAAATAAGCAAATTTGGATTTACCAACTTTTGTAAACTTGCTCCTCAATTTAAATCGATTCAAATTCAGAATGTTTGAGTTTTTTATTGATTAAAGTTTAGATTCTTAAAAAAATATAGAATGATATTTAGGGACTTCTGAATTTGAATAATTGTAACTTTTTATCGATATTGAATTTATTAAAAATTAACAAAAGGAGTTTTTGAATTTGAATAATTGGAACTTTTTATCGATGGAAGTTTGAATTCACTGAACTTTTTTTATCGATTGATATTATAGGGATTTTTTTAATTTGAATTATGTCAATTTTAATCGACTAATATAATTTTCATCTCTTGATTTTTTATCCTTTTGTATCAATTATATAATTATAATTAATGAATTTAAACGATTTTGAATTTATTAAAAATTTACATCAGGGGATTTTGAATTTTAATAACTGCAAATTTTTATCCATGGAAGTTTGAAATCACTGAAATTTTTTTATCGTTTGATATTACAGGGACTTTTTAATTTGAATTATGTCAATTTTAATCGACTAATATAATTTTTATCTCTTGATTTTTTATCCTTTTGTATCAATTATATAATTATAATTAATGAATTTGATCGATTTTGAATTTATTAAAAATTTACATCAGGGGATTTTGAATTTTAATAACTGCAAATGTTTATCCATGGAAGTTTGAAATCACTGAAATTTTTTTATCGTTTGATATTACAGGGACTTTTTAATTTGAATTATGTCAATTTTAATCGACTAATATAATTTTCATCTCTTGATTTTTTATCCTTTTGTATCAATTATATAATTATAATTAATGAATTTGATCGATTTTGAATTTATTAAAAATTTACATCAGGGGATTTTGAATTTTAATAACTGCAAATTTTTATCCATGGAAGTTTGAAATCACTGAAATTTTTTTATCGTTTGATATTACAGGGACTTTTTAATTTGAATTATGTCAATTTTAATCGACTAATATAATTTTCAACTCTTGATTTGTTATCGTTTTGTATCAATTAAAATTCATTTGTTTGTAGTTTCTATTGATTGAAATTTTACGTGACATAAATTTTAATCCGTAAATATTAAGGTCTTTGGAAATTTTTTCTCTATTAAAGTTTGGATTTATTAAAAATTTTTATGATATTCTAGGCTCTTTTGTTTTTTATCGACTATTGTTTGAAAATGAGATTTAAAAGACTGAAATTTTCTGTTAACATTAATGTGAATATTGAAAAATTACCCTGAATAATTGTTATATAATTTTATCTTCCAAAAGTAGAAGCATGGAATCAAATACTGTTTTTGTTGCTGAATTTGAAATCGATGTTACGTACAAAGCGTAACCCAATTTGTCAAATGACAAAAGCCCCTCGTAACAATTTAGTGTGGATGTAATCGTGAGAGTAAATGTTCATATATCAATTCACATAACTTACAAATGAACTCTTTCATGTGAGTAAAATACCTCCATTCAATGCATACAGATATAATGTTATCTCACAATATTAAATTACATTCAATTGTAAATTACGTGATTTAAATATATGTGTTTAATGCTTCTCGTATTCAAATTCACACCTTTGTATAAAAATGGAATACACTTTTAAAGTGAATGGAAGCAAAATTTCTTACAACATCAAATAATCTCAGACTGAACAAAAGTATTCTTGTTATTTTATATCAAATCATAATTTAATAAAAAAAATTGTTTTTCATTCTTCAACACTTTTTTTTTGGGATTAATTATATATACTCTAAGCCAGAATGAAAACACAATTTTGTCATTTAATTTCCTTTATAATGTAAATCATTTGAATAAATTTAACCTCTCTCTCAACTATCAATGAAAAGGATTCATCATACAATCAATATTCGTTTAAATTAAATTGAAATTCAAGCGATTGCTGATGAGGCGATGCGGTTAAATACAATTTATTTTCGGTCTACACCTCCAAATAAATTTTATTGTCAAGTTGAAGTCATTATAGTATTAAGTTTAGAACATTGAACCCAAACTGCTGTCAAAATAACGAGTTAAAATCAAGTAAATTTCGTGTTCTAAAATCATTTATTGAACTTTAAAAGAAAGAACGTAATATATTAGAAACATTTCTTTAAAAACAAGTGGCGCTTAAAAATTCAACTGAGACAAACAATTCGTAAATGTTGGCAGATTATTTTGATGAATTATCATAAATTGTGTGCAAGACCTGTTAGAAAAGTCATTATGCGAAGTCTTTGAGGCAAAATGCCAACTTGGCAAAAACCTTCTCAACTTTTGCACTTGATTTGCTCTTCGTTATGAAGAGTCTGGGCACTGTAAAGTGGCAAGGTCCTGGGTGTTGCAAATGCATACCAGTAGGCGAAAAACGCCTCTGGCTTTTTCCTTTTTTTTTTTTTTTTCTATATAAAACCAATATCGAAATTCGATTCTTCATTAGTGCCTGCCTTGCATATGCAAAACATACCAATCAAAAGTTTCGTCCTTTTCAGAATAAGCAAAGCCATTCAATTGTGTCAACATTCCAGGAATCAAAAAAAAAAAAAAAAAAATTGGACCTTCAAATATACTTTTTTCTTTGATGTTAATGTCGCTCTTTGACTTATTTACATTAGAAAAAATTTGTCTCATACAACTCAAATTTATGTTCTAAATTTATAATTGATTATATTATAATTTTTATATTTACTAGAAAACAAAAATGCGCGCATTATTGTCATTATAAATTATTATTTATACTAGTAACATTAACAAACTTTGGTTTGATGTTGGTCACTTAAAACTATAAATTTTTGCAAATTCAAATAATGAAAATTACGAAATTGAAGAATATTTCTGAAAAAATGACGAAAATAATTGACAGTTGAAAACAAAATTCGAAAAATGTCTATAAAATAATTACACAACTGAAAAGAATAGTTTAAAAAATTAAACTATAAATATTAAATTTGAACAAAAGAATTAAAAAATTATAGGAATAACTGTTGGAAGTAATTGCAAATTGAACAACTGGATTGAAATCGAAAAAAATAATTTGAATTTAAGAAAATAATAAAAAAATTAAGGAAATAAATTCAAAATTTAAGAATTAAAATAAATTTTAAAAAAATAATTGATAATAATTAAAAAGAAATTACAAAATGACGAAAATAATTGACAATAGAAAACAAAATTTTAAAAATGTCTAGATTAATACACAACCGAACGAAATAATTTAAAAAATCAAAGAACATTTATAAAATTTTAAGACAGTAATTGGACATTGAAAAAATTGTAGGAAATAATTGTAAAGTTAATTAAAATTTTTAAACAATTTATATGAGTGAAAAAAGTTATTGAAAAATACGAGAATTATTTAATATTGGAGAATTAATTGAAAATCGATAAAAATAATTGAAAATTAAAGAAAATATTTGAGAATTGAAGAAAAGAATTAAAAATTTGAGAAATAAATTGGAAATTAATTAATTAAATGGAGATTTTAAGAAAATAGTTGATTATTAAAAGAAAAATTGCAATACAACGAAAATAATTAACTATTAAAAAAAAATTAGCAATTGAAAAAAATTTGAAAAATGTTGAGAATAATCGGCATTCAAACAAATTTTTTTTTTAAATTAATGAGTATTCATAAGATTGAAGGAGAACAATAAATTGTCAATCGAAAACTGATAAAAACTAGGGGAAAAAATTGTAAAAAATAAATGAAAATTAAAGAAATCAATTGGAAATTGAAGAATTGTATTGAAAGAAAATAATTGATAATGGAAAACAAAATTCAAAAAATGGCTAGATGAATACACAACCAAACAAAATAATTTAAAACATCAAAGAATGTATAATAAGAAATTGAACAAATTGCAGGAAATAATTGAAAATTGCAGATAATAATTAATAATTGAAGGAAACGGTTGAAAAATTAAAGAAATAATGTGAAAAATGGCGAAAAAAATTGTCACTTGAAGACAAAATTCGAAAAATGAATAGATTAATATACAACTGGAAAAATAATTAAAAAATTTAAACAAGAAATATTAAATTTAAAGAAAATAATTACAAATTGAAAAATTAAGAAACTTATAGGAATAATTGTAGGAAATAATTGAACATTTAACAACTTCATTGAAAATCGAAAAAAATAATTAAAACTGAAAAAAAAATAATTGAAAATTGTAGAAAGCAATTAAAAATTAAAGAATAGAATTAAAATTTAAAGAAAATGCTTAAAAATTGAAAAAAAATCATTTAAAAAGCCGAGAATTAATTAATATAGAAGAAAACAATTGAAAACTGAAGAATGGAAATAAAATGTGAAAAATGGAATCAAAATTTAAAGAAAATAATTGAATAATTTTAATTCTTTAAAATTAAAGAAACTTAATAATAATAAAAAAAAAAATAGAAAAAGGCGATCATTTTTTAATATTAAAGAAAATCTCTCCTCCTTCTCCTTGCACCCTTATCTTTCTACTCTCGCCTCTTACCTTTCCTTCCACACCTCCACTCAGCTCTCTAAAGAACCTTGTCCATTCCTCCATTTTTATATTCTCATTAATTTCTTGCCTCCTGCCTCTTTCCCTGTTAATTATCTCCCATTCTCTCCCTGCTCTGACCGCTACTTCCACCTCCTGTTCGTATCTCACTCTTTCTAACTCCCTCTTCATCCTCAACAGCCCTTCGTGCTCCCTATGCCTCGTATTATACTCTCTCTTCTCTATTCTTCCATGTCTCCACTCTCTAATACTGTCCCTTAACCTTCTTCTACTCCGCTCACATTCCTCGTCCCACCAGCCTGTATATACTGCTGTCCCCTTTATCTTTTCTCCAACTTCCCGTTTACCCTTATTAATTCTCTCCTTTAGATTCCCTAAAAGCTTGTCTACTCCAACCTCGGTTTCCTCCTCCTTTTCGACTTCCTGCATTCTCTCTTCATACTCTCTTAGTATATTCAAATCCCATTTCCCCATCTTCATTACCCTGTCACTCCTCTTTTTATTTCCACTTCTTCCGAACCTTCTCTCTTTTTCTTCCTCCATCTCTACTATTAACGGAAAGTGATCTGAACCCACCTCTCTACCTACTTTCAATCCTCTTATCTTATTCCTACTTCTTTCTTCCGTTATCACATAATCAATCACCGTTTCACCTTTCTTCACGAACGTGAACTCTCCCTCTTCGTCACCTTTCGTGCACCCATTGCAAATTGACCATCCATTGTCTCCTAACAACCTCAGTAGCTTCTTGCCTTCTTCATCTATTTCCGTATGCCTCGACCTTCTACTAAACTCCTCCCTCTCCTCATCCCAAACTGCGCCTCTTAACTGTCCTGTCCAAGCGTTCAAATCCCCTCCTATTACCACCAAGTCTTCTCTCCCTCTTTCCATCCATTCCTCCAACACCGACCAGCCTTCTTCCTCTCCTCTTCTCCTATACACCCCTACTACGTACATTCTCTGTTTTCCTAGTACTACCGAACGCACCATGCAGCCCTCTTTCCCTTTATTCTCATCTATCTCCCCTACTTCCTTAATCTCTTTCCTCACTCCCGATATCATTCCTCCTGACCACCTACCCACTTTCTTTTCTTTCTTCGCTCCCTGTATCTCCCATCTGAAACCCTTCGGCAGTTTTTTCTTTATTCCTATCCAATCCTTTTCTCCTATCCATGTCTCACTCATCACAATGATATCCCATTTCTCCAGAGTTTTCCAAAACCCTGTATCCTTCCCTTTCAACCCTGCCACGTTCCAAAACACTATCTTTACTCCTCCTCTTCTTTCTTCTCCTATTCTACCTCCGTTACCTCCCTCCGTTCGCCAGCTCCAAACCCCTGCTCTCCTCCCTCGCTACCCCTTTCCCTGTTCACTCTTCTCCTGATGACATCCGAAACCTTAACTAACTCCCCCCCTTCTTCCTCTACCATCCATTTTTCTCCGTCCATCCAGAAGCCATCTCTGACCATCCTTATCTGCTTCCCCTTCCTGTACTCCTCCCACGCGACCTGTTCTAACCGCCTGCTCATTTTTCTTTCCTTCTCCGTCCTATCCATGTCAATCCAAATTCTCCTTCCTTTCAACATCTTTTTCTTCTCTAAAACCTGCCTTTTTTCCCTTTCACTTCCCAGTTCTACTACCCACACACTTGGTCTATCTCCTTCCCGACCACCAAACCCTCTTAGGTCTTTGATCTCTCCCCCCACTTCCAATTCCTTCAGCAACTTTTCTATCTCCTCTCTTCCCCTTTCCCTTTCCACATTTAACCCCCTAATCGCTATATTATTCCTCTTTTTTCGCTTTTCTTCACCCTCTCTCCACCTCTCCATCTCCTTTATTCTCTCCTCCAGTGTCTTCTCTCCACTCCCTCTCTCACCGCACATATCCTTATCCCCTTTATTCGATTCTACCTTCTCTATCCTTGCTGACATTACTCTTAACTGTTCCCTAACCCCCTCTTCCCTTTCTTTCTGCGTTAACTCCATTTCCGCGACCTTCTTAACCACCTCTTCTTTTTCCTGCTTCCATCTATTCTCCATGTCTATCCACAAACTCTTAATTCCCTTAATCTCCTCTTTTACCTCCCTATAATTACTGTCCCTTTTCTCTTCCCTAGCCTTACACTCCTCCATATCCCTGCAAATCTTCTCCAACTTATCTTTGGTTTCTTTCCTCATTTCCCTTAACAACTCTACTATGCCATCCGAACTTTCCTCTGATTCCCCCCTCTTCCTCTTTTTCTCTTTCCTCTCCTCCACCTCGTCTCTACTCGAATTCCGACTCTCATTTCCTGAGGAATCATAGCTGACATTTAGCCAGGTTTTCAATCCAGCAGGATTCACACCACCTGCTCCGCGCAGCCTATCTCTATTGCTCCGTCTGCCTCGCACTGCCTTACTCAAAGCCTGACTGCCTACCAGCGTAGTATCTAGTGACTCGCACGACTCATCGCTGTCGCCTCCCTCCCACTTATCACCTACTGCCGTCTCACTCTCACTGCCTTCCCCCGTCCTCGCGCCCGCCTCTAGCTTGTCGGACTCAACTTCTATTCCCTTTTCACCCTCCTGCTGCCCTCTCTCGCCTTTCGGCGGCCATCTTACTACCTTCATTTTAAGGTTTTCCCGCCTAACCCCCCCGTTTCTCTAAATTTTTCCTAACCTAAAACCCACTAGCCACCCTTTTCTCTACCCTCAGCCACACACCTCAACAACTTTCCTTATGTTCTTTAACAACACTCGCTCCCTAACAATCACACCTACCTTTTTACCAAAAGCCTTATTAACTCCACACTTTTCACTTCTAAATAAGGTATGGAAGGGGGAAGGGTGGCCGGAGGAGTGGAAGACGGGATGGATAGTACCGATAAGGAAAAAGGGAGAGGGAAAAAAGTTGGAGGATTATAGAGGGATTACACTAATGCCCGTTGGATATAAGGTTTACACGGAAATATTAAGGAAAAGGTTGGAAACAATGGTAGAAAGTCTGGGGTCTGTGCCACATAATCAAACGGGTTTTAGGAGAGGGATGGGAACTATGGATAATATTTATGTAGTAAACTTTATTGCGAACAAAAGGCGAGCGGAAAAAGGTAAATGTGTGGCGCTGTTTGTCGATTTTAAGGCAGCGTTTCCCTCGGTAAATAGAGGCATTTTGTGGAGAGTCATGAAGGAGAGGGGGATAGAGAGAGGGTTGATAGAGAGGATAAAGGAAATTTATACGGACACAAGAGTGAGAGTTAAAATAGGAGAAAGGCTTGGAGAAGAGTTCTGGGTGGGAAGGGGTCTACTACAGGGCTGCCCGTTGAGTCCTCTGCTTTTTAATTTAATGCTTGCGGACTAAGAGGAAAGGTTAGAGAAAAAGGGAAAAGAAGGAGTGGTGTTAGGCAGAAGTAGGCTTTACTCACTGGCGTATGCGGATGACGTGGTCTTATTAGCGGAGGACGAGAAGAGTTTAGAGTGAACGGCAGAGTGGTGGAGGAGGTAGACGAGTTCTGTTACCTGGGATACTGGTTTAGTTATAATGGAAGAGGGGAGCTGAATGTGAGCAAAAGAATTGAGAGAGCAGGCAAGATCATGGGACAGGTATGGGGGATTGGTAAGAGAAGATTTAGGAATGACTGGTGGAGAAGATTGTGGCTGTTTGATATGTTGGTTTGGTCGGTAATGTGTTACGGGGTAGAGATCTGGGGCTGGGCGGAGAGGAAAAGAGTGGAAAGTATGCAGGAAAGGTTCCTGAGGTGGACCATGGGGGTGAGTAATAGATGTCCAGGATATATCTCAAGAGAGGAAGTTGGAAGGGAAAAGATGATAGTTAGGCAAAGGAAGAGAGCGTGGGGGTTGGAGGAGAAGTTTGAAAGGGGAGAGGGAAGTAGAATAGCGCAAAGATGTTGGAGGCTGATAAAAGATAGAGAAGAAAGAGGTAGTAAGGAAATGTCAAGGTGGGAAGTAGAGAGGAAAGAGGCAAGGAAGGAGATGACAGGAGAAGGTTTGCAGACTTGGGGGGAAATAGAAAGGGCGATGATAGAGAAGGATAGAGAAGACACGTGTAAAAAGATAGTGGAGTCAAGATACAATAAATGGTATCAGAGAATAAAAGAGGAGGGGGAGCCAAGTTATTTAAGGAATCTGAGGAAGGAGAAGAAATGGGGAAGAGTGTTAAAGTTTAGAATGGGGGAAGGAGTGATGGAGAGTAGGTATTGGATGGAGGAGGATCAAAAGCTATGTAGGGTATGTGGTTATGAGTTGGAAGACTGGGAACACGTGTTGGACAGATGTGAAGGAAATGATGAGGAAGGGAAGAGTGTATGGGAGAGAGTTATGTGGATTCTAGATGGAAATGGGCATGGAGTGAAGTGGATGAACAGGGTGGAAAAAAGAAGAGAGAGAGTGTGTGCGGAGGGAGAGAGGGAAAAGAATCACGGGAGAGTCAAAGACAGCTAATTTAATGTAAATGTAAAGTCGTAATAGATGAGAAAGAGAGGTAAGAGGAAACGGAAGACCGGCACTGGCGAGGTTTAGATAGTAGAAATTGTAAATATGTAAATAGTAGATATAAGTTAAATAGTTGTAATTAAGATTAAGTGCGTTGTAAGTAGGTTAAGAAAGAATGTAAGTCTCGAACCTGTAAAAAGGAAAGTAAATAAATGTAAGTAAATGTAATATTAAAGAAAATAATTGAAAATTGAAAAGTGGAGTTTATATTTGAAAAAAATAACTGAGAATTGAAGAGATTAATAGATTAAAAAAGACAACTGAAAAATTAATTAATAAATTTAAACAAGAAATATTAAATTTAAAGAAAATAATTACAAATTAAAAAATTTGGAAAATTATAAGAATAATTGTTGAAAATAATTGAACATTTAACAACTGAATTGAAAAATTGGAAAAAAAATTAAAATTGAAAAAAAAGAAATAAAAATTGAAGAATGGAATTAAAAATTACAGACAATAAATGAACAAATGTATTTAAAATTAAAAAAAAGTAATGATACGAAAAAGAATAATAGAAAAAAGGCGATAATTTTTTTAATATTAAAGAGAGTAATTGAAAATTGAAACATGGAATTTAAATATGAGGAAAATAACTGAGAATTGAAGAGAATAGTTCTAGAATTGAATAATTGAATTGAAAATTTAAAACAACTTTTTTGAGTGAAAAAAATAATTTAAATGATCCGAGAATTATTGAATATTAAGGAATTAATTAATAATCTATAAAAATAATTGAAAATTAAAGAAAATATTTAATAATTGTAGAAAATAATTAAAATTTTAAGAAATAAATTGAAAATTAAATAATTAAGTGGAAATTTCAAGAAAATAATTGATAATTAAAAGAAAAATTTCAATATAGCGAAAATAATTAACTATTAAAAAAAATAATTAACAATTGAAAGAATGAGAATAATCGGAATTTAAACAAATTTTGTTTCAAATTAATGAATATTCATAAAATTGAAGGAAAATTTAAGAAAAAATTGTAAAAAATAATTGAAAATTAAAGAACTAAATTGAAGATTAAAGAATTAAATTGAAAGAAAATAATTGATAATGGAGAAAATGCGAGAATTATTGAGTATTAAGGAATTAATTGAGAAACGAAAAATAAAATTGTAAATTGCAAAAAATAATTAAAAATTAAAGAAATACATTGAAGATTAAATAATTAAATTGGAAATTAAAGAATTAAATAGAGATTTCAATAAAATAATTGATAATTAAAAGAAAAATTACAATACGACGAAAATAATTAACTATTAAAAAAAAATAATTAACAATTGAAAAAAAAATTGAAAAATGATGAGAATCATAATCAGCATTTGAACAAAAATTTTTTTAATTAATGAATATTCATAAAATTGAAGGAGAATAATAAATTGTCAATCGAAAACTTATGGAAATAATAGAATAAATTGTAGAAAAGAAATGAAAATTGAAAAAATCAATTGGAAATTGAAGAATTGTATTGAGACTTCAAGAAAATAATTAATAATTGAAAAACGCAGAATGTAATTAAAAATTGCAGAAAATAATTAAAAATGAAAGAACTAAATTGAAGATTAAATAATTAAATTGAAGATTAAAGATTTAAATTAAAATTTTAAAAATATAGTTGATAATAATTGAAAGAAAAATTAAAAAATGACTAAAGTAATTAAACATTTAAGAAAATAATTGACAATTGAAAGAAAAAATTGAAAAGTGTCGACAATAATAGTTCTGGATGAGGAAACATTTATTTCTAAAATTTGGGAATAGATACACTGATTTGTATTAATTTTAATGAAAAGGTTAAATTTTGCTATTAAATTACAAAATTTTTTAATGATATCTCGTTGTCGACATTTCAAATTTCATGTGATAATCATTGCACATTTTTTTTTAAATTTGGTCAGTTTATGAAGTTCAAGCTGATTAAACTTGTGCTTGATTAATATTAGAATAAATTGAAATTAAAATCAATCAAAATAGATAATTAAAGAATTTTTTTGATAGGTTTGTGTTATAAATATTTATATATAAATTGTTACACTTAACAAATATATTCCCGAAGTAAATAAAAAATTTTGTTTTTGTGATTTTCTAATTTCTATCCACAAGATTGGTATAGTTACAGAAAAAAAAAATTTTTCATCTTAAAAAGATTTAATAATTAAATTAATAATTCAATAATTTCAATTATTAAATTTCTTTTTAAGAAAAAAATATTTACCCCTGAGGGATTCGAACACGAAATCTACACAGTCAAAAGTCAGCTCTGTTTTTACTAATTAAGCTACGCTTATTTCATTTTGGAAGTTATTTGACTCTTTTTTTATATGCCCAGAACATTTACTTTTTTTATTACTTCCTTTTTGGTTTTGTTTTTTTCAAAGACCAGTCAATCTTTCATCGTCCCTTTTTTTGTTAAATTATTTCCATTTTTTTACGATTGCAGTTAGAATATAATGATTAAAATCGTGATCATTGAATTATTAGATTTTGAAAGGAAATTTATTCAAGATTAAACACAAGCTGATTTTGATAGCAGTCTATTTGCATCAGTTTGATTGTCTAGTTTCAACTAACTGTGAAAGCCCATATCTACTAAAGCGATTTGGTCACTGAAGAGACCCTAATGAAAGTCATTTAACCATTGAAACTAGAGAATATCAAATCTCAGGTTACTACTGGCTTCTAGTATGTATCATAAACCTTATAAAGTTAGTAAATGATATAATTTGCTTTTAAATGGATTAAAAATGATGCTGTCATATTGAAACGAATTAAGAATTCATCTCTTGGAATCTAAATTAAGGGCATGTGATGGAGTATGACGTCACTGGTATAGGCAAAATTTGTCCGTAACTTTTCTCTTAAAATATTAAATATTTTGTCATGAAACTTGGTAGAATTACTTAAAATGACATTAGGAAGGTCTCTCAGGCCCGAGTTTGTTTTAATTTTGGCCCAAAATTAATTTTGGGAACTTTTCGAAAAATTGCAATATTTTTTAAAAATCAATTTTGAGCTAAAATTTAAACAAACTCGGGTCTGAGAGACCTTTTTAATGACATTTTAAGTAATTCTACCAAGTTTCATGACAAAATATTCAATATTTTAAGAGAAAAGTTACGGACAAATTTTGCCTATACAAGTGACGTCATACTCCATCACATGCCCTTAACCAAAAATTGTCACTCGGAATTCAAATAAATTACAAATTAACACTGACAATTATTATAATTTATCACTTCGAATTATTTAGATCATTGTTTGGGATTATTTGAATTATTAAAAATTATTGGATTGAATTCTTACTATTTTTTATTTTATTTTTCTAGTTTAGGCATTAACAATAGAAATTCCATTTAAATTGTTTTTACTTCTCTTTAAACAAAAGTCTTTTCATTCTTTTTTTTCGTAAACTATACACTTTCTGAATGCATTGAAAGTAAAGATAAAAATAATATATTTAAGACAGAGATAAAACAGAAACTGAAAAAATAACGTAGGAGTGAAAATAAATTTAAACAGGAATGCAATAAATTCACTTGATTTAATTTATTTTATGAGAAGTCATAGATTAACCTAATCTATGCAAACCTCGAAAAATAAAACCTGTTTTATAATGTCGTTGGCATTACAAATCTTAAATAATAATGTGGGATTTATTTCATAATCTTTGTTTTAAAGAAATATATATTTTTAAAAATCAGTTTGCAACCTCCATTTGAATTTAAAATTCTTTTCGTTTCATTTTCAAGTTACATTCATTTTCAAACAATCAAGGATCTCAAAAGCAATTAAATTGATCGATTTCTGTAACAAAGAACTCGTATTATATTAATTGAACTCAACCGAACTAGATCAGTTCATTCAAGATTGTAAAACTGTTTTCTGTGAATGTGGTAACTTGTAAAATTTCTTTCAATTTATAAACTTATTTTTCAATTTTTAATTTATTTTATTTAGTTAATTTCCATTCTGTTTTATTTTAATTTCACCAATTTCTCAAGTTCCAAACAAATTTTAATGTCTAAAAGTAATTATTGCATTTTTATGACTACATCAAAGATGTAAATTTCTCACTTGAAAATTAATTTTATGAAACACTGAATGTCAATTATGAAAGAAAGGTTTGATCATTCTCAAGGTGAGAATTTTTTAAAGATAAAACTGTCTTTTATATGTTTATTTTTCATTTCTAGTTTGTTTTCATAAATACAAAATTACCAAATAAATAAATTAAGAAAATAATTTAAATATTCTTAAGGAGAGCTAGATGGAAAAAAACACTTGTAATTAAAATAAAAAAAAAGTCATTTTTCATCATAACTCTAAGATTATATGAAACTGAAGACTGAGATGTTACATCCTACTTATCGAAAAAAGCTTTTCCTTTGAAGAAAATACTGGATGGCTGACAATTGTTCGCGTTTATGCTAAAATCTGTGCCGTGACCTTAATTATTCCCCGCTGAAGGAAAAACTGCATTAAGAAAGAAAAAACCGTATTTCTTCAGAATTTTAGATAGAAAGTTACTTTTTCTTACTTTTTAATGCTACTTTATATTTACTTTTTAAATTGAGAATTATTAGTATTCCAAATTCATCGAAATTTCCAATATTTTATAACTTGAAGCAAACACGAGAAAAAGTTTTTCTTATCACATAATAATCATTAAAATTATTTTAGTGATTCTCTTTAAACTTTAAATCAGTAAAGTTACATGTCAAAAAATAACTAAAAATGTACTTATCTTCTGTTAACTCTAATTACATTAATTAAAATTGTCTAGTAAAAAATTAATTAAAATCTAATATCAATTTTTTGTTTTTATGTTGATTCTAAATTACTCGTTTCAAATATTGAAAAATGGAGAACGAGATATTTTCAAGTGCCAGGCACTGAACTTTTATAGCTTCACTGCATTCAATTGATCGACCTTTCGACTTTTCTATTCGCATTTTATATAACCATCAAACATTTAAAAGAGAGCTTTTAAAGTATCATAAAGTACTTTTTCTAAAAATCTTGTTAAATTTGTTATATATATTCTATTCCTGGACTTTGTTTTTTACCATTTTCAATTCAGCAATTTTTCCAGTTCAGCTGCGCTTTTGAACCCTCCTTAACTCATTGGCTGATTAGAATTTTAGAGCACGATGGAATCTTTTTTAATTTCGGGTAAATAAATTTGTCGTTGACTTCATTAAGGAAGTAATGAACTCATTTCTAGAAGGCTTTTGAGACGGAAGTCAAATCTAAATTTTCTCCTATATAGCACGGTGATAACATTTCCGCTGAGTTATCAATTTTCTCGCAATCGATTTTAATTAATCCAATCTAATCGAATTTCTCATACTCGGCAATATCCAAGTCGTCCCGGCTCGATTCGAGAGATCAGTGAAAAAAAAATTTTATTTTCCACACTGCTGAAAATAGCGCGAAATAAATAAAAAATGTTATTTTTATTCTGAAAGACAATTTTATTTTGTTTAGTGTCACCATAGATCGGAATTTTTTGAATTGGGAATTTCCCTTTACATGGGAACTTTTTTTTTAAATTTGATATATAAAATCCTCAAAATCCACTTAAAACTTGAATATAGGAAATCACATCTTGAAAAGTCATTAAAAAAATAATCCGTAATTTATTTCTCAAATTGTTAATATTAACTATTTTTTATAGAATTATAAACAACTCACATAAATGCAAAAAACATTACCTTTTTTTCAATTACTAAATAATAGTTTCTTTACGATTTTTCAACAAAATTGTTACATATTGTCAGGTTATGAATGTTTTCAAATATATTTATATATTTTTCATTTGTTTAAACAATTTATTATTGTTAATTTGTAGCTACATATTATCCAAATAAACCTAGCTATGTTGTAGTTTTTTTGAATCTGTTATTTTTTTAATATTTAAAACAATAATTCAGTAAAATTAACCAGAACAACCATTTGCAATTGATTAAACAAATTATTGTTAATAATTATTAATTCTTTACAAATGCACCTAGAAAGACACAATTTTTTCTTAATTTTACAAATTAATGCGCTCTGGTTAGAAAAATAAAAATTACAGACTGTAAATTATTATTTATTAATTGTTGACATAATTTTTTAATTTTGTTAATTTATAACTTTTATCTTTAAATAGTAAGTTGTTGTTTTTTTACCTTACCAACTTTTTAGACTCAAAGCAATAAGATATTTTTAGATAAATTAACCACAACCACCATTTAAATTTTTTTTTTTAACAAATTTAAAAAGTTGGTAATAATTGTTAATAATTGTTTATTCTTTACAAATACACCTAGAAAGACACAAAGTTTTTTCTAATTTTAAAAATTAATGGGCTTTGTTTAAAATTAAGAAATACTGACTGAATAATTATTTTAAATATTTTAAATCAATAATTGTTGTTATTTATTAACATTTCTTAGAAATGTCCCTTAATTTATAAGCTAAAACTTTTTGAATTTTCTCGTAATTTTGACTAGAACATACAAAGTAAACGTTCTTTCTACAAAATTTGATTTTCCAATAAATTTATCTTTTTTTATAAAAAATCATCTACATAAATAAATTAAACTAAAATATCATTTTTGTAACAAAAAAATTGAGTTATTTGGCAAACTAAAGTTTATTATTATGGAAATTTTGTTTTGCAATAAATATCCCTTTTTTATAAACAATTTATATAAACAAATGCTCTATTTGGACATTTATATAAGCTGAAACATTTTGCATTTTCTGGTAATTTTGACGAGATTATACAAAGTAGATACAAATTCTTTCAGTAAGAATTTCGTTTGCAATTGATTTAGGTTCTTTGAAAAACAATTTTTGTAAACAAAGTAAAATGACATTTGAATAGATAGATTTGTCTAGATACATTCTTAAGTATACTACATTCGTTTGTAGTAATTGTTTAATAAAAAAAAGACTACATTATTTCAAAATAAATTTTTTTTCATAAAAAAGTTCAGTATTCCAAAATATAAGCACAATATATACGATAAGAAATTTTTTCTAACCAAAACTGTCCTTTTACTTTATTTGTTTATAAAAATTGTTTATAAAAAAACGTAAATTTGTTCTAAACGAAATTCTTACTGTAAAAATGTGTATGTTCTACTTTGTATGTTCTAGTCAAAATTATTGTAAATGTACCAGAAAATGCAAAAAAAATTTAACTTATAAATGACCAAATAATGCATTTGTTTATGTAAATTATTTATAACAAAAAGACAAATTTAAAGTTGCATACACTTTTGATAGGAAATTTAATTACCTTTAATTTCATAAAAGTGATATTGAAATCGATTGACTATACTTCCGGCGACAATTGCAATTTAGTGAACTCACTTTTTTTAAAATTCAAAAAATTGAAAGTTGGCTACTATCTCAAAAACTGTTCTACTTTCCTTATATCAGACTTCATATTTGGATTCAGTGGGAAATTTTACATAAGAAATAACAGTCAAATTTTACAGGTCAAAATCATTGTAAATTAGTGATATCTTTGGTTTAAAAAGATACAAAATTTAAAAATTTAAGAAAAACTATAACTTTTTAGGTATTTAAGAATACAATTTATAAATTAACAATAACAAAAATTTTAAACAATTAATAAATAATAAATTTAGAGTCTGTAATTTTTATTTTTCTAACTAGAGCCTATTAATTTGTAAAATTAGAAAAAAGTTGTGACGTTCTAAGTGCATTTGTAAACAATTAACAATTAATAACAATAATTTGTTAAATAGGTATTTTAGTATAAAAGTTATAAATTAACAATAAGAAATTGTTTAAACATTTAGTTAATAATAACTGATAGTTAATCATTTTTATTTTTCTAACCAGAGCACATTAATTTGTAAAAAAAAATTCGTGTCCCTCTATTGGTGCATTTATTAAGAATTATTAATTAATAACAATAATTTGTTTAACAATTGCAAATTGTTGTTGTGGTTAATACTACATTTCGCTAGGTTGAAGTGAATTTTAATTTTTCAACTATTTTCTAAAATCCTTAATTATATTTCGTCGTCTCGTTCTTCTAGATCATATTGTAGTAGTACTCTTTCTGCTAGATCTGGTCACAGTTTTTTAAAGCTTTTTTGAAAAAAAGACTTTTTCGCGCCTATATTCCACGGACATCCGTAGATGGCGCTGCACATTTCCGGCTTGTCATTGTATTTTTCTGTGAGATCTGAAACAGTTTTGGACCTATTGTTTTTTCGTATTATTTAACTTAAATAATAGAATTTCTTCTTCGAAATTTGTCATTCTGTTAGCGATAAGTGAAGTGCAAAAAAGTGAAAAGTGATAAACTCGTTAGACACAAGAATAAAAGCGTGGCGTCAAAAAATGTCATACGTTAGCAAGGTTAGGACGCCTTCCCCAGAATTTACGTCAAGTAGTTCAACGATTCGGAAATATGGAAATCATGAAGAACAATCTCATGACAAGCTATGTCAAAAGGAGTCCGCAAAGATCGGACTCTTTCTCGGTCAAAGATACTCGAGAAGAGATTGAAAGGTTGACAACATCTATTCCAGCCGGAATATTTAACTGAAAAAGTGGGCGAATTTTTTCATGATCAATCTCATGACAAACAATGTCAAAAGGAGTCCGCAAAGATCGGACTCCTTCTCGGTCAAAGATACTCGAGAGGAGATTCAAAAGTGGACAACGTCAACGCCAGTTGGAGTATATAACTTAAAAACTGGGCGCACTTATTAAGATCGCAAAGATCGATCAAGGTGCATAATATCTCAAATTAAATAGAGGGCGCAAAGATCGCCAGACTTTGTTAGGATTTCTTCTGTCTAATTCTAAAATTATGTTAATAAAGATCGCAAAGATCGATCAAATTAGACAGCATATATCAATAATGTAAGTCCAAACGATGGCTTCGTTAGATTGTCTGTTAAATAAATAATAAAAAATTGTATGTAAGTATAAAATATTACATGAATATATAAATTAATAAAAATAAAATAAATAAAAAATCGTCCGATTCAGATTATATTATTGGTCGCAAAGATCGATCCTATAGGAACAGCATTTGACAGAAGTAGAGGGCGCAAAGATCGCTCAATCTTTTCTGGTTCCGTTTATATGTGTTTATAATTTAATTTTTTGATACTACTGTATTAATTCAAAAATTATAATCTATAGTTAAAGTCGTAAAGATTGTTTAAATCGGGAAAAATCTTACAAAAATAGAGGGCGCGAAGATCGCTCAATGTCATCTGGTTCCGATTACATGTATATATTTATAACTTAATTCCTTATATTATTATTGTATTGATTCAAAAAATTACAATTGATAACAAGAATCGCAAAGATCGATTTAATCGGACAACATATCTTAGAAATAGAGGGCGTAAAGATTGCTTAAGTTTGTCTGGTTCTAATTATAATTATGTATTTATAATTTAACTTTTTATATAATTGTATTAATTCAAAAATTATAATTTATAGTATAAGTCGCAAAATTCGATTAAATCGGACAACATTTAATGGAAATAGAGAGCGCAATGATCGCTTTATTTAATCTATTTCAAATTATAATTTACGATCTAACAATCAATCGTAATTTATTGTCAAATATGACAATATTATTAAAATATATATATATATATATATATATATATATATGTATATATATATAAAATAAATAAAAATAAATAAATAAATAAGTAAATATATAAATCAATTAATTTAATTATTAAAATGAGTGGAATTAAATGAAGTAAAATTGTTCAAAATTTCCAAATATTGATTGGAATATAAATATTCATATAACGCTAGTAGTGTTTCTGAAGTGAGTGGTCGTGATGTCCCAAAGTTTTAATAAAATATTTAAAATTTTTCTTAAACATTTTTTCAATAATTTCACATAAATAAAAATAACAGTTAAATTCGGAATTAATCAACTTACATGGATTTCTATTTCTATTTTAATATTATTGCAAAATTAATTTTTATTACATTTTGATTTCTATCAATTATATAAAAAATTGTTTATACTCCCATAATATTTAAAATATTTACTCATTTAAACCCTGTTGTAAATAGTAAAGTCTATAATTTTGTTATTTGACGATTTCCACAAAAATGATTGAAATCAATACATTCTTCATTATGGCTGAAGCAATTTTACGAATATTTCGGAAAGTTTCCAAACAGTTAGCAATACTGCTGAATAAATTGATGTTGCAAAAATATCTAAAGATTGAGGAATATCACCTTAAGATTAAAGAAGAAGATACCTCTTCTTTTGCTTGACAATACTGAAAATGACGTCATTCAGTAAAACATTTCAAATTTCTCGTTGAAAAAATATTGAAAAGTAAACCCACCTTTTACAAGGACTAAAATATTTTAAATGAAAAATAGACAAAAATAGTAAAAGCAGGATTGAACAAAAATGTTCGCAACTAATTATGTTGTAAGTTTGGATGTAACCTCTATAATTAACAATGATAACGCTGCAAAACATAAAAATCCTATAAGCCATGCAACCTGTAAATAATACAACAGAATTCTATCTGCCACACATCATAATGTAGCGGTAATGAGAAAAACATATAATTCTTTAAGTTAATCAAAAGGTAAATACATTAAGGAGTATCTTCCCTTCGATAATATAATAATAGATTCCAACAAAATTAATATTATGGAAATAAAACGTACAAAGTCTCATTAAACTCCAAGCGTTCATTCAATAAATATTCTAATAATAATAATAATAATAATAATATAAATAAAAAAAAAATAAATAAATAAAAAAAAATAAAAATAAATAAAAAAAAAAAAAAAAAAGTTTTTAAATCCACAAGACATTGGGCCAAAAGGACCCACATTTTTTCAATCGTTTAAATCATTAAAACTTTTGAAAAATATGATGAATGATGTAGTTATGTAAAAATAGATAATAGAAAGCAAAGTTTTCTATTTTCAGTGAGTGTTTTCGAAGGTAAAAGCCTGCCATTACGATAAATGACTCGATTTTTAATCATTATTATACAATTTTTATTAATTTATTAAGTTCACTATTGATTTCAAAAGAAAAATAATAATAATAATAATGAACTAATGTGAACATTGCAGTGGTTAATTTCTGTCGACAAAATCTTTAGTTTATAAATCAAATTGACGGCAATGGTTTATTTTTAAATTAAACACATAACATAATTTTACTTATTCTTGTTATTGTCGAATTTAAGGGGAAATTTTCAAAATTTAAATATAAATCTATGGGCTTTGCATCGCCTTCTTTGACTGTCAAAAATTATAAAAATCCATAATGTACCTTCTAAGCATTTATGTCGATTACATATCTGGACGTTATAGGTACTATAATCATAAACAAAACTAAAGTATAATGTCAGTCGAATATTATACGAAAAAAGAAACTCAAAATTTTAGAATTTATTTTGAACAGAGAAAAATGGCCCCTAATCCAAGCACAAAAGCGGTAGTGTCCATAAAACTAGAAAATATTTAACTGAATTACTTTTCGAAAACGAAAAATTTTTAAACGCATTAAGTGTTTTGAATATAAAAACAAGAATAAAATTAGAAAAATTGCATAATTTATAGAAAATTTATGAATTTCTTGATTTTTTTTCCAATTATTAAAATTTTTGTCTATTTTAACATCGATTAATTCGTAACAAGTTTTTACTTTTATGCCTATGTTTATTCTAATTTCTCGTATTCTACGATTAATAAGAAAAATTATTCATGATAAGGCTGAAAGATTTTTAGTTTTCCTTTTATAGCCAAAATAAGTTTGATTTAAATCAATAACATTTAGTCCCTTGGAAAACTATAATTTAGTTTTGTAGGCAAAGAAATCTATTTTTATTTCTTTTTTCCATAGAGATCATTTGGTTTTTTTTAACATTCTTAGCCTAGTATCAGAAAAATTATCTAGGTGGCGTTTCTTGCAGGAAATCAGTTCAATATGCAGTTTATTTTCTGTTTAAAGCCACAATTAAGCAGTATAAAAATCTTTTGCTATTATGATAACAATACTTTAACAGACATAATATTTCAATATATATAAAGCAAGTTTTCCTCAAATGATAGATTTGAAACCAATGTTAATATACATATGGTACCTTACAAATGTATTAGAATTTGTGACGACACTAAAGCCAAATCAAAGTGTTTAATTATAGGATGAAACTCTAATGTAAAATTCATGACATTCATAGCTTTAGTCACCTTTTAATAAGCAATACAAAATTTAACAATTAATAAGATAATGGTAAAAATACAATTTTTCCTTCATGAATTATTCTGCGGACTAGGATCCCAAATAAAATAAGAATGTTCTCTATTGAATAAAATACAGTAAATCCCAGATTATACATAAATATTGTATATATTTATTTGATTATTTCTAATGTAATAGTTTACAAATTTACAAATATTGAAAAATCAAAAATAATACAAATCGCAAAACGACTTTAAACATCTACAATATGATCTAGAAGAACGAGACGACGAAATATAATTAACCGATTAAACGAACTTACCTTAAGTGAAGTTCAATCGAAATTATATGAGTCGTCTCGTTCGAATAGATCACTCCCGCCCTTTATAACGAAAAAATTCGTTTTTTAGTTTTATAAAACCCTTCTTTTTCCAAAGAATACCCCAAATAAACGTTTGCGATTTGTCAAAACATCTTTAAAATAAATGACAAGCCGGAAATGTGCAGCGCCATCTACGGATGTCCGTGGAATATAGGCGCGAAAAAGTCTTTTTTTCAAAAAAGCTTTAAAAAACTGTGACCAGATCTAGCAGAAAGAGTACTACTACAATATGATCTATTCGAACGAGACGACTCATATAATTTCGATTGAACTTCACTTAAGGTAAGTTCGTTTAATCGGTTAATTATTTTAATTGCTTTTAAATTAACTCCCTAAATCTTTTTACTTTCATCAAATTTCAATTATTTTGTTTAGTTTTCTCAATCACTTTTTCAATTTTAATTATTTTTGCCTTGACATTAAATAAATTTAATGATTTATTTTTTAATTTTATATTATTCATCGCGAATTTAAATTTATTTTTTAACTTAAAATTATTTTTGTGCTTTTGCAATTAGTTTATTGAATTTTAAATCATTTTCATAATTTCTGAATTCATTTACTGACCTTTCAAATATATATATATATCTAAATTTTCAATTCTTTTGTTCAATTTTCATTTCTTTTTAATATATTATTGCAATTATTTTCTCTCTCTTTTAATATTTTCATTATTTTTCAATTAATTTCCTAAATTTTTAGTTATTATCTCAAATTTCAATTATTGTTTTTAATTTTCAATTTTTTAAAATATTTTTCAATTATTTCCTTTTACTTAAAAATAAATTCTGTAATTTCATATTATTTTCACCGATTTTAAATTATTTTCATTTTTTTGGCACAATCTGACATTTCAATTATTATTTTCATCAATTTTCGATTAGTTTTGCGATTTTTAAATTATTTTCTTTAGTTAAAATTTTTAAGTAATTTTGTAATTATTTTCCTCTTTTAAACATATAATGTATGATATCTTAGATTATTTTGCTCAAATTTTATTTACTGTTCACATTCTTTCATATTTAAATTATTTTCATCATAAATGTCAATTATTTTTCTCAATCTAAAATTCTTTTCAGCATATTTGAATTATTTTTTTAATTTTAAATTGATTCTATTATTTATCAATTATTTTCCTCGATTGTTAATTATTATAATTCTCATTGTCTAAAATTATTTTCTAGAATTTTTAAGAATTTTTCTCAAATTTCAATTATTTTCTTCAGTTTTTAATTATTTTCAATTGTTTTCATAATATCCAATTTTTTTTTATTAATTATCGTAAATTTCATTTATTTTTAGCTTCCTTCAATTCTTTTCTGCAATTTTAAGTTATTGTCATTTTTTTCAATTGATTTCTAAGATCTTTCTTATATTTTTCTCAAAGTTAAATTATTTTCTTTTTATTTGAAAAAAATTGTGTAGTTTTTTTCAATTATTTCCCTCAAATGGGATTTATTTTTTACAACTTATCATTTTTTTTATCATATTTCAATGATTTGTTTCAATTTTCAAATAAAAAACTCATTTTTCAATTATTTTTTTCATATTTTAGTATTTTCAGTAGATTTCAATAAATTTCTTAAATTTTCAGTTATTATCTCAAATTTAGATTAATGTCTTCAATTTTTAATTTTTTAAACGGTTTTTCAATTATTTTCTTTTATTTAAAAACAAATTCTGTAATTTTATATTATTTTTTCCGCTTTTTAATTATTTTCATTCTTTTGGCTTAATTTTCAAAAATGCAATTGTTTATCTGAAATTTCATTTATTATTTTCAACAATTTTTGATTATTTCTGCGATTTTTTAATTGTTCTCTTTAATTAAAATTTTTAAGTAATTTTGTAATTATTTTCCTCTTTTAAACATATATTCTATGATTTTTTCAATTATTTTGCTCAAATTTTATTTACTGTTCTCCTTCTTTTATATTTAAATTATTTTTAACATATTTGAATCATTTTTTAAACTATGACTTAATTTTATTATTTTTCAATTATTTTCCTCGATTGTTAATTATTATTCTCATTTTCTAAAATTATTTTCTAAATTTTTTAAGTATTTTTCTAAAATTTCAATTATTTTCATCAAGTTTCGACTATTTTCGCGATTTTCTAATAATTCTCTTTAAGAAAATTTTTAAGTAATTTTGTAAATATTTTGTTTTATTAAACGTATATTCTACGATTTTTAACTGTTTCCCTTAAATTTTATTTACTGTTATCAATTTTTCATATTTAAATTTTTATTTCATCATATTTCAATTTTTTTCTCAATCTTAAATTACGTGCAGCATATTTCAATTTTTTTTTTTTTTTTTTTAAATTCTGAATTAATTTTATCAGTTTTCAATTATTTTTCGCGATTGTTAATTATTTTTCTTTTTTTCTAAAATTATTTTCAAAGATTTATAAGTATTGTTCTTCAATTTCAATTATTTTCTTCATTTTTTAATTATTTTCAAATGATTTCATAATTTCCAATTTTTTAATTAATTTTTGTAATAAATTTCATTTATTTTTAGCTTTCTTCAATTCTTTTCTCCAATTTAAAGTTATTCTCATTTTTTCAATTGATATTCAATTCATATATTTTTCTCAAATTTCAATTTTTTTTAATTAAAAAAAAATTCTGTAATTTTTTCAATTTTCCATTTTTTCCATTTCTTTTATAATTTAAAAAATTGTTAACTATTTATCTGAGATTTCAATTATTTCATTCAATTATAAAATTCTTTATATGATTTTTTATATTATTTTCTTCCATTTTCAGTTACTATCGTTCTTTTTCGTAATTTCCAAAATGTTGTTAATTATTTCTGTTCAATTAGAAATTACTAAGAGTTTAAATTACTCTCTTTAATTTTAAACTATGTTTATCTTGTTTCATTTATTTTCTCTAATTTTTAATTATTTTTTTTTCAATGGACTTCTGAAAGTTTTAAGTATTTTTCTGAAATTTTCTTTAACTTTCCTTTATTTAAAATATATTATATAATTTTCTCAATTATTTTCTCAAATCTGAATTATATTTTTCAATTTTATATTATTTATCTCAATTTTCAATAATATTTTTTCATTTTTTAATTATTTTCTCAAATTTTATATTATTCAATTGTTTTAAATTTATTTTTCAGATTTTTAAGTAATTTTCTCAATTTTAAATTATTTTATTTATTTTTAATATATTCCTGTGAGTTTTTAAATTACTTTCCCCAATTTTTAATTAATTTCTTTTTTTTTTCAATTAATTTGAAAAATCATTAATTATTTTGTTTAATTTTAAATTATTTCTTGCAATTTTTTTAAATCTAAAATTTTCTAAATTTTGTCCTAAAAAAATGTTTTATTAGGGTTAACTGAGGGCCCCTCAGTAAAAAAAAAACTGTCGAAATATTTCTGTTACTCTCGACAGTTTTCTTTGCGTTCAAGATCCAAGTGTCTATTTATGGGATGGTCAAAACAAGATTTATCATTTAACTGGCAATGATTATTATTCGCCACACACTTCCGTGTGAGTAAAATACGCAACACGTTAATAGTAAAACATGACAAAAGAAATCCACTGAGTGAGATCTTATTGTGATTGCAGCAATTTATTCAACAATTAGTCTTTCAATTAATATTTAACGATTGCAAATTGCTCCCGTGTACTTGGTAATCTTAAACGATTACTCATTAATCATATATTTATTAGTTAACAAGTCTAGTCTGATGTTTAAAAAAACGTGTTTTATTAAAAAAAAAAACATGTCTCGTTAAAAAAAAATGTCTCATTTAGCAAAAATATTTCATCTCTCTAAATTAAAATTGATACAATTTAAAAAAAAAAGTTTCTTTTACAAAATTACAAATTATTCTTTATAATAAATGATGGGTATTATTGTACAATATTCAATTTGGCTGGTTGGTTTAATTTAAACGAGCTTCAAAACAAAACAGTGGAAGTTGGCATGAGTTTGTAACACGTGTTTAGACTCGTATGACGAGGCCACAATAATTTCTGAAAAAGAAAATACGATGCGATAATTTCGGAAACTTTATCCGTTGACAGGAACTCGTTCAGTTTCCTCATTTTGCAACGCCGGTGACAACAAACAGCGGAAATTGTCATCGGCAATTTATTCTCACTTCAATTGAAACAATTTTCGACTGGAAGTAAATTTTCAAAACTGGGACAAGCTAATCTTTTTAAAATCATTCGCATGAGACAATTTTATGAATATTTTTTCAATAAATTTGGAAATTATTATCGTATTTTATTCAAATGATGAAAAATGGGACAAAATTTGAAAAGTTATTTAAAAATTAGTTTTATTTATTTATTTCAAAATAATATATGTTCAGGGTGTCTACCGAAACATGCTTTTCAAATTCCCGGTTTTCCCGGATCTAAAATCACATTTTTACCGAATTTCTTTTATGTATGATTAATAGCTATAATATTAAAATAGTAAAAAAATTAAGTGCGTAATATATAAGTTATTAAGGTAAAATTTATCTTTGAAGAAAATAATTGGAAAATGACAAAAATAATTGAAATTTGAAGAAATAAAATGAAAGATGACAACACTAATTAAAAATTAAGTAAATAATTAAAAATTTGAAGAAAAGACTTGGAAAATGACAAAATAATTGAAAAATGGAAAAACAAAATAAAAATTTGATGTCAATACATAATTAAAAAATTGAAGAAAAAAATTGACCATGAAAGAAAATAATTAAATAATTGAAAAATCATAAAATTTATAGAAATTTGAAAAAATACTTGAAAATGATAAAAGTAATTAAAATTAAAAAAAAAATAATTGAGAAATGACAAAAATAATTGAAAATTACAAAAATAATTAAAAAATGGAACAAGTAGTCAAGAAATGACAAAAATAATTGAACCTTGAAAAAAAATGAAAGATGATAAAACTAATTTAAAATTATGTAAAAAATTTATGATTTGAAAAAAAAGATGTAAAAAATGACATAAACAATTGAAATATGGAGAAACAAAATAAAAAATACAAATCAATAATTGAAAAATTAGAGATAAAAATTGACGTCTAAAGAAAATAATTAAATAATGACAAAATTATGCAAAATCCCAAAAAATTTGAAATTTGAAAAGAATACTTGAAAAATGATAAAAATAATTATAATAAAAAATAAAAAGCAATTGACAAATGACAAAAACAATTGAAAGACTTAATGTAAATTAAAGTAAGAAATTAAAGAATCCATGACAATAATTTAAAGATATAAGAAAATAAGTTAAATTTGGAGAAAGTAGGTAATAAAAAAATGTCGAAAATATTGATAATATTTGAGAAATGACTAAATTCATTGAAAATTTTAAAAGCAATTAAAAAATGAGAAAAATAATTATAATAAGAAAAAATAATCGAGAAATAACAAAAAGAACAGAAATTTGAAGAAAATAATTGAGAAATCACAAAAAATTTTAATTTGAAGGTAATATGTGAAAAATAACAAAGATAATAAAAATTTGAGACAAATAATTGAAAAGTGACAAAACTAATTAAAAATTAAGTAAAAAATAAAAAATTTGAAAAAAAGACTTGAAAAATGCTAAAAATAATTAAAATTTGAAAAAAATTGAGAATTGAAATAAAAAAATAAATGATAATTGAAGTAAGAAATTAAAACATTCATGACAATAATTTAAAGATATAATAAAATAAATACAAAATTTGGAGAAAGTAATAAAACAACGTCGAAAATATTGACAATAATTGAGAAATTACTAAATTAATTGAAAGTTTTTAGAAAACAATTAAAAAATGACAAACATAATTTAAAATGGGAAAAAATAGTCTAGAAATAACAAAAAGAACTAAAATTTGGAGAAAATAATTGAGAAATCACAAAAAATTTAAATTTGAAGGTAATATGTGAAAAATAACAAAGATAATAAAAATTTGAGACAAATAATTGAAAAGTGACAAAACTAATTAAAAATTAAGTAAAAAATAAAAAATTTGAAAAAAAGACTTGAAAAATGCTAAAAATAATTAAAATTTGAAAAAATTGAGAATTGAAATAAAAAAATAAATGATATTTGAAGTAAGAAATTAAAACATTCATGACAATAATTTAAAGATATAAGAAAATAAATACAAAATTTGGAGGAAGTAATAAAACAACGTCGAAAATATTGAGAATAATTGAGAAATGACTAAATTATTTGAAAATTTTAAAAGCAATTAAAAAATGAGAAAAATAATTATAATAGGAAAAAATAGTCGAGAAGTGACAAAAATAATTGAAATTTGAAGAAAATAAATTGAGAAATTACAAAAAATTAAAATTTTAAATTTAAAAAAAAAATTGTTAATTCGTGTAAAGTATTTAAAAATTATTGATACATAATAATAAAATTATTGAAGAAAATTTCTGAAATTTGAAGAAAAAAATTGCAAACTGTAATAAATTGAGAAATTGATGACCATAAAAAAAAGATTGAAAATAATTATTGAAATTTGATAAAAATAATTTTTAAATGTTAAAACTAATAGAAATATGCAGAAAATAATTGAAAAATGATAAAAGTAATTAAAATTTGATGGAAAAATTGAAAAACGACGAAAGTAATTGACAACACTGTTTTAAAAATTACAAATTTGTAGACATTAATTAAAAAATCAAAAAAAAAAATAATTAAAATTAGAGGAAACTAATTCAGGGTGGCTACAAGATTCAGTTTATCAATTTCCCTGTCATTTCCCTGACATTTTACTGACATTACAACAAAATTCCCTGACAAAAATTTTTTTATTCAGAGCAAAGACAAAAATCTGCCAACAACTCAAAAATAAACCAATTTTAATATTAATTTTTTAAAAATACTCACAAATGTTTATACTACAACGCTTAAGTTGATACTAAAAAATCAAGCCTTTTAATATTAAGTAAACAAAATGTTAATAACTTTATACAATATAAACAATCATTTTTTTAGAGTGATTTCAAGGTATTTCAATATAATCACTTCAAAATTTTTCATTACATACTTAGAATTCGTTTCTTGTGTAAAATTAATTCGTCACTATTGGCCTAGAGTCCTAATACAATTTAGAATGTTTACAAACAATTTTTAGATTGTCTAAACAATAGTTAAGCTTCAGTTAGTTTAGTAGTTAAGCATTATTGTACAAACATTAATAAGTATTAAAAAAAAAAAAAAAAAAAAAAATCGATTCATTTTTGACTTTGTCTAAAGATTTTTGTCAAAAAAAATAGTAACTTTGACGGCACTATGGTCCGTCTCAATTTTTTTATTTTCCCTGACAAAAAACTTTTTTCCTTGTCATATCCCTGACTTTACTGACACAAAATTTTTTTCCTGTCATTTCCCTGACTTTACTGACTTTACTGACACGTGGCCACCCTGTAATTAAACAATGTCAAAATTTATTGAAATTTGAAGAAAATAATTGTATATAATAATAATAAATAATCATTATTTTACTAAGAAAGTGAGAGAAGTGATTTTTTTTAAAGTGAGTAATAGTGAGTAATTTTACAAAAAATGAATAAAAATGAGAAAAGTAAGTCACTGGCAGCCCTGAAAATGCTCAAATTCGCTTGAAACTTGTTACACTTTTACTATTTTGAAAATCTAACTTCAGATTAGTAACCAGGAACATGGATTACCACCGAGTAACAAGTTTGAAGTGAATTTGAGCAATTTTGCAAAATATGTCTGCCATATTGGATCCACCATTTTGAATTTTGAAAAATTGGTAAATCTGACATCGTTTTCACAATCAGAGACTTCGAAAACGAGTAATAAATTTCAAGCGAATTTGAAGAATTATGAAAACGAATTAGCTGAAATTTTTAGAAATTCCCGAATATAATTTTTTTTCCCGGCAAATTCCCGGTTTTCTCGGAATTCCCGGTGAATAGACACCCTGTATGTTTCAAGAATGATCCATTAAAGGATCAATAATGCTCCATATAGGATTATTTAAAATATTCTAGAAAAAGCTCCTCTTAAATATCATTTCATTTAAAATTCCGAGTTCGACTGGAATCGATTTCCATCTTAGACGAATGCAATGTTAATTTGGAGAGAGGCTCCTTCAGATTTAGGATTCTATTGATTTGAATAATTTGCTCCTATTGCGCACATGCATTTACGCACTTAGGTTGTTTGTCCGCATGAAGTAGCCATTAAAGTTGAAAACCATTTCATTTTCTGAATTCGTTCGTTAAAATCAGCTTGTGTATTCACTTGAAAATGATTGCACGTGTAAAATGGTATAAAGTGCTTCCAGAGATACACTACACGAAGAAAAGTGGGAGGTTGGCAATGTTTGCTATTTACTCATCCTTTATGTGTTAAATTGTAATTGTTACGTAAATAGAGAAGATTTAGTGTACAAACGTTTATATCGAATTAAATTTCTTGGATTAATTGAAAACTATTCTAATCTCTGACTAGTTTTGGGGGGAAAAAAGATTCGTGATAAATTTTGAAATTTTGGTTTTATCAAGCTAGGGCAAATTTTTCTTATCGTGATATACATTATTAAAGACTTCGCAGGCGTTCCCTATTTTGCTTATAAAAGTTCCCTATATCTACCATTTTCTCCTAATATCCCCTATTTTTCAAAAAAAAAAAAAAAAAAGTTATTTAAAAAGTTATCTACACTGAAACACTTTAGTTAATGATTTTTACTATCAGGTTTCTAATCTGGGATGTGTAAAACGAAAATTTTTCCCAGCGAAGATAGTAAATTTTCAATGCACGAAAGGAAATTTTTTCTAAAAAAATTGTAAATATTCCTATCCTGAATTGGAACTTTACTATCTTTGCTGGGAAAAAAATTCTTTTTGCACGTTTATCTCAGATTAATAGTTTTTATAGTAAAAATTAATGGATATACTGGGATTTTGTAAAAAGATTAGAAAATTTTTTTATTTTCATGACCAGATTAGTAATTCTTTGTATAATTTAAATAAATCGCAAACTCCAGTTGAATCAAACTTTAATTTTTTTAAACTTTTAAATTACAATTATTTCAAAATTCATGTATATCTGAAGTTTCAAATGTCCGTACGAACGAAATTAAAAAAATATTTTTTTTAAACTTATTTTTCAGGGGGTGCTTTCATCCTTTAGAAATACAAAATTAATAATATTTTATACCTAAAACATTTTTTAAAGTATTTTAAAAGATATTGCGTCGGCAATAATTATATATATTTTTTAATTTATATTTTATTTAATTAATTTTAATTTTTAATTTACCAAAACTTTAGGTACATTCAAAACTCAAGAGTTGAAAATTAATTATTCTATGTTTCATTTTGATTAAATTTTCTTTATTATACATATTTTCCTTCCTTGACAATTTTCTTTTATCATTCTTTGATTTTTTAATGAATTTTTCTAATATAATAATCATTGTTTCCATTTCTTTCAAGTTTAAAAGAACTATCATTTTTTCGAAAAACTATCTCTCTAAATCTGAATTAGTAGTTTTCTACTAAGAATTAGTAGAAAACTACTATGAATTAGTCAAATTCATGGCTCATTTTTCTCTAATTCGTATAGTAGAAAACTACTAATTCTTAGTAGAAAACTACTAATTGAAATAGTGAAACTTTACTTTTAAAAAAAGTAGATTTTTTTACTAATTTAACTAGTAGTTTTCTACTACAAAATTAGTAGTTCTCTACTAAGAATTAATAAAATTCTTACTATTTTAATAATAGTTTACTTTTCGTTAATTCATTAGTAGAAAACCACTAATTCAGATTTAGAGAGTAAATTTTTTCCTTATTATTTTTTATTCTTCAAAAAGTTTTTTTAGTATTTTGTTTTTTTTTCGGTATTTTTATTTTCTTCTGCTTGTAATTTTTTTTGTGTTATAGATTTTCTTCTTTTTACGCAAACTATTTTACACTCAAAAAAAAATTTGTTTGTGACAACCAAACTTCAGTTAAAGAAACAAATTTTGGTTAAAACAACCAAATTTTGGTTAAATCAACAAAACAATTCTATTGTTTCAACCAAAATTTGGTTGTTTCAAAAAAAATTTATTTCTTTAACTGAAGTTTGGTTGTCGCAAACAAATTTTTTTCTGAGTGTAGTTTATTTTACTTAATTTTGTTTTTATAACTTTGCGAAAAATTTATTTATTTTCGCATTGATTTTTTTATCTATTTTTGATATTTTAAAGTAGCGGGAGAGCATAAATTGTTTATCATTTATCTGGTTATTTTCTCGTTTTTCTTTTTTAAAATTTAAATTTTTTTACATTTTGTGTATTTTTGCTCAAATTTATTCACTCTTTGATATAATTTCTAGATTTTATAACTGTGTAACAGTATTTATTTTTAAAACTGTTTTAAAAATAAAATCTAATGCTTGAAAAGTTTTTTTCTTTTATTTCGTTAAGTTATTTACACATTCATTTTAAATTTTCTTCATTTTGTGAATAATTTCCTAAACTTTTTCATTTTTAAAGAATTCTCATTTCTTTTATATAATTTTTATTAATCTTTTTACATTTTCTTATTTTATTCGTACTGTTTTTTAAGTTTATTTTCCATTGTATTTATATTTTTTAATACTTTTTATTATATTTTCATTGTTTGTGATACTTTTTTTAAAAAATTTTCTCCATTTTTCAATGTAAATCAGTTATTTTTAACTGATTCAAATTAAGCGAGCATGCTCTTTTTTATAAATAAAATACTTTTTATCCTACAAGTTAATAAGTCAATAATATCAGAAGAACTTTTTTAAAATTTGGACTACAAAATGTTTGGTCCTGAAAATCAATTACGGGTATATAAATTATTTATGTTTATTTATAAACATTTTAAAGTAACCTAAAAGTTCCCTATTTTTAAGTATTCAGTCCCCTATTTCGCCTAAAATATTGTTCATTGTCACTGTGAAGCCTGTCATTAGAAAGAATTTGTTTTTTATTTGGAGTTGTAAGGTTTTTAAAGATATTAGTTCATAATATAGAAACAAGTTGAAATCTAGGTTCTAGTTAAATTTACACCTTCTTAGAAAATAAAATTTTAATATTACAAGGTTTTATGAGTCTATTATGAAGTCATAACAAATCCGATTTGTTGTTGCAGCGAAGTTTTTATCGTCTTAACAATTTAGGATTATTGTACTAAACTAATAAAGTCAAAATTATAAAAATTTCTATAATTTCTTTGGGGGAAAAAAATATATTTCTTAATTTGGCAAAAATTTACAAATTTTCCAATATTTCCTCAAAATCGTGCATTTGCTTTATTTAAACAGTTTTCAAGTAATTTTCTTCAACTCTAAAATCTAGTTCCAAATATGCTATAAAAATAAAAGAAATATTTTGTTCTTAAATCTCCAAGAAAATAATGTCACACAAAATTTTCACAAAGCAAATCTCGATGCTGATTTTCTATATTCAATTCAGAGTTTTTTTTTTCAAGAATAAAATAATTTTATTTTAATTTTTATCAAAAAAAAAAAAAAAAAAACTCTGATATGAATATACAAAATCAGCAGCAAGATTTGGTTTATAAAAATTCTATTTGAAATAATTATTTACTAGGAGATTTAAGATGTTCCAAAATATTTATTTTATTTTTACAGCATATTTTAAACTATATAGGTATAGATTTTAGAATTGAAGAAAATTAATTGAAAACTGCTTAAATAAAGCAGATGCAAAATTTTGAGGAAATATTGGAAAATTTGTAAATTTATGTAAAATTAAGAAATATATTTTTCCCCCAAAGAATACACAGAAATTTTTATAATTTTCGGTTTTGGTAATCACGAAGTGTAGGTTAGAATTCGACAATATATGTTCTTTAAAAATGATAATAGAGCTTAAGGTTTTTTAATGCCTTTTATATGAGACGTTGTCACTCTTCGTTATTTCCCTTTTTCTAGAAATTACAGGAAAATGCGATCTTAATTATAAATATTACGAATATAAGTTTACTATTTTGACATTTGACAGAAAGTGAGGTTAAGTTTAACTATAATCTTTTTATATTGCTGATTCATTAGGACAGATAAATATTTTAATATTTTAAACTGCTGTTAAGTGATAATTCTGTTTACTTAACAAGACACTTTTTGTTTTTGGATAATCCTATAGAAAATAGCACTATAGTATACACTTTTTTAACATACACAAATGTCGCATTTTCCAGAGTTTTTTGGAAAAAGTAAATATTGTTAAGTTTAATTTTAAACACTGCACATAATTTAAAAGCTTTTAATCAATTATTTAAACTGTTTCTCATGAATAATACATAATAGCGAAACTGTTTTTGAAGTGGAACATACACTACCGGCTACTTATGGGACCACTTACAAAAATGGGATTAAAACATGACCGTCTCAAAATGTTGATAATTCTGTTAAATATTAGTGAAATTAAATTTATCATAGATCATTAGAAAGCTTATAAAATTTGCCGTTAAATGGTCATATTTTAAAGTTTTTTTTAATTAATAGAAACGGAGATTTAATGTGACAAAGACAGGTGAACTTTTCGATTTTTTTTGTGAATTTATATTGTTTAAGTTTCCTAACCTGCATTTTCTAGAAAAGTAATTGGACATTTTTGAAACTGAACTAAATTTAACCTCGAACTATTAGATTTAAAATAATCCAAAGAAAATTAAAATATCTTGAAGGGTTCAAAAGTTATAAGTAAATGTGTATTGAATCGTTGCATTTTTTCGTATCATACATTGAGTAATAACTTTTAAACAAGTCAAGATATATTAATTTTCTTTGGTCCATTTTAAAGCTAATAGTTTAAGGTTTAATTTAGCTTAATTTCAAAATTTTCCAATTACTTTTCTAGAAATTCCAGCCGACCGAACTTGAACAATGAAAATTTACAAAATACGAAAAACTGATCTGTCTTTATCATATTAATAATTTGTTTGATGGCCTGTACTGGTTTGTAATGTTGTTTATTTATTTAAAGTCAATGTTTCGGTTGGGATCCCAACCTTTTTCAAGACTATAAAAAACAATATAAAATTTTAAAATACATAAATCTAAAGATGTTATACATTTTTTTAAGGTGTTTAAATTATAGTTACCTATAATATCGTTGACAAAAACATCAATTATCATATTAAATCTCCGTTTCTATTAATCGAAAAAGCTTTAAGATAGGACCATTTATCGGCAAATTTTATAAGCTTTCCAATGGTCTACAAAAAATTCCATTTCGTTTATATCTGACAAAGTTATCAACATTTTAAGACAGTCATTTTTTAATCCCATTTTTGTAAGTGGTCCCACAATTTTGACCGGTAGTGTATATGTAAGGAGATTCACACTGTATAGATTGAAAGCTTATTTGTTTGAATTATTTTAAATTTCACACTCTACGGATTGAAAGCATGTGCATTTCAATCATTATGGATTGAAAACAGTGCGACTTGTTGCCTATCGACCTTGTCATCTTCACAAGATCATCAGTTCCGAGGACTAAAGTATAGAATAGTAGTCCCTAATAAGAGTTTACAAGAATCAGAAGTTTCGTAAGTTCGTCTAATGTTTCTAAACACCAGAACATTGTTACTCATTATTGCGTATTTCTAAGAAGGTGAAGTTATCTAGAACCTAAATATCAACTTGGAATTGAAAAAAAAAACACATAATACGTACAGCTCAGTAGCAACTTCCATGTTGTTTCCGCGAATCCTGACGAGACGTTCTGAGCTCGTTCACATGGACTGTGACTTCCGGTTGACCGGAAGTGCCGTACGGCGCGCTCTAATGGGGACGTGCGACGAGCTTGAAAAATGGCGGTCGCTGGTGCACACAACGACAAAGACAAAACTGTCAAGTCTCGGTAGCTGGTAGACACAATCAGCCTATCCTATACTGATTGGAGTCGATGGTATCCGTGGCTGTTGGTTTTATCGGCCTGTCAGAAGAGGATGTGTGTTGATGGGGCTCTCAATCTGTGCCACCTTGGGTGGTACGATTAGCTATGGCGATACTCTGATCTCCCCTACGACGATCCCTTCCTGCCGTTTGTTCGTGCGGGGCAATCTTTATAATATCACAAATACCAGTATATACTATGAACCTATCGAAACTAACCAGCTATTGTTTGCGCTCGTTCAAGTTTAGCTTTTCTCGATCCCTTCTAGATGACTTGACGGCACTCCCTATCGTATTCTGCTTGATCGGACTTCTTTCTTAAATTACCACCTTCACCTAATATCTCTATTTCTAGAAATCCTTTCCTTTATAGTGACAGAAATCCTTTTCTATTCCCAGAAATCCTCTTTCCACCAATTTCCTCTTTTCTATTCTCTCTCCATTGGCAGAAATTTGTTCTATTTCCAGAAAAATTTGCTTTCTTCCTTTTCACTGCCGCACGACCTTCAGGATTGATTTTTGTTAAAACTTTTAACTGAATTTAAGAGAGATGCATCCAAAGCAGATGGGATGATGATCTTGGACAGAAAACACTAATATCGAGTTTAGTTATTAATGTGGATTTAGTTTCAGATGTTACAACATTTATCCGATAAATGATTATCAATAGTCCAACTAGAGTGATAATTTGATGACATTAGCAATGTACAAACGAACATCTCTCCTGTCATAAAAGAATAAAAATAACATTAGATTCGTTTGCTTTCAATGTAGTTTCCAGGAGATTCTCGTTTTTTAATACTATTTTGAACGAACTTAGCTTGATGTGCATCACTAACTAATTATTCATCCGATCAGAATTTCTAAACTTGCTTATTTAGCATTGATTGATAAAGTTCAATGTTTGAGTGATTGAAGTACTTTTCATCAAGTGCAGTTTTTTTAGAGAATTTAGTAATTTCTATTCAGTACTTTTTTTAAAAATCAGTAATTTTTTTTAGCTGAATTAACCCATGTTTTATTCTAAACAAGTATAAAACTAGTTTATTATTTTACCTATGTATTAATTTATTTTTTCTTTTCAGTAAATTAACGATATAAGTACGAGTTCCAAGGTATAATAATGAAAAATAAAAATATTCATCAAAAAGAGCGTCACAATATAAAAGAAATGTAATGAAAGGTTCAGTACCTGCTGCAAAATACCGTCGAAAATACCTGGTGGTATTGTTTTTTAACCTACGCAAAAAAAGTGGTTATAAAACAAAGTAGACCAAGCATCAAATTAATAATTAAAAATAGCTTTACAATATAAATAAAATAAAATGAAAAATACTTTTTTTTATATTTCTTTACCTTTTTTTTTTAGTGTAAAAAAATACTTTTCAAGTAGAGGGGGGAGGGAGTCATTGTTATTTAACGCGACAAAAATCTATACAAGAATTAAAATTTTTCTTTCTCAATTTGAATATTATAATTTTTTTTTTTTGTTAAATATTATTTGGAACAGAAAGAACATTGTTTTATATTTTCAAAAGATTAATTTTCTGCATTAATTTCCGATTCAGAGATTATTTGAAAAATTTATTTGTGAAATTTGGTTTTCAATTTAACGAGCATTATGTTTCATTTCCAAAATTGATTTTCATTTGTTTTAAATAATAATGGTATACCATATATCTTTGTGAAATGATTCTGTCTGTCAAATAAAATTGTTTATATTTCTTTCAATAATAATATTAGCAAAATAAAAATCAATTATTCTTAAAAACAATATATAATAATTCTTGCATCAATGAAAGAAACTATTTTTTTAATAATTAGTTAAAAATTTACTGTTAAACATTAAAATAAAATAAATAAATAATAATTTATTAATAGTTTTATGCTTCATTCGGCTTTCAAAGCCCACAAAAAAACTACATATTTAATCAATGAAATTAATTTGAATAAACTAAAATTTTGTTACAATGTAACTTAATGAAAAATTCCAAGTATCTTTTGAAGAATTCTATTGAAAATGATAATAAATTTGCATTTTAAACGAGCCAAATTAATTCTAAAAACCCGTGAGAAATAAGTGACTTTATTGTATAATTACTGCGAGTTTACAATTTCTTTTTTGTCAAGTTAATCGACCATTTTAGACGATTTACAATTAGAAACAATGCTCTCCGTAATTCTGTCTAGTATTTCCAATTTATCTGGAACAAAGTTACTCAAATTACTTCACTTTAATTGTCTTAACGCCTGGGTAAATTAGTTGCTGACGCTAATGGTTTTGTGACCATGGAAAGAATAGAGTCTACGAATATTTTAATAATTTTACGTCATTGAAATTCTGTTTTCACAAAAATAGTCTCATCCTGGGCTCATAAAATGCTAAAATTTGTTATTACTTTTTATTAATTACACGGAAAGAAATTAATCACAAAACTTAATAATTTAATAAATTTAATAATTAAAACTTAATAATTTTAAAACATAAAAGATATATTACTAATATTTTAATCAGATATTAATCTATATTTTGATTTTAAAGATATAGTTGCATTTTACTTTCGTTTTTAAAGATATAGTTCATGCTTGAATCTCTCATTAAATTTCTATAATTAAGATATTAATTTTTTTCTGTGTACTAATTCAAATTAGTGAAATTTCTACTGATTCAATCTTTCAAATAAAACTCTCTCTTTTTATCGGTATTGCTTTGTTTTTTTAAAGTCATTATTGTAAAAAGCATTTTTTCAAATGACATTGTCACATTAAGGGAACGTATCGAATAAGGATCACTTCTTAATTTTTTTTTTATGAGAAGAGTTTTAAAAAAATGAGGTCACAAGAATCGACAAGGCTCTTGCATCGAAGAAAGCGATGATAAAATTGAGAAAAGGAGGTTCCGATAATGGAAGTGCTACGCGACCCTAGAAAACCAAGGAAATTGGAAAAATCACGTATCCGCGGCAACCAGGACGTATTCGTGAGCGTTCAAATGTACGAACATGAGAAGCCCAAGCGTTAAGAAACGATAAGGAATAACACATTTTAATCAAAGGATTCTGCTTCAAAACACGAGATTTTGCAATTTATATAGAAATCTTTCTCTGGCAAATTATTTAAATTTGCTTTTTTTATTTAAATTTGTACAATAATTTTGCATTGTTTGGTAAAATAATGTTCTAAAAGTGATAATAATTAATAGTTTTTGTTAAATGGAAGAAAAGAGAAGAATAATGAAAAATATTGCTTAGTTTCGAAAAATTGTAATACAAACAAAACAAATTATAAATTCAGTTTTTTTGCATTTCATGAATTTTAACAATCAATTTTAAAAAAACCTTGTTTATAGATCTAATATTTTATCACTCTTTTATTATTCCTTTCGTGTTATATATGGTAATTTTTTTTGACAGCAAAAATCATGAAAAATTTGAAGAATAAATTTCGAAACAAAAAGATCAATGACTAGTAATATTCTCCTGGTTGTGAAAGGTCAAGGATTCAAAAGGAAGTCATTTATCTGGAAAATTTTGTTCAGAGGGAATAAAAAGCAAAATCTGCAAGAAAATGTCAAGTGAAAAATTTTATAAATTGCACTTTCAGTGAATTTGGAGTTTGAATAATTTTTGAAATTCATAATTTATGTCTTTAAAAGTATTTGAAGGTTTTCTTCGTAATATAAACATACTAATAAAATGTAAAAATTAATATAATAATGCTAAGAGACAAATAAAATTTAGTTTAAAAAGGCTAACAAATAATACATATTATTGTGTTTTATCATTTATGAATAATTAAAAGATTTTAACAATTTCGAAAAAATCACTTTAAAATCTGGTGTAGTGTGTTTGCAAGATATGGGGACAATTCACGGGTGGGTGATCTTTATATTCACTTGTGTGTACCCAATGTAGATGAAGTTATCATTTGTGTCATCATCAATTTGTTCCATTAATCAAAAGTTTTTGCGACTGTCATCATAATGCGACTGAATTAAAACTTTTTATTAAATTAGCCTTGCATTAATTTATGACAATTTTAATATGTGAATTTACATAGTCATTGTGACTTTTTTTTCTGTAACTATACTTTTAAAAGGAATGTCACTAATTGGTCTGAAAATTATTATTCCATTTGATAACCTATATAATTTTTCTTTTGTCAGTTAGAAATTTATTTTAGGCAATAAATAATTGGATAATAATAAAATGTCATATTAATATAATGTAATTTAAAAAGCTAATCCAGAGATCACAAACTGTTTCCTTTTCACATTTTTTATATTTTGTCAACTTTTTCACCTAGAATTTGACTTTTTTTTTAACATTTCAGTTTTTTAATCCAACTCTTAATTTACGAAAGTTTTAATTAATCTAATTTCAATAAACCTTGTGCTTAATTTGTCAAAATATTTGTTAATTAATTTTCTGATCATCCCAAATTCGGCCAAACTCTAAACGTTGGATATTAATTTTATTTACTTTTTTAACTATTTAAATTTTCAATTTATTCTGTTTTTAATCAATCTCAAATTTAGATTGCAATTTATCAAAATTTCGGTTGATTCGAATTTGTAATCGTTAAAATTTCAATCGCTCCTCAATTTAATTGACTCAAATTTTAATCGGATAATTTCAATTTGATTTGTATGAAAGGGCTTGTCTAATTTAATAAATAAATTAATTTATTATCAATCTAATTAGTCCTAAATTTCAATTTAGGACTTATTGCTAATACAATAATCAAATGAAGACAATATAATAATAATTTACAGAAAAAGTAAGTTAAAATAATTTGAATAAAGAACAAGAATAACTTTTGTCCCCCTTAAGAAAGAGTTAATGACCGTATGATTGAATAATTGTATGCTTTTTTAAAAAATAATAACAGTAAGCCCATGACTCTGTTACATCATTAAACAAATCTAATATTGTCTCGGTTGCAGAATCGTACAATCTTTGTACCGATAATAGCTCATGATAATAATAGTGCCTGTAGTCTTCTATTGCAAACTCTAGGTAGGCGTATTGACTAAAAAAAAGCGCAATATCTGACATATCGTCGACTAGAACTAGTGCTTGCACCAGTTCCAAAGGATTAACGATAAGTAAATAGGTCGCTTTTACTCTCCGGTTTGAGTGGAAAAAGCTTTCATGTATAGTTCACCGCGTGAGCCCATTTTTTCCCCTAATGTCGAATGACAAAACTTTTTCTCTGCCACAAAAAAAAAACGCCACAAGAATAATAGACATTGGCAAGTTTTTCTTTACCGTGACATTTTTTCGTTTTTGCTTTCAAACTTTAAAAACAAGTGTCTCGAAAGTGTTTTAAACTAAGACATTTTGGTGTCTTTATGCAGAACCGGACAAAATGCCTGTGTAAAAGTTTAGAGTAAAAAAAAAATTATTTAATGATATTTTTGGAAAATATAAACCATCATACATTAAAATAAAAACATTTGAGAATTAAATAAGATAATTATTTAAAGAATTTATTTAAGATAACAAAATAATTAATTTGAAATTAATTAATTAATTAATTTGAAAATATCTTGAATGATATTCGGCTTTTTCGATTTGTAAAAAATGAAGTGGCATCAGAAAACGGTGATTCCCAAAGGGAAAATAAAGACTATAAAAAATATATAAAGCTCCTTAAATTGAAATAACTTCTAAAATTGAATTTCTAACACTCTAATAGACTCTAGAAACACTTGCTTGCTTCGAAAAAGCGTGAGTTTTATAAATAAAACCTAAAAGTTGATATTTAATGCTAAATCTGACAGTTTAATCCGCCATGATTTTTTAATCACGTGACTATCGTACTCATACGCATTTTCCGCGCATGCGCATTTAATTTGACTAATCCCGCGCTTATTTAAAATTATGTTTTAAAAATATAGTAAAAATTATTCTTCAATGTACAATTATTATAATTATTATTAATATGAATGCAATAATAAATATAATTAATTTATTAAAACACTGATTTTGATAACAACTTGAAATTTAGTTTTTACGTTTAAATATACATAAGCCAAGATCGTACGTATCTTGTTTAGAAGTTTTATATCAAGAAGGCAAATTACCCAGGCGACTTACCCAAAAATACACGATGTGATTAAATTATTTTTTTTTATTTTTAAAAATTATTTTTATAAATTTAATCAAGGTATTTAGAAAGTTAAATGTTTAAGGATTAATTTTAAAAAAAATTATACACGTCTATGAGATGGGAGTGCATATTTTCTAAAAACTATCTTTAATTTTGGAATCAATTAATTTTTTTGGTGAAAGCGACAATAGATACTATAAAAGTCATAATAATATATATAATTATTTCTAGGTTATATAACAACAGTATATTTATTTTCAATTTTTAAAATTAATTTATATTAAAAAAAAATGAAGTTATTCTTCAACATAACATTATTACTGATATTGTGTAAGTGATTGTCGCAATATAAATAGGACAAAAATAAATAGTATTAAATATTTAAATATATTTTGAGGTTAGGTTATAGACTTTTGTTTGATTCTGTTTTTTTACGAATAAGTTTAATAACAGTTTTACAACTATAGTTTTCAACTACTAAACTATTTTGAACTATTTTTAAGTAACACAAGTTCATATAATTTGATTCAACTATTAATAAAAAAATCAGAATCGTATTAACTGCGCATGCGTATTTGGTATTTAGTACTGCCAACAAAACATTTTAATAAACTCAAACAAAATTTGTATTAATCTCTAATAAATTATTTTTTAATTTCAACTAGTTTTATTGCAATCATAACCGAAATTTGGTGAAGCCAGCAAAAATTTCCAACAAAACCATTTTGTTATGATTACGGTTGTTAATTTTTTCAGTGTGTCTTAAAATGAGACATTTCTTGCGTCTTATATATATACAAAAAAGGCATCAAAATGTCTTAAAATAAGACATTTAGAAGACAGCAGTTTTTGCAGTGATTGGCAATTATTGCGGAACTATTCACTTCCCTATTCCCTGCGCTATAAGAAAACGGATATTGAAGAGAATAAAAAACTGGACATCTCCCCAGATTCTCTCCTAAGCCTTCAAAATTATCTGATAATTTAATTTTCTCCCTTCGCCAATTGTTACTTTGCACTTAACGACTTTTGCTATCGCTTAAGAGGAAACTTTTGTTAGGGTGAATGACAATAGAGCGCAGGAGCCGTGAAATGTGAAAAAAAAACTGGGCAAAAAATTCGATTGAATAACATTTCTCTAAGCGGAAAAAGACCTTTGAATAATAGTTCATTTTTTGTACTAAAGGGACATTAGTTTGAATAATAGCTTTTCTTTTGTTTGTAATAGAAACCTTAGTTTGAATGATACTTTTTTTTTTAAAAGAGAATTTTTGCTACAATAGAACTTTCTTGTAGAAAGCCTTTGTGATAGTCAAGTTTGAGACAAACAAAACAAAGGAATGTTTTTTATTAAAACATATTTTTTGAAAAATATTTTTAATAAATAATTGTGAAATACAAATTTTTTAAATTTACGATACAGAAAATATTCGTTTGAACAATTATTTGTTAAATCAAAAAATTCATTTGAACAATATTGTAGTTTTTTTTTTAGAAATAATGGTTTCTTGTTTGAAACAGGAAAATTTATTCGAACAGTGAATTTTTTGCGAACCGTAAAAATAGTTAAAATAATATTCTTTTAATAGAGGAAACCATTCAAAGGATTTTTTGTAAATGAAAAAATCATTTTTTTCCTGACTTTGTATTGTTGTTCAAAATTCCCTTAAAAATCAATTTCTGATTGATTAAATTTCAACTCCAATTAGTTAATAGGACTAAAACTCAAATTTTTTATTATAATAACAATATTTTTACAAACATAGTCTCTAGATCTGAATTAGTTAAAAATAACTAAAAAAATAGTTAAAATTACTTAATGTAATTTATTTCCATTAATTAGTTTTCTCCGAAAAAGAAACTCGGTTGAATGATATTTTCCTTTGAAACAGAAAAAATTGGTAAACTAACATTTTTGCAGTAAAGAAAACTTTTCAACAAAAAAGTCTTTTGAACAACTTTTCTTCATTGAAAAAAAACTGGGTTAAATTACTTAATCCAAACTGGAAAGTTGACTTGAATATTTAATTTCTAAAATCTAAAATTAGTCTCTAAAATAGTTGAAGTTGGTAATCTAATTAAATTACTTAATTTTTGCACGTTTTTAAAGTTGACGCAAATTTATCTTTGTTTGGAAACTTTTTTAAAATTGCTTAATAGAAGATGTGAAAGAGTTTAATTTTAGAGAAAAGTTATCCCGATTTTAATTAACGTATAATCGAATGCTTTATTGCTTTCTCTATTCACCGATAGCGTTTATTGAACACAAACCAATTTTCACTGGCATTTATTCACTGTAATGTCACTTTTATGAACTACGAGATTTGTTCTCTACTTCATTAAATGATAACGAACCAATTATTTGCAAAATCGAAGTTTTTCACTTTTATAACAGTTATAGAAAGTTTTTATCATTTTCACATTTTAAAAATAATATTTTCGACAAATAATAAAATAATTTAGTATTATCAAGTAAATAGTTGTTTTAACAAAAAAAATGGTAATTTCAGAAAAGTTAATAAAGTTTATAAATAGTGTTTCACTAATTTCCATCCGTTTTTTAGAAACAAAAAACAATAACAAATTTACTGAATTTTTATATTCTCGTCAATTATGCAACGTTGTTAATTACTTTTTATTTACTAAAAAAAGGTTCAAGTGCTTTTATTCGTAAAATACTTTTTCTTTCTTTTTTACAACTTTTATATAATAACAGATAAAGCGTTCAAAACAATTTTTCGTAAAACTTTATTTTCGTTTGTTGAACTTTGCCATTAAAACCAACTTTTAACATAAAAAACTTTAGCCCTTTTTTTAGATTAAAATATTCCAAATCCGACAATTCCGTCATGTGTGAAAATTACGTGTCTGCTCTTTTACGATAACACACATTTTCCTAATAGATAACGTTTTTTTAAAAATAATCACACTTTTTCGAAATTCTAATCCATTCCTGACTTCACGCGTTTTTCATCTTGATAAGTGTTGATTGATGTCGGAAGGCGATAAATTGTTTCCACTATATTACACGCATTTAATAATGAAAACTATCTAATGAAAAATTTTATTTTTCTAATTATAAATTGCCAAATTTTTTGTCTCGAATTTAAAAAAATCCTCTGTCAAAAAAACATAATGTTTCGGAGTATAAAGAAATGTGTTTTTTAAGTTAAAAAAAGATGTCAATTGTCATTTTTCGAATGATTTAAAATAATGTTAAATTTATCTAGGATTTTAGGTTTATTTGATGTGATTACATTAATTTAGTATTATTATTTACATGATACTAAATGTTTTTTGTTTATTTTTATTATTTAAAAATTATCTACCACATTGTTAGAAAGTTCGGCGACAAAAATCTTTGTCATTTGTAAATGTATATTTGGATAATTTTAAAAAATTTGTTAGTTTTTTGTAATCGAAAAATGATAAATAGTATCGTCTCTTTTTAATATATTATATTATTCTTAGTAAACTTTTTTTATGGTTGTTATTAATCCATTGTATTTTATTGTTTTTATTAATCTACATCTTATTATCCTTATTCATCCGATATACTTTTTTTATCCGTTTTCATTTACTTATTCTCGTTAATCCCTTATATTTAACTATTATTCCCACTAATCAATCACATTTTATTAATCTCACTAACCTATTCCATTTTATCATTATTCTCAATCATTTACATTTTTCTATTCTTATCCATTTTTTTCCCCATTTCACTCAGTTTCTACTAAATCATCAAAATTTCCTACTAACAACAACAAAAAATAAAATTTATCATAAAATTGCACTTGATGAAAAATTGATCTTAATTTAGTCACAAGACACTGAAAGTGATGAATAATTATTTAACAAAACAGATCCACGTGTTCAATATATAAATCCACACAAGATTGAGGTTTTCGATCGTCCAAATCATCTGCTTCGGATGTGTTCTCACAATTGCAGGCTTAATCCAATTAAAGAACTTAATTATATCCTCAAGATTCATACCGACTAGAGCCTTATTTATCCCTTGGGCTCCGACATGCGCGCACACTCTTCTACCCACTTGGAATTGTCAATTTCCCGGGACGGAAACAATTTTTTTTTCTCTCCTACTCTCTCTCTCTCTCTCTCTTTCTCAAAACGTGAATTTTTTTTTTCGAGCTGAAAACACCACCGAGAAAATTGCACGACTTGTGCGCTTTATAAACTAAAAAGAAAATGTTTCCCTCGCGCCGGTTTGACGTTTGAAATCGAGAAGATCCTCGCGCGAGCACGCCACGAACACTTGTGGCGTGGAGTAACGCGAGAGTAGAGACCTATAGTCGTCATGGCCGTGCCCATCTTCCAATAGGAGCTTGAAACACAAGAGCAGCGCGAAATCGCGGACTCCACGCAAGATGTGTCTTGGTACTCTTGACAATAGAGAAAATCCCTCAATTCTCGTGATTTTAGGTAATTTGCATCCATTATGTCATTTTCGAGACAATATAGTAGTCAGAAGTAATTTCGTATTGAAATCAGGCTCGGATTGGCCATTCAGGATACCGGGAAAAATCCCGGTGGGCCGACGCCAGGCGGGCCGGTATTTTTGTAGGTCTAATTAATAATTTAATTTATGTAATTAAATTTCATTTAACTTTCAATTACTCTTTTCTATTTTCAATTAATTTTACAACATTCAATCATTTTCGGCTTCTTTCTATGTTCTTTTCAATCACAGAAATTGTAGAATTTCAATTAAATTGTTCAATTCTACAACTATTTTTTACAATTCTTATTTATTATTATCTTTAACTTTCAATTCCATTCTTCAATTTTCAATTCCATTCTTCAGTTTTCAATTATTATTTTTTTCTATATTCAAGAATTCTAGACTTTTTCAATTACTTCTTTCAATTTTTAATTACATTTTTTAAATTTCCATTACATTTCTCAATTTTCAATTACCTCCTTCAATTTTTTCAATCCTCAATAATTCTCAAAAAATTTTATAACTAATCTTTAACTTTTTAAATTATTTTGTTCTCTTGACCGCATTATTTCTTAGTGCTTTACGATATCAAGACGATATCATATTTGAGCAATATTGATATTGATCTCAAAATCTCTTGACCATCCAAAAATGTTCTCGAGTTGATAATATCGACCTAAAATAACTAAAAAATGACGAAAATAATTGACAAATGAAAAAAATTGGAATAATGACAAGATTAATAAATCGACAATTGACAAAAATAATTTAAAAAATTAAAGAACAAATATAATATTTTAAAAAAACAATTGGAAATTAAAAAAGGAAAAAAATTACAGAAATAATAATAATTGAAAAAAATTTTAATTTTAAAAAATTGACCTGGATTGAAATTTGAAGAAATAATCACAAATTGATGAGAAGAAAATAATATTAAAAATTGGCAAAATAATTAAAAAATGAAGAAAATAATTGTGAATTAGACAGAAAAATTGAGGAATTAAGGAGTTAAATTGAGATTTCAAAAAAATTATTGATAATAAATAATTTACAAATTACTATATCAATAAATAAATAAATAGTATAAAAGAGTGAAAAAGCCCAGGATTGGTGAATATTTAAGAAAATAATTGACAATTAAAAACTGAAGAAAACTGTAGAAATAATTATAACAAATAATTGAAAATTGAATGAGATTTCAAAAAGTTAAAGTTGGTTGAAAATCGAAGAAAATAATTTGAAATTAGAAGAAATAGTTGAAAATTGAAAAAAAAATTCAAAATTAAAGAAAATAATAATTGTGAATTTAAGAGGATAGTTGAAAAATTGAATTGAAAGTTCAAGAAAAATATTGTTAATTGAAAAAATCATCGAAAAAAGCCGAGAATTATTAAATATTGAAGAAAATAATTGCCAATTGGAAAAAATTCTAAACATGGCAAGATTATTAAATTAAAAACTGACAGAAATAATTTTAAACAGAAAAAGATAAACATGAAATTAAAAAAAAACTAAAAAAGAAAGAAAATGATAGGAATAGTTCTAGAAACAATTGAAAGTTTAATTGCTTTTTGAAAAATTAAACTTTATTAAAATTTAATGAAAATACTTCCAAATTGAGAGAATAATTGAAAATGAAAAAAAGTATCAATAAAAGACAAGAATTGTGATTGGATACAAATAATTAAAGAATTAAAGAACTGAATTGAAATTTCAAGAAAATGATTAATAATTGAATAGTATGAAAGAAAATAATTGAAAAAAGACGAAAATAAAGGACAATTGCAAAAAATTCGAAAAATTGCAACATTAAAAAGTTTACATTTCAACAGAATTATCTTAAAAGTTAAGAATGTAAATTAAAATTTAGAACAGAAATAACTATGAATAAAAATTGAAAGAAAATTACTGTAGTAATTGTAGAAAATAATTGTAAATTTAATTGGATTATAAAAAATTGAACTGGATTGAAATTCTTGGATAATAATTGCCTATTGAAGGAAACAAGTGAAAATTGAAAAAATAATTGAAAAAAAATCGAGAATTATTTAATATTGACTGAAATAATTAAAAATTCAAGTAAATAATTGAAAACTGAAAAATAATTGAAAAAATGAGAATATTTGAAAACTGAAAAAGTAATTGAAAACTGAAAAAAATAATTGAAAAACCGACAATATTTGAAAATCGAAGAAAATAATTGAAAACTGAAAAAATAATTGAAAAAACGAGAATATTTGAAAACTGAAAAGAATAATTGAAAAAAACCGAAAATATTTGAAAATTGAAGAAAATAGTTGAAAACTGGAAAAACAATTGAAAAAATGAGAATTATTGAATATTGAAGAAAACAATTGAAAATTGATAAAAATATTGAAAGAAGCCGAAAATTATTGAATATTAAAGAGAATATTTGAAAATTGAAAAACATGATTAAAAATTAATTAAAATAATTGTGAATAGAAGAAAATAATTGAGATTTGAAGAAAATAATTGTAAATTAAAGAAAGTAATTGGGTATTCAAATATTGAAAAAATGATTTTCAGGTGAATGAAAGCCGACTTTTTTTATGCTAAAGGGGGCAAAGTAGATAGAAATTCATTCTGAGCAATTATTAAAGCCGGGGAATTCGCTAAAAAACTTTTTATTATATTTATTTAATAAAAATTGTCCATTTCCTAATTGAAGATTAGGGAATGATTTTAAAGGGTTGTTTTTGATGCTGAAGGGGTTAAGGTACACTGAAAAAATTTTGGTACAGTATCCGTCCCATGGAAATATTTCATTATTCTGTTAATTTCAGATTAAATATTTTGCATTGATTTTCAACGTAGTGAAGTTAACTGAATAACGTAATTTTTCATTTGGGACGGATACTGTACTTTAAAGTACAGATGCTGCACCAAAATTTTTTTAGTGTAGATAGGAATACATTCAGAGCAATTTTTAAAGCCAGGAAATTCTCTCAAAATTTTTTTATTATATTTGTTTAATAGAAGTTGTCCATTTTTTGTCCTTTAAAATTGGTTAAAACCAGATTGATGTGTTCATTAAACTAAGAAATTACTGCTGCTTTCGTACAAATGGCAGTAGAGAATGCTACTGTTCAAGAAATTCCAAATAATTAAATTATTGATAAGTTTAAATAAAATAATTTAATAATTTAATATTTTTATATTTTAGTTTTAAATGTTAATAAAAATTTTCAATTATATAGAAAGGGGCCGCTTTGAATATCTTTCCCGGGCCGCTTTTAATTCCCAATCCGGCCCTGATTGAAATAGTCCAAATTGACTATCTAGGGGAGTGGGCCCCAAGTTGGACACCCTTTCGATTTATTGCTGTAGAATCCAAACTAAATAAAATATATTAAAATGTTTTATACTGGATGAAAGTACAATTTATAAGGTAACTTATGGCCAGAGGGATAAAATGTTATTTTGAACATAAACCTATTTTAAAGCATTTTTTCTAATTATCCCGTGTAGAAAAGTTCCCAGTAATTCCCAGTTTGTACTTGGGCGCCAGTTGCCCGTGAGGAAAAAATTCCTGGCAAGCCTGAATCCAGAAGTGGGCCTGATCTGGAACTGCCTGATATGGAAGACCGAGTCTGGTTCAGATCCAGCCCTGATCTGATAGCCAGAATAAAAATTTGGAAACCTTTGGATTAACCTGATCTGGAAGGCCAAATCTGGCCCAGCTCTGGCCCTAATTAGATTTGCCAGAATAAAAATTCGGAAACCCCTGGAATGATCTGATCTGGAAGGCCTAGTCTGGACCAGCTTTGGCCCTGATCAGGTAGGCCAGAAAAAATTATAAAAAATAGGTACAAATTTAACTTTTCTAAGATAAATATAGTTATTAGTTATTTCCCAGAAATACTACAAGGTAAAACAAAATGATTGAGTTTTTAAGGTTATTATATTTTGAATATTTTATTTAACGACTAATCGGACATACAGTAAAAACAATCTTTTTGAAATATGTACGTAGAAAAAATAATTTTGAATATAAAGTTTTTTGAAAAGAAATGTCGAATTTTCCCTAGGATAAAACTAATAAATAAAAATTTAAATTAAGTCTTCAAAAGTTTTAAATGATTTTAACTCAAGTTATAATGGGTCATCTGAATTAGAATGATTTATGTTAATCAGACTTAAATAATTTAGAAGAAAATAGAAATTGCATTTTCTTTATAGTTTAAAATCGTGAAAACTTTATGTTTGTTTAACATCTACCAGGAAACATTAATTTATAAAATTATTAATTAATTTTTATCAAACAAACAAAAAAATTTACATTTTTTTTAATGTAATGCCGAGAAAACGACTTTTTTTACCTTAAAGTCGATCCGATTCCTAGGGTTATCCAAAAAACTTAAAAATGTTTTTATTTTATAACATAACAAATACTAGAAAAACTAGGCAATTTTCAGGAAAAAAACATTACAATTCTGGTCTGAACCAAGTCTAGTGTAGCCAAAAATAAAATTAGGCAAACTAGTCTGGGCCAAGACTAGTTTTGCCAGAACTCGTCTCAGGAAAACTGGTCAGGGCCAGGTCTGGGCCATGTTCAATTTTCCTCACGGGTGGGGCCAACCTGGGCTTCCCAGTTTTTATCAAATACGTAAATTGTTACTAAATAATAGTTTCAATACTAAACTTATCGTCAATCTGACTTTATATATTGCAATTTCCCTTCATTTCAATTTAAAAATTCATGAAATTCGGTCAAAGTGCTCAAAGTTTCCCATGAAAAATGCATGGGGAAAAAAACTTTTTCATAGAATTGATATAAAATCCATGAAAATTAACACTTTTCGATCGGATAAAGCTGTTTCTCCTCAGGAAAGTTTAAAGAATAAGATCCAATAATTTATTTAACAAATTTTTTATTATTAACTATTTTTTAAAGGGCCATAAAAAATCTTCATAAACGAAAAAAAAGTGTAAGATCGTTAAAAAATATTCATTACGACTTTTTACAACATTTTCCACAAAAATTCCCTTTAATTACATAAAAATTAGTTACTAACAATTGGTGCATGTATTTTTTAATTTGTTTAAACAAATTAATATTGTTTATCTGAAAATTTTCTTCTAATAGAGCTAGAGAGTTGTAAATTTTTTCTAATATTGCATCTATTTAAGTTAAGTAAATCCTAATAATAGAAAAAAACTAAAATACAAAAATATAAAAATTGTTTAAAAAAATTAATATTGTTTATTTGCAATTTTTCATCTAATTGAGTTACAGGGTTGTAACTTTTTATTAATTTTGCAATTTTTCAATCTTAGTAAAACCCATTATTAATTGTAAAGTAAAATCAACAATTATAAAAATAGTTTAAACAAATTAATATTGTTAATATCAATACTGTAATACAGTACCCAAACTGTATTTAAGTTTCGAATAAACAATATTAATTTATTTAAAAGAGTTTCATAATTATGGATCTTCGTTTACTATAAGTTTTGGGTGTATATAGGAAAATTTGCAAAATTAAGAAAAAGTTAAACTCTCTAGCTGAATTCGATGAATGATTGCAAATAAACAACATTAGTTTGTTTAACCAATTTTTATAATTGTGGATTTTCGTTTATTATTAATATTCAACTTTGGTATTCTTAAAAAGTTGCAAAATTAAAAGTAAATTTTAAATCTAAAGCTCAATAAGATAAAAAGTTGCAAATAAACAATATTGATTTGTTTAAACAATATTTGTGATTGTGGATTTTCGTTTATTATTAATATTAAGCTTTCATAAGCTTAAAAAGTTGCAATATTTGGAGAAAATTTCAACTCTGCAGCTCAATTAGATGATAAGTTGCAAATAAACAATATTAATTTGTTTAAACAATTTTTAAAATTGTGAATTTTCGTTTATTATTAATATTAAGCTTTCATAGCTTTAAAAAGTTGCAAAATTAAAAGAAAATTTAAAATCTAAAGCTCAATAAGATAAAAAGTTGCAAATAAATAATATTAATTTGTTTAAACAATATTTGTAATCGTGGATTTTCGTTTATTATTAATATTAAGCTTTTATAGGTTTGCAAAGTTGCAAAATTAAGAGAAAGTTTCAACTCTCTAGATCAATTAGATGAAAAATTACAAATAAACAGTATTAATTTGTAAAAACAATTTTTATAATTGTGGAGTTTTGTTTTTTATTAATATTAAGCTTTCATAAGCTTGAAAAATTGCAAAATTAATAAAAAGTTACAACCCTGTAACTCAATTAGATGAAAAGTTGCAAATAAACAATATTAATTTGTTTAAACAATTTTCATAATTGTGGATTTTCGTTTATTATTAGTATTGGGCTTTTATAGGTTTGAAAAGTTGCAAAGTTAAGAAAAAGTTACAACACTCTAGCTCTATTAGATGAAAAGTTGCAAATAAACAATATTAATTTTTTTAAACAATTTTTATATTTTTGTATTTTAGTTTTTTTCTATTATTAGGATTTACTTAACTTAAATAGATGCAATATTAGAAAAAAGTTACAACTTTCTAGCTCTATTAGATGAAAAGTTTCAAATAAACAATATTGATTTGTTTAAATAAATTAAAAAATACATGCAACAAGTGTTATTAACTAATTTTTATATCATTAAAGAAAATCTTGGTGGAAAATATTGTTAAAAGTTGTAATGAATATTTTTTAACGATCTTACATTTTTACGATCTTTTTTAGTGAATTGGCACTAACCGGGTTGAGCATTACAAGCCCACTAATTTCCCAGTGGGAAGACCCAACTGGGGCCCACCTTAAATTTGGGAAACCCATATGGGGCCCAACTGGCGCCCATCCAACTTTTCTACACGGGTTGTTAAAATTTTAGGTCTAAAAAAAAGTGGCAGCAAGATGGACACCTTCTTAAAAGTCTCTGAAAATGGTAGTAAATAAAAAATTAACATCGTGGGACCATCCATCTTGGGACATCTCTCTAAATTTCTCTTGGAGTGAGTTTTCACTCGGCGAAGAGTGAAAATTCAAACTAAGCAAGAAGTGAACACTTACTCTAATTTTGGAGTGAATTTCCATTTGAAATTGAGTGAAAACTCACACAAGATTGCTACGTTTTCAAAATTTCAAAATTCCATGACTTTTTAAAGGTTTGCCAGACCATTTTTCATCAAATTCCATGACCAAATATAAAATAAGTAGCAACATTAACACGCCAGAAACTTTGCATTGTTTGTTATTTGAAACTATAAATTTTTGTAGATGCAATAATTAATGAAAATCACGAGAATAATTAAAAAATTGAAGAAAATATCTAAAAAATGACAAAAATAATGTACAATTGAAAACCAAATTTAAAAATGGCTAGATAATTACACAACCAAATAAAAAAATTGAAAAATCAAAGAATAATTATAAAATTATACAAATATGAGATTCTCGGGGGGGGGGGGGGCAATCGCCCCCACGTAAACCCGCCACTGATTGTAAGAAATAATTGAAAAATGATGAAAATAATTGAAAAATTAAAGAAAATATCTAAAAAGTGACGGATATAATAGACAATTAAAAAAAAAATTCAAAAAATGATTAGATTAATAGACAAATGGAAAAATTAATTAAAAAAATTAAACAAGAAATAGTAAATTAAGAAATTAAGAAAATTGTATGTATAATTATTGGAAATAATTAATAATTTGAAGAATATTTTTAAAAATTAAAAAAAGCGATTAAAAAAGCTAAGAATTATGGAATATAAAAGAAAATAATTAAAAACTGAAGTATGGTATTGAAATTTGAAGAAAACAATAAAAAAAATGAAGAAATAGATTGAAAATTGAAGATTAAGGAATTGAATTAAAATTTTAAAAATATATTTGACAATTGAAAAAAAATTAGAAAAATGTGGAGAATAATCGTCAACAGAAAGTTTTTTTTTCAATTAAAGAATAAAAATAAAATTTAAGAAAGAATAATTGTAAATTGAAAAATTTGTAGTAAATAATTGAAAATTGAGGGAAAAATTAATAGTTGAAAGAAATAATTGCAAAATGACGGGAATAAATGAAAAATTGAAGAAAATATCTGAAAAATGACGAAAATAATAGCCAACTGAAAAAAATAATTGAAAAAATTAAACAAGAAATAGTAAATTAAGAAATTATGAAACAAGAAAAATTAAGAAAATTATAGGAATAAATGATGGAAATAATTACAAATTGACCAACTGGATCGAAAATTGAAAAAACTTGAAAATTAAAAAATGAAATTTAAATTTAAAGAATATATTTAAAAATTATAAAAAGTGATTAAAAAACCTGCGAATTATGGAATATTGGAGAAAATAATTAAAAACTGAAGTATGGTATTGAAATTTGAAGAAACTAATAATAAATGAAGAAATAAATTGAAAATTTAAGAATTAAATTCAAATTTGAAAAAAATAATTGATATTTAAAAACAGATAAGAATTATTGAATATTGAATATAATAATTTAAAATTGAAGACTGCATTTTCAAATTGAAAATAATAATTGAGAAGTGAAGAAAAAGATTAAAAATTAAAGATTTAAATTACAGATTAAGTAATTGAATTAATATTTTGAGAAAATAATTGACAATTGAAAAAAAATTAGAAAACAGTCGAGAATAATGGACAACAGAACTAAATAATTTTAAAAAGTAAAGAATAGATATAAAATTAAAGCAAAATAATTGTAAATTGAAAAATTTGTAGAAAATAATTGAAAATTGCTGAAAAAATTAATAGTTTAATAAAATAATTGCAAAACGACGAGAATAAATGAAAAATTGAAGAAAATAAAAATGACAGAAAAAAATTGGCAATTAAAAACATAATTCAAAAAATGATTAGATTAGTAGACAACTGAAAAAAATAATTTATAAAATGAAGCAAGAAATATTAAATCAAAAAAGAAAGAAATGTAAAAAATTATAAGAATAATTGTTGGAAATAAAAAATCATTAAAAATTAAAGAATTAAATTAAATATTAAGGAACTAAATTAAAATTTTGAGAAAATATTTAACAATTGAAAAAAATTAGAAAACTGTCGAGAATAATCGACAACAGAAAAAATAATTTTAAAAATTAAAGAATAAATATAAAATTTAAAAAAAATAATCGTAAATTGAAAAATTTGTAGAAAATAATTGAAAATTGCGGGAAAAAATTAATAATTGAAGGAATAATTGAAAAATGACGAGAATAAATGAAAAATTGAAGAAAATTTCTGAAAAATTACAAAAATAATAGACAATTGAAAAAAATATTTGATAAATGATTAGATTAATAGACAACTGAAAAAAATAAATGAAAAAATTAAACAAGAAATATTAAATTAAAAAATTAAGAAAGAAGAAAAATTAAGAAAATTATAGGCATAATTGAAATTTGAAGAAAATAATAAAAAATAAAGAAATAAATTGAAAATTTAAGAATTAAATTCAAATTAGAAAAAATATGTGATAATTAAAAAAAGGTGAGAATTACTGACTATGTATTGAATAAAATAATTGACAATTGAAAAAAAATTAGAAAACAGTCGAGAATAATGGACATCAGAACTAAATAATTTTAAAAAGTAAAGAATAGATATAAAATTTAAGCAAAATAATTGTAAATTGAAAAATTTGTAGAAAATAATTGAAAATTGCAGAAAAAAATTAATAGTTGAAGGAGTAATTGAAACATGACGAGATATTAAATTAAGAAATTAAGAAAATTATAGGCATATAATTGTCGGAAATAATTACAAATTGAAAAACTGGATTGAAAATCGAAAAAATTGAATATTAAAGAAAGAAATTGAAATTTGAAGAATGTAATTAAAAATTGAAAAAAGTAAATAAAAAAGCTGAGAAATATGGAATATAGAAGAAAATAAGTGAAAACTGAAGAATGGTATTGAAATTTGAAGAAAATAATAAAAAAATGAAGAAATAAATTGAAAATTAAAGAATTCAATTAAAGATTAAGGAATTGAATTAAAATATGTAGCAAATAATTGAAAATTGTAGAAAAAAATCAATAGTTAAAAGAAAAAATTAAAAAATGACAAGATTAAAGGAAAAATTGAAGAAAATGTATCTGAAAAATGACGAAAATAATAGAGAATTAAAAACAAAATTCTATAAATGGTTAGATTAATAGACAACAAAACCAAAAATTTGTAATAATTAAAGAATAATTATGAAATTTTAAGAGAATAAATGAAAATTATTCTATTATGTACAAAAAATTGTAGGAAATAATTGTAAATTGTGGAAAATAATTATTAATTGAAACAAATAATAGAAAAATGACGAAAATAATAATTGGAGAAAATATTGAAAATTGAAGAAATAAATTGAAGATTAAAGAATTAAATGGAAATTGTAAGAAATTAATTGATAATTAAAAGATAAATTACTAAATGACTAAAATAATTAAACATTAAGAAAAATACTTGACAATTGAAAAAAAGTAAAAAAAAAGTTCGAAAAATGGCGAGAATAATCGATAATAGAAATTATTGAAAAAATTAAAGAATAATTATTATAAAATTAAAGGAGTAGGTATATTAAGTTGTCAATTAAAAATTGAAGAAAATTATAAAAAAAAGTTTTAGAAAATAGATGAAAATTGAAGAAGATAATTAAAGAATTGTATTGAAATTTCAAAAAATAATTGATAATTGAAAAAAGACGAGAATTATTGAACATTGAATAAAATAATTGAAAATTGAAGAAAATAATTGAGGATTGAAGAAAATAATTAAAAATGAAGGAAATTATTTGAAAATTAAGGAATTAAATGAAACTGTGAAGAAAATAATTGATAATTGAAAAAAAAACTACAAAATTACGAAAAAAATTAAATATTAAAGAAAATAATTGAGAAATGAGGAAAATAATTTGAAATGACTAAATTGTCAGTAATTTTTCACTGATTGATATAGATGAAAATAATTTTCAATTTCAGTTTCAATTTCAGCATTGAAAATTTCAATTATTTTCTATTGATCAATCAGTAAGTCACGGACAATTTAGCAGGTTTTAATTTATTTCAAATGAAATATAACTGATTATTATTATTATTTTTCAAACTGACCCTCTCTAGGGGTGCCTTAAAGAACCACCTCTAAACGTAAATTCAGCATTTATAAGTAACTAGGTCTAAAATATTGTTTTTTTAATAATTCTTTATTTAACAAAATACAAGAATCAATACATTTTTAAATTAATTTTTAATTGTTTAAACAGTTTTAATTTTTTTAAACATCTTTTTTCATATTTTCTGTTTTAATTAAATATCTTTAAAATTTACAACTTTCCAAATAACGAAGGGAAAAACAATTTAATTGATTTCATTTAATGGATTGTTTAAACAATCAAAATTGTTTAAAATCAACTTTTCATTAATTCCAGCTAGAAACATGTGGTTTTTTGTCATGTTCATAGAAGAACTATAAAGAAGTTATTTATTCATAATTCGCAATATATTCGCAATATATTCAACTGTTTAAACAATTTATTTTTCTTATATTTTCCAATTTAAATAATTTTTTTAATAGCTGTCGTTTTTTTAGTAACAATTGACAGGAAATTTTTTCATTAAATATTTTGTTTATTTGTTTAAACAATTTAAATTCTTTAAACCAACTTTTCATTAAATTCTCCTAGAAGCATTTTAGTTTTTGCTTTCTTTATTAAAAAATATCACGAATTTTTCCATCTGCAATTTTCAAGACTTTTTAATTGTTTAAACAATTTATATTTGTGTAAACAATTTGTTTTTCCCGTATTTTAGAGACTGACTAATTTTTTGTTTAATAACACTGAGGAAGCTTTTTAAATCTTTTTTACCTTATACTTACCCAGAATCAACCAGTTACGTTTATTTTTCATTTGTCAGATAAAAAAAAATACGGCTAAATTTTATTTTTATTTTTAGTCGATTGCTGAGGGTCTTTAAACAAAATTTGAAAACTTTTATTTTTTGAAACTTACCTCAAGATACTCCGTGAGTTTCAAAATGGTAAAAATGTATGATTTTTAGGAATTTTTCACCAGGAAACCATCAAAGTTGTTTAAAAAAGCTATGTATTACCTAAAAATTACATTTACTAAACCCAACTTAAGTCAAGTTTTATTAAAAAATATTTAAAACTTTAATAATATTAAACGATCTTGTGAGCCGTTTTCTAAACAAAATTTATGATTCGGCCTGAATAGCTAAGTATAGAAAAAATTTTTTTTTCTTGGATTAAATTTATTTGGTATCTTTTCAATCTCTTTTCAATCTTTTGAATAAAATCTTTTCAATCAAATCAATTTTCTCAATTTTAAAAAGTTCATTATAAATCATAAATGTTTGTTCATCAAATATTACATTACCATTATTTATTAAAATTGAAAATCAACATATTAAAATCAATTTGAACATTGTATTAAAAGTATAAAAATACTTTAGAATTTTATTCAAGTCACGAAAGATTTAACGATTGAAGTGGAAGGTACTTAAATAAAAATGAGCGAGTGTCATTTGAAAACGTCACAAAAAGCGAGATTCAAAAAAAAATCTTTAAGAGTCGTTCGCTTTTCCTTTTGGAGCCTAAAATGAGAATAACTATGTTCCGCATCTCAGGGTGGCTTTGTTAAAATGAAAATTTCTTAGCTCGAGGCGTTTCGAGTTTCTATTTTGCGTTCAAGCCTCATTAAATCCTCAATGGATCCTTGATAATGACATATCCTTTTATCTTTTCTTTCAGTGCCCTCCTTTCTTATCAATCCGTTACCTCGCTCCAAATTTTCTACATACATTTATATATATTATATTTCAATTAATTAATTAATTATCAACAATTTTAAAAATACTCTCACAATTTTTAATTGTAAAAATGTAACAAATCAAACAATATACCACGAAATTGCAGATATATGAATAAAATCTCCCAATCAAGTGCTTTTGTCTCGACTAAAATGAATAAATCGTTAATAATAATTTTCTCTTATTTGACCCATTTTTCTCGAATCATAAAAATCTTTTCAATGAAAAAGATAAAGTTCTACTACTGTATTTATAAAAGTTCCAATTAAAAGAAAGGAATCAATAGTTGCAAAAAATGCCATTTGGGAAATCTCACTAATAATCCCCTAAAGAAGAAGATAAGAAAACTGTCCATCAAATTTTGTTTTAATGGAAAAAAACGACGAAAAAGAATGTTGATAAGCTGTGCCGAAATAAATGAGAAATATTGCAGCTTGGTTTTATTATTTACGATTATAAAGTTACTGAAACGAAAAAGAGTTACGGGAGCGAAATGTTCATTAATCTCAAGAAGCAAGGCTATATACGTACTATTAAGGCTTTTTGACTTTTTTCCAAGTGTGCTGGTGTGGTAGCTGATGGTGGAAAAAGGACACACGTATGTTGGAGTTTGATCCTGAGGGATGCTGGTTGCCATGGATACGAAACCATCGCTTGTTGCGTATCTGAAACCTGCAAGCTCCTGTAGCGTGAAAGCTCGTACCTACCTCGTTATGGGCGTGCTTTATACGGTCCGTTTTCATAAAAAAAAAAAAAAAAATTATACACGTGTACTTGAATTGTTTCAAAGGGGAAAAAACAGTGCACAAAATCGTATTGTTTTCAGTTAAACCGATAAGACGCGAACACTGATCAAATTTTGGTTAACTCGTGGATATTTTAAATAATAAAAAATATTTCGTGTTTAATATGAATTATAGGTTTCATACCGTACTTTATTAGGAATTTAATATCAATTTAATTCAGTTTGAATTTTAATATAAATGCAATATGCATTATTGAATTGAAAATGTAATTATCTGGTATTGAATGTGAATTGTATTGAAAAATTTCATAACTATTTGGAGATGATTACAAATAATTTTTATAATATTAGTTGTCGTGAATTTGATTTTCTTTTTCATAAAGTTTAGAATTTCAATAGTTGATTTAATCAAAATTTTGTCGAAATATTTAATACGCTGTTTAAAGTAAATCTGTAAACAATGCGAGTTTAAAGATCCGAATCAGAATTCATTAATTACCAAGAGTTAAAAAAATAGAAGGTCAACCTTGAAGTTTGTTACGTAAAACCGTTTCATGATCTTAAAGAAAACAATAATTTCAAACCTGTTTTTTTCTGTCAGTCCCTTTATAGGCAAAGTTGATTTACATCTCGATTTTAAATGCACAATATAAAAATTTCCATTAAGAAATTTTTATTTTGATTTAATCTTTCGAAAGATCCAGTGGCGTAACTATTAAGGGGCAAAGTGGGGCACTGAGCTTAGGGGGCCCTCAGTTAACCCTAATAAACCTTCTTTTTGGGATAAAATTTATAAAATTTTAGAATTAAAAAAAATTGCAAGAAATAATTGACATTAAACGAAAAAATTGATGATTGTTCAAGTTAATTGAAACAAAAAAGAAAACAATTAAAAATTGGGAAAAGTAATTTAAAACCTCATAGAAATGTTTTGAAAACAAGAAAAATAATTTAAAATTGAGAAAATTACTTGAAAATCTTAAAATTACATTGAAAAAAATTGAATGATGAAAAATTAGGGAGAATAATTGAAAAAAAAATGATTGAAAATTGAGATAAATAATATAAAATTGAAAAATATAATTAAAATTTAAGAAAATAATTGACAAAATTACATAATATATTTTAAATGAAAGAAAGTTAAAGAAAATTTCAAAAAAATAATTAAAACTTTTAGAAGTTCATTGAAAAAAAGAGAAAATTATTAAAAATTAGAGAAAATAAATGAAACAAGATAAACATAATTTAAAATTAAAGAGAATAATTTCCAATTAAACAAAAATAATTAACAACTTTTTGGAGATTACGAAAAAGAACGAAAGTAACTAAAAATAGAAGAAAATAATATAAAAAATCATATACATAATTTTAAAATTGAATGAAATAACTGAAATCTCAGATAAATAGTTTAAAATTTTTGAAATTTTTAAAAAAAAGGCAAAAATGGAAAATTGAGCGACATAAATTTTGGAAAATAATTGAAAAATGATTTTACATTTTGAAACTTAATGAAAATAATTGAAATATGAAACAAAAATTGATAAGTTGTAAAAAACAAATCACATTTGAGTGAAATAATTGAAAAAATTACAGAATTTTTTTAAATAAAAAAATAATTGAAATTTGAGAAAAATATATGAATTGAATATGAATTGAAAAAAATGAGAATAACTTAAAATTGGAGAAAATAATTGAAGAAAGCTAAAAATAAGTGAAATTTACGATAATATATGAAAAGATTTGGAAATTAAGAAAACAAGTGAAAATAATTAAAAATTGAGGAAAATAATTGAAATTTTAGAAAATAATTTTAGAAAATGAGAATAATAATTAACATTCGTGGAAAATAATTGAAAAATGATAAATTTAATTTAAAATTAAAAAAATAATTCAAATATTCTGAAAATAATTGAAATTTATGAAGAAAATAATTTAATCATGAAAGATTGAAAACATTAAATTAAATTTGAGAGAAATAATTGAAAAAATCGTAGAATATATATGTTTAAAAAAAGTAAATAATTACAGAATTACATAAAAATTTTAATTATAGATAATAATTTAAAAAATCACATAAACAATCGAAAATTGATGAAAAAAATAAATGACATTTCAGATAAACAATTAAAATTTTTGAAAATTAAACCAAAAGAATGATAATAATTTAAAAAGCGGAGAAAATAATATAATATTACAGAATTTTTTTTTTTTTAGTAAAAAAACATAATTGAAAAACTGTTTAAAATATTAATAATTGAAGATATTAATCTAAATTTGAGGTAATAACTGAAAATTCAGGAAATTAATTGAAATCTGCTAAAAATACTAAAAGGCGGAGAAAATAATTGAAAAATGAGTTTTTTATTTGAAACTTGAAGAACATCATTGAGATATGATAAAAACAATGATAAGTTGTAAAAAATAAATCACAATTGAGTGAAATAATTGAAAAAATTATAGAATTTTTTTTGAATAAAAAGAAAATAATTTAAATTTGAGAAAAATATTTGAAGAATTGAAGATCTTAGAAATCAAATGAAAAAACTAAGAATAACTTAAAATTGCAAAATAGAATTGAAAAAAGCTAAAAATAAATGAATTTTCGATAATTAATAAACAAAAAATGGGAAATGATGAAAACAATTAAAAATAATTAAAAATTGAAGAAAATAATTGAAATTTGAGAAAAACACTTTAAAATTCTAGAAAATAATTTTAGATAATGAGAATAATAATAAACAATCGAGGAAAATAATTGAAAAATAATAAAATTAGGTCAAAATTCAAAAAATGATACAAATATGATGAAAATAATTTAAGATTGAGAAGAATAATTGACATTTATGATGAAAATAACTTTAATATAAAAGAATGAAAACAGTAAATAAAATTTGAGCAAAATAATTGAAAAAATCTTAGAATAAATGTTAAACTAGGAAAATAATTACAAAATTACTTAAAAATTTTAATTAAAGAGTATAATTAAAAAAAGGAAGGAAATAATTAAAAAGAGGAGAAAATAATATAAAATTACAGAATTTGTTTTTAAGTAAAAAAACATAATTGAAAAACTGTTTAAAATATTAATAATTGAAGATATTAATCTAAATTTGAGGTAATAACTGAAAATTCAGGAAATTAATTGAAAAAGGTGGAGAAAATAATTGAGAAATGAGTTTTTTATTTGCAACTTGAAGAAAATCATTGAAATATGATTAAAACAATGATAGGTTGTCAAAAATAAATCACATTTGAGGGAAATAATTGAATTAAGTACAGAATTTTTTTTAAATGAAAAGGAAATAATTTAAATTTGAGAAAAATATAAGAAAGATCTTGGAAATCAATTGAAAAAAATGAGAATAACTTAAAATTGCAGAAAAGAATTGAAGAAAGCTAAAAATAAATGAAATTTACGATAATTAATAAAAATAATTGGAAATTATTAAAACTTATTATTAAAATTATTAATTATTAAAATTTAAATTATTAAATTATTAAATTATTAAAATTTAATTAAAATAATTAAAAATTGAAGAAAATAATTGAAATTTGAGAAAAACACTTCAAAATTCTAGAAAGTAATTTTTAACAATGAAAATAATAATTATTAATCGAGGAAAATAATTGAAAAATAATAAATCAATTCAAAATTCAAAAAAAAATTTCAAATATGCTGAAAATAATTTTAGATTGAGAAGAATAATTAACTTTTATGAGGAATATAATTTAAATATAAAAAAATGAGAACAGTAAATAAAATTTAAGCAAAATAATTGAAAAAATCATAGACTATATGTTTAAAAAAGGAAAGTAATTGCAAAATTACTTAAAAATTTTAATTAAAGAGAGTAATTAAAAAATCGCAGAAATAATTGAAAATTTATAACAATAATAATTGAAATTTTAGATAAATAAATGAAATTTTTGAAAATCGTGCTAAAAGAATGAAAATAATTAGAAATCGGAGAAAATAATATAAAATTACAGAGTTTATTTCTAAGCAAAAGGAAATAATTGAACAATCTTTTAAAAAATGGAATTTTAAAGACAATAATTGAAATTTGAGATAAATAATGGTAATTTTTGAAAATTGTGCCAAAGGAATGAAAAGAATTAAAAATCGGAGAAAATAATATAAAATTTACCGAATTTATTTTCAAGCAAAAGGAAATAATTGAAAAATCTTTAAAAAAATTGAATATTAAAGATAATAGGTATTAATTTTATAGTATTAATTTTATTAAATAACTAATTAAATTTTGAGATTATAACTAAAAATAGAGGAAATTAATTGAAAAATAATGAAAATATTAAAATATGGAGAAAATAATTGCAATATAATAAATAGAAATGAAAATTGAACAAAAGATTTAAAAATTGAGATATACTTTTGAAAGTTTAGTAAATTAATTCAGAAATTTTGAAAATGATTAAAAATTGAAATTTATAATTGCAAAATGACAAAAATAATGGTAAGTTTAAAAAAATAAATTTAAGTTTGCGGTGAATAATATGAAATCAAGGAATAAATAATTAAATTGATTTACTGTCAAGGCAAAAATAATTAAAATTGAAAAAGTGATTGAAAAAACTAAACAAAATAATTAAAATTTAAGGAAGGTTAATTCAAGATTTAGGGAATCAATTTAAAATTTATTAAAATAATTAAGGATTGTAGAAAATCGTTGAAAAATTAAAATTTATTTTAACTTTTGTATTTTTAAAACGTGGATTAATTGAACTTTTAATCAATGCAAGTTCACATTAACTGAAATTTGAAGAAATTAAAATTGCTATAAACTTAAAATTTAAGAACATTTTAAAAAGGTTTAAAATTTTAAAAGAAAAAAATATCTAGTGACAAATATTAGCAGAATGAATGAATTAATTAATTAAACTTGTAAATTATTATATATAATTGGGGTCCCATTTTCCTTTTTGCCTTAGGGCCCTTGCACTCCCAGTTACGCAACTGGAAAGATCGTGTTTAATTTTCAAGCAAAACACTTTATTTGAAAATAAAACCACTAACGAAACAGGAATTCGAAATAAAATTCTCTTCATAAAAACAACACTTTTTAATTAAAATCACGTTTCTGAAAATGCAAACTAAACTTTTTTCTTAATAAAAAGTAATTGTATATTTTTTCAATTTTAATAACATTTCCTTAATTTCCACGTAATTAACAAATTTTAATCAAGTAAATGACCCGAAATGCAGTTGCATAAAATCTGTATATTATGACAATTTGTGATGAAATAATTTCGTGGAAATTTCGAAATTATATATATATATATCCCGAGTTATGAAATCAATGCAGAGAATATGTTGAATGATGATAAATAAAAGGTGTATAAAGAGGATGTAAAATGTTTATTCCAAAAGGGTCACCCACGCAGAGTGAGAGTAACACCTCAATTTCTATCATTGTGTATGTTTCCAGGAGTTAACACGTTGTTGAAGGATCAATAATCTCATCATTTCGCGAGTATGTACATCGAAGACTGATTCTCTGATGTCTCGTGTATTTCAGGACAATAAAACACACGAGTGTGAAAACAGGTTCATATAAAGTCCATTGTCTCCCAGGCACTGTTTGAAGAAACTAGAGCGGAGTATTTTTTTTTTTTTTTTTTTAAGAGAGAGAGAGAAATAAATTTCACTTAAATACTAACTCTCCAGGGCTTGAAATAGACCTCGCTGCAAAATTAAAAATAATTTGATTTCTAAAATCGTCCAACTGGTGAACCAAAATAATGAAGTGTGACATGGAAACTGAACATTTATCACGAAATGAAAGAATTTTTTCAAAAAATTATTCAAGTGGATAAAACAAAAATGATTAAAATTTGAAGAGGTGAAATAAAAATTGTGAAGTTGTAACAGTCGAACTGATTCTGAACAGGGCCGATGAAACCTGTGTCAAGAGTATGGAATTCTGTGATCTAAAACGGTTAAAAAACTCTAAAATGAGAAAAACAGATCAAAAATAACAAAAAAAAAATTAAAATAAGAAGAATGTAAAAAAGAGGTATTTTAGAGTGTTTTTTTTTTTAAATTTTAGAAAAATAACTAGAGAAGGAACAACATTGGTAGAGGTGAAAAAAAGTCTGGAGATTGGAAAAACTGGTAAAAAGTGAAAAAATAATTTGAGAATAAAAGTAACTAATGAATTTTATAGAAAATTTTTATTTACAATTTATTTAATTCTATCAAAAATATATTTCAACTTTACAAGATTATGTAATTATTTATTTTTATTATTATAATTATATATTTTATAAATTCAAAATTACCTATAACTAAAAATTAAGTCGTTTTCATAAACATTTCACTTCTAAGTAAGCAAAATAATTTGCTTTCTTCTTGAGGAATCAATAAATAAATAATATGAAAGTTAATCTGAGAAGTTTAAAAAAAAAAGAATTTTAAATGCAAAAAAAAAAGAAAAACGTAAATAACTTAACGAATGTTTGATCAGATCAGTCGGTTCATTTTGAGATAAGGATTATAATTTTTGTATTCATTAAGGTGTATTTTTAGCATGGAAAAAATATTTAGCAAAAAATGATTTTTATTGATGAAGAAAGGTGCTAAAAAAATTGGATTGTTTATTCTAAAAAATTCCTGTGTTGAAATTTCGATATTCATGAACTTAATAAGTCATCCAATTTTTTTTAAATCCTTTGAAGCGTTTTCGAGATATCTTGGCGACAAAAAAAACTATACACACATACATATGCACACACACACACACACACACACACACACACAGATCTGGACATTTATTAAAAATTAAATTTTACGCTTTTTAGATGAAAATGAGTCGGTTTAGACTATTTTTGGAAAATCGAAAATCTTAACGATCCCAAAGCTTCCTCCATGAGAAAGCAAAATAATTAAAAGTTTTAAAAAATAATTTAAATATGATGAAAATAATTAAAATGTTTGCAATTATGCCAAAAGAATGCAAATAATTAAAAATTGGAGAAGATAATATGAAAATGACAGACTTTATTTTTAAGCAAAAGAAAACAAATGAAAAATCATTTAAAAAATTGAAAATTGAAGACAATAATCTAAATTTGAGATAATAACTAAGAATTTAGGAAATTAATTAAAAAATAATTAAAACAATTAAAAGATGGAGAAACTAATTGCAAAATGATAACAAGAAATGAATATTTTACAAAATAATTGAAAATTGAGATACATATTTGAAAGTTACGGATATTAATTGAGAAATAATGAAAATGAATCAAAATTGAGGAAAATAATTTAAATTTGAGAAAAGTACTTGAAAATCTTAAAAATAACTTGAAAAGAAATAAATGAAAAATTGGAGAAAATAATTGAAAATTATAAAAAATGATTGAAATTGAGATAAGTAATTGAAAGTCTAGGAAATTAATTCAGAAATAATGAAAATGATTAAAAATTAAGGAAAATAATTTAAATTTGAGAAAAATACTTAAAAATAACTTTAAAAAAATAAATGAAAAATTGGAGAAAATAATTGAAAATATAAAAAATGATTGAAATTGAGATAAGTAATTGAAAGTCTAGGAAATTAATTGAGAAATAATGAAAATGATTAAAAATTGAGGAAAATAATTGAAAATTGAAAAAAATTATTGAAATTGAGGTAAGTAATTGAAAGTTTAGAAAATTAATTTAGAAATAATGGAAATGATTAAAAATTGAAGAAAATAATTTAAATTTGAGAAAAATACCTACTTGAAAATCTTAAAAATAACTTGAAAAACAAAATGAATAAAAAATTGGAGAAAATAATTGAAAATTGACACAAATAATTTAAAATATAGTAAAATTAATTTAGAAATAATGAAAATGATTAAATATTGAAAAAAAATAATTAAAAAGTGAGAAAAAAAATTTATATATGTAGAAAAAAGTTAAAAAAAAAATGACAAAAATAACTGAAATTTGAAAAAAAATTAATGAAGAATGAGAAATATAATTCAAAAATGGTGTAAAAAATAAAAAATTGAACACATTAATTAAAAAGCTGTATAAAATAATTGAAAAATTAACAATATAATTGAAATTTGAAGAAACTAATTGAATAATGACATAAATAATTGAAAACTGGTGTAAGTGTTAATAAATTCATGACAATAATAAAAAGATATATTGAAGAAAATAAGATTTAAAGAAAATTAATCCAACTGGGTGAATAAATTATGTCTATTTCATGGAAATTTCTCTTCTAGATGAAAAAAATAATTTGCTTCCTCCTAGAGGAATCAGTAAATAAATATTATAAAAGTTAATGTGAGAAATTATTAAAAATAAAAGAAAAAGAATTTTAAATGCGAAAAAAAAATGAAAAAACGTAAATTACTTTACGAATTGTTGATCAATTATAAAAGTTATATTGGTCAATCGATTCGTTTTGAGATAAGGATTATGATTTTTGTATTCCTTAAGTTGTATTTTTAGCATGGAACAAAATTTTGGTAAAAAAAAATTTTTTTCTATACAAAAAGGTGCTTAAAAACATTTAATTGGGTATTTTCATAAATCCCTGTGTTCAAATTTAGATATTCATGAGCTTAATGAGTTACCAATCATTGATGAAAAAAATGCATAAAATGAAAATTTACTATTTTTAGATGAAAATGAGTCGATTTAGACTATTTTTAGAAAATCTAAAATCTTAACGATCGCAAAGCTTCCTCTATGAGACAATTTTTAAAAAGCTTAAAAAATAACTAGCAATGAAAATAACTAATCTTAAGGAAAAATTACTAGAAAGTGATAAACCACTAAAAATCCAAGAAAATAAATAGAGTTTTCTGAAAAATAAACATAAAATTTTAAAAATAAAGAGAAAATCTTAAAATTGAATATTTATTCACTTTTTTTATCAAAAATAAATAAAAAAAATTTTAAAATAGAAAGAAATAACTAAAAAGTAAGTAATTACTATAGTGATAATTATTATAGTGATATAGTGATATTTGTTCAATATCAGAATATGTCTAATAACTAAATGTTTTAATTTAAATCTAGGTGATGTTAAAAACCTTCTACAATAAGAAAAAAACTAAAAAATAATGAAAAATTACTAAAATTTCTAAATTTCGAGAAAAATAATTAAATGGAAAAAGAAGTTTTTAACAAATTCTAAAAATGGAGAAAAAGAAATACATTAAAAAATTAATTAAGAAATTGAAGTATAATTTAAAAAATGAACAATATTAATCAAAGATTTAAGAAAATACCAAGAAAATGAGAGAAAGAACTAAACAATATAGATAAATTACTACAAAGTGAAAAATACTCAAAATTTTAAGAGACTTAACTATTAACGTCTATTAAAATATTTTTAGAAATATTACTAGTGGGTAAAAAATAACTCTAAATTAAAAATAACTTGAAAGTGAAAAAAAAACGATAAATTGATCTTAAAAAAAAACTAGATATTTACACGAATTACTAAAAATTATTGGTTATGGAATTAATAACTAGAATTGAAAATAATTAACTACTCTCTAAATTTAAATTAGTTAAAAGTAACTAATTATTTAGTAAAATCGTGGCTGAGTTTTTGTTTCTCCAATTAGTTAAAAATAATTAATTATAAGTAAAATATGGCTAATTATAAGTAAAAATATAACTAATTGAATTAGTAAACAGAATTTTACTAAAATATTAGTAATTTTGACATAGACTATAAACGAATTTTACTAATAATTAGTTTTTTTTACTAAATGGTTAGTAAAAGTATAACTATTTCAATTAGTGACTGAGATTTTGCTTTCAAATTAGTAATTTTTGACTAATTCAGATTTAGAGAGATAAAACAAAAAGAAACGTCGAGAAAATAAATAGAAAATAGTTAGATATTATATTATACATATAAAATATCTTGAAATTAAAAAAGAATGAGGTAATAACACCATGAAATGTAATAAAATAAATAAATTTTGGAATACAACTTTTGGAACATGTTAAAATAATTTCTATAGGAAGAAATAACTAAATAATAGTAAGAAGTCACTGAAAAATGAGGAAAATTTACTTTAAAGTAGAATAGTAATTAAACAGCCGAAGATGTATTAAAAAAATTTTTTTAAATGAATAATTATTCAAAAAGATAACAAGAAAATAAAAAAGTGAAGTAGAATAGAGGATACTTAGGCACTCCAAAAATAATATAATTAGATAATAAATAAAAATTACTAGAAATAAAGAATTTGAATAAACTTGATTAGAAAGTGAAGAGAATTTATAAAATAGTGGATTTTATTTTTTTATCGCCTCTCCGTCTCTTTTAAGAGCAATTTGGAACTCAATACTAAAGAATTTAGTTCCGCGGCCCTGATTCAAAATAAAATATTAAATAGAAATGGAAATAAATAAAGCAGATGAAAAATTAAACGGAATTATTGAAGCGATTATATAAACTAAAAGTGCCGTTATAAAAATGAACAAAAGAGAGAATAAAAGTGAAGTTAATAATAATTTTTCTGGAAAAAATCGCGATTCCCTTCACCAACTTCATTATCTGAATTAAAGCAGAAAACAGGTTTTATGGACCTTGATTAACTTATTATTCAGAATCCAGTTCGATTCACAAAATTAATTTCGCCCCAGAAATTCTATCCCGTGGCAATTGTTCTTTTTTTTTTCTCGATCTGTTTTTTTTGCTTGGAGCCTGAATCCGTTGATTATAAAGCTGCGAAAATTTACTGCAAAGCAAACAATAAACTGTCCATTGTTTAGAGATGAAAATCATAATTTTTTGTTGCATAGAGCTCGATTTCATGACATAGAAGAAGTGAATAGGTTTTATTCCAAATTTTATAAATAAATTATTAGATTCGGAGAATTTTATTTTTCGATTCTATAATTTATAAAAAGAAAAAAAGCGATTTTCCAGAAGAATCCATTGAATTTATTGCAAAATCCTTTAAAAAATATTGCAAAATGATAATAAAAAAAGATTGACTAATCTTACAAAATGTTCAATGGTGCCTTGGATGGTATTAAGTAAGTTTTTCGACATTAAATTAAATTAAGCTTAATATCAATGACAGTGATCTCCCATTCTATTCTTTACCAAAAATAATGATAAGATATTATATGATGGTCAGAGAAAATGATGAAACACACCCCACACTGACCTAGATATGTCATTTATATAACAGAAAATATAAAATGCTTAAGGTCATAAAGAATAATAGTTTTTTATTGAAAAAGTTTTTGTGTAATTACAGTAGTAGTGGTATTAAATGATAATACGAATTGCGCTAACGAAAAATATTCGCAGTGATTCTAATTGTTTCATCATTCAATAGTCTTAAATTAAATATGAGATCACTGATCGAGTTTCTAACTCGATTCTTTGTCTTTTCGCGCACAAGAAGCTCGTTCAAAAATATTTTTGGCAACTCTCCTTTCTGTCAATTCAGAGTGTCTATTAATTTCTGTCCACAAAATTGATGAGTTTTCGCGAGCTTTAAACACTACTGGAGGCTCGTATAATAAAATCGTTTATTGTATTTATTCGAATTTTGCGAATTTCAAGAGACTTGGTTTATTTTTCGATTAAGAGGAGAACCGGACATAATTTTGGAAAATATAAGCTATCACATATTAAAATAAAAACGTTTGAGAATTAAGAGATAATTATTTAAAGAATTTATTTAAGATAACATGGAATAAATTATTTTTTAAATATCTTGATTGAGATTTGATATTTTCGATAAATCCCGGGTAATATTATTAATATTATAAAGAGAATTAAATAATAATAATCTCCGTAAACGCCTGAAGTTAGTTAGTATTTATATTTATTCATCTTTTTCTGTTCACGTTTTAAAATCTGAAGTGAAGTTAGTCCCTGTTATTTTACTGATTTTAACTCTCTTTATCGGGAATTATTTTGAAATTTGAATTGAAAAAATAAGGTAACCTTTTCCGTTAGTGTCGTGTTATGCTGGTTTTTAATTGTCATTTAAGTAAAAAAAAGTTTCGAAAAAGGCTTTAAAAATGTATTATTGTTTTTAAATTTAAAGAAGTTTAAAATATATACACATGCAATTTTCTTAAAAATAAATTCTGCAATTTTTCTTGATTTTCATCAATTTATCATTATATTCATTATTTTGGCATTACTTTTAAAAATTTCAATTATTTATCCGAAATTGCAATTATTTTAATCAATTTTCGTTATTTCTGCGATTTTTTAATTATTCTCTTTAATTAAACTTGTTAAGTTATTTTGTAATTATTTTTTTCTTTTAAATATAATATTCTATGATTTTTGCAATTATTTCTCATTAATTTTATTTACTGTTTTCAATTTTTCATATATTTAAATTATTTTCAACATAATTCAATTTTCTTTCTCAATCTTAAATTATTTTCAGCATATTTCAATTAATTTTTTTAATTTTAAATTAATTTGATCATTTTTCAATTATTTTCCTCGATTGTTAATTTATTATTATTCTCAATTTCTAAAATTATTTTTTAAGTTTTTTAAGTATTTTTCTGAAAATTCAAATCCTTTCTTCAATTTTTAATTATTTTCATTTGTTATCAGAATTTTAATTTTTTTTTTTATAAATTATCGTAAATTTAAATAATTTTCAGCTTTCTTCCAGACTTTTCTCCAATTTTTAGTTTTTCTCATTTTATAAAATTAATTTGTAAAATTTTCAAGTATTTTTCTCATATTTTTATTATTTTCTTCAATTTTTAATTATTTCATTTTATTTATTCATTTGTTTTCATAACTTCCAAAATTTTGTATTAATTATCGTAAATTTCAATTACTTTTAGCTTTCTTCAATTCTTTTTTCCAATTTTTAGTTTTTCTCATTTTATAAAATTAATTAGTAAAATTTTCAAGTATTTTTCTCAAATTTCTATCATTTTCTTAAATTTTTAATTATTTCATTTTATTTATTCATTTGTTTTCATAATTTCCAATTTTTTTTTTTATTAATTATCGTAAATTTCAATTACTTTTAGCTTCCTTCAATTCTTTCTTCCAATTTTTAGTTATCTTCTTTTTTTTAATTGATTTCTAAGATCTTCATGTATTTTTCTCAAATTTCTAATTTTTTTCTTTATTTAAAAAATATTCTGTATTTTTTTCAATTATTACATTTAAATGTCATTTATTTCTTTTACAACTTATCATTGTTTGTATCATATTTAAATTACTTTCTTCAAGTTTTAAATTTTAAAATCATTATCCATTTATTTTCCAAAATTTATTTACATCAATTTTCAAGTTTTTTCATTCGTTTTATAATTTCAATTACTATTATTTTTTATTTTTATTTTTATATTATTTTTTATATTATTTTCTTTAATTTTTAATTACTTTCATTCTTCTTCATAATTTCCAAAAAAATTTTAATTATTTCTCTTTAATTAAAAATTAATCTCTTCAATTTTAAATTATGTTTATCCTTTTTCATTTCTTTTCTCTAATTCTTTAATTATTTTCATTTTTTTCAATGAACTTCTGAAAGCTTTAAGTATTTGTCTAAAATGTTCTTTAACTTTCCTTTATTTAAAATATATTTTGAAATTTTTTTAATCATTTTCTCAAATTTCAATTTTTTTTTCAATTTTCAATTATTTTCTCTAAATTTTCATTATTTAAATTTTCCAATTTATTTCATAATATTATCAAGTATTTTTCTCAAATTTAAATTATTTTTTTTTAATCGTAAAACATTTCTATAATTTTTTAAATTACTTTCCCCAGTTTTTAATTGATTTCATTTTTGGTTTGAATTAATCTGCAATTATTTTGTTTGATATTTAAAATGTTTATAATCGTTGATTTATCTGACTTTTAAAATATTTTATTCAATTTTTTCTCGTTCCTTTTCATAATTGCCAAAAACTTTTAACTTATTTCTCTTTAATTAAAACTTGTTCTGTTCAATTTTAAATTATGTTTATCTTTTTTTATTTTTTTTATTTTTTTTTTTTTGCAATTAAATTGTAAAAGTTTTAAGTATTTTTGTAAAATTTTGTTTAACTTTCCTTTATTTAAAATATTTTATGTAATGTTTTAAATTATTTTCTCAAATTTGGATTATTTTTTTTAATTTTAATTCATTTATCTCAATTTTCAATTATTTTCTCTAATTTTTCATTATTAAATTTTTTAATTTACATTTAAGATTCTCAAGCATTTTTCTCAAATTTAAATTCTTTTCTTTATGTTTAAAACATGTCTATGATTGTTTAAATTACTTTTCCCAATTGTTAATTGATTTCATTGTTTTTTTTCAATTAATTTGTAAAATCTGCAATTATTTTGTTTAATTTCAATTATTTTTGCAATTCTTTTTAATTCTAAAATATTATAAACTTTGTCCTAAATAAATATTTATTTTATTTATATTAATTGATTTTTAAATATTATATTTAAAATATTTATTTCTTCTCATTAGATAAATATTATTTACCGATTTGTTATATTTATTATTGTATTTTATAATTTATAAAATGTATGAAAAACTAATCGCGCGCTTGCGAGCGTTTTATTTTGCTAGTTATTTTTTAAGACAGGAAATATAAAGTTTATCTCTAAAAACTAAAGTGACATCGAAAGACGGCGATTCATAAAGGAAAAAAAAGACTATAAAAAATGTATAAAGCTCCTGTGATTGAAATAACTGTTAAAGTTGAATTTCTAACACTTTAATACATTATATAAATACCTGCTTGCTTCGAAAAATCGTGAGTTTTAGAAAGAAAACCTAAAATTTGACATTCAATGCTAAATGTGACAGGTTAATCCACCATGATTCTTTAATCACGTGACTATCGTATACACATTTTGACCGCGCATGCGCACTTCTTTTAATTAATCCCGCGCTTATTTAAAATTATGTTCTAATAAATTCTTTAATAATAAACTGATAAACCTGAAACTTTACAGAAACTATCTTTACCTTAATATTCTTTATTTACAAACACAATTATGCTTAATATTTATTTTTGGCCAAGTTATTAACGATTGACAATTTACGCAAATAAGCATTTTATCCGGTTCTCCCTTTTTATATAAGTTAAATTTTTTATATCTCTTTTTTGAAAATCTAGGATAGAGAGAATAATATCAAATTAGAGTAAAATTATTGTACAAAAAATAATTTCTTATTGATAAAATAGTTTAATTTAATGAAATTTGTTCTGTATTAATAAAATATTTTAATTAAATGAAGTTAATTTTACTAATCGATAAAATGGTTTCATTCTAACTAAATTCATCGGATAGGATATACTTGAAGGCACAATATTAATTCCAGTTGAGATCCTTTGTGTGAGTGTGTGTGTGTCAATATGTTGCTACTAGTTAATCTCAGGAATATCAGATTCCTCATCATCATCATCATCATCGTGTTCGGAATTATCATCTGCTTCTGTTGTATCTTCAAAGGTCAATTCGTAATATTCTGGCTTTATTCTGAGATTTAAAGCTGCTGGGGCCACCATACTCAGCCAACTAATTAATTTGTTTTTGCTGAAAGCATTGTTAAAATTCTTAAGATTTTTTTCTTCTTAAAGTAGTAGCTATATTCTACGACAGTCTCTTTTAAAAGTTATAGGAATTCGAAAGATTTTAAGGATTATTTCATACTTTTAATTTACTTCTATTTTTAATTATTTACATCGAAAGTTTCTTTTTCGTGACACATATTTTTAACAAGTCGATATGTGACGCGATATAAAGAAAGGGATCTAAAAAGCAACAAATTTCAGGTTATGTTGGGAAATTTTTGAATGAAAATACACAAAGAGGATCTACACTCAAAGGAAACTATTGATGTTTTAAAAGTCTTTATTCCAACCAAAATATTCAATAGGAACTGGTGCTGATTATGCAACTTTATAAAAAGGAACTTATAATCAAAAGGTAAAACTATCACTGAAGATAACCTAACATTTTTTGCTTCTTAGGTCCCTTTCTTTTTATCGCGTCATGTAATTACTTTTTATTAATTATATTTATTTTTTTATTTGTTCTATCTTTTCAATTGATAATAATCAAATTTCAAGTAACAAATAATTCCGACGATTAAAATTTAAATCAATTTTTACATTTCAATCAACCAAATTTTCATCAAACTAACTTATAATTCAATTATTGAGTTTTAGAGAGTATATATATCAATAAGTTTCAATGGAATTTATTTTTTATTTAGTTTATTTATATCTTTAAAAAAACTCCTGTGGAATTCCATTTGGCAGAATTACAAACAAAAATGAATTTCTTAATATAAGAATGTGGATAAATGGATTTACAATTTTATATATTATATATAATTTACAATTTTCTTTAATTCATCTATTCATTCTGTCCACACCTGAAATTTGTTACTAGATTTTTTGTTCTTTTAAATTTTAAATCATTTACAACTTTAGAAAATTTTTGTCAAGTTATAACTTATAAAACAATTTTAATTTCTTCCAAACTTGAATTCATTTAAAATTTCATTGATTAAAAATTTAATTAATCCACGCTTTGGGAATAGTAAATTAGAAATTATTTAAAAGTTTCTTCAATTTTTAACATTTATTTTCTATTATGATTTCAATTAATTGCTGCAATTTTAAACTATTTTTATCATTTTTCAAACATTTTCTTCAATTTCTAATTATTTTCATTATTTTTTAATTTTTCCCCTCAATTTTAAATTAAATTTTCACAAGTTTCAATTTCTTTAATTTTTTTCTCATAAAACTTTTTCAGTTTTAATTATTTACTTCAATATCAAATTAGTTTCAATATTTATTAATTAATATTCAAGTTCAATCGTCATTTTTCAATTATTTTTAAAAAATATGATTTTTGTTTTCTAAATTGTAATGTTTTTCTTCTAGTTATACAATTAATTTCTTTCAATATCGAATTATTAACATCAATTTGCAAGACAATTAAATAATGGAAGGGCAAAACTTATCAAATTTGTTAATTTAATTATCAATTTTACTATTTTCATCGTTTTTCATAATCAATTTCCAAATATTTTTCAGTATTAAAAACTCTGTTTCATGTTCTTCAATTTTCTATCGCTTTCTTTTTTTTCAAATAAATTCTGTAATTTTCTTAATTTTTTTCCTTCAACTTCCGTAATTATCTTTAATTTCCAATTATTTATATCAATTTTCAAGTAGTCTTGTTTATTTTAAATATATTCTGTAATTTTTTGAATTATAGTGATATATTTGACTCAAAGATATGTTATTTGTGCCAAATAAAAATATGTTTGTCTCACAGCCAAGTAACTTTTTATTTGTTTCAAATAAAAAAATTTATTTGAATCAACTAAAATTTTATTTGACACAAATAAAAATTTATTTGAAACAAATAAAAAGTTACTTGGCTGTGAGACAAATATATTTTTTCTCTGAGTGTATATTATTTGTCTCAAATTACAGTTATTATTACAATTTACAAATATTTTTATCATTCGTCAGTTATTTTCTTTTATTAAAAATATATGTTGTAATTTTTTCAATTATTTTTCATAAATTAAAATTATTTTCCTCAATTTTTAATTATTTTTAATACTTTGCAAATATTTTCTCCAATTTTTATTATTTTTATTATTCTTCAATTAAATTCTAAAATATTTTTCTCAAATTTTAATAATTTTCTTCAATCGTCAGTTATTATTGTTATCATTTTGCAATCAATTTCTTCAATTTAATTTTTTTTACTATTCCTCAATAAAGTTTCTAAATTTTTGATTATTTATCTCATTTTTCAATTGTTTTTTCCATTTTCGTTTTCTCTTGTCTTTTTGCAATTATTTTCCTTAATTTTCATTTATTATCTCAAATCTAATTGAATCATTCTTCAATTTTTTTTCTCAAATTTTAATTACATTCGTCACTTTTCAATTATTTTTATTACTTTGCAAATATTTTCTCCAATTTTTATTATTTTCAATATTCTTTAATTAATTTCCTAGATTTTAAAATATTTTTCTTAAATTTTAATAATTTGTTTCAATCGTCAGTTATTATTGTTATCATTATGCAATCAATTTCTTCAATTTAAATTTTTCTTTACTATTCCTCAATGAAATTCCTAAATTTTTCTATTATTTTTTCAATTTTCGTTTTCTTTTGTCTTTTTGCAATTATTTTCCTAAATTTTCATTTATTATCTCAAATCTAAGTTATTTTACACACTTTTCAATGTTTTAATCATTCTTTAATTTTTTTTCTCAAATTTCAATTACGTTCATCAATTTTTATTTTTTAATTAATTTCATTACTTTGCAAATATTATCTCCAATTTTTATTATTTTCATTATTCTTCAAATAATTTCCTAGATTTTAAAATATTTTTCACAAATCTTAAAATTTTCTTCAATTTTCAATTATTATTGTTATCATTTTCCAATCAATTTCTTCAATTTAAAATTACTTTTTCTATTCCTCAATGAAATTTCTAAATTTTCAATGATTTATTTCAATTTTCATTTTTTTGTCTTTTTGCAATTATTTTCCTAAATTTTCATTTATTATCTCAAATCTAAGTTATTGTATCCATTTTTCAATGTTTTAATCATTCTTCAATTTTTTTTTCAAATTTCAATTACTTTGGTCAATTTTTGATTATTTTTATTACCTTGCAAATATTTTCTCCGATTTTTATTATTTTCATTATTCTTCAATTAATCTCCTAGATTTTAAAATATTTTTCTCAAATTTTAATCATTTTTTTCAATCTTTAATTATTATTGTTACTATTTTGCAATTAATTTTTTCAATTTTTAATTATTTTTACTAATTCTAAATGAAATTCCTAAATTTTCAATTATTTATCTCATTTTTCAATTTTTTTTTTCAATTTTCATTTTTTAGTCTTTTTGCCATTATTTTCTCCATGTATTAATTAGACATATATTAATTATTTTTAATTAATTTCCTACTTTTTTATTTATTATCTTAAATCTAAGTTATTGTATCCACTTTTCTATGTTTTAATCATTCTTCAATTATATTCCTCATATTTCAATTGCATTCATCAATATTTAATTATTTTTATTAATTTGCAATGATTTCGTCAAATTTTATATTATTCTGATTATTTGTTGATTAATGTCGAAAATTTTAATTATTTATCTTAAATTTCCATTATTTTCTTCAATTTTCGATTATTTCTATAATGTTTTAATTATTTTCCTCAATTTAAAATTCTTGAAATCGCTTTGTACTTTCTTTTACTTCACATATAATTCTGTGTTTTTTTCAATTATTTTTCTAAAATTGTTACAATTATCCTTAATTTTCTATTATTTTTATCATTTTTCAATTATTTTACCCAATTTTAATTATTCTCATTTTTTATCCAATCAATTTTTAAAAATGTTGAGCATTTTTTCTCAAATTTCAATTACATTTTTTTAATTGTTTTCAATTCCACAATTTTATAGATTTTGTCTTATACAAATAATTTTTGTCTTATTTATCTCTGAGTATTGTATTCAAAATATTTATAATTTTCGATAAGACAAGCTGGAGAAACTAATCGCGTTTTATTTATTATAATATTCATTATTAATATTAAAATACTTTTTTTATAATATTTAATATTAATATTATTATTTTTTTAATCGATCAGTAAATAATACCTTTTGGACGTGATTCTAACGAGGTTTTGTGACATACAAGGATGAAGATACAAAAACGGCGTTCCAAGAATTGGATGAATTGCTTGAGATAATTCAGTGTAAGCTAGAGTCTCATTTTGAAAAATTTTTTGAGCAATTTCCACCGAGACTGGATTTATTCCTGGACAATCTGTCAAATTGAAAAATAATAATTATTATTTTCAAAAATATTAAGTCTAAATGAGAAAGTGAGTAAGACGGACTTTACGCCACGCTTGAAATTTTACACCTCCCTTTTGAGCTAGCATTGTAAACAGGCTCAATGTTAATTTTAAATACAACGACAATTTCCAATATAAAATGTTCAATTTTCAAAAAAATTAATTTTAGACTTTTTTCTCATGAATTATTTTCAATTGTTCAGTGATTAGAGTATAAAAAATGTGCTCTTCTTTTTATTTAATTTTTATTCAATCTTCCTCTAATCAGATGTCTTCTTAGCCCAGTTCAGGATTGTCTGCAAGCGAAGGAACAATCAGCGCTTTAAATGCCCTCACTTCCGCAGATTAAGGTCTAGTGGTGATCAGTCGTCGATTCCACAGACTCCGATGAGTTTTTTAAATCTCACGTCCAATATAAGACAATATTCGTGAAATTTTGGAAAAAAAAAATTTTTCAGGATTCAATATTTTGTCATGAAATATACTTTTCAGAAATATACAAAAAACATTTGTATAAAGATCTGTCTAGTCTATGAGTCAGGGTCAGTGAAACTTATATATATGGAATACTAAAAAAAAAAAAACAAAAACCAAAACAGTGAAAGAAAAAAATTACTAAAAAGTAATTTTTTCTATGAGAAAAATAACCGGGAATGGTTACTTCACATAGATCAATTATTTGTTTTTTAATCTAGAATATTTTGTCTGCAGAAATTGGGGTTATAAAATTAAAATTTTACAAGTTATGACAGAGAAAGTATTTTGATCATCAAGAAAACTGAAAATGAAAATGGTGTTTAAAAAAAATTTGATTGGGTATTTTCAAAAATCCGTGTGTCAAAATTGAGATATTTATGAGTTTAATAAGCCTACTAAATTTTTTTGAAATTTGTTAAAACGTTCTCGAGATATCCTGGTGACAAAAAAAAATTACTACACACACACATGTGGACATTTACTTATAAATAGAGATTTACACATTTTAGATAAAAAAAAAAGTTAGATTGTCATATTTTAAACAAAATTTGGAATTTTTAATTAATTGAGCTATTTAAATAAATTATGTGCAGAGATAGTACTTTTTAAAATTGAACAAATATATAAAATTTTTGTCCAACATATTTCCAAAAAATAAAAAAACACTTGAAAAATTAAAATGATTTGAATCGGAGTTAATCGGAAATTTCTTTTTAAGAAAAAATAGTAACTAATTCTACAAAGCTATAATTCTGTTATTTATAATAATTTTTATTTTTATAAGTAGATTTTCAACAAAGAAAACTCCTTTTTAGAGATTCCTGATGAACTAAATGTCTCGAGAATTAAATATTTTGGAAGTGACTTATTGATGAAAATTTAATATGAAGGGATTAGCTTTATCGACCAATAATTCAAAAGGGGAAAGTGGCTCAATCTGTCGATTGAGAATGACACCAACTTTGAAGATTACAAGAAACTCAGTAGAGAATATTTCTAAAACAGTTTTCTTTTTTTTTCCAAAAATAAGTCTAATTATGAAACGCAATATTAACATAGAGCATACTGCAAATTTTCGAAATTTATTCATGTTAAGCTTACCGGATGTCCATCCATTGAAATATAATACCGGTACACTAAAACTCATAGACCAAAGGATGTGATGCTCTTTAACTAGAGGCCTCTCAAATGCAGAAGGAGCTTCGAAAGGATCTTCTCTAAATTTCAGAGCAAGTTCGTTTGACAAATCCTCTTCTGCCTTTGTCGATGCCTCGTTTATAGAATATTCATTCGGAATGAAAGTCTTTTCCCGTCGAAATAAATAGCCTTTTCCTGGAACATCCTAAAAATATATATATTCAAAAAAGACTATTAAACAAAATATTATTTTTCTTTATTCTTTAATTTCGAAAAAAAACTCAAATTCTACAACACTGTTTTTGTATTATTATTATTAATTTAAATTTTAAGTCCTCTAAATATTTATTTCTGAAAATCATAATTCCACAAATGAAAAAATTCACCGAATGAAAAATCATCCAATTTGTAATTTTGAAAATCTAATTTCAGATTTAAAATCGGCTATAATAAAAAAACATTTTAAGCAGTGGCGTAACTGGGGGTGCAAGGGACCTGGGGCAAAAAGGAAAATGGGGCCCCAATTATATACATAGGTATAATAATTTACAAGTTAAAATAATGTATTCATTCATTCTGTCCACACCTGATATTTGTCACTAGATATTTTTTTCTTTTAAAATTTTAAATCTTATTTCGCCTTTTTAAAATATTCTCAAATTTTAAATTCATAGCAATTTTAATTTTTTCAAATTTCAGTTAATGTGAACTTGCATTGATTAAAAGTTCAATTAATCCACGTTTCACAAATACTAAATTTAAAGTAAATTAAAATTTTTCAACTATTTTCTACAATCCTTAACTATTTTAATTGTTTTTAAATTAATTCCCTAAATCTTAAATGTACCTTCCTTAAATTTTAATTATTTTGTTTAGTTTTTTCAATCACTTTTTCAATTTTAATTATTTTTGCCTTGACAGTAAATCAATTTAATTATTTATTCCTTGATTTCATATTATTCACCGCAAACTTAAATTTATTTTTTTAAACTTACCATTATTTTTGTCATTTTGCAATTATTATATTCAATTTTTAATCATTTTCATAATTTCTGAATTAATTTACTGACCTTTTAAATATATATCTCAATTTTCAATTCTTTTGTTCAATTTTCATTTCTTTTTATTATATTGCACTTATTTTCACCATCTTTTACTATTTTAATTATTTTTCAATTAATTTTCTAAATTTTTAGTTATTATCTCAAATTTCAATTATTGTCTTTAATTTTCAGTTTTTTAAAAGATTTTTCAATTATTTCCTTTTGCTTAAAAATAAATTGTGTAATATTATATTATTTTTTCCAATTTTTAATTATTTTAATTCTTTTGGCACAATTTTCAAAAATTTCAATTATTATTTTCATCAATTTTTTATTATTTCTGTGATTTTTTAATTATTCTCTTTAATTAAAATTTTAAAGTAAATTTGTAATTATTTTCCTCTTCATATATTCTACACTGCCAAAAAAGGTGTTTTGTTAACGTCTTACGGTAAGACGGTTTTGGTGTCTAAGACGTGAAAAGATTCTTCACACAAGACATCTTTGCCGTCTAAGACACGGAAAGTGTCTTACCGTAAGACGCCTCTTTTTGCAATGTATGATTTTTTCAGTTATTTTGCTCAAACTTTATTTACTGTTCTCATTTTTTCATATTTAAATTATTTTCATCATAAAATTCAATTATTTTTCTCAATCTTAAATTATTTTCAGTATATTTGAATCATTTTTTTGAATTTTAGATTAATTTTATCATTTTTCAATTATTTTCCTCGATTGTTAATTATTATTCTCATTGACTAAAATCATTTTCTACAATTTTTAAGTATTTTTCTGAAATTTCAATACTTTTCTTCAATTTTTAATTATTTGCAATTGTTTTCATAATTTCCAATTTTTTTTATTAATTATCGTAAATTTAATTTATTTTTAGCTTTCTTCAATTCTCATCTGCAATTTTAAGTTATTCTCATTTTTTTCAATTGATTTCTAAGATCTTCATATATTTTTCTCAAATTTAAATTATTTTCTTTAAAAAATTCTGTAATTTTTTCAATTATTTCACTCAAATGTGATTTATTTGTCACAACTTATCATTGTTTTTATCATATTTTAATGATTTTCTTCAAGTTTTAAATAAAAAACTAATTTTTTAATTATTTTCTCAATCTTTTAGTATTTTTAGTAGATTTCAATTAATTTCCTAAATTTTCAGTAATTATCTCCAATTTAGATTCTTGTCTTGAATTACTAATTTTTTAAACGTTTTTTTAATTATTTTCTGTTACTTAAGAACAAATTCTGTAATTTTATATTATTTTCTCAGTTTTTTAATTATTTTCATTTTTTGGGCACAATTTTCAAAAATGTCAATTGTTTATCTGAAATTTCATTTATTATTTTGATCAATTTTTGATTATTTCTGCGATTTTTTAATTATTTTCTTTAACTAAATTTTTTAAGTATTTTTGTAATTATTTTCCTCTTTTAACATTTATTCTATGATTTTTTCAATTATTTTGTTGAAATTTTATTTACTGTTTTCATTCTTTTATATTAAAATGATTTTCTTCACAAATTTCAATTGTTTTCAGCATATTTGAATTATTTTTTCAAATTTAAATTAATTTTATCATTTTTCAATTATTTTCCTCGATTGTTGATTATTATTCTCATTTTTTAAAATTATTTTCTAAAATTTTTAAGTATTTTTCTAAAATTTCAATTATTTTCTTCATTTTTTAATTATTATCATTTGTTTTCTTAATTTACAAATCTTTTTATTAAATATCGTAAATTTCATTTATTTTTAGCTTTCTTCAATTCTTTTCTCCAATTTTAAGTTATTCTCATTTTTTTTAATTGATTTCTAAGATCTTATATTTTTCTCAAATTTAAATTATTTTCTTTTATTTTTAAACAAAATTCTGTAATTTTTTCAATTATTTCACTCAAATGTGATTTATTTTTTACAACTTAACATTCTTTTTATCATATTTCAATGATTTTCTTCAAGTTTCAAATAAAAAACTCATTTTTCAATTATTTTCTTCAGCCTTTAGTATTTTCATTATATTTCGATTAATTTCCTAAATTTTCAGTTATTATCTCTTTAGATTATTGTCTTCAATTATTAATTTTTTTAAGCGGTTTCTCAATTATTTTCTTTTATTTAAAAACAAATTCTGTAATTTTATATTATTTTCTCAGCTTTTTAATTATTTTCATTCTTTGGGCTTAATTTTCATAAATTTCAAATGTTTATCTAAAATTTCATTTATTATTTTCATTCTTTTGGCTTAATTTTCATAAATTTCAAATGTTTATCTGAAATTTCATTTATTATTTTGATCAATTTTCGATTATTTCTGCGATTTTTTAATTATTCTCTTAAATTAAAATTTTTAAGTAATTTTGTAATTTTTTACTTTTTTTAAATATATATTGCACTATTTTTTCAATTATTTCACCTGAAATTTTATTTAATGTTTTCAATCTTTCATATATTTAAATTAATTTTTTCATAAATTTAAATTATTTTCAGCATATTTGAATTGTTTTTTTAATTTTAAATCAATTTTATTATTTTTCAATTATTTTCCTCGATTATTAATTATTAGGCATTATTCTCAATGTCTAAAATTATTTTCTAGAATTTTTAAGTATTTTTATAAAATTTCAATTATTTTCTTCAATTTTTAATTATTTTTATTTGTTTTCTTAATTTCCAAATTTTTTTTATTAATTATCGTGAATTTTATTGATTTGTAGCTTTCTTCAATTCTTTTCTCCAATTTTAAGTTATTCTCATTTTTTTCAATTGATATTCAATTCATATATTTTTCTCAAATAACAATTATTTTTGTTTATTTAGAAAAAATTCTGTAATTTTTTCAATTATTTCCCTCAAATGTAATTTTTTTTTTACAACTTATCAATGTTTGTTTCATATTTCAATTATTTTCATCAAGTTTCAAATTGTAAAATCATTTTTCAATTATTTTCCAAGATTTAAATCCTTCAATTTTCCATTTTTTTTATTTCTTTTATTATTTCCAAAATTTTAAACTATTTATCTGAGATTTTTATTATTTCATTCAATTTTAAATTATTTATATTATTTTTTATATTATTTTCTTCAATTTTCAGTTACTTTCGTTCTTTTCTGTGATTTCCAAAAAGTTGTTAATTATTTCTGTTTAATTAAAAATTATTCTCTTCAATTTTTAATTATGTTTATCTTGTTTCATTTATTTTTTCTAATTTTTAATTATTTTCTTCTTTTTTTTCAATGAACTTCTGAAAGTTTTTAGTATTTTTCTGAAATTTTCTTTAATTTCCCTTCATTTAAAGTATATTATGTAATTTTGTCAATTATTTTCTTAAATTTGAATTATATTTTTCAATTTTATATTATTTATCTCAGTTTTCAATTGTTTTTTTTCAATTTTCCATTATTTTTCCTAATTTTTCATTATTCAATTTTTTTATATTTATTTTTAAGTTTTTTAAGTAATTTTCTAAATTTTAAATAATTTTCTTTGTTTTTAAAACATTTCTATGTGTTTTCAAATTACTTTCCCCAATTTTTAATTGATCTTATTTTTTTTCAATTAATTTGAAAAATTAGCTATTATTTTGTTTAATTTCAATTATTTCTAGCAAATTTTTTGTAATTGTAAAATTTTATAAATTTTGTCCTAAGAAAAGGGTTTATTAGGGTTAACTGAGGGTTCCCTCAGCTCAAGGGCTCCGGGGCACTGCCCCACTTTGCCCCTTAATAGTTACGCCACTGATTTTAGGCAAACTAATAAAAATAATTATTTTTTATAATATTTTCTTTTACGTGAGTTTGTTTTATGCCACTTTTTAAACTAATTTAATTAATCATAATTGTGTTTAATTACGATTATTTGAAAAATTAACAGAGCAAATGCTTCAATATTAATGCGAACGCATTTTCTGCCAGGATTGAGTAATATGTGTTGTATTCGATCGATCGTCTAACGAACGTACCTTGTCCCCTTCAAATTGCCAATGGTCGTCAATTGCATTCGATATTTGTATTATGCTTTCTGCATTTGCAACAAACTCTTCCCAAGTCATTGTTCCAGGTCCATCCATTTCCTGTTTCCGCAAAAAAAAAAACAAGTACAATTTCCATTTAAACACCATTTTTATAAAAATATCACACTAAAGAAAAAGGTTTGGAATGCATAAAAAAAGTTTCGTTGGCTCAACCAAATTTTTTTGTTGGTATATACGAGCAACAAAGTAGTTTTGTTGTGACGACAAAAGACTTTTGTTGGAATTTTGTAACTTCAACAAAAAAACGTAGTAAACCCAACAAAACGTTTTTAAACTGAACAAACATTTTGTTGGTTATAAATATAAAAAATAATGGGACGTACGATTAAGTTCTAAAATTAATTATTATAATATTTATTTCGTAGAATTTCATTAGGAAGAATCTTCTTTTAGTCGAAATTTCACATTTTCGAATATGTTTTCAATCGAACATAAATTAAATCCGAATTTTGACAGAACAGAATTTTTAGGTCACCTAATTCATATTTAACAGAGTGTTCAATTTACAAAAATCCTTTGAACAAACTTTTCAATTAAAAGAATTCCAATTTAAATGAATTTTAATTTAGAAGAATTTTTATTTTGCAGAATTGACCAATCAGAAAATATAAAGAAAATTGCAAATTGTCAATTTCAAAATTCCCGACAAAATATTTCTGTTGGATACCTTTTCGGTCATTTGCAATTTCTAACAAATAAATATTCTGCACTTTAAGTTTTTTATCAAATGTCAATTCGTACTAATACAATTTCGGACAAATGCAGACAGAAAAATTGTAATGAGTTATTTATAACATAAGGTTAGGATTTAAGACGATTTATTGTTTTTAATTAAAGTCTATCATAATTAGGGGTTTTAAAAGTTTTCGTAATTTTTTTAAATAAAAAAAATTAAATTTATAAATCGTCTTGGTTATGTCCAGATTCTTTTTAAAATGAAAATTCTTTGTTAATAAAATTGTGTTCTATAATCAACAGTATGACATATCGATTTCGAGGTTAGGTTATAGACTTTTGTTTGATTTTGCTTTTTTATGAATAAGTTAATAACTGTTTTACAAACATAGCTTTTAATCACAGACTGAAGCATTTTTAAGTAAAAAATTTTTATTATTTGCATAAACTATTATTTAAATTAGAATAAATTAACTTTTTTTAAGAATCTGTTTTGTGACATTTGGTCAAAAAATTTTATTCAATACGACTTATTATTGAACTTTCACAGTTTTAAAATATCTTTACTTGACATATGTTTTTAATTTTATTATAAAACTTGTCTTGTAAAAAGAAAAAAAATACGCATCATGTGTTGATCAAATTCGCACTCACCGCGCATGCGCCACACATATTTGGTACTGCGAACAAAACATTTTAATAAACTTAAATAAAATTCAAGATTATTATTACTCAAAAAAAAAAAACTATTTTGTTCTGCATTATTAATTTTTATAGTGCAATTTTAAAAACAAATTTCAAATTAAAAATACGTTACAAAAGTACTAAAAACTAGTAGAAGTAAATTACAAAATTTTTCATTCTGAACGTTTGCTGGATGACCTAAATCCTTATCATGGCCAGTAATTTTTTCCAATGTTAAAACATATAGAGGGAGATTAAGAGAAGTATAGATGGATATTAAAAAAAGAAGGATATTATTCGATTTTATTCTCTCTTGTCCTTTTTCTACTTTTCGTCAGGAAAAAATAAATATAATTTTGTCTTTTCAGATAAAAATTAAAAAAAAAAAACTTTATTTTAGCCAATCTTATCGATTTGAACTTGATGAGCGTGATTAACTTGTCAACATTTATTTATTGTTTAAATGAACTAGAAAGAATGAATAGTTGGCGAGAAAATAGATTATTATTATTATTGCATAAAAGTGTTAAAAAATTTATCGAAGAGCAAGGTTTATTATGTAAAAGGAAATTGTTTCAAATGATGCAAACAATATAAAAAGTCGAGGATCATGCGGGTTATGCTCTTGTGACGTCAAAAATGTGTTTTTTAGTTTAAAAAAACAGATTCAATGCAAAATCACTAATATTGATGACAAAAATCAACGGAATATATTTTATTTGCGTAAGAATATATTGACTTTTCTTTAACCATCGTACGACTGATAGTTTTTATTATAAAATTGATTCTTATTGTTAAAGTTGATTTTTATTCAAGTCTATTTTTATTTACCGAAAATCCGAATTTTCGTTCGTCAAAGTATTTAACTAAAATGTCTGTCTAATTAACTTAATCATAATATTTTGCGAATTGAAGTTGAAACATAAGTTTCGTCGACAGATAGACAGACAGACAGATGGACACTTTGTAAAATCAATTTTTTTCGAAATCAGGAGGTCTCAAAATTTCTGTATAAAAAAAATGTATATAAAAAGAAATATGGAACATGTATTATTAAAAAAAAATTAGACAAAAACATTTGTGAAAAAGTGTAAAAATCAGAATTCTTTGGTTTTTGTCAATTTTTAACCAAAATGGCTGGCTAACGAACTTAACTTGTATTTTTTAATCTTGAAAAAGTTTTACCAAAGATGAAGTTGATTTAACAATTTTTCCTCAAGTTATCAAATCAAAAAATTTTGCCTACAAACAAACAGACAGATAGACACTTTCGTAAAACCAATTTTTCCGACATAAGATGGTCTCAAAATTTAAAAAAAATGTAGAAAAATGGAACATGTATTTCTAAAAAATATTATAGAAAAACATTTTTGAAAAATGGTAAAAATAGAATTTTTTTTCATTTTCCAAAACGTTATATTTTTGTCAATTTGAAACCAAAATGGCTGGCTAACAAACTTAACCTGTATTTTTGGACCTTAAAAAAGTGTACTAAAGATGAAGCTGATTTAACAATTTTTCCTCAAGTTATCAGATCAAAAAATTTTGCCTACAAACAAACAGACAGATAGACACTTTCGTAAAACCAATTTTTCCGACATAAGATGGTCTCAAAATTTAAAAAAAATGTAAAAAAATGGATCATGTATTTCTAAAAAATATTATAGAAAAACATTTTTGAAAAATGGTAAAAAATAGAATTTTCTTGACTTTCCAAAATATTATATTCTTGTCAATTTTGAACTAAACCCGCAGGTTAATAAACTCGATTTTTATTTTTGATTACTTAAAAATAAAAATATATTCCAAAGATGAAGTTGATCTTAGAATTTTTACTCAAGTTATCCGACGATACAATTTTGTCTACCGACAGACGGACAGACAGACAGACAGACACTTTCATAAAACCAATTTTTACGAAATCAGGTCTCAAAACTTAAAAAAATATAGAAATATGGAACCTGTATTTCTAAAAAATAATTACAGAGAAACATTTTTTAAAAACTGTAAAAAATAGAATTTTCCTGACTTTCCAAAATATTATATTCTTGTCAATTTTGAACTAAACCCGCTGGTTAATAAACTCGATTTTTTTTGTTTCCTTAAAAATAAAAATGTATTTCAAAACTGAAGTTAATCTAAGAATTTTTACTTAAGTTATTCGATCCAAAAATTTTTTCCAAAAAGAATTTTTATCCAAAAAAAAGACAAACAGACACTTTTGTGTCCAATTTTTTTTTTGAATGGAGGGTTCATAACGTCAAAAAATATAGAAATTACAAAATGCTTCAATTTGCAAATTTCTGAATAATAATATAAAGAATATTCAAAAATTATAACTTTGAATTTGTAAAAATCTTAAAATCTTAATTAGTAACTTGTGACTTAATCAATAGTGGCGATTTTTTAATTAAATGAATTAGAAAGCATTTTGACTACATTTTAGTAAAAAATTACTAATTGATATAGTAGAAAACTACTAATTCATTTAGTATAATGCTACTATTTATATTAATAGTTTTATACTATTTATTAGTAGTTTTTGACTAAAATGTAGCCAAAATAGTTACTAATTCATTTAATGAACAAATCGGCATTAGAAAATTGGTCAAAAAATAATTATTTTAACCCTGATTATTAAAAAAACTTATTTGATTTTTTAGTATAAAGATGCGTTCTAAATCTAAATTAATTAAAAACAGTTAAAAACTATTATTTTAAGGGTGAAAACTCGTTGATCATGTCAAATAGTAACTTTTTACTAATAATTTAGTTAAAAACTACTAAAATAATTAGTCAAAGTAATTTTTAGGTTATGTTAAACTATTAAAAGAATTAGAAGATTTCTATTTACTACTTAAATTCTTTTTTTTTTACTATTTAATTTGTTAAATTCAACTACTAAATTAGTAGTTTTGTACTAATAATTTATTATTATTTACTAATTGAAGAAGAGAAAACTCGTTCTCGATTATAACCCCTAAAAAGTAGTTTTTTACTAATTCAGATTTAGAGAGTGAAACATTTCGAAAATTGAACCCGGTCAGCAAATTAATATATACAGTTAAATAAACTATAATGGAAAAATGGAACAAATAGAAATATTTAAAAAAGCAAACAAATACAAAATGAAGGACAAAAATAAAATAAATATAAAAAATAGGAAAGAAATTTTTTTTCACGAAACTGTAATCTCCAATGTAAAAATAGTATATTCGACCGCCATTTCATTTCTCAATTCAAATTTCTTTCCCGATGGATAAATTCGTTTCATAATGTGGTTATCGTAATTTTCTTCATAACCGCCTGCACTGCAAGATAAATAGGTTATTTTTAAATTTCTTAAACAATTCGCACAATATTGCATAATTCTCTCAGTATTTGATAATTATAATAATCCAATTTTACTCGACAAAAATCGATTAAACGGAACGAAGGCATGAAGCTCTCTTTAAAATTTCAAGTTTACCTTTTCACTTGAATTTACATTATTTTTTGTTTTTTTGTTTATACAGGTAACATTTTGACAAGTATATAAATGAGTAAATATTTGTAAGATCTGCTAAATTGTAGATCAAGAAAGAAGTTTAAATGTTTGAAGTTTCGCGAGTGAAACAGACCGTTCTAATTGCAACGGTGTGCATGAATTTTGTCTCTCTTGCTCTCATCTTAGGAAAGAAATGCGAAACTTTCCCTTCGGTTTGTAGTGGCATTGTTTGAGTGCAACGATACGTCGATTTGAAGATAAAATTGAAAAAGGGGAAGCAGTACAGTCGAGAGAACAGCCGGTGTTTCCCTTCCCGCTTACCCCTGAGCACCTCGTCAATTGTCGGCTATTTTACATCGGCTGGATTCGGCAAAGTTCGGCAATATTCGTCTCCTTTGCTCCAGCAACACACGCCGATAAACTTTCGCTTGTGTATGTTTGTGTGCACGCGTGCCGTAGTAACGTTTCAATGTGTTATGTATAGCGGTCCAATGGAGTCGAGGGAACAAGATCAGGGCTGTATCTCTCTTCAACTTGCTCACCAACTTCTCTCAATCATTCTAAAATTCTAGAACATAGATCACAACCGAATTCCTCGATTTTCAAACTTATTGTCGTGTCAATTCAACAGAATCAACATTTTTGGACAAAATTCATTTGTCATTCTTTCAACAAAAAAATCATTAATTTGTTAAAATTTAATTTTATTCTCTATTATTAGGTCTTCTTTTTTATGTAGTTGAGAATTTTGAAAAATATTTACAAAAAAATACTCCTGGAAATATAAATCTTCGAAATGCTTATTCGGAAATTGATAAAATTGTCAATAAAATAGTTATTTTAAGATATTTAATAAAGTGGTAAATATTTTTCTGATTAGTGTTCATTTCTGAATGTGACTTCTGCAACATTGTTGCAGCTTTAGACATTGAATATTTACTTGGTTTAAACTTTCACCAGTGGCGCCCCTTAATACTCCAAGGTGAGCACGTGACCACCTTAAAGTTTCCAATCTTTTTCTTCAATTTGCAAACTTATATGAATTTTAAAAACGAAAACAAAATGTTTCTAAATTATCTCTTCACACGCAACGTCTATGGGGAACTTTTTTTTATTTCATAATTTGCAAATAATATACGAAATATAAAATCCATGACCCGTCTTAAGATTCTTCAATTTTAGGCTTTTTTTCAAAGGGGAGACTTTCAGCAATCATTTTTTAAGGTAAAAATTTTATTTTCTAGAATGTTTTTGGAAAACTGACAGAGTTCCCTTTTTTAAACTTCTTAATAAATTAAAAAAAGGTCATTAATAAAAAAAAACTTAGATTTTTATAAAATTTAGAAATAATTTTTAAATAAATTTGATGAATTTTATCATTATATCTCCATTTTATATTTAAAATCTGACGTCATTTTGTGGGTGACCCTTTTTAGAAGGGTTTTCTTTTTAAAAGGGGTTTTTTTTATAAAAAGAGGACACCTTACAAAAGGGGGTTTTTTTATAAAAAAACAGACCCCTTTTAAAAGGGGGGTTTTAAGATGGTTTTTCTTTTATAATAAGAAGACCCCTTTTGAAAGGGGGGTTTACTTTATAAACCGAAGACCCCTTTTAAAATGGTTTTTTTTTTATAAAAAGAAAACGTTTTTTCAAACATTTTAGTTTTTATTTATTGGCTAGATTGTAGGGAACAGTTAAAATAACTCAAAAATTGTGTTTATTTAAAAAAAAAAACAATTTTGTAGTTATTTTTAATTTTAAAAGGGGTTTTTTTAAAAAAAAACAGAAGACCCCTTTTAAGATAGATTTTTTTTTATAAAAAGAAGATCCCTTTTAAAAGGGGTTTTTTTTTTTAAATCAGACCCCTTTTAAAAGGGACTTTTTTTTATAAAAAGAAAACGTTTTTTCAAACATTTTAAATTGTAAACATTTTTTGGTTAGATTGTACGGAACTATTAAAATAACTCAAAAATTGTGTTTATTTAAGAAAAAACACAAATTTGTTGTTATTTTTAATTTTAAAAGGGGTTTTTTTAAAAAAGAAGACCCTTCTTAAAAGGGTTTTTTTTTAAAAAAAAAAGAAACCCCTTTTTAAAAGGGGATTTTTTATATAAAAAGAAGACCCCTTTTAAAAGGGTTTTTTTTTTAAATATCAGACCCCTTCTAAAAGGGGGTTTTATTTTATAAAAAGAAGACCCCTTTTAAAAGAGATTTTTTTTTTATAAAAAGAAAACATTTTTTCAAACATTTTAAATTGTAAACATTTTTTGGTTAGATTGTACGGAACTATTAAAATAACTCAAAAATTATGTTTATTTAAAAAAAAACATAATTTTGTTGTTATTTTTAATTTTAAAAGAGGTTTTTTTTTAAAAAAAGAAGACCCTTTTTAAAAGGGGTTTTTTTTTATAAAAAAGAAGACTCTTTTTAAAAGGGGGTTTTTTATATAAAAAGAAGACCCCTTATAAAAGGGTTTTATTTCATAAAAAGAAGACCCCTTTTAAAAGGGATTTTTTTTTATGAAAAGAATACGTTTTCTCAAACATTTTAAATTTTATTTTTTGTTTAGATTGTACGTAACAATTAAAATAACTCAAAAATTGTGTTTATTTAAAAAAAAAACACAATGTGTTGTTATTTTTAAGCGTAAATAGACAAAAAAACTGACATACTAATATGTAAAAACAAAAATTTTATTTTTATTTATTTTAGTTCTGTTTGTAAAGGGCTTTTTTTAGTTTAATTACAGCCCTGGGAGCAAAATGGCGTCTCTATTTTATTTAAACAAACTGAAAAGACATTATTTAACAATCTAATTCTATTTTCTTTTATTAATTTCCTTAAAACATTAATTCTGAATTGATTCTGGATATTTTGTCAAAATAAAATGTACACTTTATAAATTGAATGCATACAAATTCAAAATTGAAGTATATCTAGGTTAAAAGAACCTTTTTCCAAATTGTTCAATATGTTTTGTAACAATTTGACACTGGATAATAACAAATAATTGACAATATTTCAGAAAATAAATAAATAATATTAGTGATAAAAATGATTACCAAGTATAGATTTTAGGTTAGAATTGAAGCGCTTCGTGAAAGGGTGAATTCACCCTTAAATTTCAGCACACACGTTCCTGGATAATTGAATCAGTGCCCCGTTTAAGAATGTTATGATAACATTGAAACTATTCTCATTTTTCGTTAATGTGAACTTTGCACACACGTAATCTTTCTCTCCTTTTTTGTTGGCCAATGAGAGAAAGAAAAATTGACAAAAAATATGCGAGTAACGATTTTTCTCCTCCGAAGGGTCATAGAAATAAAACAATGAAAGCATAAAATGTGACTTCATTTGAGGGGAAACCTGCTAAACCAGGATTCAAGTCTTTTCAGGATTTAATCCACAGGCTCTCGCAAATAAAAAATTAATTAAGACTATTATCGATAGTAATTTTTTTATTCATGAACGAATCTACATTCAAAGAATCTTTGTTGTGGCAAGGAAAACGAAGCTTCCAGCTTGAAATTCAAGATATTCGATTTTTTTCAATGTAAACCTAATCTATGTACGACACTGGGATCAGAAATTGCTCTGCGCGCGCATCTTTATGAAAAGGTGTGTGTCCAGGGACGTAACTAGAAACAACATCTCTATTATGAAAAGTATTCAACAAAGTAAACTGATATTTTGTCCTATTTTTGTCGACAGTCAATGGAGAATATGTCGGAAATGAAAATACCTGATAAAAGTCTTGCAAAGATCAGATAAAGGGAGTTTTTTGTCGAAAAATCCTTCTCGACTTTTCGAAAAGAATTGAGAGAACTACGGCCCTGGTGCGTGTGTACGTCCGACGCGTGGAAGTGTCGGATGCTCCGAAGAGAATCGGGAGTTGTGTACACGAGAGGCTGCTTTTTCTCGTGTGGGTGCAAATCCTTGGTGTTTGTGCGTGTGAGCGACCCTGTAGAAGTGTAGAAAGAGAGAAGACACGACAGGACACGACGCGCGTCACGACGTGGACGTAGGTATCGAGGATTCGGGAATCGCGGTGTGCAACGAAGTAAGTCTTCCCTGGTGGGGATGAAGTGTGCCTCAGTGGGCCGAGTTGTCGAGGTGAAGAGAGTTAAGTGACCGAGTGTGGACCGAGTGCAACTTTGCCGCTGACGAGGGAGAACGCGAAAGCAAGACGCGAGGGCGGCGACACACTTGAGAGCCAGGTTGGAAACAATAGCAGGGACTGTACGTGACGTGACTGTTGTACAGTACTCTGGGAAGCAATCCGGAAATTAAAAATAGTAGCGTCAATATAGACCAAGAGGAAAAAAGGCCTTGCTGGAGGAACAATTCCGTGGTGGAAATCGCTCGTCGTCGTCTTGAGCGATGACGGCGCGCGCTTCTCGAATTTGCAACGCAAGACGGGAGCCATGCGGCTTTTTGAGTTTGAACTTCTAGATCCAAGACACCGGGTGTGACGACGTACAAGTGACGCGAGTGCAAAAAACCGGGCGCGTGTGCCTTTTTTCCAGACGCCTTCGCCTGTGTCCCCACTCCACGTCCTTGTCGGACATTACTGAAAACGAGCCGACACGTTCGTGTGTTTACGTCGCGAGGATTACCAAGCCATTGCGATGTACACCAAGGCAAAAGGGTCTGCTGTTCCCTCGGATGCTCAGGCTCGAGAAAAGTAAGTATTTTATCGTTTATTCAATTCTCAAGTTCAATCGTCAAAAAAAAATCCCGTCCATTTATTCCTCTTTCGACTCTGTGTACTCCTTCTCAACTCCTTCCATTTTATTCATTTCGACTCCTTCCTTCCGTTTCAACTCTTTTCGTTTTACTCAATTTCAACTCCTTGTTTCTATTCACTTTCAACTCCTTGTGTTTTTTCGTTCTGAACTTGTTTCACTTGTGAATTGTTTTTATTTACCTGGTTTTCAACAACTTGCAAACCTTTTCCATTTATCCTTTTTGAATTTTGTTTGTTGTAAACCTCCTTCAATTGTGGATGCTTTACATTTAATTGTTTTGAATTCCTATACCAGTTATTCGTTTTGGTTTCCTTTTGTTTATTTATTTTTAACTCCTTCCGCTTCATTCATTTCGAAATTCAACACTTGAAAACAATTTTGTTTGGAGCTCTCTATCTTCATATTCTTTCGTATCAATGGTTTCGAGTGAAACTCAATTATAGATTGAAATAACATTGATTGGAGTTTAATTCTTATGCAAAAGTAATCAATATTCTTGAATTTTACTTGGTGTAAAATCGATTTCAAAGTAATGTTGACTATTAGAGTAAGCTGGCTCTTAAACAAGCGTTTTTTTTTGTAGTTTTCTAAATCCAACAAACTGTTTTGAAGTAATTGTAATCTGTTATTTTGAAATGTGTTTAATTAAAAAAAAAACCTGTTCGTTTTGAAGTAGCTTCAATTTTAATTTTAATTTAAAAAATGTCTTAAATCTAAATAAATTGTCGTCTTGGAGTAGCTTCAATTCAAATAAACGTTCTGTTTTCAAGTGTCAAGAAACCAAATAAACTTTTTGTTTTGCAGTAACTAAAATACAAACTTTGTTTTGAAGTAACTTCAATCTAAATACAAGTCTTTTAAACGTGACTCTGATACAAACTTTTCTGACGGATGCAGCTTCTTTTTAAAACAACATTGATGTATTATTTTTTTCAACATTAATCATTAATTTCAGGATGTCTACAACACTTAGAAAATCTGGAAAACTTTCAATTAATTGTTTAAAATTAAAGCAACAATGATAAAGTACAAATATAATCACATAATCATACAATCATATAAAAGAAGAATAAGTAAAACAAAATATCTTGAAAGATTTAAAAATATCAAGAATTTGTTGTCGATTATTATTATTTTTTCTTTTTTTAATCAGGGAATTATTTTTAATTTTAGCTAAATAATCCACAACTATCTAGATTTAAAATTTGTTTATATTTAACATTAAAAAATGTTCGTCAGAATAAAAAATAAATTCAGGGATCATGTTCTAAATAATTAAAATTTTAGAAAATTAATTCAGAAATAATGAAAATAATTAAAAATTTAAGAAAATGATGAGAAAATAATATAAATAATTTAAATTTGAAAAAAAAAACAATTTTTAATTTAGGAGAAATAATTTAAAAACATACAGAATATAGGTACCAAAAATACAAGAAAATCGTAGTTATAATTGAAAATTGAATAGAAAAATGACAATTTCAGATAAGTAATTAAAAACTTTTTGGAAATTATGAAAATAATTAAAAATGAGTAAAAATTGATGAAAATAATTGTCGATAAATTTATTTACAGATGACAATTTTTTTCGCTCCAACATTCTGAAAATGGAAATAATTACTGAAATAATATTTAGTAGACAAAAATTTATTTTTCAGTTTCTCTCAAACGAAAAAATTAATTTCAAAAATCCATTAAAATACCTAAAATCATCTATTTGTTATTATTTTCTCTTTTTTTTTCATTTCAATTTTAATTTTATTCAAATTTCAACTTATTCTAATTAAAAATAATTTCCAAATTTTAATCCAACATTTAATGATCAATTTGGCACTTACTCACAAAGAGGTTATGTTGGAAGTCGTTGTTTTGCTTTTTGAAATAGAAAAACTAACTTTTACTGTAAATTCATTCAGACCAAATGTAAAAAATTTAGTTTAAAAGAAAACAAGCCATTAAACGCATAATTGGATAAAAATTAAACTTTTTTGACATTCATAAACAAATCTATAGTTTCTCTTATTTCTCTAAAACATTTTTAAGTGTAAAAAATCTTTAATTTTTATTCAATTATGAGTTCAAATGGTTCATTTTGTTTTAAATTAAATTTACAACCTTTCGTCTGGAAAAATTTATTGTAAAATAAAATTAACTGTAAAAGTTAGTTTTTCTATTTCAAAAATCAAGATAATGATTTCAAACATAACCTCTTCCCGAGTATATGGCCTATTTCTTTTAAAACTATTTTAATTTTAAAATTTCAATTTTTTTAAAAACATTTTTCCATTCTTTTATAGTTTAAATTTTTATATATTTTTATATATTAAATAAATAAAGTTTAAATTACATATTTTTTTCTATTTTACCATTTTTTCGTAAATTACGGAATGTTTTTATTAATATTTTCTCATTTTTGGGAGGGAAAGGGATATTTAGTATCTAATTAATTGATTTATTACTGTTTAGTTCGTTTATTAGTGGATTTTTTACAATTAAAAATTTTTTTCTTTAATTTATGTCAAGATTTTGATTTTAAAGTCTTTTAAAGTTTTTATTTTTTCCATTCTTCAAATTTTTTTCTTATTTTTTTTAAAAATAATTTACTCAACTTTTTCAGTTTTTAAAAACTTTTTCAAATCTGTTGTAGGTTTCTTAATTTTCTTTTTTCTTTTTACGTTTTTAATTCTATTTTTAAACTTTCTCATTTGTTAGAAGGTTTACCTCGATTATTGCATTTTGACATTTTTTTTCCAAGGTTTTACTTATTTTTTGCAATTTTTTTTGTTATTCATAATTTGATAGATTTCTAAAAAAGATTTTCTCTTTGCTTAAAATATTTTTCTTTTTACTTGACTTTTATTAAATGTTCTCACTTCTTTTTCTTTTGCCTTTCTTAATTATTCATACATTTTATTTATTTTTTTTAATTACACTTTCTAATATTTTTATAGCTTACAATATTATTTCTTGTATCTTTTATTTTTTTAAGGAAGTTCAAACTAAAAAGGTGGTTTTTAACAGCAAAAAAATCCATAATTTAAATAATTTCACCAAATTTTGAAAGATTCAGTTGTACAATTTTTAGAAAAAATTCAATTAGATCAACATTTTATTCTTTTTCAAAATATCACGTTTTCTTAATTTTTCTAAGTTTGTAGAATATTTTGTAGGAAGAGGGGTTAACATTACAATTTTTTTTTCATGCTTCACTTTATGTAGATTTTCTCCAATTTCTAAAATACTTTTTCTATTTAATGCAAATTCATGTAACTACAAAAATCAATAAATTTTTTTAATCCTAGTTTCAAACAGTTCAAAGCAACTTTGCCACAGCTTTTTTTAAAGCAACCTTGCTTCAGCTTCTTTCGAAAGCAACTTTACTGGTAGCTTCTTATCAAGACACCTTTCATTCAACTTCTTTTGAAAGCAACTTTGAACCAACTTTTTTCAAGGTAACTTGGATCTAACTTTTTTTTTTTTTTTTCTTTTACAAAGCAAGTTTTTCCAATTCTAGAGACTGATTTTGAATATTCTGGAAGATTGGGTGAAAAGTAATCGTTTTAGAGAAGATCCTCGAGTTAGTGAGAGTGTACTGTATTTATATTATTATAGTAGACTATGGGAGCAAAAATAGAGGAGTAAAGTAAGCGGTACGGAAATTTTCGACGTGCTCTCTTTCAATTCGATCCAAGTGTGCCACGCGACCTCATCCGCTCGCTTACTTTATGGTACAAACTCACCGGCTTTCCAGAATCGCAGGCTACTAAGGCCGTTTCACATAGAGTCGTAGATAACCTGCTTTCTCGCGATTTGAACTACTCGTTGTTTAGCTTTAACCGCTGTCAGTGCTCCTTGTCAGTCATCCGATACACGTGACGAATGTTCCGTTTGAGCACCCCTGCCAAGGCAAGCACAGATCCGGGATTGCTAACAGTACTCATTCCATTTTTATTCCAGACTATTACTAGATCTCAACTCATTCGTGTTTACCAATTTTATTCTTGGCAAATTGCAGATTAAACATTTTCCTCAAAAACTCTGAATTTTATCTTAAGTCATTTCCCCCAAAATTCACTGCTTTAAAGCCAATAATTTGCAGTTTAAGGCCTAGAGTGGAAAAATTCTCGGTAATTTAAAATCTGGTTATATTCTCGAGAATATTCTCCTTCCGGGAATTTATGAGGATTTTCTATGTTTGAATGAGATAAATAATTAAAATTTTAGAAAATTAATTCAGGAATGATGAAAATAATTAACAATTTAAGAAAATGATGAGAAAATAATATAAATGATTTAAAATTGAAAAAAACAATTTTTAATTTACGGGAAATAATTGCAAAACGTACAGAATATACAGGTACCAAAAATACAAGAAAATCGTAGTTATAATTAAAAATTGAATAAAAAAATGACAATTTCAGATAAGTAATTAAACACTTTTTGGAAATTATGAAAATAATTCAAAATGATTCAAAATTGATGAAAATAATGGTAAATTTGAGAAAAATATTGGAAAATTTTAGAAAATAATTTTAAAAAAAACAATTAGAAATTGAAAAGAAGTAATTAAATTATGATGAAAATAATTTAAAAAATTTAAAATAAGTGAAATATGATGAGAGTAATTAAAAATAGAAAGATAAATAGTAGAAATAGTAAAATAGATATATAGTAAGAAAATAATTTGAAAAATCGTTCAAACTTGAAAATTGAAGACAATAATCTAAATTTAAGACAATAACTGCAAATTTAGGATATTAAGACAATAATAAACAAATAATATAAAAATTGAATTAAGTAGGTAAATGGAATATCAGATAAATACTTTAAAATTTGGAAATTATGAAAAAAATTCAAAATGTTTAAAAATTGAAAAAAATTATGGTAAATTTGAGAAAAATATTTTTAAAAAAAGAACTATTAAAAATCGAAAAAGTAATTGGAATTTGATAAAAATCTTAAAAATAATTTTACAAAATGAGAAATATAATTAAGAATCAAGGAAAATAATTGAAAAATAATAAAATTAATTTAAAATTCAAAAAAATAATTGAATTATGATGAAAATAATTTAAAAAAATTTTTAATAATTGAAATATGATGAAAGTAATTAAAATTTCAGATAAATAATTGAAAGTTTTGAAAATTACGCAAAAAAATTAACATAATTAGAAATTGGAGAAAATAATTGAAAAATCGTTTTAAAAGTTGAAAATTGAAGACAATAATAAACAAATAATAACAAATTAAAAATTGAAAAAAATAATTGAAATTTGAGAAAAATCTTTAAAAATAATTAAAATATGATGAAAATAATTTTAAAAAAATTTAAATAATTGAAATATGATGAAAGTAATTAAAATTTTCAGATATATAATTGAAAATTACCCAAAAAGCATAAAAATAATTAAAAATTAGAGAAAATAATTGAAAAATCGTTTAAAAAGTTGAAAATTGAAGACAATAATCTAAATTTGAGATAATAACTGAAAATTTAGAATAATAATTGCAAAATAATTACAATAATTAAAAGATAAAAGATTAAAAATAGAAAGATAAATAACAAAAATAGTAAAATAGATAAATAGTAAGAAAATAATTGAAAAATCGTTCATAAACTTGAAAATTGAAGACAATAATCTAAATTTAAGACAATAACTGAAAATTTAGGATATTAATTGCAAAATAATTTAAAAATGAAGAAAATAATTGCAAAATGACAGAAAGAAATTAATATTGAACAAAATAATTAAAAATTGAGATATTTGAAAGTTCAGGATGTTAATTCAGAATTAATGAAAATTATTAAAAATTGAAGATAATAATTGCAAAATTAAAATAATAATAGTGAATTAAAAAAATTAATTTAATTTTTAATAATAATATGAAATTTAGCAATAAATAATTATTAAATTATTTTATTGTTGAAGGGAAAAGAATTAAAATTCAAAAAATTTTAAAAAAATAATTGTAATTTAATTTAGTGAAAAAAGTGATAAACAATGAAAATAATTTAAAATTGCAGCAAATAATTGAAAAATAATAAAAATAGTTCAAAATTGTAATTTCAGTAATTTAAATCATAAGAATTAAAGAAAATAATTTAAATTTGAAAGAAATACTTACAAATATTAAAAATTCAAAAAAAAAAAATTAAAATAATGAAAAATTGGAGAAAATAATTGAAAATTGAAAAAAATGATTGAAATTGAGATAAATAATTAAAATTTTAGAAAATAAATTCAGAAATGATAAAAATAAATAAAAATTTAATAAACTAATGAAAAAATTGTGTAAATAATTTAAAATTGAAAAGAGCAGTTTTTAATTTAAGAGAAATAATTGCAAAAAATACAAAAATAATAAGTAATTAAATTTTTTTTTGGAAATTACGCAAATTAATGAAAATAATTAGAAATTGGAGAAGATAATTGAAAAATCGTTAAAAAAGTTGAAAATTGAAGACAATAATAAACAAATAATATAAAAAATTGAATTAAGTAGGTAATTTAAATATCAGATACATACTTTAAAATTTGGAAATTATGAATAGAATTCAAAATGATTAAAAATTAAAAATAAGGGCAAATTTGAGAAAAATATTTTTAAAAAAAGAACAATTAAAAATTGAAAAAAATAATTGGAATTTGATGAAAATCTTAAAAAATAATTTTACAAAATGAGAAATATAATTAAAAAAAAAATGAAAAATGATAAAAATAATTTAAAATTCACAAAAATAATTGAATTATGATGAAAATAATTTAAAACTTTTTTAAATAATTGAAATATGATGAAAGTAATTACAATTTCAGATAAATAATTGAAAGTTTTGAAAATTACGCAAAAAATGAACATAATTAGAAATTGGAGAAAATAATTTAAAAATCGTTTTAAAAGTTGAAAATTGAAGACAATAATAAACAAATAATAAAAAATTGAAAATTGAAAAAATAATTGAAATTTGAGAAAAATCTAAAAGAATAATTTTACAATATGAGAAATATAATTAAAAATGAAGGAAAATAATTGAAAAATGATAAAAATAATTTAAAATTCACAAAAATAATTGAATTATGATGAAAATAATTTAAAAAATTTTAAAATAATTGAAATATGATGAAAGTAATTAAAATTTTCAGATATATAATTGGAAATTTTGAAAATTACGCAAAAAGAATGAAAATAATTAGAAATTAAAGAAAATAATTGAAAAATCGTTTAAAAATTTGAAAATTGAAGACAATAATCTAAATTTGAGATAATAACTGAAAATTTAGGATAATAATTGAAAAATAATAACAATAATTAAAAGATGAAGAAAATAATTGTAAAATGATAAAAAGTAATGAATATTGAACAAAATAATTAAAAATTGAGATATTTGAAAGTTTAGGATGTTAATTCAGAAATAATGAAAGTAATTAAAAATTAAAGTTAATAATTGCAAAATGACAATAATAATGGTAATGACGCTGAAGTGCGCAACGCTTCTGAAAAACGAACAAAAAGAATAAATTAGAAAAAAAAAATTTTTAAAACATTTCTGGCTAAATAAACTTTTAAAATTGTTTTTATTTTTATTATATAGCTAATGCAATGAATAATTAATCATATTTACCCAGACATTTTAAATATAATTTACAAAAATTTTGTTTGTTTCTCAGAAACGTTGCGCACTTCAGCTTCTTTAATGGTAAATTAAAAAAATTATTTTAATTTTTAATAATAATATGAGATTTAGCAATAAAAAAAAGGGAAAAAACTTAAATTCTCATAAATTCTCGATTAGAATTTTGTTCGGTTATATTCCCGATTATATTCTCGCTCTCATTACCCTAGAGAGGAAAATTTACTTTTGAGCCCTTGGTACGAAATAAACTATTTCTGACCGCTGTAGTAACAGAGCGGTAAATATTTGTAATTATAATATAATTATGTAAATAAATACGTTTTGAACTTACTCGTAAATTATTGAAACTAATTTATACGTTTTTTTTTATTTATCCAAGACTTTTTCTTTAGAAATAATGATATAAATTTATTTCTCTATATTGGAGAATAATTTACATAGAGTATAAACAAAATGTTAATTTCGCTTTTGCAAAGAATCAAACACTTATCAATAAATTCAAATAATTTTTACTGATTGTGTGTTTCTTTTTTTTCCAGGTTAGCTCTATACGTCTATGAATATCTACTTCACGTAGGTGCCCAAAAAGCAGCACAGGCATTCTTATCAGAGGTGACTTCCTTTCAAACAACTCACAAATCTATAATTTAAATGTGCAAATTGTTTTCTATTGTCAAGTGTCTTTAATAAAAGTGGTTATAATTATAAAACATTGTAAAAAATTTAATAACAAAAAATAATAATAATTTATTTATAAACGATTTTGTAACATTTGTTTATTTATTAAAATATTGTTGGATACTTATTAGAAATTATTTATATAACAGCAAAACCTTTTATTTACAGATTCGGTGGGAGAAAAATATAACGTTAGGAGAACCTCCAGGATTTTTACATTCTTGGTGGTGGTACGTAAAATTTCGAATTTATTTTTAAATTTTTAGTACCAAATAAATTAATATTAAGATTTGGCAACATTTTTATCGTATTATTTACCATTGAGTAATTTAGAAATTCGTAAATTATTGAAATTAATATTGATTTAATAATTGTTTTTCATTTCAGCGTCTTCTGGGATTTATATTGCGCAGCTCCCGAACGTCGGGATTCGTGTGAACACAGCAGTGAAGCCAAAGCTTTCCACGACTATGTTCGTATATAAAAATATTCTTTTATTACTATTCAATATTAATTTAAAGTAATTGATATATTCTAACCTTGGATATTAAATAATATACATTTCTTTTAACGAGAAATGCTTCAATTATTGATTTTTTTTTTTCTCCTTTTCCAGGGATTCGTAAATAGTGGTTATGGAGTTAATGGTATTGCCCACGTAAGTAATGAATTAATGCAATTACTCTTATTTAATTAAATGCAATAAATAATAGAAAAATAATAAATAAAATATAAAGTACCGTTCATAAATATGTGCGGCCATCTGTTTCGAGTAACTCATCTATTTTTTTGTTTTTATTTTGAAATACAATTTTTATCGTACTTTTTAAATCTGAAATAGTTAAAAATAACTAATTTGAAAGCAAAAACTCAGTCTTTAATTCAAATAGTCATATTTCTACTGATCTTTTAGAAAAAAATAACTAATTATTAGTCAAATTAATTTTAAAGAAGTACAAAGATTTTTTTATGTTCTTTATCTGATTTGAAAGATAATTTTTTATAGAATTTAAAAAATTTATCAGTATTGTAGCACGATTTTTCACTTACATTTTGCAAGAAATGAGAACAAAAAATATTGAAAAAATTACATAAATAAATATGTATTTTGAAAAGTTTTTTTCCCTAAAACTTTGGAATAATTGATTTATTATAATTTTTGAAAATATTTTTCCTACTAATTATAATATTTGAGTTTTTTTTGCATTTTTTAAAAATCATATTCTATATATTGCAAAAGAAATTTTAAAAATTGACAAAATGAATTTCTCCAAGAATCATTTTATTCACTATTTAGATAGTTTTAAACCAATTATAAAGAAAAAAATTTATTTTAAAATTAATGTTACAAAAAAAAATTGATTTAAGGATGTTCAACTTATTGACATAACCTCAAACTAAAAAATGGTTTTTCACATAAAATAAAAATCTTTTATAATTGATTTCATCCAATTTTGAAAGAAAAAGTTGCAGATTTAAAAAAAAAACATTAGTTTAATACAAAGTTTGTTATGAAATCATAATTATTTAACATTTTGTGTTTTTCCTTTAAAGTTTGTGAACGATTGTAATTTTTATCCAATTTTGACGAATTTTAATTTTTATTTTGATTTTATCATTTTAATCTTTGAAATATTCTTTACAAGTCTAATCGTTGGATTTTGTTAAAAAAATTTTGTATAAAAAATATATATAACAGATAAGTTTTATTTGTTTAATAATTTTTTAACAGAATATTATTAACACAATCCAACGATTAAATTTGTAGAGAATGTTTCAGTGATTAGAATAAGCTATTATTTGTCAAAATTGCATGAAAATTATAATTGTTCACAAACTTTAAAAAAATAACACAAAATGTTAAATAATTATAATTTCATAACAAATATTGTATTATATTTTTTAAAAAATGTACAAATGTATCGTTTAAAATTAGGTGAAATCAATTTAAATAATGCACATTTTTATTTTTTTTATTTTATGTGAAAAAGCATTTTCTAGATTTAGGTTATGTCAATGGGTTGAAAATTCTTTAAAATATTTTTCTTCTTTTAGCAATTTTCAAAATAAAAAGTAAATTATTAAATTCTCATGTAATGGAATAAAATAATAAAAGCAATGCGGTTCTAATTTCGGAAATAGCTAAAAGAAGAAATATATAATTTCTCAGGTGTTACGTGTGTATGTAGCTAAAACCACTGAAAGATTAAACTTGAAACTGAAATATTGATCGGTGAATAATAAATTATAATTTTCAGAATGCTGGACCAGCGCCGTCTCCACTTGGGCAAATGCCGCCCAATGAGGGCATGCCCGGTGGTCCAATACCTCCAGGATTCTTTTCCGTAAGTTTTCTTCCACTGCATTGAATATATTTTTTTATTTTATTTATAAAATCGAAATTCATACCGAGCATTTTGCATACGTCCATTCATTCTTGTTCATTATACACGTTTGTAAAAGTGAATTTTAAAAACTTGAGAAAAGTTGGTAAATTTTTTTTTCTTTTTAATTAGTGATTGGTTAATTGATCACTTTGCGCCCCCTTAAAAAAAAAAGAATTAAACTTAAAGTCTATTCACTTTTCCAAGTATTGTGCATAAATCGTAGCTGCTAAGCCACTATACCATATTCTTTATATGCATTTGCATCATATGTGCATTCATAATATGCCTTTCTCAGCTCTTTTGATGCACGCGTTTCTACATCAGTTTTACATACGTATATATGTACATTTTTATTCTATTACTAAATTCAATTATCTAAATTTTTATCTTGCTTAGTCTGATTTGTCAGAAAATTTAAAATAATCAGGCACTTTCTGTAATTTAAAAAAAAATTGGACTGTTTTTATTATTTAAAAAGAGAAGAGAATTTTCTGATAATGAATCTTCTATGGAAAATTTAAGTATGATTTCAAAGAATATGGAATTTTCTCTAATAAATAATTAGGGAGGTTCAACCCTTTGATATTATCTTAAAATACAAAGTGTATTTAAAAGACAAAATATATTTTTCAACAAATTTTGAAAGTTTCTTGTACAATTAAAAAATTGTTTATTTAATAATGACTAAATAATTATAATAGAAACTATGTTGATTTGGTGTAAGTTTTTTTTTACATAATGAACAATCGACATTTTTATCAAATTTCAACAAAGCATGACTAATTTTCTCTTCGAAACATTTAGATTTGCAATCTTTATTCCATTCGTTGAATTTCCTTAAAACTACTTTACTTTTAAAAGCACTAAGAATGTAAAATAAATTTTTTTAATAACTTTAGAACAAAATATTCTTACTAAACTATAATAAAAGGAAAAAACTTGAAAAATTGCGGTTAAATTTAAAAAAGTAAATACAAAAACACATTAAATTATAATTATTCAACAAAAAATATTACCTATTCAATTTTTTTTTCAAATGCTCCACTTTTTAGTTTTAGATGATATCAACTGCTTGAACCTCTTTAAGAATTAATTCATTTAATTTAATTAATTACCATAATAATTCAATGAAAAAGATAAAAAAAATAATCATTTTTAATATTTATTGATTAAAAATCATATATTTATGTAATTTGAAATTAAATTTTGAAACCTGCAGCTAATAATATTTCAAATCAGTGTAAAAAATGCACATTTAGAAAGAGACTATTTTCTGGTATAAAAATAAAGAAATGAAAGAATGAAAGGAAACGAATATTTAAAAAAATCGATGGGTTAGTGGAAAAAGGGAATTTATGAAATATACAGTTTCACCTATTTTTCCCAAAAAAGAATATAAAATCGAATATTCTACGTCATGCTTGTCTACTCTGTATTTATGTACTTATTTTCTATCTGCTATGTATCTAACTCTTATTTGTGCATACGTGTACCTATTACTGTTTCGGGTGTACAAGTTTTGTCCAAAAATTAAAACAAAAAATCAATACCTAGATGTTAGAATAGTGTTAGTCTTGAAAATTTTAGTCAAATCAAAGAAAATGAAAAAAATACACACAAAAAAAGGTTTATAAGTTGTTTAATCTTTTTCTGACTGAAGAAAGTGTCAGCTAAGGATAAACTTGTAATTAAATCGCACTTAAAATAATCAAGCCTGCTTAGATAGTAGACTAGAATACGTAACAAGTGGTTTGAATTTTTTTTTCCTTAAAAAAGGTCTTAAAGTAAAAAAAAAAAAAAAAAAAGTTTTACAAAAGTTGTTAATAATTTTCCAAATTCAGGTTATTTTAATAAATAAACGAATTAGTAACAAATAGATAACTTTCTAAAGAAAAAAAATGTTTTTTTAAATATCTTTTTTGTTAAACATTGTTTAAAAAAGAAATATGTAAAAATTCATAAATTTCTCCAACCTGATTAATCGACTATTAATGAACTTAAAGATTGATTACCTGGACTCATAATCAAGAAGGTTGGACGTAAATAAAAAGTTATTTTTATCAGCAAAAATTTTATAATTAAAATTGATTTTAAAAATATTTTACTCTACCCGTTTATAAATCTAAAACAATAAATAAATATATTTTTGATTATAACCACTTGCTATGTTTTGAAAAATAATAACTATTTATAAGCGAATGACGGAGAAAAAGGGAAAATAAATGGTTTACGTATAAAAAAAAAAATTGTCTTGTCACAAAATAATGAGAATCGATCTATTTTTAAAAGTGCAATATAATAATTTATCCTGATTTTAGAAATTGTGTGAAAGGCAACTTGTTTTTGAAGGTTTAAAGAAAAAAAAAAAGAAAAGCAGAGTTTATAATTTTCCCGTTTTTCCACTTTCTGTATAAATTAGTAATGTGTAAATAGAACTGGGAATCTTTGGGAAATTTGGAAAAAGAGATAGAGAATAAAATTTTTTGTTTTGTTTTTTTTTTTCTTTTCTTTTTGTGATTGTCTTTTATCACTTTTACTTCAGTGGACCTTTGTGAAATTCTAAACTTTTTCTATGGTACTTAACACGTCTATCCCAAAGCCTTCTAGTCTAGCTGTTGCCTGGATCGCAGTGTTGCTACATGTCTGTCGTTTGCGTTGCTTGTTGCAGAACAACTCGACAATGCGACCATCTCCGCCCACACACCCCTCATCACAGCCATCCCCCCAGCACCCCCAGCCACCCCCGCCCCCACACTCGCAGATGATGTCCGCTCAGGTAAGCCTCATTCAACACCTACACTCTCACTCATTAATAATTCACTCTTGTTCCAAAAATCATCACACATCGCACCATCGATCGCATTAAATCGTTCACTCGATCTCGCTTTTTCTCTTTTCGGCTCTCTTTTTATAAATAATTCAAAAATTACATAAATTTATCATTAATTTGACGAAATTTCTCGTGAAAAATCCAAATTTTGGAAACAAATTGCAAATTGACAAGTTCTCATGACCTTAAAGTTCTGAACGTTCAAATGAAGGAAATTATTATTTTAAAATTTTTCAAATTGCTCTGTATTGGAAACGGTGGTCGTGACGTCACAAAACCAAGATGGCCGGGGGAAATAGGTCGTTTTGACGGCAAATCGATAAAAAATTGAAAGTTTGATTTGAAGTTAAATAATGTCTGAAATATGTTACTTTGCGAATTAGACACCTTCAAGTAAAAATTCCATTTAAAAAGAAAATCTTTTAAACGCTAAATATGTAATTTTTGTGGTTAAAATGTTAGGTTATGTTCAGGATTATTTTATCTTGATTAAAAGTTCCTTTCTGATTATGTAAATAAATTTAAATCAGTTTTTATTGGATATTTTGGAATGAAGACTAAAAGATTAATGATTTGCGTTGAGATTTAACTCACTTTGTGCATTTTCTTCAAAAATTCACAAATATAACCTAAAATTTTTTCTTAGGTCCAAACAAGCATGTTAATTTTTTTATCCATTATTATTCCAGGCTCCATATTAGCTTAGAATATTTTTATTACTCGTGTTTAAACATACGAATAATAAATATTTTAATTAAATATTCACATTTGTGACATGTATTTGATTGTCAACAACCTATTTCTTCTGATTCAAGTATTTGCCACCAGGTGGCGTATCGCAGTTTAGCCTTTCCCAATAATTTTAAAAAATTAAACTCCTCTTTTATATTTTGTGTTGCAAAAGTTATTCTTAAAAATATTTCCATAAAAATAAAAGTCCGTTCAGAACTTCAGGGGCATAATTTTTTTCTAGAGTTTACAAATTTTTAATCGACTTTTTTGTGTTTCTATTGGCACGAACGAATATGCCATAAACTTTAGTAACACGAATTTTTACTCAAGAGAATTTTTATTCAACCGAATTTCGCCTTTTAATCACGTTTTTATTTAATAGAAATCTAATTTAACTGAATTATAATTTAGAGTTCTCATTTAATAGAATTTTGAGTCAAAATTTCATATGCGAGAATTTCAGTTTCATTTCAATTTTTATTTACACGAATTGACGTTTGATAGAATTTTTAAATCGACAAATTTTCATTTGACCGAAATTTCAAGTCGGTGAATTTAATCAATTTTAAAATTAACGCCGAAATCTTTTTATCGAATGTTTCTTTCGTCCGTTTGACATTTCATCAAATGAAAATTTTTAGCATTATGAGTTTTGTGAAATATAAATTCGAGAAAATAAAAATTCGACTCACTATTCTGTTTATTAAAAAGTCTGCTTGATAAAAATTCGATAAACTAAAAATTATGTTGAGTAAAAATTTGGCTTTATTTAAACTCGATTGAAAATAAATTCGAGAAATGGAAATTCGGTTTTGTAAAAATTAAAATTAACTTTTAAAAAAGGGAAAAAAATTAAACAGATTTGTGCTGAATTAGAATAAAAATATTATACAAAACATTTCTATAAATTAGTAAATAAAAATTGAATTTTCATTAGCTGATTTTTTGTTTCTCGAATTTGCTTCAAATCGAATAGCATTTTTAGGTTATCAAATTTTAATTTAGTATATTTTTTAGTCAGTCGAGTTTTTATTTCTCTGAATTTTTATTATCACGAATTGATAATTGAACGAATTTTTAGAAAGTGAAATAAAAAAAATTTGACTCACTTTAGATTCTGTTTATTAAAAGGTCTGCTTAACATAAGTTCGATAACCTAAAAATTCTGTTCTATTTAATGTTTATTTACTCAATTTAAAAATTTTGTAAACTCTAATATTTTTCTATAAAGTCGATATTTTGTAAAAATTCAAAATAACTTTTAAAAAAGAAAAAAAATTTGAACCGATTTGTGCTGAATCAGAATATACCACAAATTTAGAAACCAATTCAATTCAATTTCCAAAAAAGAAAATAAAAACACTTCAAATTTCATTTTTCATCATTTTTTATCTCAATTTGTACTGCATTTGGCACGAATCAGTTGTGTAATTCCGGGGTCGAGTTGAGTCGATGGTAAAGGTAAGATTAATTAATATTTAAATCTAAGAAATTATTACACTGGGTTAAATCGAAGAAACAACATATAATAAGGTAAGATTAGACTGTTAGAGATTGGCATTTTATTATCCCGTGCATCTTCTCATATTTTTCAGTCTTTCCCTCTTTTTTTTTTGTTTCTATCAATAATAATCAATTGTTGATTTAGATTGGTTTTTGCGTGAAATGGAAATTTTGTAAATAACAATAATAATGAAAACAAAAGAAACGTATTTATTCATTTTTTGGGGAAAAAAATTTTGGTCTGTTTTTTTTTGTCAAAGAAAGTCTTTTTAGTGTCAATCAGTTTTCATATCTAGTGTTTGTCTGATGCTTACAATGTCTAATCTGTCTGATCTTTGTCAATAACTTTGTGGCTTTATTAACAAAAATTTAACAATATAAGGCTTTTTTTTACAAGCTTTTATATTTTTAGATATTAAGAATGTAACTGAAAGGATAATGGTGATTTTTTATTTCAGTATATGGGACCAAGGTTTCCAGCTGGACCACGACCTGGAGGAGTACGTTTGGCGCAAATGGCAAATGAATTTAATGGGGTAAGGCAATTGAAGATAAAAAATTTATTTTTTATTATTTTTTTTATTAAGTGAATTCAAGTTGATCCAAATTTCAATTCATTCCAATTTTAAACTATGCAAATTCTAATTTATTCAAATTTTTATCCATATAAATTTAGAGCATTTTCAATTTTTAACGGTTACGATTTTTGTTATTGAAAACTTCTGTCAATTCTAAATTTAAAAAAAGTATCCGACTTTTAATTAATTTTAATTCCAATTCATTTTAATATCAATCTTAAATTCACCGGATCTAAATTTCTCAACCTATTGAAATTTTAATCAATCCTGCTTTTTATTGTTAAGAATTTGAATCAAAGTACATTTTTATTGATTATAAATTCTTTCAAATTTAAATTAATTTTCACTTCCAATTCTTTATAATTTTAATCAATGCAAAACTGATTCAATTCAAACTTTAATAATTTGACATTTTTTAATCTGGTTCAAATTTGATTTGATCTTAATGTAATTGAAACCAACTGATTTTCATTTAATTTAATTTGCAATCTATCCAAATATTAATTGTTTAAAATTTCAAGAAATTAAACATGTAAATAAATATAAACTTTAATACTTTGCTTCATAGTACTTTTAATCTATTCAAATTTAATTTAATTCAGATTTCAATAAATTAAAAATCTAATTTATCAACATTTTAATCTAATCAAATTTCTATGGATTTAGAATTCAATCTTTCCAGTCTCGATTAATCCAAATTTCAGTTTATCCAATTCTCAATTGATTCAAGTTTAAATTGATTGAATTTCAGTTTGAATTAATTCAAATTTCAATTTTTATCCCAATTTTAGGTTAATCCAAATTTTAAGTTAACAAATTTTTTATGAAAACTAATACAAATTTCCAACAACCTAAAATTTAATTTAGTAAAATTTTAATGGATTTCAATTAACAGAAATTTGCATCGATTTGAAATTCAAACTTCAATTTAATAAGATTTTAATTGATTTAAAGTTTAATTTATCTAAATTTTAATCTATTCAGTTTTTAATTTATCAAAATTTCCGTAAATCTTAGTTTTAATTTGATTTTTGATTTTAGCCACAGGGACAGCCGATGATGCCGAACAGTATGGATCCCACAAGACAAGGTAAGCGCTCTTTTTTGCGATGATACTTCCCGTTTTCTTGGCATTGACGAACTTTGTGAAAGGAGAATGGCATACACGCATGCGTAAGAGAAAGCACACAGCAATAAATGAGTAATATTAAAATTGGTTTGGATTGCTGTGATGTGGAGTGGATTGGATTTTAAACTGTCTAGTGGAAAAACAGTGGTATACTTTCGTTATTTTTCAAAAAAGAATAAAAAAAAAGAAAGAAAGAGAATCATCAATAACAATTCATTTCAAATACAGGGTTGCCACAGGTCAGGGAATTCAGGAAAATCAGGGAAAAGTCAAGGATTTTCATCAAAAGTAAAATGCAGAAAAAAATGCAAACAGTCTCTAAAATAAATGAAAAATTATATTTTTCTGAAATTATAAGTATAAAAATTTACTAAACAACATTTTCGAAGTCATATTTTAAACATTACTAAAATTGTTTATTTTTTTATTTTATTTTTTTATTTTTGAAAAATCTAATACTTAATATTTAATTAATTTACTATATTCAATATAAAGTAAGATATGAAACAAGTTAATAAAACCTATGTACAAAAAAGAGAAAATGTTTCTCATTTTTAATAATTTTTTCAAGTCAAGTGTTTCAGAACAATAAATATTTCAACTTTAATTTCATTTAATGAAAAAACTTTTTTGATTTTCAGCGTAAAAATATAAAAACGCATTTTAAGAATAAAAGATTCTTGATATCAACGAATTTTTGTATGTTTTAACTCATTAAATTAGCCGCTTTTTATTTTCATTGTTGAAATATAAAAAATCTTTTACCTTCAAATTCATTTTATGGACAACTTTTCTTCGTTTCATTTTTGTAATTTTTCACTAATTCAGATTATGAGTGTAATTATAAAATGATGCAAAATCTTCTGGATTCTTAAGTTTGGCGTTGCGTTTTAAGCTATTTTAAAAAATAAATAGATTAATTGTTTTTGTAAGTATCAAGTATACTGATTGGTGTTATCTGAAAAATATACTCTACATATTCTAAAAATTTAGATTTTTTCGGTTTTTCAGATGAAGATTTACTATAACTAAAACTATAAAAAAAAAATACTTTTACTTTTATAAAAATCATCTTGAAATGATATGAGATTTATATGAGAGTAATTATATGAGAGTAAAGTTGAAATAATTGCACATTTTTAAGAAAGGTTCGATTCTCAAAACTAAAAACACTTCTTAGACAAAGATTATAAAAAATATCAAATTTATTATATTTTGTACAGAAACATCAATAACTTCTTTCACATCTTGTTTTCTATAAATAAATACTTTTATTGAGCAAAAGTCGGGGAATTTTATAAAATTCATACAAAACAGAGAAAATGTAAAAATAAAAGAATAATTATAAAATTTTAAAAGAATAATTTAAAAAAATTGTAGGAAATAATTGTAAATTGTGGAAAATAATTAATAATTGAAAGAAATAATTTAAAAATGACGAGAATAATAATTGGAGAAAATATTAAAAGTCAAAGAAATAAATTGAAGATTACAAAAATAAATTGTCATTGTAAGAAAATAATCGATAATTAAAAGAAAAATTATTAAATGACTAAAATAATTAAATATTAAGAAAAATACTTGGCAATTGAAAAAAAAGTAAAAAAAGTTCGAAAAATGGCAAGAATAATCGATAATAAAACAAAATTATAAACTGGAAAAAATTTTAAAAAAAAATTAGTAAATAAATAAAAATTGAAGAAATTAATTGAAAATTGAAGAAGATAATTAAAGAATTGTATTTAAATTTTACAAAAATAATTGATAATTGAAAAAAGACGAGAATTATTGAACATTGAATAAAATAATTGAAAATTAAAGAAAATAATTGAGAATTGAGGAAAATAATTATAAATGGAAGAAAATATTTAAAAATTAAAGAATTAAACTGAAATGTGAAGAAAATAATTGATAGTTGAAAGAAATAAGTGAAAAATGACGAAAATAATTAAATATTAAATAAATAAATATTCTCGCTATTTTTTCAACTTTTTTTTTCTTTTTTTTTCAATTGCCAAGTATTTTTCTTAATGTTTAATTATTTTAATCATTTAGTAATTTTTCTTTCAATTATCAATTATTTTCTTACAATTTCAATTCAATTCTTTAATCTTCAATTTATTTATTCAATTTTTAATATTTTCTCCAATTATTATTCTCGTCATTTTTCACTTATTTCTTTCAATTATATTAATTATTTTCCACAATTTACAATTATTTCCTACAATTTTTTCAATTATTCTCTTAAAATTGTATAATTATTCTTTTATTTTTACAATTTTTTTGTTTCGTTGTCCATTAATCTAGACATTTTTCGACTTTTGTTTTCAATTGTCTATTATTTTCGTCATTTGTCAGATATTTTTTTTCAATTTTTCATTTATTCTAGTCATTTTTTAATTCTTTATTTCAACTATTAATTTTTTTTCCGCAATTTTCAATTATTTTGAACAAATTTTTAAATTTACAATTATTTTTCTTAAACTTTATATTTATTCTTTAATTTTTAAAATTATTTTGTTCTGTTGTCGATTATTCTCGAGAGTTTTCTAATTTTTTTTCAATTGTTAATTATTTTCTCAAAATTTTAATTCCATTCCTTAATCTATAATTTAATTCTTCAATTTTTAATTGTTATTTTAAATTTGAAACTGCAGTCTTCAATTTTTAATTATTTTATTCAATATTCAATAATTCTCACCTTTTTTAAAGTATCAATTATTTTTTCAAATTTGAATTTAATTCTTAAATTATCAATTTATTTCTTTAAATTTCAATACAATTCTTCAGTTTTCAATTATTTTCTTGTATCGTCCATAATTCTCAGCTTTTTAAATTACTTTTTTCAAATTTTAATTATATTCTTTAAATTTAAATTTCATTCTTTAATTTTCAATTTTTTTTATTTTCAATCTAGTTGTTCAATTTGTAATAATTTCCAACAATTATTCCTAAACTTTTCTTAATTTTTTTTTGTTTCTTAATTTAATAATTCTTATTTAATTTTTGTAATTTTTTTTCAGTTGTCTATTAATATAGTCATTCTTGAACTTTGTTTTGAATTGTCAATTTTTTTGTCTTTTTTCAGATATGTTCTTTAATTTTCCAATTATTCTTGTCATTTTTCAACTATTTCTTACAATTATTCATAATTTTATTCAATTTTCAACTGTTTTCCGAAATTTTTCAATTATACCTTACAATTTTTTCAATTTTCAATTATTCTCTTAAAATTTCATAATTATCTTTAAATTTTTCAATTTTTTTGTTCGGTTATGTATTAATCTAGCCAGTTTTTGAATTTGGTTTTCCACTGTACATTACTTTCGTCATTTCTCAATTATTTTCTTCAATTTTTTAATTATTCTCGTTATTTTCATTATTTATTGCATTTGCAAAAATTTATTGTTTTCAATGACCAACAATAATGCAAAGTTTCTTTCAATGCGTGTTATTGAAGTTTTGAAAACGTAGCAACCCTGAAGAAATTGATCTGGAAATCAGGGAAAAGTCAGGGAAAATTATAATAAAATATTTGTGGCAATCCTGTAAATATCATATTTTTCAAAAATTCATTATCGGATTTTTTTCTGCTTAAGGAAATGGTCTACTCACATTTTCAATTATATTATTTAATTTAAATAATCAACAAAATTATTTTCATAGTATTTTTTCGAGTAGATAATGGTGTCATATAAAAAGAGGATCAATAATTGATTATTTATAACATTTTTCACTCAAAAAAAAAAAAGTGAAAAATGATTTTGATGCCTTTTAAAACAATGTAAAAAACTGAAAATGTGTCTGTACCTTGTCTTTAATAACAGAATATTTTCTGTCAAGTAACAAAATTTTCTCAACTCAGTAACAAATTTCGATCTATTCAGTAACAAATTGTTATTTATTCAGTAACAAATTAGATTTAACTATCAATCAATTATATCTTGTACCACATTCTAGATAATTTGGCTTTACCACTTGGCTTGAAAAATTTAATTACTGCTCTTAATCAAACCTCTGACATTCCACATACGGAAAGAGAATGTATGCTACTAATTAATTTTACAGTAATTACGACTATGAATCCTTCACCAGGTGTTATCCAGAATACGATATTTCTAGTGGTAATTTTAAATAGAGAATTTAATGTGAAAATTGTTTTTTCTTTTTGTTTGTTCGTTTTATTTTTTTTTTTTTTTTAAATAATACTATTGGTTGAGAATGCGGCTTGTGAAGGATTATGGAAAATAATGTTTTTTTGCTGCTGAAAGTATTTCAGAAAGATTTTCTTATGCCACTGCAAAATAACTAGACTTTACTGCCATCGATCTGACCTTACCTACCTGCAGTACTAATGTGTGCTCTTGTGTTCCTCAGGCGAAGCTGGAGAGTTTGTAGGGTGGCAAGGTAGGAAGCAACCCAGCAATCGAATCACACTGACATGACTTAGAACAGGCCTATTTGTCTTAATTTCTATCCTCTCCGCCTCTAATTTTTTGTTTTCTCCTTTATAGAAAGTCGCACTAGCTTTTTGTCTTACCGCATATTTGTTTCCTCGTCCGAAAATTTCGCATGACAGTTTCTTAATTTAACTGAAAAGAAACAATTTTTTTTGTTTTACTTTAATTATTGTTTTTTACCTTAATTCAAATTGGTTTTGTTTTTTTGTACTGTTAAAATACAAATTTATTTTGTTGGAGATTTTTCATAGCTCAAAAAATGTTAATGTCTTATTCGTATTTTTTTTTCACTACCTTCTAATCATTAATAATAAAATTCACATCGACAAAAAAAATGAATTATTGGTGAAAGAACAAACACTAGATGAAAGGCGAAATTTTAAGAAATTTATATTTTTTTCATCTCAAAGTTGTTTGAAAATATATTTCCAACAAAAACCATCAACTCAATAAAAGTTTTTAAATCTCGAAACTTGATGTCTACTTTTTATGTTATTCTTTATTTTATTTTTTTCACAAAATTCTAAAGAGGAAACTAGATATAATTTCAAAACGTGAAAAATTGATAGGAATTATAATTTTTGTTTGTTTTTTCACAAAATTTATTTGCCCTTTATTGTTATTTTATGAATTGAATGTTTGTTATTAATTATTAATTTTTATTTTATTAATTCAATTAATAACAAACAAAAAAGTATAAAAATAAAATTTTAAATATTAGCAATTTTTAAATTGACGGTAATTGTAAAATATTTATAATTTTTTTTTTTTTTAATTTTTCTTCATTTAAAATTAAAATTTTGATTTAGTGCAAAGGTTTTTTCCAATAAGTCATGCAGCAGGTTCGTTGCACAATCCAAAATCCGCACTCTCACTCTTCCATCAATTTTCTCCTTTTTTCTTTGGCAAGGTGTTTTAAAAATAAATGTTAATGTTCGTCTCGTTAATGCATTCATCATTCTTTAATTATGTGTTTCATTTCGAATGCTTCAGACACAAAACAATGTTTCTCCTAAATTAATTGTAATCTTTAATCGATTTTATTTTGAAAAAAAAAAAGAAAATGGAATACTGAATACTTTTAAAGAAATTTGTCAATTTTAGTAGTAATTTGATAAATAAAAAAAAGAAAATAAAATAGTAAAAAAAAATAAGTAAAATATAAAAAACGAAATTTAAAAAGACACGAACTTAAAAGAAAAGGGAACATGATCGGCTCTGTATTTTTATTTGAAAAATATAAAATTCGAAAATTGCTTTTAACTAAAAACTCATGCTGCATTTGTGTACCATTCTTTAGCACGAGCTTTGCGCTGTTTATTTCTTTTGTAAAAACTATTGCTAAATTAGCATGTCAGCCGTTTCGCTTAACTTTGTCTATTGCTTTGGCAAAGAATGATTCTCATTTCGCTTTCATTAAAAGGCGCTTGCATTAAGTTTTTTTTTTCTTTTTTTTTTAAAGACTTTTTTTTTTGGTAATTGAAGCATTTAAAATTCATTAGCGGATCATCTTTTGCCACAAGTACAAAAGAAAAAGTGATTAGCATTTTACATTAACAATTACAATTAGTGTTAGTTTAAAGATAATTTGGTAAAGTCGTCGGTATTTTGTTTTAATAAAGTTTATTTTGCACGTGTAGGACCTCCGGGAATGAATCACATGACACCGAGAATGAATCCACCACCAAGAGGTCCAACGATGGGACCAATGGGTCCTGGAAGTTACGGCCAAGGAATGAGAGGTCCACCTCCTAACAGTAGTTTAGGTCCTGGAGGACCTGGAGGACCCGGAATGCCTCCCATGAGTATGGCTGGACCTGGTGGAAGACCTCAGTGGCAACCTAACACATCCACGGTATGATTATTATTTTTTTATTCATGTGTATCAGTTTTGGAATCGTCTGCTTTTTCTTTTCTTTTTTTAGAGAAATTTTCAATTGATTTTCCTCTTTGTTTGGATTTATTTTTAGTATTGTTCACTGAGAACAGGGAATTTATTTTTTATTATTCAATGAGAAAAGAGAATCTATTTTTTAAGAATTAAATGAGAGAAGACAATTTATTGTTAATGATTCAGTAAAAGAAAGTGAGTCATTTTTTAAAGTTAAACTAATCTTTTATATTTTGTTAGCCAATGAATTATTCTTCGTCTTCGCCTGGTAATTATGGCGGACCTCCAGGTTCAAGTGGACCTCCTGGTCCAGGAACGCCTATTATGCCAAGTCCACAAGACAGCAGTAATAGTGGAGGAGAAAATATGTACACCATGATGAAACCTGTACCTGGAGGAAATATGCCTGGAGTAAGAATTTTTGTTTCTTGATAAAATGTTTTACTAAAGGCATGTGAAGAACGTGGATTTAGATAATTGTTATTTTTCAATTTATTCGTGAAATAACAATTGAATTGAATTTTTCACAGTAGACCAGAACAAAAGAGAAAGCGGAAAATTAATTTTAATTATCATTTAACGAATGAATTGAAAATACGAATTGTCTAAAGTCACGTCTTTAACAAGTTTTTAAAGTTGATGTCCGTGACTTTGGACAATTATTTTTCAAGAGGTTACTCAAAAAGTGTAAAGTAGAATTTACTTTTCATACTAGAGGGACGATTATTTTGCAAACATATGAAGAACAAATTCTATTTTGTTGTTTTTTTAATAATCCGATCAGAATTATTTGCCTTAAGTCAAGGTCATTATATACTCCTGAAATAATAATTAAAATTAATTCACCGTAGGAGACCAGTATTTGTTTATTTTCCCTTTCTTCTGGTCCACTAAGGAAGATTAATTTTAATTATTTTTTAAGGGGTAACACCACTCTAAAAAAAGAAAGCGAAAACTTATCTTTGATGATTTATTATATTATATTATATTTATTAATTAAGAAATCTTTTGAGGTTATTTATTTGTTAACTAAAATTGTTTAAATAATTTAATAATAGTTTTGTAAGTGTTCAAAACTACTATGAAACTCTATGCCAACAATAATCAATTAATTTTACAAAAGAAACAAAATCTAAGTAATTAACATTTTCGAAGTTAATTACTTGTTAACTAAGATTGTTTAAATAATCTAAAAATTGTTTGTAAACATTCTAAATTGTATTAGGACTCTAGGCCAATAGTGATGGATTAATTTTACAAAAGAAACGAATTATAATAATTAATAATAATGTAATAAAAACTTTTGAAGTCATTTTATTGTTATAAACTGTATTATAACTCTAGGCCAATAATAATTAATTAATTTCACAAAAGAAACGAAATATAAGTAAGGAAGACTTATGAAATTATTTGTTTTTTAACTAAGATTGTTTCAACAAATTAAAATTGTTGGTTGGTAACTAGATCTATTCAAAAATAGTTCAAAAAAACGTTTTTTTTACTTACTAATAAAAGTCTTGATTTTTTAGTAGTTAAGCATTATAGTACAAACATTTATGAGCATTTAAAAAAAATAACATTAAAATTGGTTCATTTTTTAGTTGTTAGCAGATTTTTGTCTTTGCTCTAAACAAAATTGTTGCCAGGGAATTTCGTTGTAAAGTCAGTAAAATGTCAGAAAAATTGATAAACTGAATCTAGCGGCCACCCTAAAAATAGAATTTACTTTTTATATCAGAGGACATAAATGCCTGCGAATAAACGTTCCTCTGATACAGAAAATAAATTCTATTTTGCAGTTTTCAAATCATTTCTTCGACAATATTTGTCTAAAGTCACGGTAAAGTTTACAGTGGTACTAAATTGTTTTTAAATTTCTCGAAATATTAATTGCACTAAATATCTTTAGCTCATGTGGAAGACGTGACTTTAGACAATCTTATTCCACAATTTACTTCTCAAATAATAATTAAAATTTATTTTCCGTAAAAGTTGAGTATTTTTTCATTTTCCTTCTATTCTGGTCTACTAGGGTAAATTAATTTTAATCATTATTTAATGAGCAATTTGTAAAATACGAATTGTCTAAAGTCACGTCTTCCATATGCCTTTAAAATATGCAAAAGATTCTTCAAATATTTTTAAATATTAAAAGGTTTCTTAAATATTCTGGAAAAATTTTAAAATATTATTTCATGGCTCGGATGGTGCGACTTTTTCGACTTTTTTCAGATTTTTTTAGTACTTTTTGGCTTAAATTTTGAGAAGAGTAGCAAAAACTGTTTTATGAGAGGGAAGTTTTTGACAAAGTTAGATTAAAAGTTGCAGCTGTTCTTATTATAATATTTTATAATAATAAATAAAACTTATTTTTGAAAACTTAAAGAAATAAAATAATAAATAAAATATGTTTTTAAAGTCCGACTGCCAAATAATTTAATTTTGCGATTTTTAAGCGCTATTTGGGTGAAAATGGAATTGAGAAAATGAATTTTAATTTAATCTTGGTGTACAAAAAATATACAAATTTGATACCTTCAAAATATTCAAATCACGCCTAAAGCTACTCATAATAAAATTTCATGTTAGTCCTGAATTTAGTTTTTTATAATATAAAGCTTAAAAATTGTAATACAATTTTTTTTAATTGTTTCAAAAACCAAATTCAGGAACAACTTGAAAATTTTAATGGAAGTAGATTTAGGCTTGATTTCAATATTTTAAAGGTATCAAATTTATATATTTTTCGTAAACCAAGACATTAGGTCGTAAAGTTCACAAAAATAAAAAAGATTCGTGTTTTTAATTTAATATTTATCATAATTTAAAGTAAAAATGTAAGAAGTGTTAAGAAAATTTGAAAGTTAAACTCATTTGCTTTATATTGGGTAAGTTAAAACCAGGCTCGTAGACAGAAATTTTTTTCGGGGTAGGGGGCCCAAATTTTCCATGCTCGTAGCGCCTGTAGTTAAAGATTTTTTTGGGGGAAAGGGGGGATTTTTTTTACACAGTGGAAGAAAAATTTCGGAGGGGCTACGTGCCTGGTTAAAAATTTCAAGTTTTTAAAAAATTGGTCCGTAATGATTTTTGGTCGAAATAAAATAGTTGAACCCTATTAAAAATATAAGTATAATAAGTATAATTTTTTTTTAACCTTTGCGTGCATAATTAATACATTTATTTTCTATAAAAATGTAAAATATAAATAAAATGACTTCCCAAAAAATATTTTTTTTGGGAATTTTTTAATTGCTTCATGCGACTTTTTTTTAGTCTTAAAGTCGATCTGAGCCCTGATATTTATATTTACAAGGTATTTAGTACATCTTTAAAAAAATCTTAATCTTACGAAATATTCTAAAATATTTTAAACTATAAATATTAGGGTGGTCCAAAAAAAAAATCGATTTTCATAAACCTTATTCACCAATTTTGTTCTTTGGCAAAAAAAACATGAGGTACGTATTTTTTCTAAACAATGAAAATTTGTCGTATATTTATTAAATAAATTATATTAACTATTTTTTATATGACTGTAAAAAACCTGGAATTGATTTAAAAAAATATTAATTATTATTTTTAATGCTGTTTTATTTTTTCATTGATATTATCCAAATATTTATTATTATTCATGTTTTAACATGTTACATAATTTGTTTAAATAATGTATTGCTGTTATTTCCCTACTATCTGAAAAATAAATCTAGCGTTTTTGCAATTTTTTTTTAACTTTCCAACTTTTGACACTTATTGTTAAAACAAACTATTGTTGTTATTTATTAACTTTTTCAAAAATGCATTAAAACTATCGTAGTGTTTTCTCATTTTTGCAACTTTTTTTTTCTTGAAACAACCACATATTAATAAAATTATTATTCTAACAATTATTTAAACAAATTATTGTTGTTATTTATTAACTTTTTCAAAAATGCTTAAAAAGAGTTGTAGTTTTTTTTTTAAATTTTGGAACTTGCTTTTCTTAAAACAACCACATATTAATAAAATTATTATTCTAACAATTATTTAAACAGATTTTAATTGTTATTTATTAACTTTTTGATAAATGCATCGGAAGTGTTGTAGTTTTTCATCTTTTGCAAATTAACAAAAAACTACTACTCTTTTGATCCATTTAGGAAAAAGTAACTAAATAACAACAATAATTTGTTTAAATAATAGTTAGAATAATAATTTTATTTATTGTATTAATATGTGGTTGATTAAAAAAAGCTTGCAAAATTAGGAAGAAACTTCAACTGTTTTTAAGCAATTTTGAATAAGTTAATAAATAACAACAATAATTTGTTTAAATAATTGTTAAAATAATAATTTTATTAATATGTGGTTGATTTAAGAAAAGCAAGTTGCAAAATTAAAAAAAAAAATTACAACGGTTTTTAAGGATTTTTGATAAAGTTAATAAATAACAAACTATAATTTGTTTAAATAAATGTTAAAACAATAATTTTATTAATATGTGGTTGTTTCAAGAAAAGAAAGTTAAAAAATAAGAAAAAACGACAACTATTTTTAAGCATTTTTGAAAAAGTTAATAAATAACAACAATAATTTGTTTAAATATAATAATTTTATTAATATGTGGTTGTTTCAAGAAAAGAAAGTAGCAAACTTGAGAAAAAACTACAACTCTTTTAATGCATTTTTGAAAAAGTTAATGGGTAATAACAACAGTTTGTTTTAACAATTATTGTTAACGTCTTAATTTGATAATAAATATATATATTTATGTTTCTAATGATCATCAAAAGTTAGAATGTTAAAAAAAAATTCCAAAAACGCTAGATTTATTTTTCAGATAGTAGGGAAATAACAACAATAAACAATAAGTTGTTTTAACAAATTATATAACATGTTAAAACATAAAAAATAATACCTATATATTTGGATAATAATATCAATAAATGAAGAAACAAGCATTAAAAATATTTTTTTAAAATAAATTCCAGGTTTTTCTTACGTTCATGGGGGTTTTTTTACAGCCACGTACAGTACCGGCAGAATGTCAGTCCACCCATTTTTTAAGAATTGAAAAACTTCTTTATGCGTACAAAGTATAATAATTAAAAATTTTTTTTTTTATTTCCTAAAAGTAGATGAAATTCTAAAAAAAAAATAAGACCTGAGTGAAGTGATTTAGTCCATTTTTCATTGAAATATATTTAAAAAAGTGGAAATTTTACTGATTCACAAAAATTCAAATTTCTGACGAAATAACTATGGTTTTTTGAAGTTCCTATACTTGTTTTTAAGGTAATTTTCGAAGGAATAAAACTATTTTATAAGCATTAAAGTGCAATTTTTATCTTAGAATATGCAGGGCTCGGAATTTGGACAAAACAATTTATAAATATTTGAGCACATTATAATGACATAAAAATAATTTTAAAAAAGTTAATAAATATTTTTTTCCCCCGAATTTTGTTGACAATTACAACTTTGTTATATTTTATATAGCTGTATTTGACATCAAGACGTTAATTATAATTTTCTTATCTTTTTTAGTCCAAATTTCAAGCCCTGCATATTCTAAGATGAAAATTGCACTTTAATGCTTATAAAATAGTTTTATTCCTTAGAAAATTACCTTGAAAACAAGCATAGGAACTTCAAAAAACCATGGTTATTTCGTCAGAAATTTGCATTTTTGTGAAACAGTAAAAATTCCACTTTTTTTAAATATATTTCAATGAAAAATGGACTAAATCACATCACTCAGGTCCTATTTTCTTCAGAATTTCATCTACTTTTAGGAAATAAAAATAATTTTTTTTTAATAATTATACTTTGTACGCTTAAAGAAGTTTTTCAATTCTTAAAAAAATGGATCGACTGACAAATTTGTCCGGTACTGTAAAAAATAGTTAATATAATTTATTTAATAAATATACGACAGATTTTCATTGTTTGGATATTTATGAATAGAAATATCGCTTACAGAAAGAAAAGGGTAAGATTTTTACGATCTTATATCAAATTTACGAAAAAATGCATTTTTCCTATGAGAATTCCAATGGTAATTTTCAAGGTCTTTGCTGCACGGGTTAATATTAAAAAAAAAAAAAAAAATACATATCTCATTTTCGCCAAATAAAAAAATTTGGGGGTAAGGTTTATGAAAATCAAATTTGTTTTTTTCCACCCTAATAAATATAATTAATAATAATTTACGAAAAAAAAAAGTTTTTTCATTAAAAACTAAAATCTGTCTTAATTTTAGGATTTCCCAATGAGTGGAGGTCCGGAAGGTGGCCCAATGGGTCCAATGGGACCCAATACAATGGGCCCAGTACTGAATGGTGACGGTCTTGACGGTATGAAAAATAGTCCAGCGAATGGCGGTCCCGGAACACCGCGAGAAGACAGTGGCAGTGGAATGGGTGATTACAATCTTGGTGGTTTTGGCGGACCTGGAGAAAACGTGAGTAACAGCAGGTTTTTTGATGAATTTGTCTAAAGAGTTTACGTCGCCTTTGAAACAAAGCAAAAAAAAAAATGATCGCCAACAAAAATCTACTTTTTAAGGTGTGCAAAGAGAAAAAAAAAAGAGAGCGAGATGGAGATTGAGAGAGAGTGAGAAAATGTGAATCTTGAAATTGGATGAGAGGGAAATTTTGTTGCTAACTTTAGATATTTATTTTTTAGATTCTAAAATTGTAACTGAATTTTCGATTTTATAGATTGCTCTAACATTAAATTAAAAAAACATTTTCTTGGATAAATCATTGCTTTTAAACGAATCGTGTGCTATGGAGTGTTCATCCGTTCATAACTTAACATTTAAGGGTGCTTTTTGAAACGCTTTTATTGAATTCAAAATTCCTTTAGAAAATCAAGTTTCGATTTTTCGTTTATTTCAATAATTCAGTTTGAAAAAAAAAATGTTTTTTTAAATAATTGTATCATGCGCTTGAATACATTTGGAAAAAAAATGGAAACTTGATTTTTCGATACTGAATGATTCTCCAAAAGTTGTTTTTAAAATTTTTTTTAATGACAAAGCTATGTTTGAGCATTGATAACATAGTAAACCAAAAAAAAAGGTTTTTATGATTTTAAAAAATTGTGAATCTTTTAACTTTTTTCTTATACGCTTTAGCTGCTAAAGGCACTTTTTATTTTTAGGTTATGTCAAGGGGTCAAACACCCTTAATGAATTTTTAAAACTTGTTTCTTGATTAAAGGAATAATGGCGTTTTTTTTTAAATACAGAAAAGTAACTTTGTTTTAGATGAATGAAAGCAATTTTTTATTAATAAAGGAAAGTAATTTTAATGAATCAACTAAACAATTGAACTGTATATCAATTTGCAAATTTGTAATACATTAATATAAGAAGAGGTTTGTCAACTTTCTGAGAATTTGTAAAGAATAAAAAGGCAAGAAATTTTGTGACTTTTTGAGAATCATTGATAATTTGTCATATATAGTATAAAAGAAAAATTTGGTAAAATTATCTAAAAAGTACGTTGAAATTAGGTTCTTCTAATTGGATATCGATTCGCAGAGTTTGTGTGTTGAGCGTGGTTGTTTGTTGTCATATCTGAAAGTAATCGCATAAATGCATGTTCTCTATTTTCGACAGTTTTTTTAAACAATTCGTCCTGGCCTGCATCTTCCTGGTTAATCGCATAATGCGGAGGATCATGCGAATCGCTAACGAGCACATTTACGTACGTAGATTTGCACAAAAAAAAAAAAACAAAAACAAAAAATAAAAAATTACGGTTGTCGAGGCACCCTCCCACTTGTGCAAAGTAAAATGAAATCAATCGTGTTGATCACATCTCATTAAGCATTTGTTGTCAGTTGCACCCAATCGAGATAGGATAGCACTTAAGAATCTACTTGCGCTAGTAATGAGAAAGTTACTTACTTGCCACTATCGCCATACACATTATAATATATATATGCTTCACTAATACTCTCAAGGTTGCAAATTAGGATTAATTTTTTTTACAATGGTTGTTTCTGTAATTTTCTTTTGTTTATTATTTTTTTTTTCAACAGAAAAAAAAACTAGTTTACGTCGTTTTTAGTTATCTCCTTCGTCGGTATTGAACTTTTATTTATATTTATTTGAGATTTAGCTTTTAAGCGAAGGTGCCTGGAGAACGAAAGGCTGTTACTCGTGACTGTCTGCTACTGTGATGTGGTCGTATAATATTTAATCGATTTTTTACTCCTTTTTTATAAAGCGATACTATAGCTTGCTTCAGTCACGTTTGGATTATTCTTTCGTTCTAGAGTTATGAGAGAATATCGTGACGACGAGCTTTGTATCAATTAAAAGTATATATATTAAAAAAAAAAAAAAATAAGAAAAAAAAGAAAACGAAAAAAAAGAAAAAAAAAACTTTTTCTATTCTTGACTATATAGATTCTTATTTTAGAATTCTTAGCTATTATTGACTCAATATTTTATAATTGTTTAATTGATTCGTTTAATTGAATTTTCTTCATCTAAAAACGAATTCAACTTCCACGTACCTGAAATAAAAGCTCAAATCCAGTTTCTTTATAGTCTACATTTTACAAACTCGACTCTAGAATGAAACGATAAATCCGGTTGAATTCAGACCGAGTCCCTCCACTGTGTTTGCTCATAATTATTACACTCGAAAGAGTGCAGATTTCGATGCATCGACATTACTTGAATTATGGTTCTTTGCTTCGCAACACTCGACGAAATCTGACACTTTGCTCAATTTGAATTCGGTTTTTTCTTTTTGTACATACACTATAGTACAGAGAAATGAGACATTGTAAATAAAGTACTTGTCAATTTTTTTTTATTATCACTGTCAGAGATGCGCTCGTTTTAAAAGACACAAATCTGGTACTAAAAGTGTCCCCCACTTCTACTCAGAGAAACGATTTTCTCTAAACGACGGGTGTCGACTCTAATTTTAATTGAACGATCTTCAATTTTTTTTTTATTCTTTGACGATTAATGAATTATCATTCAATTTTATTTTTAATTTGATTTTTTAAGCTCCTTGATTTAAACGAAAAACAAAATAAAGAAAATAATTAATTAGATCTGTTTTGCGTCCTGTGTTTTTTGTTAAACGTGAAAATAAGTAAAAATAAAATTAACGTGGGAATGAATGACAAAATTAAAAAATTTGTACTTTTAGTTTGATAAGATATTGTTTATTTACGACAGAAAAGATAAAGAAATTGAACACCTTTTAACGGGTTGATAACCTGTTTACTCACGTAAGCTTTTGTGCTAAGTTTTTTTTATCTTTTCTATCACAAATGAACAATTCAGCTTTTTAAATCTTATCAGAATACTTTAAAATGACTAATAATGACTTATTAATTAGTGATTTTTTTAAAATATGTTTTTGTAAAGAAAATGACGATGCTAAGTTTTTATTTGTACAATTTATCAAGCATTATGTTCAAAATATAAAATATGTGTGATTTGAAAAAAGTCCAACAAAAATAATGTAGTAAGTAATATTATTTTTATGGTTATTTTTCGCAAAGAGTTTATTGGTCATAAAATAAGAAATTTTGGCCAATTTTGAAAGAAGAACACATTTGTCCAATGAAAATGCTCTCAAATTTATAATTTGTAAAAACTAAAAAAAAATTGATGTCAAATAATAATTAATTAACATTTTATGTTTTTTTCTTAAAATCTAGTTAAGGGCATGTGATGATAATGCTAAATTTGTCCGTAAACTTTCTCTTAAAGTACTCAATGTTTTGACACAAAACTTTGTCGAATTACTCAAAATAACATTAGAATGGTCTCTCTGACCCAAATTTATTTCATTTTTATCTTTAAACTAATTTTTTTTTAAATTTTACAATTTTTGGAAAATTTTGAAAAAAAAGTAAATTTGAAAAATATTTAGTTTAAAGACAAAAATGAAACAAAATTGGGTCAGAGAGACCATTGAAATGGTGTTTTGAGTAATTCTACAAAGTTTGGTGTCAAAACATTGAGTACTTTAAGAGAAAGTTTACGGACAAATTTAGCATTATCATCACATGCCCTTAAAATCTGTAATTTTCATCCAATTTTGACAATAAATAGCTTATTTTTCTCGTTAAGACATTATCTACAATTTTATTTGTTAGATTTTGTTAAATAATATTTTATAAAAAAAATTTATATAAAACCAATTTTATTTATTTGATAATTTTTAGATAAAATAATATTAAACAAATAAAATTGGAGAAAATTTTGCGAAGAACAAAATTTTATAAAATCAATTTTAATATTTTTATTTTGCGTAAAAAACCGCTTCCTAGTTTGAGGTTATGTCAATGGAGAGGACCTCCTTAAATAATAAAAAATCATTAAAACTTTATTTAGTCAACTGAAAATTTTGTATCTAAGAAAAGGGATTTAATTGTAAATACAAATTTCGGTTAGATTTCTCTTCAACTATAAAAAATGTTTGCTCCATTTTTTACCCTAAAGCAACTAAAATAACTGAGATATAACTTTTTTACCTAATTTTAAACCATTGTTTGTTGGAAAATGTCCCTTTTCTAATTTTTTAAAATTGACAAACTTTAACTATTAGATCTCTCTAACGCGCGAGACTTTTTTTTAAATTTACTATTCTTATTCTTTCTAACTTTTTAATTTTCTTACGAAACTTTTAATTAAAATAGAAATTTAATATTTTTAATTATAAATTTTTAATAATTTTTAATAGAATCTTGCTTTTTTAAATCTTGAAAATGTTTTTAAAACAAAATTTTTTTACAACATTAATTTCTAATGTTAAATTGTACGCACGGATAGCAGTGCGTAAAGTACCTCTTTTTGCAGGAGCGTGGAAAGTGATTACTTTACCCACGTATATAAATTTACCACAACATTATCAAATTCAAGCGTGCAGAAATATCAGAATATTGAGATAATTTTGCCAATGTTCTTTCGATTTTTAGACCATTGAATTCACGAAAAGTTACTTTAAAAATAATTTTGTTAGTCATTCAGAATAATTATTCACAGTCAAATTTCTTTATATACTATACAACAAAAAATGTTAGGGTCATTCTGTCATAAACAGTAAATTTAATTTCCATTTTGGAATTAAAAATGAATTAATCCGCTTTCATTAAATTCCGGTTGTTAATAATTCAATAAAATTAATTTGTTTAGAGTCAACATCTTTGAACTGCTTTAAATGCAAAATCAGTCTGTGATCACTTGATACTCAATATTACAATTTTAGTCTCGATTAATTGATTTTAGAGATGATGTAGATTTAATGATGAAAATGTAATAGGTTTGGAATTGACAAATCTCTGCTTTATATTGTTTCTAATCTATTTCTATTTTCTAATATTATAATTTTTAGTTTATGAAATGTTGATTTCTTTAGAGCTAAGCGTCTTTTACGAACGATATCTATCGAATTATTGTTGTTGTACTATGAAGTCCGAATTCCGTCAATAAAAGGTAAGTCGATGTTGTTTTGCGAAGCAAATAGCCAGTCGAGGTAATTACGTTCAATTGACAAAGCAAGAGGAATGTTATGTAAAGAAACATTACTATTTTTATATGAATACAACATCGTAGGCAGTGTGAGTACTGAACCTAAGTGAGTGAGTGTAGAAGAAGAGGAGGGTTCATATGGTAGAATTTTTTTTTTTTGTTTTTTTTTAAATTTTCTTTTGAGTAAAAAAAAAAGAATAGAGAAAAGGATATATGAAATTTATCCGTCCGCAGGTGGTTATAGGTCAGTACCGGACTATGCTGTGCTGCTATTAGTTATTTTAACCCGATTACTAAAATAATTATTATTGACTTATGTAACAAAAATCAAGAAAAGTGCGCGTGCCAATCAGCCAAGTAGAAATCTAGACTGATTTCCTGAATGGTTAAAAAGCTCACGAATTTTGTCACTTGTTTCCTCTGGTGTTTTACAGTATTTGTAAAAAAAAAAAGAAAAAAAGAATTTTAAAAGCATTTAATTTTACGGAATTTTTAATTGAAATGTCAATGAATTTGAAAGATTTAACTGACGCTTACGATTTTAATGTTTGATATTTTATACTATAAATTCTTTTTTTATTTATTTGAGAAACTGTAGATAAAAAAAAAGTGCTTTGTAATTCATTTTTTAACCATTTTTCTATTTCTTATTCCAAGACAATTGTTACGCGTTCAGAAATGTTTTTAAAGTAAGGAAACAATTTTGTAATTTATGTTTGATTTTCAATGTTGAAAATTGAGTTTAATGAGATTTTGTTAAATAAAACTTTTTTTTCGTGTATTCTTTATACTCTGGTTTGCGCACTTTTCCTAGAGAAGAGAGAAAGAACTTAAAAGGTGTTGACTTAATATACTCGACGTGAAAGGTACGTTTTTAGGTTCCAAGGTTCGTGCTCAATTAGTGTTGAATTAAAATAAAAAGAAATGTTACAGTTAAGCTCTGATTGTGCTAAAATCAGAAGAAAGTACTCGTTAGATTAAGAAATATCGTTAAACGTGTCAAAGAGTACCAAGAATTAAAAAAAAACAATGGAAACAAACAAAAATGAATGAAAATCTCTTGTGCTCTCTGCTTTTTCATTTTTAAGAGATATTGAATTTTAATTCGCCTAATGCCTAATTTAACGCGCCTTGGTACCTTTATAAACATCATTTTACTTGGATACTCCCACGTTGTAAAATATATTACGCCTGGTGAACTTGATAACAAATATATGCATACACGCAAAGGGAGATCGAGACAATAAATGTAATCCTGTTACACTGAGACTACTGAGTTTTCTTTTTATTTGTCAAACCCGCAGGGTGCTGGCTACCAGAGTATATATATATGACTATCTGTTTAAGAAAAAAAAAAATTATCCACTCGCATCTTTTCAAATCTCATTTACAGATTATTTCTTTCAGTTTGTGCTTGATTCGCGTTATTTATTTTTAATTAAATAAGGTTCCTAGATTAAAGAAATATTGATTACACCGTCTAGGTTACGCTAATTTAAAAAAAACAGCTAATGATAAGTTAGGTTATGTTACTGCGTCTGCGCACAAGTTGGTCGTTATGACAACGAACTTGTGCGCAGACGCGGTAACATAACCTAACTAAGATTACCGGCCTCATTGAATCCATTCAATATTCTTTTTTTTTCAAGATGCTTTTTTCCTTTGTAAAGAAAAGAAGGTATTTTATTTTTAGGCAAAAAAAAAGTCATCGAGTTGATGATTGGAAGATACTTTTTACAATTAAAGTGATCAAATAATACTAATTTATCAATTGATTACATGGGAAAAAAAAATTTAGCACAAGTGTGAGAGAAATGATCTGCAAAAGCTCAGAGCAAAGAATTGATAAAGTTGAACAAATAAATGGACCAGTTGATTAGCAACTGTTTGACGTTTGAGGATTTTCATATTATATTGAAACAACCTACAATTTAAATATTGTTTTTACCTGATAGCTGTATATAGTACTGGCCTGTACTGACCTGTAGCACATGGATGCGTGAGTCGAGCGATTGTGGACTGCGACATTAAAATGAAGAGAAAAAAAGTAGACGCGATTGATGCTTAATATTGTTTTTTATGGTTTAAAATAATCGGTGATGTGTGCGTGTGCGGGGGGCAGGCGATATCGAAAGGCAGTGAGAGCTGGCAACGAATGACATGCGCCATTACGCTAATTTTCATTCAACGTCCATGTGTTGTGGGTCAGAGCACCCTGATGAAAAATCTTGTCGATCCCAATTTCCTATTCTTTCATCCAAAAAAAAAAAAAAAAAAAAGTAATTATAGTCAATAAATTTTTAAAAAAATGCTTTTTTCGAGCCCAGCCCCCACCGACGCACCACCACCACACTTAATAAAATGCCGGACAAAATTCAATTAATCTTTCCAAAGATCGATGATTGATTCTTGTCTGCTCGCTTTCGATCTAACACTGAAATTTTGAAATTTGTTCTTTTTTTTGGTAAAATTAGTTTTGTCGATTTTGTCAATAGATTTGTAGATTTTCCTTGGTAGATGATTCAACCCTTTGACATGATTTAGTAATTTTTAAAATGAAGATAAATTTAAATCGAAGTGGTTACTGAATTAGGAAATATTTTAGAAAGTGGAACAATCGGGAAATGATTGAGATTTTTTTCTTAATGGTAGGACGTGACTTTAGACAATTCGTGTATTGCAATTTAAACCTTTAAGTTTTAATTTTATTTAGTGGACTCGAATTTGTCCAGTTTTTTCTTTGTTCTGATTTACGGAAAATCAGTTTTAATTATTAATTAAAGACATGACCGTGACTTTAGCCAAATTTTTGTAGGCAGATTATTCAAATTTAAGAAGAGAAAATCAATTTTGTTTGACAAAAAGATTTAAAGACAACTCTAATGTAAAATCCACTGGTAAGGAAAATTTATTTAAGTTTGTCAATTGTTAGCAATCGGACAACAAAATTTAGGTTAAAGTCACGGCCTATCACTTACCCTTAAGGAGTAATTTAAAAAATACGAATTATTATTTAAAGTCACGTCTTCTACGTGTCCGTAAAAAGGTCATTATTATTTAAAGAGTAAATTGTAAAATACGAATTGCCTAAAGTCACGTCTTCCAAATTTATTTAAGATTATGTGATGGACGTGACTTTAGACAAATATATTCGAAACGATATAAATAAAAAATTAATAATATCTTTGAAATTGATTAACTTGATAAATATAACATTTGTATAATTTATTATGTTAAATTATAAAGTAAAATCAACAAGTTCGAGTTTATGAAAAAACGAATTGTCTAAAATGACGTCTTCCATGTCTTTAACTTCATAAATTTAAAGAAAAAGTTTTAAATTTAAATACCAACATTAAATTAAACATTTTTTTGGTGTAACAATTTTTCTATAAAAACATAATTGAAACCAATTTTTATTATAAAAGAATTTCATTAATTATTCAATTTTAATTTTTCTTAAATTGTATTTTTTCCCTTTTATAAACCACTTTTTAAATATTTGAAGCTGTGTCGAGGGAATGAATTTTTGTAAAATTATCATAAAGAGCAATTTGATTAATTAAATAATTTATTCAATCTTTCGTGTGTAAAATTATTGATCGTTTTAATTATTATTGATAATAATATTGTATTCTACGATCAAAATTTAATTATAAATTAAATTTATATCATTTTACTGAGTCGAATCTCGTTGGTTTCTTTAGGGAAAAAGTTTATTTATTAAAACATTTTATATAAATGATTAAAGTGCTGAAGCTTGCAATGTTTCTAAATAAGAAATTAAATGTTAAACTTTTTTATATAAAAATAAGTAGGTAATTATCATCAATGAATAAAAAATTACAATGAAAAAGAAAACAATTTTTATTTAGAATTGCTAGAAATAAATAACATGATTTAATTCTTACTTTGAAATAAATTTTATTTTAAATTATTGCATTAAATGTTAATTTTTTTCAATGAAAAAAAAAAAAACAATTTCTTTTAATAAGATTAATTTTTACAATTCACCCAATTGTTTTAAATCTTAGTTTGAACAAAAAAGTTTCTTATGTTTAGAAAAAAAACAATTTTCTGTTGGAATTACTAATTGCTGATTTTTTAGAAACTAATTTTTATTAAAAATTATATTAACTTTGAATTTAATTCTCCGTTCTCCCTTTTATTTTATTCCACTGGGTTATTTTTTTCATTAAATAATTTCTGAATTCAATTCCCTTTAGAATATATTTTTGTTTCATGTTAAAAATTACGAGGGGTTGGTTTCGAAATTGAAATAAAGTTATTTTGCTACTGGAAAATTATAATTTGAGGTTTTATTTCGAGTGTTCATTTCATCATTTTAATTATTATTTTTTTTTTTTTATTTTTCACTGTTAATTTTGTCATTTAACTTTCAATGTTCATTTTATCACTAAATTTTCAATTTCTATTTTATCATTGAATTCTCTCACTCTCTAATTTGTAATATTAATGTTCTGGTTTAATTTTATCATTCAACTTTCAATGTTACTTTCACTCTTTCATTTTTAATTTTAAGTTTCTCATTTAATGTAGAATATTAAGTTTCTTATGTAATTTCAAATGTTAATTTTCTAATTTAATTTTTCCAATTAATGTTTAAACTAATTTTTATCATTTTATAACACTGCAAAGTAGCAGCCATTTTTTGACTATTAAATAATTTAAAGAATTGTTCCTTATGCTAAAGAAGTCTTTAAAGAAAAAATTGACGAGGTATTGAATTCACGAGATTGTAACTTAAAATAAAATACAGAAAATTACTTTCTTTTCCGGCATAATCACATTTAATAAAACTAATTTTAAATCATTGAAATTTTTCAAACGACTCATTACAATTCTAATTAAATACAACTTTGTTTGGAAAATATTTATTGATATATTTATTTACTACCTCTGTATGAAAGTAGTTTCATTTAATACACGTGCTATTATCATTATTTAATGAAATGATTCCAAAGGAAAAATAAATAATTCCAATGAAAATGAGAATAGCAAAATGTAATTTGAAAAATTGAGTTAGGAATAAATTTTTAAATGAGTGTTGGATCGAAGTAATTCTCAGTTCTTGATAAAAGTCTGAGTTAATTTGGCAAGGTATCCCCTGTGGATAAACCTTAGCTACATGTGGTGTAACTGGCTGGTGTTGGTTGATTCACAGGATCAGAACGAGTCAGCAGCCATTCTCAAGATCAAGGAGAGCATGCAGGAGGAGGCCAAGAGGTTTGAGAAGGATTCAGATCATCCAGATTATTTCATGCAATAATTCTCTACGAGTCTCCGCTCCAGACCAAATTAACTTTAACGATTTCAAAGAAAAGCCGATAAAAAAGTTTCTCCCATCCCGCCGCCATGCACCCCCTTTCGATTCGTCGAGTCCTCCGTGAAGAAAGCACAACAAATCATTCCTTCGCTCCTCTTTTTTGAGACATAAAACAATGCACGGATATTATAGTCGATAGGCCCAAATGTCATCCACTATTTCCTTCCCATTTCGAACTGACATTATTATCAATTATCCTTGTAACTTTTGTCTCTCGAAACAAACTTCATCGACGCTTTTAATCCTCTTCTTAATTCCTTCGGATCCGGTTCGACGCACAATTTTTTATTCACATTTCTCCAGCAGAAAATGAGAAATATTTCTTTTATTTAATTATCGTAAATGTCAATTTAACTTTTGCTAAGTAGATTTTATTCTCAGGTAGACATTTTTTTGAGATTAGTTCCAATTTTCGCCACTAGGTTGCTAAGACTCGTATTTAACCTTTCAGAGCTAATTTACAGTACGCTTCCATTTAATTAAATTCACTTTTAAATGAACTTCCATTTTATTTGACATGTTTAGTACATTTTAATTCAACAAAATTATTCCTATGACCTGATAAGAAGTGATTTGGATAATTAAATTCGTTTAATTTGTCAGATTTTGTTAAATACACTTCAATTGTTTGATACATAACCTAAAAATATGTGTATACTTTTCTTACGCGCAGTTTGTTTTTGTATTTCGCGCATACAATTTAGTTGCACGATTATTATTTAGAAAAAAGACGTAAAAAAGAATAAGAAATACAAATTGGTAAAATGTTAAATAATGTAAAGGGTTTAGAAACCAGCAACATATTAAATATTAATGAAAGTATTAATTTTTAGTATGAATTTAAAAAGTAGGAAAAAATTAATTTTAAAATTATATTAACTTTTAATATGAATTTAAAAATGTGAAAAAAGTGCAAAATACTGAATTTTCTGCTGGAGGAAAGAAAAATTGTTGCCGGGACGGTAAAAGGTATTATTTACGCACAGTCCAAAGAATTGAAGTATTAAACTTACGTTACTTAAGCGTGTGCAAGTTTGCTAATCGTTAGCTTTCCATTTTTTCAAAATATCAAATATCCAGATTAGCAAATATTGTGCTTCCTTAGATAACTATCAGTTAGTTACTAATATATATTTGCCGTCCTCGTGAAACTATTTTTCAAGAAAAAAAAAAAAAACTCAATTCCTTTGAATTTTTGCCCAGATTTTTTCATAAAAAGCGGAGCAGTCACTAGAACTTTGAGATACAGATTTTTAAAATACAATTCTTTGTAGATTTTTATACTCAGTAGTTCCTACAACAATATATTTATAATAATCTTCGAAAGATAACTTATTATCTTAAACAACCCTGGGCAATATTTCAAAGTGTCAGTTGTTATTGCTTTTTTTTTTTAATTTTAAATCGATGAACACAATTTGAATTTTTTCTATTCACTTTTCTATAAAAAAAAAAGTACCTTCTCACATATATTGCTGAGAGTCATCATTTCTCTAGCTTTTTAACATTTAGGAAAATTTCTAGATGAATTTAAAATAATATTTAAGAAAAATTGTATTTAAAAAGGGTTCCAAAAGCTTGAGATATTGAGTTTTTTTTATTTATAAAGCGAATAGACTTGATTTTAAATTGTTATTCCGTCTCCGAAGGAAGAATGTCGATTTTTTTTTTCGTTGATTATTTACCGGTCTCGCTGCGTCGTCTCCTAATCGTCGTGAAGTTTACAGATTTGATATAAACTTGATATAATTTTGCTCGAGTCGGGTTCGGTTTGTCTGAATCGATATTGATCGATTTTTTAGAACACTTTTAAATCCGGAGCTATCCAATGAATGTATATGTATGTGATCATGTGTATAGCTCGAATCGAAGTATTCAATCGGATCTCTTGAAATCAGCGGTTCTCGTATTTCACTGTTGAAAATCCATTTTCTCGACTTTACCCTGTTTTTCGAGTAAAGTGCCATTAAAAGAAAAAAAAGAAAAAAAAAGAAAAGAAAAATGAGAGAAAAAATGAAAGAAAAAAAAAGAAAAAAATATATTAAAAATATACAAATATATATATAAACGCTGAGATGTGACAAATTCTTGTGCAATATGCAGACCGTGCAATTTGATTATCGCTGATCTCAAGCCTCATATTCCATTTTCTGGCATCGATTATTATTATAAGAAAAGAAAAAGAAAGAAATCGTGCCAAAAGAAATGACTTCGTAATTAATAGAGCAAAGGGATTCGCCTCCATTGTAGCGCGGTACGGGCATTGGCCAGTGTGCGTTTTACCGCATTAGAAAATTTACATAAATAATAATAAACGATAATTCAAATCGCTGGGGACTGCCGGTATTTCGATTTATTTATTATTATATTTTTTTCACACGTTTTGTATAAAGTGTTTTTGCGTCCTTTTTACAATTTTGTATAAAGTGCAGTTTATCTGAGAAAAGATTCAATGAAGCTGGTCAACACTGTCCTTGAAATACGGAAATTTGAAAAAAAAGTTAGGTTATGTTACTGCGTCTGCGCACAAGGTCGTTGTCATGACGACAAACTTGTGCGCAGAAGCAGTAACATAACCTAACTTTTTTTTTCAAATTTCCGAATCTCAAGGTAGTCGGCGTAACCAGCCTCAATGTTTAATACGCTACTTTAAATTTTATCGGATAGAATTTGACGAAAGTTATTTTTTTTATTTTTTATTTATTTTTGATAAAAATACAATATTTTGACTGACTATTTATTGTGTAAATTCTCACGAATTTTGTATAAATTCAAAAAATACATTGACGGTTTTCAATTAATAAATTAAGTCTTATTTAATAAAAATAAATTGATTAATTTGTGATTTTGCTAAATCGTCGACAAATTTTTGTTAGTAATTACAGATTTATGAGAATCGAGGATATGATTATTTTCTTGAGAAACACAGAATAGAATTTACAGAAGTGTAAATTATTTATTTTTTGTCTTGAGCAAATTTTGTCGTTTCGGTATTTTTGAATTTGCTATCTTTTAAACAAAAAATAAATTAGTTTTTTAATCTGTGTTTTTCAGGGGTTTGAAAAAATATCGTGATAGATGAAAAATTATAAATAATGAAGCTGAGTTTTGAAACGTTTAGAAAATGAAAAAAATATAGTTTTTGACGTTTTTTTAAAACTTAAATTGATATTATGCAATGATGAATTTTTTGTTTAGAGAAGAAAATTGGGAAATACATTTTTGTAGTCAAGTATGCATTCCTGGAATAATTTGATAAATCAATTGTATTATTTGATTCAACAACTCAGAAATTCAGTAAATAAATCCAGTTTACAAAAATATTCATTTTTATCTTTGAGAAAAATTAAAGAGAAACTACATTTTTTAATAAAATGAATTTATTATCTAGAATTTTTCTCAAAGATTAACTTTATTAATTAATTAATATTTTTTAATAAGAAAATCAGCCTAAGCAAGTAAATTTACTGTAAATATTAAAAAATGTTGGAGAATTAAAATTATTCAAACTGGCGCATTATTTGACTCAAATAACTAGTGTTTATACAAAATTCCCAATATAAAAAAAAAATAGTTTTTTAAACGATACAATTCGAAAGCTTCATTAAAAATATTTATTAATTTGACTATTTTTTTTTCTCAATTATTTTAGTTTAATAATCGATGACAAAAGCGAAAATACAGGCAGTCCGTTGTTTTATTTTATTTTATTTTATTTTTTTTATTATAATTCAGTTTTAACGAGTGTGAAATCCTTGCAATAAGATGCTCAGTAATACAAAATTTCGTTGCGTTTTGCTCGTCCTAGTACTGTTAATAAGTGTTTCTTTAACTAAAAGAAAAAAATAAATAAATAAAAGCGCGATATTTATTTATATTTTGATTTAGTTCACGTAAGCTTAATCGAAGAATCGCGATCGAACGAGCTCGGATTCGTGAGCTCCGAAGTATTCCCTTTAAATGACAGAATATATTGTAAAGTTTGGAAGTAGAAACATAAACGTTGAAATATCAACGTGGGTGTTTTTTTTCTGTTTTTTTTTTTTTATAGTTCTGTTTGTGGGTAAGCTTTTTATTTTTGTCAGGCTATTTAAGTTTCCATAATCTTGAGTCCCAGGTATAAACTATAATATTTAAATGAAAAATAAATAAAATAAAATAAAGTATTTTTAGTTTCTACTGAACGCGGAAATAAAAATCAAATGTTAGCTTAATGTAAGCATTTTGTGATTAATTATTATATATTATGATAAATTATTGCTATTCTTATTATTTTTTTTTTAATCTAGTTAAATGCTAGTCGATAAATTATTATCGATTTTCAGATTATTCTTTTTCTATAAAGAATATACTAAATTATTTTCAATTTTGAAGCTAGGGTTAAGATTTAATTTAACCAAAAAAATTTGGTTTTTAAATTATTCTATTATTTATGTATGGAAATGCAAGAATTTATAAAGAAGTAATATATCACTCACCTACGTGAAGGATATAATAATAAAAAAAGTGTACATAGCTTTCTGTCAAGTGGCATTCGCAAATAAATTATTATCAAAACTTGGGACTTGAGATTTGTGTGCTTAAGTTCTTAAAAATGTGCCCGCTTTTTGGACAGTCTTTTTTATTGACTCCTCGAAATTGAACTATTTGTGTCGTACTTTATCTTGTTTCGCCGAATTTTTCCAAAAATTTATTAATTATAGCTTTACGCGAATCGTGGTCTTTCATTTTTGCAGCTGAACCCACTGATTGTCATTAAAGATACTTTTGAATAAGTGCCGAAAAAAAATTGTTGAATGAAGATTTTTAGATTAATAAAATTGGAGCCGCCGCGTGCATAAACGACTTTTGCACGCGGCGGCTCAATTAAAACATAGATAATAATAAATAATGGACTCAGTTTTGAGGCAGATTTTAAAGGGGGCTTTTTTGACAATTTATGGTTCCGAGAGCTATACAAAAAATTTTTGTTATTAACATTATATTACATATGCAATCATTGTACACTGATACGAGCTATAAGCGTGCGCAAACTCACGCATTCTCTTTAAATTCTTGCATAATTATCGAAATAATTGTAGGTATCTATACGAGTTTAGTGGTAGCGTAAATAATAATTACGAGATAATAAAATAAATGTCATCTATCATACTTTACTTTGTGTTTTTATCTGACGAATTCCAATTCCTTTCTCGAGAGTACAATTTATCCTGAAGTTGAAGAAAATAATTCTCAAATCAAAACATTAACAAGGTAAGTGGAAAATTTCAATTTTTGTGGTCTTTATCAAGCCTTAAGTTTGTAAAAAACTAAAAATAAACACTAGATTCAATTTTACAAAAATTGTTCTGCTTAAAGACACACGTGCAGGCTACATCACCTCAAAAATACATAATCTACAGAATAGTTTTTAATGTAAAACTAAAATAGCAAGTATTAATTAAAATTTGGTTATACGTTTTTCAGAAAATATTATATTGGATTAAGATCCTTTGTTAAAATTAATTAATATAAATAATTTTATTTTATATATATATATATATATATATTAATAAATTTAAAATTGCAGATAAAAATAGTTTCCAAATTATTAATCTATCATAATGAATTTGCGGGAATTTCCGACGAAATAAAATATTTATAATAATTATTCCTTTAAAATAAGACCTTGGATTAATTTCTTTCTGATATAAATGATTTCTATTAAAATTCTTATTAGCGCCGTTTTCGGTCTAAGTTCCGAGTTTATTAAATTTAAAATGAAACTACAGAAAATGCCGGTGAACAACCTATGAAAATGGAGCAGGGCACTAATTTTCTAAACTATTACTATTTAATAAAAAAAAAAAATATTAATTAATTGAATGTCACACTGAAAAAATTAACAGTGTAATTATAACAAAATAGTTTTGTTGAGTAATTGATCTTTAATTTTATTTGAGTTTATTTAAATTTTTTGTTGGCAGTACCAAATATGATGGCGCATGCGCGGCGAGTGCGATTTTTATCAACACTCGTCTCTATCGATAATGTCATAAATATGATGTGCTTTTTTCTGTTTACAAGAAAAGTTTTATAATAAAATTAATAAAATATGTAAAATAAGAATATTTTAAAACTGTGAAAGTTCAATAATAAATCGTATTGAACAAAAAATTTTTAGCAAATGACACAAAACAGATTCTTATAAAAAGTTAATTTATTCTAATTTAGTTAATAGTTTAAGTAAATAACAAAAATTTTTTACTTAAAAATGCTTCATTTTTTGTGAGTAGAAGCTACGTTTGTAAAAGAGTTATTAAGCTTGTTCATAAAAAAGCAAAATCAAACAAAAGTCTATAACCTAACCTCGAAATAGATATTTTAGAAAATCGGTGCCCTGCTCCATTTTGATATATTGTTCACCGGATTTTTCTGCATTTTTTTGAAGCATTCATTTTGAATTTAATACAAAACGTAGTCAGATGCCAAGATCATTGGAAATCTAAATTTTGATAAAAACACTGTGATACGCTCTTTTCTTATGTTTTGCAGACGTTCGTTGCTATGGCGACGAACTTGTGCGCAGACGCAGTAACATAAGCCACTTTATCATTAGGCGCTTTTTAAATGTAGTTTATTTTGTTCTTACAAACATTCTCTACGTATTCCAAAACTGTTTAAATTACATTTTTACTTTAAAAAACATCTTCTAATTTGAGGTTATGCAACGTGTACATTTTTTCTTAATTTCTAGAAGACTCAAGTTTAAAATTCATTTTCTAAAGAGGTTAGTTTTAAAATATGCAGATATACTATAAAATTAACAGGTTTTGAAAATTGCCTGAAATTGTATAATTAAATGTTAATTAATTAAATAAGAAAATTCTATTTAAGACAATATATCAAGAATAATATATTCTAAGTTTAAGAATATGCCCCTGAGTACATATCACTGGCTAGTGATGGGCTTGTGTGAATTACAAAATTGTAATTCGCGCGCAGATTCTAACAGCTGACTTGCAGACAACAGAGTTCTGTCAAACAGAAAACAAATTCTTAATTATTAGCGAAGTTTATAGAGTGCCCTATTTTTTTCTTTTTCGATGTGAAAGCGTGTGTCGTAAGGATTATTTTCATCTTTAAATTTTTCAATTTGGACATCACGCTTGTAAGTTTTCTAAATTTGTTTAAATAACTTTTTTAATTAACAAAATATGTTAACAATGCTTATAACACATTTTAATGGCCTTATTTTACTGAATTTTTTGCCACAAAGAAAACTTAATTATCTTTAACCGTTCAAGAGATATGGCCATTTTAAAAAATGTAAACAAACTTTTTATTTTTTAAACAATTGTTTTGACTTAAAACCTCGCGTTTTTGGAACATTTTAACACTAAGAATAAAAATACGAAGTTTTATTTCAATCCCCGACTTGCTCCGAAATGTTTTAAAAGGCTCATGGACTCGCACTTAAATAAACAACAATTTCAAAAATAGTAAAATGTCACGATAATTATGTGCAAGGCGTTATTATTTAAATAAAAGACGTCTAGAATTAATTATTCAAATATTACTGTCTTAGTAACGCTTTATTTTATTTATTTATTTAATTATAATAAAGTTCCTAGGGCTAGTTAGCCCTCCATGGCTTTACCGGTAATTACGCGTCAGAATGTGAAATTACTGGTTATTAACCGACATCAATATTACTAGCTTCTTATTAATGTGGAAAATATTCTTGAAATAAGAATATCGTTTTTTATAGCGTATTTTTATTAGGTATCGTTTTATTTATACCGAGTTTTTATTAGGTATACGCTTTTTCAGCCTACTCAATTCAATGGCAGATTTTTCTGTGAATCTCTTAACAAAAGTAAGTCACAAAATCAAAGGGATTTTTGAATCGTGTAACAGGAGAGGAGGATGGGAATTGTTTCGAAATATGAGTACAGTTGAAATGAAAGGTTTAAGGTGGTGAGAATGTTGAATGTGAGGAAAGAGGGACGAGCGTGCTTATCGCGCATCGTCTCAAACCATCTCAAATGCTCCTCAGCCACCTCGGTGATAGATGCTGGGTAGCTTGTAGTCAGTAAAGGTGGAAGCCAACCTCCACCCCTTTTTTACCTACTCACCTCCGTTTCCTCTTTGTTCCCTTTTTCCTTCCTCTCCTATTTTCTCACCCTTCACCCCTCAACACTCAGCTGACACCCGCGAAAATTCGCGGCCATGTGCACGGCTGCTATCTGACGATTTTACAAATCTAATTTTGGTGAAGATACAAAATAGTCGCCAACTGTCCGAAGCCGTCCAAGAAAAAGGAAACCAAGAACTGCACTTATTTTATCACAAAATTATCCTACAATTTTGAGTATCTTCTTTGAACAAGAATACTTTACTCTTAAAAGACCGTGTACTTGAATTAAAGTAAATTCTCATAATTTAACAAAATATATGTAACGCGTAATGAAAAAAATTGTAGGTTATGTATGTGGTTTTTCTGCCTACTATCACGTCACATATTTGAATTAAGGATAAATAATTTCTTATTGCTCGTGAATGAAATACATGGTACTAAAATTACAAAATGGAGAATATTGTCAAAGTTTATTTTTGGAAGGTTTATATGACGATAGTAAAAAGTTAAACGACATGAAAAATTATTAAAGGCACACTCGAGGGGTGTTATTGAAAGTGCACTTGAAAATTTTAATATTGAATACCTAATCGATGCTTTGTTTTGTGTAAAGCAGTATTATAATAAGCAGATTGCGGAAAATTTAGAGTGAAAAGCACCACTATCGACAGAGAGGCATACAAAGGTGAACGCGCATCGAATACTCGAATTATCTGATTTTCTCGATAGACCCAGTGACGTCATTAAGTCGTTGACGTAAACGGGTTGTCAGCTCGACTAGTCCAAAGAGATTCTTCAAAAAAGTTCTAGTCTTACAGAATACTTTAAATTTTCGTCATCATTTTATATATACGTTGGAAACAAAAGTCTTGTTTTTGAGGTTGTTATTAATAGAATCGACAAATATTTATATTACGGCAGTTTATGAATGGTGTCACGCTTTTTTGGGGAAATTTTGTATTAAATCGATCCTTCTTAAAGGTGTGACATCATTTATGTAAAGTCAAAATGACCATTAAAGTATGCCATGGTTGTTGGATATAAGGTTAGTTCATACGCGCATCAAGGATCATGCGCACAAACTTTATAGAATTTTAATTCTATTAAAACTATATAAAATACTTTGCTGGGCTATTTAGGGTTATTTTGCTTCAATTTTATATGTTTTCGTATAAAAGATTTTGTTTCTTGTCGTTTTTGTAAATACACTTTGGTTTTTTAGTGTACATTCTTCAGATTTTGAAATGAATTTTGATTAAAATGGTAGAAGACGACAACATTTAAATGGAATGAATATTATTTTCATAAAGATATTTTTGGAAACGATTTAATTATAATTATAGTTAAATAAATACATATCAGTTTTTAACACAATAAAAGATAAATTTATAATAATCTTAACTTATAAAGAATTAATCCTTGTTATTCCTAAAATTGTCAATCAAATAATAAATGTTATTACTTTAGTAAATGTTTAAAAATTAACGAATTTGTGATTTTTGCGTCAATAACTATTCTATATAATTCAATTCTCCTGATACCTACAATTTTCAGTTTTTGAAATAAATAATTAGTAGATCACGTCACTTATATTGACTCTTTTATCATTATATTATCCTGATACATTTCTAGGATCTTCAACGAAATTTTCAGTCAATTCTGTGTTTTGAAATGGAAGATTCTGATTGGTACGTTTTTTGGCGCCAAGTAGTCTTCTAACATGTTCTCCTGATTAGCAATGTGCCGTTTCAGAAATTTATGTCATACGTTTCGTTTCTTTGAAACTTTCAAAATTTTTTTTTTAGTTTTACGACTAATCATAAATTTCATGACTTAAAACTTCCAAAGCAAAAGTTTCCAAATGAAACTACCAACGGAAAATTGCTACTCCTGATACAGTCTTCAGATTTTCATATGACACTCAAAACAGTGGATTATTATAATATATTACCAAACCGTTTTATTATAATCATTTTTAAATACATGTACGAAATAGTTTCTAATTCAATAAAAGAAGAATTTATAAAATATTTGTTTCATTGTATTTTATTAAATATAGAATTTAAAAAATCCTAACCTATAAAAAGTTAATTCCTTGCGATTCCTAAACTTGTTAATTAAATAATAAATATCATTTTAGTTCGATTCGATGATGTGCAGTAGGTGATTCTGATTGGTGCGTTTTTTGGCGCCGAAAACTCCGCTAACCTTATTTTACTCGTTTGTCTGTCGTCAAAAACCATTCCCCCCCACCTAGCGGTCAAACTATTTGAGATAGGGAGTTGAAATTTTGGTACACATAATTATGTATTTTCATGTGTAGATTACAGGAAAATATAGCAAATATGATTAAACGTGATTTTCATAGCGTTGTCAAGGAAATCACAAGATATTTTTCGAAAAATTCACTAAATTACTATTCACCCCCCCCCCCACACATTACCCAAACTATTTAACCTAGAGTATTGAAATTTGGTACACATATGAATTTTTGCGAGTAGATTACAGGAAAAATATTGAGAACGTGATTGGAGGTAACGGTCATAGCGTTGTCAAGGAATTTTTTTTTTAAAGTGCCCCCCATCCCTTATTTTCTAAACTATTTAACCTAGATGTTTGAAACTTGGTATACCTGGGTATTTTTACGTGTAGAATACAGGAAAAATATAGCGAACGTCGCGGAACTTATTTTTCAAAAGTTATTAATGAAAAATGAAAAAATACCCTTCTGCTAGAGCTCAGTCTATTTATCCTGAAAAGTTGGAAATTGGCAGAAATGTGTGATTTTATACAGAGATTTTTATATAACCACAAAATTTGTGGTTTAAATTTACCTTCACAGTATTTTTTTTTCGAAAAATCGAAATTTTACAGAAAATTTTTTTTTTCCGAAACAGCTACAATATTTTACAGTTTTAGCTTCTTCTTTTATACACGAGATCAACCCGCGAGCCGCGGCGCGTTTAGTTATTTTTTCTTAATGAATGTTTATAATGTGAAGTGTTTAAGAAAATGTATAAAGTGTAATTATTTATATAAATAGTTTATAACAATTTTTAAGCGCAAAAACTTCTTTTTTACTAATGACACACCGCCAAACATCAAATGCAAACATTATTAAGTATGCAAAAAAATTTTTGTACAAAAGAAATAAAAAATTGTAAAAAATCATTTTTTCTATACTTTTTGCATTAACATTAAAAATTTATAAAACAATTATTAAAAAATCGACTCTCACAGATCTCTTTAGAATTTAGTTCTGCGTTAGAGCAAAGAAGAATTTTTTAATTTGGTTTAAAATTGCGGTCTAAAAGTCAATTTGAACCAAATTTTGTCATTTTATCCTACTGTTCCACCTAACTGGAGAATAATAACAAAAAACATAACCTTAAACATGAAAGTATAATATTTTTATTTTACAGAAACTTAAAAGGTTAATGAATTATAAACATACAATAAACCAATTGTAAACAAAACATTATTTTACTCAAAACACTATAACCTTAACAACTTCACTAGAATCACTGTCACTTCTCAAACTATCACTCTTTAATTATTAGAATTTGGTCGAGTCCATACCAAGTGATCACACCAATTTCAGTCATATTGAGTAATATTTACGAAATTGATATTTTGGGTTCCTTTAGGAGTAAAAAAAAATAAATTTTAATTATTTTTAAAAAATTCAAAATATTTTCGAAAATATTTAAATTCAAAATTTTGAGTACTATTTTTTTTGTTTTATCATAACTTCTGTAATTTTGAAGCAATTGAGATCATTTTTTTTTTAAATTACTCGTATTTAAATACTCTTTCAAGAAAAATTATAATAATTAAGAAATTGTTTATAATTAAATTTTTATTAAAAAAATTAAATTATTTATTTAAACAAAATCTAAAGTATATCATCGATCTTTTTCAAAAAATTCATAAACATAGCCTATAATGTGCTTAAAAATTTAAGCCAAAGAAAAAGATGGTATGTATTATAGTTTTTGAGAAAAAAATTATTAAGTTATGCTAGCGCGGCGCGGACCGGTATCACCGCTACTCAACGCGTAGTTCCGTAGTAACCGAAATGTATGTATATTTTTACATAATGTAAATATAGTTAGTGTATTATATTTAAATTATAAGCTTCAGAAAGTCACACTGATTTTTTCATAGTACATGGACATCAAACTTTAGAATTAAAAAAATCGGAGAAAATAATTAAAGTAAAAAAAAGTAATTAAAAAATTGGTAATTTATAGAAAAATAATAAAAATAACTAAAAATTGGGAAAATTATTAAAATTTAAGAATAATAATTGAAAATTTGTTAAATCAATTGAAAAATAATTAATATAATTAAAAACTGGTAAAAATAAGTGAAAATAAGTGAATAATTAAAATAATTTAAAACTGAAGAAAGAAAAATAATGGACTGGTAAAATTATCAAAATTCGCGATGTTCAGGGGTGTTAATTTTTTTTCTTATGCAATTTTAGACCTAAAATTATGGGGTAATGTCAAAAATAGAGAAACAAATAATTTGCGGAGTTTGAGAAATTTATTCTAAGAAAAACTTAAATTTTAAAAATTAAACCTCTTTCACAATTTTCATTTTTTCCATCGACAATTTTTTTGTGGGATTTTTAAATGATTTTCTACAATCCATCGTATGGATTTTGAAAAATAAAATTTCGAAAATGACCAAAAAAATATTGTTTTTTAATTTTTATGTAATACCATAATTCTGCATCTTAATTGATGTAAGAAAAAAAATGACACCTCTGAGCATCAAAAATTTTGTTGAGTTAAAATTTCACCTATCTTTCCCCTTAAAGAATGATAAAAATAGTTTGAAAATAGTTGAAAGAAATGAAAACTATAATAAATTTAAAAGATGACAAAATTTTATAAGGAGAAAAATGATTAAAAATTTGAAACATAAAGTATGAAACTTAAAATTTGTCAGTACTGCGAAGTACTGACAAACTTCGCAGGTGTTGACAGATTGAATTAATGAATGAAATTTGAAGATTATTATAAATAACTATTTTTAATCAATGTTTGTAAAAAAAAATTTCAAATCAATCTTATAAGTTCACATAATAGAAAAAATTATATGAATTTGTGTTGATATCTATAATTAAATTCAATATTTAATATTTTAAAGATTTCAAATTTGCCGCTAACATTTGTAGTTCTTAACTTGCCGCTAGGTGCGTGTATTTCTCGAAAGAGAGATCGTTGAGTATTTTCTATATAAGCAAGCAAGCTTTAATTAAAAATTCACTTATATACAGGTTTGTATCCTTTGATTTTTTATCGTTTTGCGTTTGTAGTTGAAGTGATTGAATTTGGGTCATTATTAGTACTAGTCTCACTTTTTTCTAAATTTTTAAAAATTAGAAAAATTGGGCCAGTATTATTACTGATCTTTTTTTTTATTTTTCACGTTTTTTCGTTTACAAGAAAAACGTAAAGATGCCCTTAAAATTTTGTTGCAATCCTCTGCAAAAACCCAACCATAATTTTTACAATAAAAATTTGCGATTGGTACCAGCATCTATTATAAAAATATATCCATCATTAACAAATGAATATTTTATATGCAACTCATGTAGGATAAATGTTTTATCCCAGAAACTTCCATTATTGAATTTAACAACTAGTTCTACACTAGAAATTCAGAATAATGTTTTCAGAGAAGAAAATGAAACTACTGATCAGAATCACTTAAATCAGTCCGATTCTTCTTCAGAAGATGATTTAGATTTTTGTGATTTTAAAGTAAATAAGCAGCTTGCTTTTTCGCATTTAAATAAATGTTTACAAGTCTTAGGAGAATCTGCTATAGATTTTAATGATCTATCTTCTGTGACTAAAAAAAGAGAAAATTTTCAAAATATTGTTTTAATTTTAAAAAATAAATTGTTTAATTTGCCAGATTTGAAAGACGATGCCAGTGAATTTATAAGTCATCTAAAAGAAAAATTTTCTAATGCTGAAGATCGATCATTTAAACTGAAAGTTTTAACTACTCTTCCAAAATCATGGTCTCTTAGTAAAATAGAAACAGTTTTTGGTGCTCCAAATCGTATGGCTCGATCAGCGATAAAATTAATAGCAGAAGGGATATTTTTCAGTTCTGGAAAGCGGAAATTAGGAAACAGTCTGCCTTTAGAAACCGTGACATGTGTAAAAAGCTTTTTTACAAGCGATAGTAACAGTCGGATGATGCCCGGAAAAAGAGATTTTATCATAATTAAAACAGACGGTAAGAAGGAAAAAGTACAAAAACGTTTAGTTTTATGTAATTTGAAAGAATTGCACAAATTATTCAAAGACCGAAGGAGTGCCTACTAGCTGGTGCAAGTGGAACGCATACAATATGTGTATGTGTTTCTCACCAAAATGTAAAATTAATGTTCGCAGGAGTTGAGCTTAACAAATTAGTAGCAGAGAATCCCAATTTTACAATTTTGACTTATAAAGATTGGATCTCTCAAATGATGTGTAATCCTGCACAACCAATTTGCTATCTTGGAGATTGTAAATATTGTCCAGGCGATGAAAACCTACGGAATCAATTTAAAGAATTGCTTTCAGAAAACTTAATCGAAAGTATTTCTTTTAAACAATGGGTAACAGTTGACAGGTCCAACTTAGAAACACTTATTAAACCAGCTGATGAAATCGTAGACCTGTTAGCTGATATGCTTCAAAAACTTAAAATACACGATTTTATTGCAAAAGAGCAACAAAACTTTTTAGAAGAAAAGAAGGCTGATCTACAAATTGGAGAATTTATTGTTTTGGGCGATTTTGCAGAGAACTATTCATTTGTTCTTCAAGATGCTGTGCAATATTTTTATTGGTCTAACAGTCAAGCAACTATTCACCCTTTTGTGGTCTATTACAAGCAGGATAATGGATTATTAGATCATATTAGTTTTGCAATAATAAGTGAAGTTTTAGATCACAACACAATTTCTGTCCACTTATTTCAGAAAAAATTATTGAATTTTATTAAAGAGAAAGTATCTCAGAATGTGAAGAAAATTTATTATTTTTCAGATGGAGCAGCTGCTCAATACAAAAATAAAAAAAATTTTATAAATTTGACTTATCATATTGAGGACTTTGCTTCTGAAGCAGAATGGCACTTTTTTGCTACATCACATGGTAAGGGACCATGTGATGGCATTGGTGGCACTATCAAAAGATTAGCGGCTCAAGCAAGTTTACAACGACCATTAAACAATCAAATTGTTACTCCTCTTGACTTATACGAGTGGGCAAAATCCAGTTTAGAGAAAATTAATGTAGAATTTTGTAATTACGCAGAATATGAAGCTGAAAAACAATTGTTAAGTGAAAGATTTAATCAAGCTATGACCATTAAAGGTACACAAAAATTTCATTCCTTCGTACCCCTTGAGAATAAAATTGAAACAAAAATTTTTTCAAATTCTGTGCACAGCACAATTTGTAAAATAAAAAAATAAACATGACGATTAACTGTATTTATATTATGTAATAATATACATACATTTCGGTTACTACGGAACTACGCGTTGAGTAGCGGTGACACCGGTCTGCGCCGCGCTAGCATAACTTAATAATTTTTTTCTCAAAAACTATAATACATACCATCTTTTTCTTTGGCTTAAATTTTTAAGCACATTATAGGCTATGTTTATGAATTTTTTGAAAAAGATCGATGATATACTTTAGATTTTGTTTAAATAAATAATTTAATTTTTTTAATAAAAATTTAATTATAAACAATTTCTTAATTATTATAATTTTTCTTGAAAGAGTATTTAAATACGAGTAATTTAAAAAAAAATGATCTCAATTGCTTCAAAATTACAGAAGTTATGATAAAACAAAAAAAATAGTACTCAAAATTTTGAATTTGAATATTTTCGAAAATATTTTGAATTTTTTAAAAATAATTAAAATTTATTTTTTTTACTCCTAAAGGAACCCAAAATATCAATTTCGTAAATATTACTCAATATGACTGAAATTGGTGTGATCACTTGGTATGGACTCGACCATTTAATTTATTTTCAATTTATTATTATTTCATAAAATGCAATTATTCAATAAACGAAGATTTTAAATAAATTGAAAAATAGTACAAATAAACGTCTAAACTGTGATATTATTGTTGACAAAAAATATCAAAAATCTGCTTGCCAATCAGAAGCCCGATAAAACGCGTTACACCTCTGAAGTTGGTCGAAAGGGTTCTCGTATAGATATAGGGAAGTCAAGGTCAAAGCTAATTTCTATGTATTAATTATTTTAATAAAATTTTTTGTTATTTTAGATTGCTAACATTATAAGAAATTTTATAAAATAAACTTGAAGTTACAATATTTAATTAAAAGATATTAATTCGTCTGCAAAACAAAAAATCGAAACTGAAAACTATCGATAGTGAGGTTTGACATCTACTGACCACTGGGAGACTCGGAAATGGAGTTACACGTCTGAAGTTAAGCACAACGTCTGTTCTTTTTAGAATAGGAAAATGTTTATTTTTATGTTTAAATTTCTTTAAACATTTTTTTAAAAAAATGAAATAAACATTTTTTTTTCATTAAATTAAAATATTACAAAAAAAAGCTCAGTCTATTTGCTTGGAAGCTTTGATCTTATAAAAATGTTTAATCTTATACCTATAAATTCTAACAAAAGTAAAAAAATTAAAATTTATTATTATAGTATTTTTTTCGAAAAATTCAAAATTTTACTATTTCAAGATTAGTGGTTGTCCATGCAATTTTTTCTTGAATGATAAGTAAGAATTTCATCATATGGCTTTTTCGTGACGTCATAGGGATGAAGAACCGTGACGTCGACACTGCGGTCGTTCAAGGGTGGAATGCTGAGTGAAATGGATTGCTGAAGGAGCGCTGAAAGTGCCTCTAGATGCTTCTGGTGTATTCCCAGTTGCATAGGCCAGATGACCTGATTGTCGGAAAGAAGATGCCCTCGATGCCTCGTTACCACGGGTCCATGTTCCTAACCAAGATTCTCCCAATCAACTTCATCTAACTAGCAACATTTTGCAGAAAAAAGCTTCTAATTTCTAGACAATGGTCAACAATTAATATACCTTAATTTCTCATTCTTCTCTCACTTTTGTTTCCAATGAATAATAATTTTCTCTAAAAACGAAATTTATTAAATTAAATAGTAAATAAAATTAAATATCTTCTTAAAATGACTTTAAAATAATCTTGTGAGATTAGGTATCTTCTTTTAAACCAAACCACTTTTAAAATTATTGTTTTTGCAATTTCTGTTTTTGAATCTTCAAATGACAATTTTTTACCAATTAACTTGCGAGTAATTTCATTAATTTATTATTCAAATATTTCACATCTGTGCTGCTTATTATATTTTTTTCGTCAATTTTTCTACCGGTACAAATTTTTAATTCTATAATAAAGGCCTTTTTCCATTTGCTTTTGCGTCATTACAGGAATGCGGCACAATGTAATTAGGCAGGCTTTGTCAATTGTTGAGAGCACTCTAACAGAGCCAAGATGCTTCTCACACCACCTCTTTTTAAGTTTAGCATTTGTCGCAAGCAAGAAAAAATTATTCTCCCATGAATTTTAACAATACAATATCAATTTTAAATTAAATTAAATATTAGATTATAATCTAACAATTACTATTTTGAAAGTGATTAATTTTTTCAGAAATTTCAAAATTATTTATCTAAAAATGGTTGCTCATAGAGGAAGTATTTGTTTCTGAGATTATACCACTTTGGGAAGACGACACTTTGACCAAAACGCAATTGACCGAATTTGAAATTGTTTTCCGAATATTTAAATTCCCGAAATTTTATTTATCAGAATATTTAACTTCTCGAAACTTTATTTGTCGGAATCTAACTTCCTGAATATGCATTTTCCAGAAATTGTATTTATCAGACTTACTTTTTGTACGAATATTTAAAAAAAACATAAACTCTATTTATTAGAATCTTAAATAGCCTAAATAAAAAAATTCCAGAATTTTTATTTGCCCGACACGCGGAATGTAGAGTTCCTAAAGGAGCTCCCTGATTGGCTGGCAATCTTTCCGGAAATATTACCTGCCAATCAGCGAGCTCTTTTAGAAATTCTTCATTCTGTATGTCGAGCAAATAAAAATTCTGGAATTTTTTTATTCGGGATGTTTAAGACTCTGATAAATAAAGTTTCGGTTAGTTAAATGTTCGGACAATTAATTAATTTGATAAATACAATTTCTGAGAATTATATATTCGAGAATTTAATCATTCTGACAAATGAAAATTCGAGAGGTTAAATATTCTGGGAAATGAAGTTTTGAGAGGTTAAATATTTGGACAAATCGTATAATTTTGATAAATACAGTTTCTAAAAAATGAAAAATCGAAAAATTAAGTGTTCTGAGAATTGGAGTTTCGAAAAATTAATAGTAGGATAAAAAAAATATAATTACAAAATTTTCAAATTAATTAAAAAAGGAAAATAACTATAAATTCTGGAAAGTAATTTAAAACAGATAAATAATAATTCAAAATAACAGAAATGGAATACAGATCTTTAGAAAGAATTTAAAATTCAAGATAATAATTGAAATATAAATTATGAGAATAATTCAAAAATGTGGAAAATAATTGAGAAATGAGAAATATAATTTGAAAGAGTACAAAATTTATATATATTAAAAGAAAATAATTGAAATTCATAAAATAAAAAAATGGTAAATTAAAAAAAAAACTGAAAATTTAAAAAAAAATTTAAATAAAAAATTGTTGCTATAATTGAGAATTAAGAAAATATTTAAGAATTGAAGAAAACAATCCAGAATTGGGAAAAATAATTGAAAAAAAAGTACAGAATAAAAAAGAAATTAAAGAAAATAATTGAAAAATGGCAAAAATAATTGAAACTTGAGATAAATAATTGAAAATTTAGGAAATTATTTACAAAATTATGAAGGTAATTTTAAATCGAAGAAATCAATGAAATGTTTATAAAACAACTTAAACATTGAAAACAAAGAATTGAAATTTAAGATTAATAATTGAAGATTATTGAAAAAATAATAATTGAAAAAATGAAGACAGTAATTGAAAATTAAGAAAATATTTAAGATATGGGAAAAATAATTGAAGAAAATTACAGAATATATATCAAATTAAACGAAATAATTGAAAAATGGCAAAAATAATGATGGATTTGTAAAAATAATGACAATTTAAGATAAATAATTGAAAATTTAGGTTCTTAAATAAAAAATACTAAAGGTAATTTGAAATCGAAGAAATTAATGAAATCTTTATAAAACTATTAATAATTGAAGATTAGGTAAATTTAATTGAATATATTTTTAAAAATTGGAAATTGGAGAAAAGAAGTTGCAAAATTATAGAAATAATTGAAAATTGAAGACAGTAATTGAAAATTAGGAAAATATTTGAGAATTGGGAAGAATAATTGGAGAAAATTACAGAATATATATCAAATTAAAGGAAATAATTGAAAAATGGAAAAACAATGATAGATTTTTAAAAATAATTGAAATTTGAGATAATTAATTGACAATTTAGGAAATTAATTACAAAATACCGAAAGTAATTGTAATTTTGAAAAAAATAATTTAAAAAGTTCTAAAATTCATTAAAAAATTTTTTAATTAATTGAAAATTGAAATAAATAATTAAAGGTTTAGTAAATCAGTTAAAAAATAATTTTAAAAATTATTATTTGGAGTAATAAATTGAAAAGTTAAAGAAATTGATTTTGAAATGATGGAAATATTTCAAAAATAATACAAATTACTGAAATTTGAGATAAACAATTTAAAATTGTAGAAAGTATTTGAAAAAATTCTCTGCAAAACTAAAAATTTGAAAAAATATTTTCAAAATTATAGAGATAATTGAAAATTAAAGAAAATAAAGAGAATTTATGAAAAATAAGTTACAAAACTACAAAACATTTTTGAAATTTAATTAAATAACTGAAAAATGGTAAACACATTGAAAAAATGATAAAAAAATTAGAATGTAAAAAAATAATTGCAAATTTGGGAAATTAATAGAAAAATAATGGAAATATTTAATAAGTAGAAAAAATAAATTAAATTAAATAAAATAATTGAAATATGATAAAAATAATTGACTATTGATAAGTATTTATTTAATTTGTACTCTCTAAATCTGAATTAATAATTTTCTACTAATTAATTAGCCAGAAATCGGTTACTATTAAATAGTGATAAAAATAATTGGAAATTGAAGAAAATAATTGAAATCTAAGATGAAGGACTGAAAATTCAGGAAATCTGTTGACATATAATTTAATAAATTAAAAATTGGAGAAAATAATTTAAAAATAATAGGAATATTTGAAGATTGAAAAAATAATGAAAATAGTTGAAAATCTCTAGATACCTTGACTTTAAATATACTTTCGTGAAAAATAGAGGATTTTAAGGTAAAATTTTTTAAATAGGGGACTTTTAGGTACCAATCGCAAAATAGGGGACATAACTAAAGTAATTATCTACCTGCATTTTAAAAAATAAATTAAAAAAATTAATGTACATGATATTTTTATTTATATTAATTTTCCCATAATTTGTAACATCATTATATCTGCTATGTTTAAACTCAAACTAACTGTCCAATATATTTATTTTGGTAAATAAACTTTAAAATTTAATTTGAAAAAATAAACTACTATCGACATTTTCAACTTTTAATCTAAAAACTTCTCTTTAGGCGGTATTAATTTTTCAATTTTTTCTTTCAATAGTGCCTTCTTTTTTAAAATTATACTTTATTAAGTACTTTGCATTCTTCTATGTATCAGATTGTCCAAGTGTTACATAACAAAATTAGAAACCTCCTCCAACCCTAAAACATGTAATTTGTGAACGAAGCCTATCTGAGAAATTCATATTTGAGAAGTTAAATATTCCAAAAAATAAAGTTTCAGGAAGTTAAATATTCTAATAAATAAAGTTTCGGAAATTGAAATATTCGGATAAATAAATTTCAATTTATTGCACATTTTGTCAATTATTGAGTTTTGGTCAAAATGTCGGCTTCTCGCAACTTTTTGTCCACCCTTCAAAAAATGATTGATTTTGGCGCGAAGAATTGAAAAATTGCAAACAATTGAAAAGAAGATTATGAAAGTAAGGGGTTATTTGGATTCGAGACCTTTTCTCTGATATCTCGGTGTCTTCGATTTTTCCTCTCGGAGACCCAAAGGGTTGTAATTGCGGACATTGTATGGAGAAATTGCAAGCGCGCGCAGGGACACATATACACGTTAAATACAGGACACTTAGCCATCCCACTTTTCTACTTCCACCTATAGTGGATCATCAAACATGTATCTACACATGACACCTATACAGATTACGTAATATATAATTGCTGATATGCTTTCTTTATAGTTACTGTCAAGGGGATGGTTCAAAACTTAATCATCTTGCAAACTCTGTCCTCTTGTTCAGTCTTCAACCCCTTGTAGACACACTTCCTCATTTCACAAAAATTATACTTGAATATTAATTATACCTTGCTATAAAAATCGCAATTTTTGTTATAAAGAAGTATAAACGAAAAATTGCCGATTTTATGATGATAGAATTAACATTCAAGTATTTATAGGTCCAATGATGGTTCTTTGAATTGTTATTAAACAAACAAAATTTTAAACCAAACTGCTATATTTATGTTTTTCATAATTTTATCTTATAATTAAAAACACAAGATGATCTTATTTTTCATTTTTAAAATACATGGACTCTAATGGTAATCTTGAACATTAAACACATAACATTTGTCACTATATGTTTTTTTCTTTCAAAATTTTTAATCATATTTTACCTCTTTAAAATGTTTTCAAATTTTATATTTATAACAATTTTAATTTCTTCAAATTTCAGATAATGTAAACATGCATTGATTAAAAGTTCAATGAATCGACGTTTCAAATATACTAAATTTGAAGTGATTTAAAAATTTCCTCAATTTTTAATAATTCTTTTCTATTAAGATTTCAATTACTTAAACTGCAAATTTGGACTATTTCTTACCATTTTTTAATTATTTTCTGCAATTTTTAATTATTTTTAAATTGTTTCCCTAATCTCAAATTTACCTTCTTCAAATTTCAATTATTTTGTTTAGTTTCTTCAATCACTTTTTCAATTTCAATTCTTTTTCCCTTGTCATTCAATCAATTTAATTATTTATTCCTAAATTGTATATTATTCATCAGAAATTAAATTTTTGTTTTAATTTACCATTATTTCTGTAATTTTGCAATTATTAACTCCAATTTTTAATCATTTTCATAATGTCTTAATTATAATTTCTTGAACTATCAAATAAAAATCTTAATTTTGAGTTATTTTTTTCATTTTTTATTTCCTTTTATTATTTTATAATTATTATCTCATTCTTTTAATATTTTTCAATTAATTTCCCAAAATTTCAGTTATTATCTCAAATTTAGATTATCGTCTTCAATTTTCAATGTTTTAAACGAATTTTCAATTATTTTCTTTTGCTTAAAAATAAATTCTGCAATTTTTTTTATTATTTTCTTCAATTTATAATTATTTCAATTATTTTGGCATTATTTTTAAAAATTTCAATTATCTATCCGAAATTTCAATTATTTTCATCAATTTTCGTTATTTCTGTGATTTTTTTAATTATTCCCTTAAACGAAAAAATTTTAAGTAATTTTGTAATTATTTTTTTTAAGCATAATATATTCTTTGATTGTTTTCAATTAGATTTGTTGTCAAATTTCCAAATTTTTTATTAATGACAGTTTATTTCAATTATTTTTTTAGCTTTCTTCCATTTTTTCTCGAATTTTTTAGTTATTCTCTTTTTTTTAAATTATTTCTAAGATATTCATGGATTTTTCTCAAATTTCAATTATTTTTTCTGTATTTAAAAAGAATTCTGTAATTTTTTCAATTATCTCACTTCAATATGCATTTATTATCTTACAATAAATCATTGTTTGTGTCATATTTCAGTTATTTTTTTCAAGTTCCAAAATTCAAAACCATTTTTCAATTATTTTCCAAAATTTATTTCCTTTAATTTTCAATTCTTTACATTTGTTTTATAATTTCCAAAATTTTAAACTATTTATCTCACATTTCAATTATTTTATTCAATTTTCAAATTATTTATATTATTTATATATTATCTTCTTCAATTTTCAATAACTTTCGTTCTTTTTCATAATTTCTAAAAAGTTTTTGCTTAATAATCTTTAATTAAAACTTGTTCTCTTTAATTGTTTCCTTTTATTTCATTGAACTTCTGCAAGTGTTAAGTATTTTTCTGAAATTTTCTTTCACTTTTCTTTTTTAAAATATTTTATGTAATTTTTTCAATTATTATTTTCTCGAATTTTGATTATTTTTTTCAATTTCAATTTATTTAGCTCAATTATTTTATTAAATTTTCAATTATTTTTTTCAATTTTTGATTTTCTTTCGTTTTTTTTTTCATAATCTCTAAAATTTTTTTACTTAATTCTCTTTAATTAAAACTTTTTTTCTTCAATTTTAAATTATGTTTATCTTTATTCTTTTATTTTCTCTAATTTTTAATTGTTTTCTTTTATTTCAATGAACTTCTGAAAATTTCAAATATTTTTCTGAAGATTTCTTTAAATTTAATTAAGATGCTTTTGGTGTCTGTTTAAAGTGTTTTAAATATTTATTAAAATCTGTAAAGTAGTTGTAAATAAATTTCTTTTTCTTTAATATTTTATGTAATTTTTTCAATTATTATTTTCTCGAATTTTAAATATTTTTTTCAATTTTTAGTTATTCTCTTTTTTCTCAATTTATTTCAAAGATCTTCATGTATTTTTCTCAAATTTCAATGATTTTTTCATTATTTAAAAAGAATTCTGTAATTTTTTTAAATTATTTCACTTAAATGTCATTTATTTTCTACAATATTATTGTTTGTATCATATTCCAATTATTTCCTTCAATTTTCAATTCTTTACATTTGTTTTATAATTTCAAAAATCTTAAGTTATTTATCTGAAATTTCAATTATTTTATTTAATTTTCAATTAGTTATATTATGTTTTTCATTTCATTTCTCCAGTTTTTAGTTATTCTCTTTTTTCTCAATTTATTTCTAAGATTTTCAAGTATTTTTCTGAAATTTAAATTATTTTCAATTAATTTGCAAAATTTTCCATTATTTTGTTTAATTTCAATCAACCGAACAATGTTTTTTCGATTCAAAAAACTCATTTATGATGAGAATGGAAAAAGTGAAAATCGGTCTTTAATGTTTCTTTAGCGAAGATGACAATTAATCATAAAAATTTGGAAAGTTGTTCATCTGTTAATTAATATTGTTATATACAATACAAAAATATAATCTTTTTATCATAAAACTAAAGTTTCAATCCAAAGCAGTCCGACAAAAAATGGAAATAAAGTCTATAACAAATAAATAAAGCTTCTGCAATTATAAAATAATTTACAAAAGTAAATTAAACACTGTAATAAATTACAAAAATACCTGCTTGCTTCAAAATAGCGTGAGTTTTAGAAAGAAAACTTAAAATTTGATATTTAATGCCAAATGTGACAGGTTAATCCGCCATGATTCTTTATAGTCACGTGACTCACGTAACTCTCGCAATCGTATGTATTTTCTGCGCATGCGCATTTATTTTGATTCATCCCGCGCTTATTTAAAATCATGTTTTAAAAATATATTAAAAATAATTCTTCAATGGACAATTATTATAATTATTATTAATAAAAATGCAATAATTAATTTATTAAAACACTGATTTTCTATACAGAAGCAGTAACAACTTGACATTTAGTTTCTACATCTAAATATACGTAAGCCGAGAGTTTTTCCGTATCGTAAATGTCTTGCTTAGAAGTTTTACAGCAAGTAGGCAATTTACCCAAAAATACACGATGTACCTAAACTAATTATTTTAATTTTAGAACTCATTTTTATAAATTAATTCAAAGTGTTTAAATAGCTAAATGTTTAAGGATTAATTAAAAAAATATGTACGTCTGTGTGATAGAAGTGCATATTTTCTCAAATTTAAAAAATTATTGTTAGAAAGTATCATTTTCACAATTCTTCAATAAATCCTTTAACAGTAAACTGATAAACATGGAACTTTATAGAAATCATCTTTACCTTAATATACTTTATTAATAAAAACAATCATGTTTAATATTTATTTTTGGCCAAGTTATTAACGATTGCCAATTTACCCAATTAGGCATTTTACCCGACTCTCCCCTACAACTGCTTTGTTTCAACAAAATAATAACTGGAAAAATGGAGTTCTTCTGCATAATTTTAATGAAGTGTTTATTTCGAAAACATTTTTTATTTGTAAAGAGCGACCAATCGGTGGCTAGTTAGTAACCCTTTCAACTGATGATAAGTCTCGTTCGTGGGCTTTGTTTGACTTGAATCTCGTTCTTCCTCTTAGAACTCCACCTCCTGCACTTCCTTGAAGAGTGGCCACTTGAGAGAGTACAGCACGACAACGGCTTTTCTATTCGCGACACAATTTTTTCCGAATCGATACATCGAGCGACGTGTCCGCCAGAGGAGAGCTAATACGCTCGATTCGCTTCTTCTTTTAGTGTCTTCAAATACCGCACTAGTTAGCATGACCCCCCGTTGTTTCACCAGTTTTTCAAACAAGGGATGAAACTCTCTTCTTGCAACACTTTTAGTCACATTCTCTTCGTACTTCAATCTCTGCTGTTTAGAATAGATCGGCCTCTTACTTTTTAAAACGATAATCGACCAAAGAGCTTTCAAATCGCTTCACGATTGTCGAACAAGTATTTTTTATTAAAAAAAAAAATAAATAATTATAGTTATTAGATAATTAATTGCTTTATTGTAGTATTATGTGATTATATATAGTTGAGACAGTTTAATTATTATCCAGAGGTTTTATTTGTAAATTATTATAAATATTTAAATTATGAGCTAATTTTAATTTTTAATATAAAAGCTGTTGAATAAAAACAATTTTAATTTTATTAATCAAAGAGATAAATTTGTTTTAAAAAAAAGTGCAAAAATTCGGGGTTTTTAAATCTAGGGTTTTATAAACTTTTAGAGTTTAAAAAGTCTGTTACTAATAATAGACAAGATCCTTTGTAAAATAAACATTTTTTTAATACTCTTACTATTAATATGTAAAAGATCCCCTGTAAAATCAAATATTTTTTACTACAGTTACTATTAATCTATAAGAGGTGCTATGTAAAAACCACTAGTTTTTTTACAAAATTTTCAATTTACTAAAAAAAAAAAAAAAACTACAAATCGTGGGAAGTAATTTAAAACTGATCAATAATAATGGAAAATTAAAGAAAATGAATGCAGAACTTTAAAAATAATTGAGAATTCAAGAAATCAAGATATTAATTCAAATATTGTAAATGGTGAGAATAATTAAAAATTGAGGAAAATAATTGAAAAATAATAAATATAATTGACAAAATTGAAGAACATAATTTAGAAATGAGAAAAATAATTTAAAAGAATACGGAATATATATGGATTGAGAAAAAATAATTGAAAAAGATAAGAATAATAGTAAATTAAAAAAAAAATTGAAAATTTAGGAAAATAATTGAAAATTGGAAAAAAGCAATTAAAACATTATAAAACTATAACAAAATTATAAGAAAGAATTCAAATTTGAGATGAATAATAATTGAAGATTTAATAAATCAATTTAATAATAATTTAAAAAATTAAAAACTGTTTCTATAATTGCAAAATTACAGAACCAACTGAAAACCGAAGACAATAATTTAAAATTGCGAAAATGATTAAAAATTGAAATAATTAATTTAAAAATGATAAAAATAATTGAAAAACATTCAAAATTGATGCAAACAATCGAGAATTGAGAAAAATAATTGAAAATTTAGGAAACTAATTAAAAAATTATGATGGTAATTTAAATTAGAAAAAATAAATGAAATGTTTATAAAACAGCTTGAACGTTGAAAAAAAAGGATTTAAATTTAGGATTAATAATTGAAGAGTAAGTAAAGCAAAATGAATATAATTTTAAAAATTGAAAATTGGAAAAAAATTGCAAAATTACAGAAACAACTGAAAATTAAGGACAATAATTTAAAATTAAGAAAATGATTGAAAAATGAAAAAATTAATTTAAAAATGATGAGAATAATTGAAAAAAATTTAAATTGATGAAATTAATCGAGAATTAAGAAAAATAATTGAATATTTGGGAAACTTATTAAAAAACTATGAAGGTAATTTAAAATAGAAGAAATAAATGAAATGCTTATAAAACAGCTTGAACATTGAGAAAAAAAATAATTTTAAAAATTGAAAATTGGAGAAAAAAAATTGCAAAATTACAGAAACAACTGAAAATTGAGGACAATAATTTAAAATTGAGAAAATGATTGAAAAATAAAAAAATTAATTTAAAAATGAGAATAATTGAAAAAAAAATTTAAATTGATAAAATTAATCCAGAATTGAAAAAAATAATTGAATATTTGGGAAACTAATTAAAAAATTATGAAGGTAATTTAAAATTAAAGAAATCAATGAAAAGGTTATAAAAGAAATTTTTCAATGATCAATAAAAATAAGAATTGAAATTTAAGATTAAAAATTGAAGATTTAGTAAATCAAATTGAAAATAATGTTAAAAATTGGAGAAAAAAAATTGGAGAAAAAAAATTGCAAAATTATAGAAATAATTGAAAATTGAAGACTGTAATTGAAAATTAGCAAAATATTTGTGAATTGAAGAAAACAATCTAAAATTGAGAAGAATAATTGAAAAAAAATTACAGAATATTTAGGTATCAAATTAAAGGAAATAATTGAAAAATGGAAAAAATAATGGTAAATTTTATAAAATCATTGAAATTTGAGATAAATAATTGAAGATTAAATAACTCAAATTGAATATAATTATAAAAATTGAAAACAATAATTAAAAATAGAGAAAACGATTCAAAATTGACAAAATTAATTTAAAAATGATGAGAATAATTGAAAAAAATTTATAATTGATGAAAACAATCGAGAATTGAGAAAAATAATTGAAAATTTGGGAAATTAATTGAAAAATGATGATGGTAATTTAAAATTAAAGAAATCAATGAAAATGTTATAAAACAGATTGAACATGGAAAAAAAGAATACAAATTTAGAATTAAAAATTGCAGATTAAGTGAATCAAATTGAAAAAAAATTTCAAAATTGGAGAAAAAAATTTGCCAAATTATAGAAATAATTGAAAATTAAGAAAATATTTGAGACTTGAAGAAAACAATCGAGAATTGAGAAGAATAATTAAAAAAAATACAGAATATATACCGTCAAGTGGGGCTATTTTGTGCACAAAACCGCTCTTTTTCTACTCTATGCTTTATTAAAATTCAGAATTTGAAAAAATAAAGAATTTATCTATTCAGTTATGTTGTAGACATCTTTCTAAAGGTCTCCTATGAGTTAGCCGACAAGAAAAAAATTGTAGTCTGAGTTATAGAAACTCAAAGTTGTGCACAAAATAAACCCCATGATGGGGCTAATGGGCTATTTTGTGCATCAAAGTTTGCTTATTTATAAGGTTGTGTAAAAAATTTTTTTGAACGCTTTTGCTACATGAAGTATTATTTCTAGATATTCTAGAGTACAATAAAGGAAAACAAAGCCAGAAATATTTTTTTTCTAGGAATTGTTTAACTAATTTGAATGTAAAACACTAAAATTACACAAAAATGTAGATTTACAAAAAAAGTTATTTCTTTAAGAAAATTTTACTTAAAATAACTTCTATTACACTTTTTGAGTTATTTTACGAGAAAAAGTTTCAAAACTAACTTGAAAAGCATATAATTATTAATGTTATTTTTTTGAGGTTTTTAAGGGACCATGTGTAAAACTGAGATTTTATGCTTATTTTTCGTCTTTTATAACAAAACTAACACAAAAATGTTTTAAATCGAAATTCTAAAGTAATTTTTACTAACTACAAAACAAATTATTAAAAAAAACTTGATTTTAAAGAATGCACAAAATAACCCACCAAATCCTGGTTTTGCAGTTTTTTACACTTTTTTCTTAAAATATGCAATAAAAAGTTAGCGCATCACGTATACATCATCTCAACTAAATTGTCAACAAGTATTATTAATACCTTTAGAAACACTTTTAAACTTCCGGAGATCTGAACAGAATTTTGATAAATTTTGATAAATTTTTTATTTCTGATAAAGAATTAAAGAAATTCATTTAGTACTCTCTGTAGTCTAGATATCAGAAAATATTTATACCAAGTAGCAATCTTAAGCAACTGAATATAAAGATTTTATTCATTAAAAACCTCGCGTGCACAAAATAGCCCCACGGCGCACAAAATAGCCCCACTTGACGGTATCAAATTAAAGGAAATAATTGAAAAATGGCAAAAATAATTGAAATTTGAGATAAATAATTGAAAATTTATGAAGTTAATTACAAAATACCGAAACTAATTGTAAATTTGAAAAAAATAATTGAAAAGTTCTAAAAGTCAATTAAAATTTGTTTAATTAATTGAAATTTCAAATAAATACTTAAAGGTTTAGTAAATCAGTTAAAAAATAATTTTAAACATTATTCTTTGGAGAAAAAATTTGAAAAATTAAAGAAATCAATTTAAAAATAATGGAAATATTTGAAAAATAATACAAATAACTGAAATTTGAGATAAATAATTTAAAAATATAGAAACGGTATTATGAAAAAATACAATTCAAAACTAAAAATTGGAGAAAATATTATCAAAATTATAGAAATAATTGAAAATTAAATAAAATAAATAAAATTTATGAAAAATAAGTGATAAAATTACAAGACATTTTTGAAATTTAATGAAATACCTGAAAAATAATAAATACAATTAAAAAATGATAAAAAAAATAATTGCAAGTTTTGGAAATTATTTGAATTTAGTGAGTATATTTTCCTATTTTTATAAATATATATTAATTCCGTTCTACACTGAAAAAAAATTATTTGGATCAAATAAAAATTATTTGATCCAAATAAATTATTATTTACTTGTCTATTATCCAATAAACCTGTATTTGAACCAAATAACTATTTATTAGACCTAAGTATTTTATTTGATTGTATTAGGTAAAGACTAATTTGTATCAAATACAAATTACTTGAGTCAAATAAATGGAATAATTGGAGCTAGTAGATAATGTTTTGAATCAATTATGAAAATTATTTCATTCAAATAATATTTTATTCAACCTGAGTATTTTATTTTATCGAATTAAATAAACAGTAATTTGTGTCAAATAAATTAAATATTTGGAGCTGGTAACTGATAATTTAAATATTTAAAAAAATTATTTCATTTATATTTTTAAAGCAAATAAATATTAGTTTGCATGAATAAAATATAACCCCTCTTTTGTTGTTGAGTTTACTCTTATTTTATGTTATTATGAGTACGGTGATTTTCATTCATAACATTCTTATTATTTATTTAAATACTGATTATTTTACACTTATTTATTTATATTTAGTTACCACTTATTATAACCTAACATATAAACTATGAAATAAAATTTCGCACGGATGGTGGGATTGAGCCCACGACGCACGCAATACGAGACTTTTACGCTACCCACGAAGTCACGCTGACTTGACTTTAAAATTACAAAAACACCTATTTAGCCTCACACATTAGTTAAATAAATTATTTACTTGATCAAAATACTTTTTATTTGTTTTTAAAAAATAAAATATTAGCATTAAATAATTTGAATTAATATGACTCATAACATAATTTAATTGCGTTAAATAATTTTTATTAACGTTAAAAACTCAAATATTTGAGTGAAATAAGTAAATGAATAGTTTTAAATAACTCACAAATTTCGTTTCAATAAATTATTTATTTGACTGAAATACTTTTTATTTGTTTTTATAAAATAATATATTAGCATTAAATAATACATTATTTATATTAAATAATTTGGTTTACTTTAATCCATAAAATAAATTAATTGTGTCAAACAATTTTTATTTGTGTCCAAAAACAAATACTTGAGTGAAATAAATAAATGAATAGTTTCAAATAATTTAGCATTTGTATTAAATATATTCGTTTATTAGATTAAATTAATTATTTACTTGATCCAAAGAAGATTTATTTGATTTAAATTAACGTGATTCAAATAATTCAAGTTATTTGAATCAAATACATATTTTTTAGATCCAACTAAAAAATATTTGAAGGAAGTAAATATTTATCAAATAATTTGAATTAATTCAGTCAAATAATTTTTTTTTTTCAGTGTATCTAGAAACTTTTTAAAATTTCCAAATAAATAACTATATAAACACTTGGAGGTCCGTAACATCAACGCCAGTCCAAACAGGATTTACTTGAGCAGCGTGTGCCGAAGAAAGAGAAGAAAGACGACTTTTTAAGGAAAGAAGACAAAGTCTCGAGATACCGCATTGGGGTAAATTTAGTGGGGGAAGTTTGGGAGGTAGTGACAGAATCCAGAGGGATTACCACCACAGCCTCATACAATTCTACTTTTAACCCTTCCATCGTGTCAGCTCCCCTTAAAAACTACGATCACGTCAGGGTGTTACACCCCTTCTTATTTAGGGGTGGGAGTGATGCCACTGGTACCTACACGATCCTCTTTCTCTTCCACCACTTTCCCAGATTGCTCTCACTCCAACTGATTCTGCATGTTCTGCAAAATCACAGCAAGAAAGTCAGTCGATCGGTACTCGTCATCACGTCAGTCATCGACGGATTTTCAAAACTGTTCTCTCAGAGACCAGGGTGGTCTGGTACCGGATATTTATTCTGGTTTCACCAAGCCCTTCCGGTTATCAGTGTAAAATGCGTTGAGTAACAATTTTAACAATGGAGGAGGCACATGAAACAGGAAGCATGCCTTCCGCTTCTGTTTCTTCGATTCTTCTACTCCTTCTTGTTACTACCACGGATGCCCAGTAAGAAAGATTTTTTTTTTTTCTGGAAATATTTCGAAAATTTTACTCAATTAGGAAAAAGGATACTCTTTCTCTGTCTAATCCCCCGCTCGCTCTTTTTATCTTATTTTGAAAAATCTAAATTGATAATAAAATTGATTCAATTTGTATTTCTTGGAAATGATAAAACACTGTTCTTATTGTAGATGTTACAATGTTAAAAAAACATTTTTACGAAGTTTTGAGTCAAGTCAGTACGGATTTATTGAATTTTAAATTAATGCACTTTTAACATTGATTCCTATACAGTGGGAATCGCACAGTGGTCGGAAATAAAAATTCTTTTGCCAAAAATGTTGTTTTTATTTAAAATATATTTTTTTAGTGATAAATAATGGGAAGAACCGATATATAGATTTTAAAAATTAAACAGTTAAAGCAAAAATTAATATTTATTTAAAAAATCGGAAAACTCCATGAAATTTAAGTGATTTTTATATGTAGATGCTCAGAAGATAGAAGTTGACATTAAACTTGAAAGAACATCAACTAATTCCTTTCTTTTAAACTCTTTAAATGTTTTCATATCGTTCATTACAGAAAATTTTAAACCTAAATTTAAATTTAAATTTGTTATTATTTTTTTTTTTTCATTTATACTGTATTTTATCGAATATCATATTTTTAAAATAAATTTTTCTAAGACATTAAAAATAGAAATTAAGTGGTTATTGAATTATTAAAATAAATAAAAATTAAATTATATATTTTGAAATTAAAAGTATAGTTTATTATTAGATAAGTGAAGAATTTTTTAATTTTAAAAAAGAGAATGTGAGAATATATTTATAATCCATTGTATAATTTTATTTTACTGTTTTTTACATTTAACGTAATCTTTAAAAATGTTATATTGAAAAAATGTAAACAAACTTCATTTTTTTAAGATTTCCAACTTTGAAACGCGAAAAACAATGGCTAGAAAAATCAAGTTTCAAAAAAATTATTGGTTATAAAATGTTAAAGTTATATTAAAAAATTATTTTCTCATGCTGGCAACTAAATTCAATTTAAAAATAATCTAAAAAACCAACAGATTATGGACATATTTAATATTTTGCCGGAACATATCGGGACTTTTTTTAAATCTTTAGTATAATGTGAGATCAAACATACTGGAAAGTGCTGTGATTTAAATTTAAATTATCGGATTTAAAATTCAATAAAGTCACTTAATAAATTCATTTCACAATTATTAGACAAATATAAATTTAAGATAATGCCATAAATAATTTTCTTTAATTAATTAATAGAAGAATATGGTCTGTTTGAAGTTATACTTTAATTTTATATTTTAATTTATATTTAATTATCTATTTTTAAGATTATGAAAGTTTGAAATATCTAAAAATTAATACAACAATGGTGAAATAATCATTTCTCTGGTACAAATTAAAATTTAATATGAATATTAATTGTTTATGAACTGTCAACGAAAAATAAACCCAAAAATCTTGACAAGTAATTATTGGTAGTCAAAAAAAAATATTTTTTTGTAAGAGTTTTAAAATCGACAAATTTCTTAAATTATGATTAATAATAAATTAATAATATTAAATAGTTTTCTAAAAATGAAAAATATTGTGCAAAATAAAGTCGAATGACATAAAGTTGTTCTTTACTTAAAAAAAAAAAAAAACCAACTCTACATTTTAACACATTTTATAAAATTTAGTATAAAAAATCTTTTTTATATGCTACAAATTAGCATGATTAAGTTATAGAGGTGTTAAATCTTTTAATGCTTAATATATTTATGATTATTTATATTTTTCCAAACAAAATGTTTAGATCAACGAATTTTTATTTAACAGAATTATCATCTTAGGGAATTTCTCTTTAAGGAACTTTGTATTTTATTTATTTTATTTCATTTACCAAACCGAGTTTGAATTAAGCAGAATTCACATTTAATAGAATTTTAAGTGAGTTGAATATTTAAGTGCCGTAATTTCCATTTCATAAAATCTTCATTTGTTCGAATTTTTTTTTACACGAATTGATAATTGGCAGAGTTTTTAAGACGCCGAATTTTCATTTGACCGAAATTCCAAATTGTCGAATAAACATTCGATAGAAAGATTTCGCTTCGTATTTTAATACTCATCAATTTTCTTGTTTTTCAATTAAATTTAAAATCGAGAAATTTAAAAATTACTCAAGGTTACTGTTAAAGGGGAAGTTTTTTAAATTTAACAAAATAAATACATAGATCAAAATCGCTCGATTTGAGATTTGCCAGAAAAAATAATAGGCTTACTTCCGAATTACTATCTTTTATAAAAAATATTATAATTTTTTCTTTTTCGGCTTTTTCTAAAATCCGTAAAATTTCGTGAATCTTTTTTTAAAATCTAAATTAAATATCTGCTTTGGTTACAAGTTATATTTTCTAATTAAGCGATAAAAAAAATTAATAAATAAGGATTTATCAACATTTTCTAGAAGATGAAAAATGTATTAATGAATTTCTTAATTAGTGGACTCTGATTATAGTGAAGAATTAGGTGTCGAATGAGATCAAGTAGTTTTATGTTATAAAAAGTGCAAATTATGGACTTTCTTTTAATAATCAATAACTTCCTCTGCACTTTTATAAAAATTTACAAAGCTTTAATTTAAAGCAGAAGTAACGTCGAATCTTTGACAATCTCAAATTTTTTATAACAATATAGAAGTCATTAAAAATGTGTGTTAAAATATGTTGCAAAAGTACATATAAAAAAATTTATTTATGTAACTATCACTCGGTGTTAATAATTAAAAAAAGAAAAAAACAATTTCTTGATTCTATGAAAATTTTCTTTTTTTTTGGGGCGCACAATAAGTTCTAAAGTTTATTATTCAGATTTTTTATTGTATACAATTTCATTAAAATATAATTTCCTATCTGTCGAATTTAATTTTTTTCGAATTTAGATAAATCCTAATTAAATAAAAAACAAGTTTTAAGCCATTAATTCCACATTTCTTTTAAATTTACAATATTTTATGAAAACTACGCTTCGGCAGCTATCGCTACCCTTATCAAGTTTATTATTATTATTTTTTATTCTTCCTTTCATAAAATGATTTTGAAAATTATTAAAGCTGTTATATTTAAAACATTCTTATCTTTCATTTTTTTTTAAATATTAAAAGTGATAAAATAAATCAATTAAAAGATTTTTATACCTGATGAATAAAATCATCATCAAATATTGTAAATTTAAAAGAAATGTGGAATTAATGGCCTAAAACTTGTTTTTTATTTAACATACACAAATCCACAAAAAACTGACATTTAATAATAAATCCTAATTGTTACTAAATAGAATTTTTAGATTACCGAATTCATATTTAACTAAATTTTCATTTTACGCAATTGATCTTCAAACGACTTTTTATTTTTTAGAATTAGAATTTAATTGAGTTTTTATTAATCAGAATTCTCATTTAACAGAATTTTAAGTGAGTAGAAATGTTAAATGTACCCCTTTTTTGATTATCTAATTTATTGTAAACAATTTAAATTTAAATTGATTAAAATCTATTCTTAATCTTCTTTTTTTATTCAAATATATTTTGTTTGCAATGATAATAATAATAATGATAATGATATTCCATAAAAATAATTATTGCCTTTTATAGTCTTTGATCGACTACAGCAGAAATTTTGTCAAAAAAAATTTTTAAAAATCCTATATTTCTAAAATCAAAAAAATTTTCCTAATTCGAAAATTCTGCATTTCTTGTACATAAAAAGAGTTGGACTTGATTTGAACTGACATTGGTAACCAATGATGGGCCAAGGACAGAAACTTAAAACTAAGCTCTACACTTGAACTATGAAAGAGAAAAGAACAGGCCTTGATTGAAGAAAGTGAAATAAATGTCACAATTCAAGTTTAAACCGATGTTTCTCAAAAATACGATTTTTAGTCATTTTGCATTAAATTTCCTCACAATCGATATTTTATTGAATAATTAAATTTAATTTATCAGGAGAAGTTTGGAGTTTTTTGACCTGCTTCCAGAGGATCCAAAACTTTATGATAAGATGAGACCTCCTAAACAAGGTGGCCAAGCGACTGCGGTTTATTTTCACGTTACTGTCATGGGTCTCGATTCTATCGACGAAACTTCAATGGTAGATTATAGTTTTCTTTTACTCTAAATAACTAAATAACATTTACTCTAATTTTTCAAAAATGTCTCTAATATTTTTGATTATTTTCCAAAAAAGAAACTTTTCTCTTGCGAATTTTTTCAACTAAAGAAACAGTTTTGTCCCTGTTTAAATATCATTTAAAAAATAGCTCTAACCATTCGACTTGAATAAAATCGGTTATTTTGAAAAAAAAAATAATAATAATTACAGACATACGCCGCGGACATTTTTTTCGCTCAAACGTGGAAGGATAATAGGCTACGACTTCCAGAAAATATGACGTCCGAATATAGGTATAAAAATAAGTCAAATTAAACGATTGAAAAATAAATCGCATGTTTCGTATAAAGAATCTTATTTGCTATAAAAAAAAAAAATTACACGACAGTGTGATTTTTTTTAATAGTTCATAAATAGTTTATAAACTGCTTTTTCCAAAATTATTTTCCAATTAATTTTTATCAAGATTATTAGAAGTCGACTGGCTGAAAAATATGTGGAGACCAGACTCGTTCTTCAAAAACGCGAAATCTGTCACTTTCCAAACTATGACGATTCCAAATCACTACTTGTGGCTTTACAAGGATAAAACTATTCTTTACATGGTCAAGTACGTAAATCGTTTTTTATTTACAATATTTGGTTTTTTTATCTTATCCCCCCCCCCCACCAAACCGGTTCTAACCTCTTTGGGATGTATCACAAACTTTTATTTTTTCTTTCTCACAAGCGAGAATAATATATTGATAAGAATATAATGGTTAAGAAAAAAAAAAAGTTTTTTTCTTTATGATACCCTCTAAATTTGATAAATATAGAAAACAATTAGACAATTATTTATTTATTTATATTTTATCTTTACCCGTGACGCCGAGGCTTGAAAAATGCATTTTTCTGCAAATTCGGTAAAACTTTTAAAAAATTTATATTATTCAATCATCAGAAAACTATAAATATATTTCTTTTTGCAAATGTTCAAAAATTGAAACTCATCTATGTTTTATTTATAAAACAAATTATTTTTTATAACCTCAAAAATTAGAAAAACAACTTTTTTATAAATGGATAAAAACAGTTGTAGTTTGTTCTGAATTTTGCAACTGGTTTTATAAACTAATAATTGTTTAAACAAAGTAATATAATTTTTAACAATAATTAGCTAAAATGTTGGCTGAAAGTACCTACAATTTATGGTTTTACTGTATAAAAAATAGAATTGAAAAAATTTAGAAGAAACTAATAGTATCTAGGTCTAATAGTATCTCTAAAGTCTAAAAAATATAATTAATTAACAAAAATAAAGGATAAAAGAAAAAGAATGTAATATTAAAAAAATCTACAATTGTTTTGATACATTTATACAAAAGTCAATAAACCAGTGGCGTAACTATTAAGGGGCAAAGTAGGGCAGTGCCCCGGGGCCCTGGAGCTCAGGGGGCCCTCAGTTAACCCTAATAAACCTTTTTTTTGGGACAAAATTTATAAAATTTTAAAATTAAAAAAAATTGCAAGATATAATTGAAATTAAACAAAATAATTGCTGATTGTTTGAATTAATTGAAAAAAAAATGAAATCAATTAAAAATTGGGGAAAGTAATTTAAAAACTCATAGAAATGTTTTAAAAACAAAGAAAATAATTTAAAATTGTAAAAATTACTTGAAAATCTTAAAAATAAATTTAAAAAAATTGAATAATGAAAAATTAGGGGAAATAATTGAAAATTGAAAAGAAATGATTAAAAATTGGAAAAAAAAGTGATTGAAAATTGAGATAAATAATATAAAATTGAAAAATATAATTCAAATTTAAGAAAATAATTGACAAAATTGCATAATAAATATTTTAAATGAAGGAAAGTTAAAAAAAATTTCAGAAAAATACTTCAAACTTTCACAAGTTTATTGAAAAAAAAGAAAATAATTAAAAATTAGAGAAAATAAATGAAACAAGATAAACATAATTTAAAATTAAAGAGAATAATTTTTAATTAAAGAAAAATAATTAACAACTTTTTGGAAATTACGAAAAAGAACAAAAGTAACTGAAAATTAAAGAAAATAATATAAAAAATCATATAAATAATTTTAAAATTGAATGAAATAATTAAAATCTCAGATAAATAGTTTAAAATTTTTGAAATTATTAAATATATGGGAAAAATGGAAAATTGAAGGATGTAAATTTTGGGAAATAATTGAAAAATGATTTTACAATTTGAAACTTGATGAAATTAATTGAAATATGAAACAAACATTGATAAGTTGTAAAAAATAAATCACATTTGATTGAAATAATTGAAAAAATTACAGAATTTTTTTTTAAATAAAAAAAAATTAATTGAAATTTGAGAAAAATATATGAATTGAATATCAATTGAAAAAATTAGAATAACTTAAAACTGGAGAAAAGAATTGACGAAAGCTACAAATAAATGAAATTTACGATAATTAATAAAAAGATTTGGAAATGAAGAAAACAAATGAAAATAATTGAAAATTGAAGAAAATAATTGAAATTTTAGAAGAAAACTTAAAAAATTTAGAAAATAATTTTAGAAAATGAGAATAATAATTAACAATCGAGAAAAATAATTGAAAAATTATAAAATTGATTTAAAATTGAAAAAATAATTCAAATATGCTAAAAATAATTGAAATTTATGAAGAAAATAATTTAAATATGAAAGATTGAAAACATTAAAGAAAATTTGAGAGAAATAATTTAAAAAATTGTAGAATATATGTTTAAGAAAGGAAAATAATTACAAAATTACTTTAAAATTTTAATTAAAGAGAATAATTAAAAAATCGCAGAAATAATCGAAAATTGATGAAAATAATAATTAAAATTTCAGATAAACAATTGAATTTTTGAAAACTAGGCCAAAAGAATGAAAATAATTAAAAAGCGGAAAAAATAATATAAAATTACAGAATTTGTTTTTAAGTAAAAGAAAATGTATTGAAAAACCGTTTAAAAAATTAAATATTGAAAGCAATAATCTAAATTTAAGATAATAACAGACAATTTAGGAAATTAATTGAAATATAATAAAAATAAAAATACTAAAAGATGGAGAAAGTAATTCAAAAATGGGTTTTTTATTTGAAACTTGAAGAAAATCATTGAAGTATGATAAAAACAATGATAAGTTGTAAAAAATTAACCACATTTGGGAGAAATAATTGAAAAAATTACAGAACTTTTTTTAATTAAAAAGAAAATAATTAAAATTTGAAAGAAATATATGAAGATCTTAGAAATCAATTAAAAAAATGAGAATAACTTAAAATTGCAGAAAAGAATTGAAGAAAGATAAAAATAAATTAAATTTACGATAATTAATAAAAAGAATTGGAAATTATGAAAACAATTGAAAATAATTAAAAATTGAAGAAAATAATTGAAATTTTAGAAAAATGCTTAAAAATTCTAGAACATAATTTTAGACAATGAGAAAAATATTCAACAATCCAGGAAAATAATTGAAAAATGATAAAATTGATTTAAAATTGAAAAAATAATTCAAATATGCTGAAAATAATTTAAATATGAAGGAATGAAAATAGTCAATAAAACTTGAGCAAAATAATTAAAAAAATCATAGAATATATGTTTGAAAGAGAAAAATAATTACAAAATTACTTAAACTTTTTAATTAAAGAGAAGAATTAAAAAATCGCAGAAATAATCAAAAATTGATGAAAAACAATTGAATCATTAAAATTTCAGATAAATTATTGAAATGTTTGAAAATACTGCCAAAAAAATGAAAATAATTCAAAATCGAAGCAAATAATATAAAATTACAAAATTTATTTCTAAGCAAATCGAAATAATTGAAAAATCTTTTGAAAAATTGAAAATTAAGGACAATAATTGAAATTTGAGATAATAACAAAAAATTTGGGAAATTATTTAGAAAATAATAATACAAATTAAAAGATGGAGAAAATAATTACAATATAATAAAAAGAAATGAAAATTGAACAAAAGAATTGAAAATTGAGATATATATATTTGAAAGTACAGTAAATTAATTCAGAAATTATGAAAATGATTATAAATTGAAAATAATAATTGCAAAATGGCAAAAAAAAATGTTAAGTTAAAGAAATAAATTTAAATTTGCGATGATTAATATAAAATTATGGAATAAATAATTAAATTGATTTAATGTCAAGGCAAAAATAATTGAATTTGAAAAAGTGATTGAGAAAACTAAAAAAATAATTGAAATTTAAGGAAGGTAAATTTAAGATTTGGGGAATCACTTTAAAAACAATTAAAATAATTAAGGATTGTAGAAAATAGTTGAAAAATTAAATTCACTTTAAATTTAGTATTTTTGAAACGTGAATTAATTGAACTTTTAATCAATGCAAGTTCAAAATAACTGAAATTTGAAGATATTAAAATTGCTATGAATTTAAAATTTGAGAATATTTTAAAAAGGTGAAATATGATTTAAAATTTTAAAAGAAAAAAAATATCTAGTGACAAATATCAGGTGTAGACAGAATGAATGAATAAATTAATTAAACTTGTAATTATTATATATAATTGGGTTCCCATTTTCCTTTTTGCCCCAGGGCCCTTGCACCCCTAATTACGCCACTGCAATAAACAATAACAATAGTTTGTTTAAACTGTTGTAATAGTTAATTAATAATAATTTTAATGTAACAATATACTAATAAATCTTTTTTTCTGATCCTTATAAACATACTGAATTACAAATTAAGGATAAAAAACTACATTTCACCAGTTAACATCTAAGAACATTAATAAATAACATCAATAAATATTTTTTTTTTATTTAAAACATTTGAAGCAGAACAAGAAAATGAACGAGAAAATTTGTTTTTCCTATTGGGGGTTCTTTGGGAATGTTATAAAAATAGTTAAAATAATTCATTTAATAAATAAAGCGTAGAATTTTATTTTTGGACTTTTGTGAAGGAAATTATTGTTTAAAGATTGAATAAAAACGTGTTTCGGATTTTTTTTGTATAGAACAAAATTACAGGACAGCATCGAGAAAAAATACTTTTTTTTACACTTAAGTGCACGTATTATTAATTTTAATATTTTCTTCTTTTATCGAAAGTTCTATTCTATTTAATTTTACCTGATAGTTTTTATAGTAAAACTTGTAGCTTGTTTTGATTTAATGAAATGCAATTATAATATTTTTAATTTTGATGAAAATTTGATGGTTAAAAAATTATTTTAGATTGACCTTGAAGCTTTCTTGTGCCATGAATTTTCTTATATACCCACATGACACACAGGAATGTAAACTTCAAATGGAGAGTCGTAAGTTTTCTTTACATATCAATATAATTATTATCTATTAAGTTATTCAAAATTTCCCGGATTTTTTCACGTAAAATTATCTGTTTATTTTTTAATATTTTCAATCATTCATGACATATTAAACCATTTTCACCAAAAATGAGTGTTTAAAATTTAAAATTTTGTGTTTTTGGTGTATTTGTTATAAATTTAATGAAACATTCAGAAAAACTCGTCATTTTCTAAGTTATATAAAAATTCTAAAAATTAATGATAATTGGGTGCAAGCTGGGTGTGTCAAAAAAAAAGTTTTTTTTTTCTTTTAACCTCGGTCCAGGGCCTTTAAAGTATCTTTAAACATCAACCAAGTCAAAAATGGGTAATTCAAAATGGCGGATTAAATATTGCGAACAATTTTGTGAAAAATCGAGGGGATTGGCGGGAAATTTGTTAAAAATGGGTAAAATGACTTAAATAGCATGTAATTCGCTTACAGTTTTTTATTTTCAGGTTTTTGAGTTAGCTGAACACAAACTAGCATTAGATTTTGAAAATTCAAAATGTCGGATTTTTAAAATTAAATATCAGGTTCGTGTTCAGGAACCTGAAGAACCCTAAAAGAATAAACTCCAAACGAATTACATGCATTAAAAAAAAAAAAGGTTTGGAATGCAAAATAAAAATTTTGTTGGCTCAACCAAATATTTTTGTTGATATATGAGCAACAAACAAGTTTTGTTGTGGAAAAATTAAGTAGTCCCAATAAATTTTTTTTAAGTTGAACAAACATTTTGTTGGTTATGGGTATAAAAACAATAAATGAAGAAAAAGTTACATACAGATTATGTAATTAGCATTTTCATGTGTAATTTTCTTTTTAATTGTTAAATTAATTTATAATAATTTTTTATGTAAAAGTGACAATATTACTATTTTTTGTTATTTCGAGAGATTTAAGCAAATGATATTTCCCACATAACCTCTACAGTCAATTTTAAGATAAAAAAATTGTAATGAGTTATTTATAAAAGAATGTTTTTTTAAATTTAAGACGATTTGTTTTTAATTAAAGTCTATCTATAATAATTAGAGGATTTTAAGGTTTTTGTCATTTTTTCTAGTAAACAAAATTAAATTTATAGATCGTTTTGCTTAAGTACAGATATTTTTAAATTAAAAATTCTTTGTTAATAAAGTTTTTGTTTATAATCAACAGTCTAACACATCGATTTCGAGGTTAGGTTTATAGACTTTAGTTTAATTTTGCTTTTATATGAATAAGTTTAATAACTATTTTACAAACATAGCTTTTAATCACAGAACTGAAGTATTTTTAAGTAAAAAGTGTTTGTTATTTTCTTAAACTATTAACTAAATTAGAATAAATTAACTTTTAATAAGAATCTGTTTTGTGTCATTTGCTCAAAAAAAATTTATTCAATACGATTCATTATTGAACTTTAATAAAATACCCTTATTTAACATAGTTTATTAATTTTATTATATAACTTTTCTTGTAAACAGAAAAAAACACGTATCATATTTATGAAATTGCCAATAGACGAGTGTTGTTCAGAATCGCACTAACCGCGCATGCGCTTTATTTGGTACTGCCAACAAAACATTTTAATAAACTCAAATAAAATTAATTACTTAATAAAATAATTACTCAACAAAACTATTTTGTTATGATTACATTGTAAATTTTTTCAGTGTGACATTTTACTCGTTCTTAACAAGTTTCCCGCCAATCTTATCTATACAAATTTCCTCGCCATATTGAATCCGTCATTTTGAATTTTTAAAATCTAATGCTAGATTCGTATTCAGCGATCTAAAAAATCCAGATAGAAAAAGCTGTAAGAGAATCACAGTACATTTTACTCATTTTTGACTCAGTTGATGATTGAAGATACTACAATGTCCTGGACCGAGGTTAAAACATTTTTTAAATATCTGCAAAAATTTGACAATTATTTTATCATTAAATAAAAGGTTTTTAAAGGGTGAGACTCAAGAAAAAAAAAGTTTTTTTTTTTGACACACCCTAGTGCAAGCTCGGGGTTTTCTTTCAATTAATTTCATTAGGAACCCTATCCTGAATGCATTGAAAGAGACTTGAATTAAAGCGCTCATTAAAAAATATATAATTTCCTTGTGAAACACCTTTTGAAAAGTCATTTATAAAGACAAAGCATCTCGGTCAACAGTATCACATACGACGGATGAAATGATCTTCCAATGGGATCCTGACGTTCCTCTTGTTGTTGATGAAAACATTGAATTACCCCAGTTGCAACTTGTCAAGAATTACACGGCAGACTGCACTCAGGTCTATTCTACTGGTAAGTTTTTACATCAAATTAATCACAATTCGCATTTTCCCAAAAATCAAAACCATCAGACAAAAATTTTATTTTCTCATTTCAATTCAGGGGCGGCGACTTGTAAATTTCTGTCATCTGTATTTTTAATCTTGACCGGAAGGGGCGAACAGAGAAATAAAACAAAAATAAATAAAAGAATTTCTCAATTAACGTAATTATTTTAACGCAAAATTTGACAATTTTATTTAATTTCGAGTAATAAATGCATTTGTAATTATTTATAACTAAAGTGTACAACGCGCGTTTAATAGTTTAATAAATTTAATTCCATTTTTATAATTATTTGTATTGCACAAAATTTATAAAATTTTAGAATTGAAAATTTTTTTTAAAAATAATTGAAATTTGAGAACAAAATGCTTACAATTTTTAGAAATTGATTGGATAAAAAAAAGAATTTTAAAATTGGGTGAAACAGTTAAAAAATGATAAAAATAATAAAAAATTGAAGATAATTATTGCAATTTTACAAAATAATTGAAAAAAATATAGAATAAATGCGAAATAAAAGAAAGTACCTAATTACAAAATGATTTCAAGAATTTTAATTTGAGGAACATAATTAAAACATTATAAAAATAATCAAAAGTTGAAGAAAATAATTGAAATTTGAGATAAATAATTGAAATTTTCGGAATTAATCAACAAATAATCGAAATAATATAAAATTTACTAAAATCATTGCAAATTAAAAAAAAAAAATTAAAAATTGACAAACGTAATTCAATTTCGAGCAAAATAATTGAAGAATAATTAAAACATTGAAAAGTGGATACAATAACTTAGATTTGAGATAATAAATGAAAATTTAGGAAATTAATATGAACAATTCGCTTCCATGTAAGCAAAATAATTTGCTTCCTCATTAAGGATGTAATAGATTATAATCATGCAAAAAAATTTTTTAATTACGTTAAAAATAAAAAGTTGAAATTATTTCTAGTAATTTCTAGAAAAATGTATACTTTGTATAGACCAATAAATTTCGTCATTTAATTTAGAATATTTTATCCAAAGAACATTATTATAAAATAAAAATTGTAAAAGTTATAAATAAAAAATGAATTTTTAATGCAAAAAAAACTTGAATTATTTTACGAATTTTGGACCAATTAAAAACTTTATATAAGTCAATCGATTCGTTTTGAGATAAGGAACATGATTTTTGTATTCACTATGTTGTACATTTATCATAGAAAATTTTTTTAAGATAAAAGGTGCTCAGAAAAATTTGAATGGGTATTTTAAAAAATCCCTGTGTCCAAATTTAGATTATTTTTGGAAAATTGAAAACCTTAACGATCACAAAGCTTCCTCTATGTGAAAGCAAAAAATTGATGTATCTAATTAAAATGTGGAAAAAATAATTGCAAAAAGATCAAAGAAAATGGAAATTGAAAAAAAAATTGAAAAATGGGATAAATATAATTGAAAATTTAGGAATTTAATTGAGGAATAGTAAAAACAGGCCCGTAGCCAGAATTTTTTTTTAGGGGGGGCCAAAAATTCTATACCCGTAGCGCCCGTATCAAAAAAAATTTTCGCAAAAAATTTTTTTTTTCAACAAGTAAAAAAATTTGTGGGGGTGGCGGGTTCCCTGGGTCCCCCTCTGGCTACGTGCCTGAGTAAAAATAATAAAAAATTAAAGAAATTGAATGCAAAATGATGACAATAATAATTGAAAAATTTAAGAAATATGTTAAAATTTTAGAAAAATATTTTAAAATCTAGGAAATTAATTGAAGAATAATGAAAATAATTAAAAAATTCGAGAAAATATTTGCAAAGTAATAAAAATAATTAAAAATTAAAGAAAACAATTTTAATTTGTGAAAAATAATTTAAAAAATCACAAAATATATTTGTAATAAAAGAAAATAATTGCAAAATGATAACAATTTATGAAAATTGAGGAAAATAATTAAAATTTGAGAAAAATAATTGTAAAAATTGCAATATTTATTTGAAATAAAAGAAAATAAAAATGCAAAATGATAAGAATAATTGTCAATTAAAAAAATAACTAGAATTCGAGATAAATAATAAAAAAAATTAGAAAATCAATTAAAAAATAATTAAAACTGACAAAAAATAATTGAAAAATGATGGAAATAATTTAAAATTGAAGAAAAAAATAAAACTTTGTAAAAACTAATTGAAAAAATTACAGAATATATTTAAGATAAACGTCTTCTTGAAAAATGATAAAAATAATTGGAAATTAAAGATAATTATGGAAATTTAAGATAAAAAATTGAAAAAATTACAGAATTTATTTGACATAAAAGAAAGTGATTGGAAATCGAAGAACATCATTTACTTGAAAAATACAAGTAAAATTAAAAAACAATACAAAAAAATTTAATAAATTAGTTTTTTTAATAAAAATTAATGAAGCATGTAACAGGTTTTTTAATATTGAAAATTATTTAGAAAATGATTATGGAAAACGATGAATATTTTTGAAACTGTATATTTTTATATGTTTATATCTTAAATTATGTAAATTTGTGTCCGTAAAAAATCTTATGATTGTGGGCTATGTTTTTGGCAAATAAAAAAAAATAGTTGAACTGATAATATTTGAAGAAAAAAAATTACAATTTGAAAAATGAAAATTACAACTTGAAAAACGAAAATTATATTTTTTAAAAATGATTGAAAAATGACGAAAGAAATTAAAAATTAATTAATAAATAGTCAAACTAATTTGACATTGAAGGAAATAATTAAAACTGAAAAAGAAAATAATTGAAACTTGAAGAAAATAAATCGAAAATTTAGGAGTTAAATTGAAAAATAATGAAAATAATTGGGAATTGAATAACATTTTTGAAAAATGATAAAAATAGTTGAAAATTGTAGCAAATATAGAAATCATAATAGAAAAGAATTGTTAAAAATTGAAGAAATTTTTTAATTATTTCAAATTTGCTATTCCGAAAGCGTGGATTAATTAAATTTTTAATCAATGAAATTTCCAATTAATTCAAGTTCGAAGAAATTAAAATTTTTATAAGTTATAAAATAATTGACAAAATTTTACGTAAATGGTAAATGATTTAAAATTTGAAAGGAAAAAACATCTATATAGTAACAAACTTCAGGTGTGGACAGAATGAATAAATGAAAGAAAATTGTAAATTACAATATATAATTGTAAATTCATTTATCCACATTCTTATTAAGAAATTTATTTTTTCTCTGTAATTTTGGCATAAGCAAATCGCCGCATCTGTTCCGATTTATTTTTGTCTTGATTTTAAAACAAAACTGCACTTTATCAAGAAAATCATTTTTTAAAAACACTCATTTTGTTTGCATTAGTATATCTTTTTAATATCTGATTAAAGAAAAAACATTTTTAAATTGTTTTTTGTTCTTTAGGAAATTTCACCTGTCTGGAGGTAATTTTCGTCTTAAAACGCCGGTTAGGATATTATTTATTTCACACATATGTTCCAACATGTTTAATAGTTATCATGTCGGTGAGTATGAAAACATTATTTAATAATTCTCTTATAAATAATAAACCACCTTTGCTGTACTTGTAGTCTCCGTATTTTTTAATTTCATTCAAATTCAATCTTCATTTTAAAAAATTGCAACTGTATTTGAAACAACATTTTCTGTAAAACACACTTAATAAAATATATAGGGTAGATGTCCCTATTACTGTAAATACATCAATTACTGCGATTTTTTTAAAAACGTTATTATGCACTTTTCAAGAGTTTAAATTTAATTTAAATTAATTGAAAAGATTATTTAAAACCTCAATTGCCAATAAAGATGTACATTTGAATCATTAATTATTTAATTATTCAAGTTTAAATTACAACCTATCGCAGTAATTGGAACATGCACGTGTTTCTATTAAATAACCTAACCTTCAAATACACGTTATTCTCATCGCAGTAATTGGGACACAGTAATTGATGCAGACTCGTAGTAATACCAGCACAGAGTATTATTTATAAATTTGTTATTTTTAAGAATACTTAATTTATTTTAATATTTTAATTAGTGGTTTCTACTTTAATAGATAACAAGAGTGTTTTTACAATCAGTCAGATATTTATCTTTCATTTATATTTTACTTCTTTTCCAATATTTTATCGGACTTCGATTTCACATCGCAGTAATTGGTACTTTTACCCTATAGATGAATTTATCACTCGGTTGAGAAATCTTATATAGGCGTAAATCTATATAATCTTAAACAAATATCTATCACCGAAAAAAAATGTATTATGAAATTTAGAATATATTCTTGGCACCTTAAATTAGATTATTGTATACTTAAATGAACTAAATATACTAACTAAATTTAAGTATACAATATTCAAAAATAATAATGCTAAGTATCTATTCTTAATTTCAGAATAAACTTTTTTCTGTGCTTTTTAATTGACTCGGGAAGAATGACCTTTAAATATAATATTTAATAAAATACTTTTTATAGAAAAATATTTAATTCTCTTTCTTGTAGTACTACAAAGAGAGAAAAAAAATCAAAAACATAAATTTGGCGTGGAATGACCCATACTTACGTTAAAAGAGGAATTGGACTTTTACTCAAAAAGAGGTTAGGTTTTATCAACTGGATAAAAATTAAAAATTCGTGACATTCAGAAACAAATCAATTGTTTCTCTTAAATCAAAATTAATGGTTTATTTTGTTATAATTAAAATTTACCACATTTTGTCTAAATAAAATTAGCTTAAACTTGGTTTTTCTATTCTAAAAATCAAAACAATGACTTGGAACATAACCTCTTTTTAAGTAAGTGTTCAATTTCTGCTAAAATTTTACGTAGAAAAATAATTGACGAGAAGGAGAAAGATTTGTGATTAAAGTAGTATACAGAAAAATGTTTGTATTGATTTGAATTTAGTGGGTGTCCTTTTGGATAAAACCGGAAGCTGCACCAGCCAGAGTGACACTTGGGGTGACTTCTCTGCTGACACTTTCAACTCAGCATGCAAAAAGTCAAGCGTCTTTACCGCCAGTTTCGTATTTAAAGGCTGTAGATGCTTTTATGTCAGTCTGTACGATATTTGTGTTCATGGCCTTAATGGAATATTGTTTAGTGAATATCGTCCTCGGGGATTCCGATATGCCGCCACCAAAAAAAAAAAAAAATCAGCCCCCACCCCCGACAACCTCAACAACCGGTCCAGAATCTACGAAACTGGACAAAATTTTCGACATCGCCAGTAAGGTAACGCCTGGATGAATAATAATTTTATTTTCACGTTCTTCTGTGTCTCGAAACAAAGCTCGATATTATTTTTTTTTTATATTTTTATTAAATAATACTTAAAGATAAATAAAACAAGATTTATTTATGTAGGACAGAATTTATAAAAATTTAGAATTAAAAATAAATGCAGAAATAAAATAATTGACTATTAAACTAGGTGAAAATTAGAAGAAATAAATTAATAATATAAAAGTTAATTGGAGAGGTTCATAAAAAAAAAAAAAATTTAATGCAAAAAAAATTAAAAATCATTTATTTATTTAAGAATATAAACGGGTAACTGTGACCTATGATGTACAAATATTGATATAAATAATTGAACATTAATTATTTTACGTATTTTCGATCAATTATAAAAGTTTTAATTATTTATTGTTATCAATTTTTAATTATTGTTAAGTACTGATGTGTCAAAGGACCTTAAGCCCGAAAATCTGTATTCAATAAATAAAAAAGTGAGAATAATTTAAAATTGGGGAAAATAACTGAAAAATGACAAAGAGAATCAAAATTTTTTAAAAATAATTGAACCAAATTACAGAATATGTATATGTGAAATAAAATAAACTAATTGCAAAATGATTTTTTTAAATTGAACAGAATAATTGAAAAATTATAGAAATACTTGGAAACTAAAGAAAATAATTGCAATTTTTGGAAATTAATTTAAAAATAATCGAAATAATATAAAATCAGAGAAATTCATTGCAAAATGATAGAAATAATTACTAATCAAAGAGAGTAATTGAAATTTGAGAACAAATTGCAAATTATGGAAATTAATGAAAAAATGAATAAAATACTTAAAAGTAGGGGAAAAAATTTTAAAAAAGTAAAAATAATTGAAAATTGAAGGAAATAATTAAAATTTGAGAAAAGCAATTGAAAAAAATTACAAAATTTATTTGAAATAAAAGAAAATTGATAAGTGGAGACAATAATATAGACTTGAGATAATAATAGCAAAATGATTATAAATATTAAGTACATGAAAATTGAAAAAAAAAATAAATGAAAATTAAGATGAATAATTTAAAAATTAGGAAATTAATTGAAAAATAATGTAAAGATTTAAAAATGGCGAAATTAATTACTAAATAATAAAAATAAACATAATTTTTTTATTTTACAGAATTAATTAAAAATTGAAAAAAATTACAGAATATGTGTAAAACAGAAGAAAATAATTGTAAGATATTTTTTTCAAACTGAAGAAAATAATTGTAAGATGGTTTTTTCAAATTGAAGAAAATAATTATAAAAATTTAGGAATAATTGGAAATGAAAGAAAATAATTGAGATTTGAGATAAATAATTGAAATTTTTAGAAATTAATTAAAAAAATAATCAAAATAATATAAAATTAGAGAAATTCATTGCAAAATGATAAAAATAAGTGAAAATTGAAGAGAGTAATTAAAATTTTAGAACGAATTGCAAATTTTGGAAATTAATAAAAAAATAGTAAGAATAATTGAAGATTGAAGAAAATAATTGAAATTTTAGAAAAGCAATTAAAAAAAATTACGAAATTTATTTGAAATAAAAGAAAATAATTAAAAAATAATTTTAAAAATTGAGAAGTGGAGACAAAAATTTAGACTTGAGATAACAATAGCAAAATGATTATAAATATAAAGTAGTTGTTAATTGAAAAAAATAATTGAAAATTGAGATGAATAATTTAATAATTAGAAAATTAATCGGAAAATAATGTTAAGGATGAAAAGTTGGAGAAAATAATTACCAAAAAAAAATAATAAATTAAAAAATATATATTTTTATTTTAGAGAATTAATTGAAAATTGAAGAAAATACTTGAAATAAAAAAAAACATGAAAAAAATTACAGAATATGTGTGAAATAAAAGGAAATAATTGCAAGATGATTTTTTTAAATTGAACAAAATAATTAAAATTTTTTAGAAATAATTAATTAATTAATTGAAAATTAAAGAGAGTAATTGAAATTTGAGAACAAATTGCAAATTTTGGATATTAATGAAAAAATAAATAAAATAATTAGGAATCGGGGAAATTAATAAAAAAATAGTAAAAATAATTGAAGATTGAAGAAAATAATTGAAATTTGAGTAAAGCAATTGAAGAAATTACGAAATATATTTGAAATAAAAGAAAATTGGTAATTGAAAAAATATTTTAAAATAATTGAAAATTCAGATAAATAATTTAAAAATTAGGACAATAATTGAAAAATAATGTAAATAAGGATTAAAAATTAGAAAAAATAATTAAAAAATGATAAAAATAAATTTAAAATTTTTTTTTTTTTTATTTTAAAGAATTAATTAAAAATTGAAGGAAATAATTGAAATGAAAAAATAATAATTGAAGAAAAATAGAGAATATATGTGAAATTAAAGAAAATAATTAAAACTAGTAGAAATAATTGAAAATGGAAGAAGATAATTAAAATTTAACATTAATAATGAAATTTTTGAAAAGTAATTTCAAAAATAACCAAAATAATATAAAATTATAGAAAAGCATTAAAAAATGATAAAAATAATTAAAACTTGAAGAAGGTAATGAATATTTAAGAAAAATAATTTAAAAAATTGCAAAATATATTTGAAATAAAGGAATATAATTTCAAAATTATTTAAAAAATTGAAAAGTGGAAACAATAATTTAAAATTGATATAGTTGAAATTTTTAGGAAATTGGTTTAAATATAATTAAAACGTAGATAAAATAATTACAAAATGAAAACAGCAATTAAAAATGGAAAAAAATAATTGAAAAATGAGAGAAATAATTAAAGAATTAGGAAATTACGTAATTGAAAAATAATCTAAAGGATTAAAAGTTAGAGAAAATAATTGCAGATTGATAAAAATATTTTTTATTTTAGAGAACTAATTGAAAACTGAAGAACATAATTGAATTTAGGGGGAAAATAATTGAATATTTAGGAAATTAATTATAGAGAATTAATTGATGAATAATAAAAATAATTTAAAATTGAAGGAAATAATTGCAAAATGATAACAATAATGGAAAATTGTAGAAAATAGTTATAATTCAAGAAAATTCGTTGAAAATCGCAGAAAATAATTGAAATTTAAGAAAAATAATGAAGAAAATTACAGAATTTATTTGAAATAAAAGAAAATTATTGAAAAGCGAAGAACATTATTTAAATAATAATTGAAAAATACAGCTAATATGTCAACAACAACAACAACAAAAATAAATAAAAATTGAAGAAACATTAGAGCAATGAAACAGGATTTTTAATATTGAAAAATATTTGTAAAATGAATATTGAAAACCATAAAAATGTTGAAGAAGATAATTAAATTTATATTAATAATAATTCGAAATTGAAGAAACTAAATATAATTTTAAAAAAACCAATTATAATATAAAAAAGAATTGAAAAATGATGAAAAAAATTGAAACTAAATGCCCACAATAATTAATTGAATTGATTAAAGTAATGTTAAAAAAATTAATTAAAACTGGAAACGTAATTAAAGAAATTTGAGAAAAAAAAATTGAAAAATAATTAAATTAATTAAAAATTGAATAAAATTTTTAAAAAATGATAAAAATAGTTGTAAAATTGTATTTAATAATTAAAATTTTAAATATATTTAAATATTTTAAATTATTAAAATAATTCTAACTCAAATAATTTAAATTATTTGAGTTTTTAATCAATGGAAGTTTAAATTGATTGACCGCTTAAATACTATAGATTTTACTTAACTAATTTTGTTTAGTTTTTACAAAAACAAAAGAAAAATTAAGAAATTTACAAATTCATTTTAAAAATATTTAATTCGAGTTTCAATGATTGAATACTTAATTATGCTTAAGTATAAATGAATAATTTCATAAAAATAATATTGAATTTCTTATTTTCGAGGCACAGAATAAATTAAAATTAATTGTTGATTGTGATTCTTGTTACATAGGAAAATGCAATGTTATTGTCGGGCCGATCACAGAAATCGACAACAGGTCCCTCAACGAGTCCACCTCCAGGTCTAACTGAAGCCCAAAAGAGGAAAATGCGAGCCCTCGGCATAGATCGATTTTCAAGAGTTTTTTTCCCATTTTTATTCATTTCACTCAACGTCTCGTATTGGATAATGTTTGCCGAATACATTTAAAAAAAAATAAAAATGATAAAAAATTGCACCGAAAAAAAAGCAGGAGAATACTCAGAAAAATTACTCTTTTTAATTAAAATTTCCATTTCTTTAAAATATTTAGATATCAATTGGTTTGTAAATAAACAACTTTTTTCATTACTTCGAAACGAGTTTCTTTAAATCAGGGAAAAACTTCCGTGACTAATTTCTTAATATCAAATAACGATTTTCTTCTCTTCAGTTATAAATTTCCTTGATCTAAAGAAGTCTCGATTTTGTTTAATTTTAAGGAATTAAATAATAATTGTTTGTTTAAAAAATGTATTTTCCAACTTTAAAAAATTGTTCAAAAGTTTTTTTCTGAGCGAAATTGAACAATAACTGAGAAAGGCCAGGATAAGAGAGGAAAAGATGGAAAATTTGGTCAAGTTGATCTCAAAGAAAATCCGCAACTTGGGATGCAGTCATTTTCTCCAGCTCTCAAATAATCCTTGAGAGCATTCTATGTCCATACAGTAATCTCTCGATAAGAATTCTGTTTTAGAGACAAATTTTTTTTTAAACTGAAAATAATGTTTTAAAAAACTGACAAGTTTCTTTTTTAAACTGAAAATAATGTTTTGAAAACTGAATTTACGTTTAAAAATGTATAAAAGCTTAAAAAACAGAGTCTGTTTACACCGTCGATTTTAAGGTTAGCGAAAAATGGGAGTGGGGAGATAGGAGTGAGAGAGAAGGGACGCTAAGTGTCTCTCTCACTCTTATCTCCCCACTCTAATTTTATGTGACGCTTAATTAAAGCTTAACTAATTTTAAGAATTAAAAAAATCAATTTCGATATTAATAAAAATTAGAAACTGAGAAAAAATCGATTGTTTTTGTCATCAATTATCGAGAGTCTTCTTTTTTGAATCCAAATAAACAAAGTGCGCTTCTTATCGACACATTACTGTATTTTTAAACAAAATTTCTTTTTCCAGAAAATACTTGCAATTTTCAAGACTTTTTTTAAAAAGGAAAAGGTGCATCTGATTAATTGCATCGTACACAATAGAATCGTCATAAAAAATAAGAATTGTTGCTCGTGAAAATTCATAAAAAGTTTTTTGCTTACGAATGAAACCGTCTTTTACAAATAATGAATTGTTGCAGAAGATGCGACGTTCTTTAGCCTAATGTAATCATTAAAAAAAAAATACCACATGTTAATTGATCCACAAAAATGGTTAAAAATCAAATTTCAATTTAGAAATTTTCTAATTTCTAAATCTTAATTTGATTTAAATTTAATTAACTTTCTAGCAACTCGTCAGTCAAAAAGTTCAAAATCTGAAATACAACGAATCAAATGATATATTTATTCTTTTAGTAAATGCTTAATTGTAATTCGCAATTATTTTAAAGAGTATTTAGCAATGATTATATACTTTGTTATTATTTATTATTTTACTATAATTATTATACTATTTCAAAGGAAATTTTATTAAATTTTAAAATTATTTATTTTATATTTATAATTTGTAATAATCACAAACAAGAATTTTATGTCAAAATGAGTTATTAAAAAAGAAATAAAAAATACAAAAAATCATCCACACTAAAAATTAATTTTCATAACGTGTGGTATGGTCATGTCTATAACTTTAAGGAAAAAAAACTCAATTTCTTAAAAATCATTACAAAATACTGTAATGAATGTAAATTAGTCGAATGAGCTACTCGAAAATTTGTAGAAAAAACTCGAAAGTTAAAAAATATTCGGGAGCGTGTGATAAATATGAGTATTTATCAAAGGTTCGCAACATTTTAAATATTATTGCTTGAATATTAAAAAATTCAAAATATAATTTTCAAGAAACAATGTCAATAATTTGTTTCTTTAATGAATTAAGAAGAACATTTTTCTCCGATTTATCGCGCTCTTTCATTTAATCGCTAATCGATATCGGTATCAATTTCGACTTTGTATATTATAAATTATAATATTAAAACAGCTGTTAATATCATATATATGTTAAGGAGGATGTTCGAATTAAGAATATTGTTGTATGTAATTACTTGTAAAAATACAGAAAATTTTAAACTCTTTTGAGTATTTATTCTACTTATTATATTTTTCTATATTTATATTTTTATGTTTATATTTATATATTTATTTCCTTACTTTATTATTTCTATTACAGGGTGGACCCTTTTTTATGAAATTAAATTCCAGGTCAATTTTTTGGATTTTCCGGTCACAAATTTTCCAACAATTAAAACAGTTTTTTTAATTTTGCGAAGTTCACCTTTATATTTAAAATATAACTTTATACTTAAGTTTAAAATTTACACATTCTTATAATCTTATTAATTATAAAAATTAAAGCTTAAAAAATTTTATTATCACAAAATATTAAAATTAAAATATTTGGACAATAATAATATCTGAAAAATGACAAAAATAATAGACAGTTGAAAACAAAATTCAAAAAATGACTGCATAATAATTATACAATTGAAAAGAATAGTTTAAAAAATTAAACAATAAATATTAAATTTAAACAAAATAGTTGAAAAATTATAGGAATTGTTGGGAATAATTGCAAATTGAAAAACTGTGGATTGAAAAAAAAAATTGAAATTGAAGAAAATAAAAAAAAAATTGAAGAAATCAATTCGAAATTAAAGAATTTTATTGAATTTTTAAGAAAATAATTATTGATAATTGAAAAAAATTAAAAAAATGACGAAAATAATTGACAGTTTAAAATAAAATTTAATAAATGGATAGATTAATACACAACCGAACAAAATAATTTAAAAAATCAAAAAATAAAATTGTAAAATTTTAAGATAATAATTGAAAATTTAAAAAATTGTAGGAAGTAATTGAAAATTGAGGAAAATGATTAATAATAGCGGGAAAACGTTTAAAAATGACGTTTAAAAATGAAATAATTGAAAAATTGAAAAATTGAAAATATATGTGAAAAATTAGGAAAATAATTGTTAATTGAAAACAAAATTCGAAAAATGACCAGATTAATAGACAATTAAAATAATAAAACAAAAAATATTAATTTAAAAGAAAATAATTGCAAACTGGAAAATTAAAAAAATTATAGGAATAATTGCACATTTAACAACTGAATTGAAAATCGAAAAAAAATTGAAATTGAAGAAAATAATAAAGAATTGAAGAAATCAATTCGAAATTGAAGAATTTTATTGAAATTTTAAGAAAATAATTGATAATTGAAAAAAATTACAAAATGACGAAAATAATATTGACAATTGAAAATAAAAGTCAAATATTGGCTACATTAACACACAACCAAACACAATAATTTTAAAAATCAAAGAATAATTGTAAAATTTTAGGATAATAATTGAAAACTGATAAAATTATAGGAAATTATTAAAAATTGCGGAAAATCATGAATAATTGAAGGAAATAGTTAAAAAAATTACGCTAATAATTGGAAAGTTGAAGAAAATATGTAAAAAATAAGGAAGATAAATGTAAAATGAAAAATGATTAATCATTTTTTAGATCATCTATTTGTTTCTTAACGAAAAATGATTAAATTAATGGACAATTGAAAAAATAAAACAATAAATATTAAATTGAATGAAAATAATAGCAAATCGGAAAATTAGGGAAATTATAGGAATTATTGTGGGAAATAATTGCACATTTAACATTTGGATTCAAAATCGAAAACAAAATTGAAACTGAAGAAAATAAAACATAATTGAAGAAATCAATTCGAAATTCAAGAATTTTATTGAAATTCCAAGAAAATAATTGGTAATTGGAAAAAATTACAAAATTATGAAAATAATTGCCCACTGGAAATAAAATTCAAAAAATGGCTAGATTAATACACAACCGAACAAAATAATTTTAAAATCAAAGATTAGTTCTAAAATTTTCAGATAATAATTGAAAAATTAAAAAAATTGTAGGAAATAATTGAAAATTGCGGAAAATGATAAATAATAATTGAAGGAAATAGTTGAAAAATGACAAGAATAATTGGAAAATGGAAGAAAATATGTGAAAAATGAGGAAAATAATTGTAAATTGAAAACAAAATTCGAAAAATGACTAGATTAATAGACAATTGAAAAAAATAATTGAAAAAAGAAAACAAGAAATATTAAATTGAAAGAAACTAATTGCAAATCAGAAAATTAAAAAAATTATAGGAACAATTGTGGGAAATAATTGCACATTTAACAACTGGATTTAAAATCGAAAAAATAATTGAAACTGAAGAAAATAAAAAAAAATTGAAGAAATTTTTTGAAATTCCAAGAAAATAATTGATAAATGAAAAAAATTACAAAATGACGAAAATAATAGACACTTGAAAACAAAATTCAAAAAATGGCTAGATTAATACACAACAGAATAAAATAAAATTGATAAAAATAATTAAAATTGAAAAAAGCAGTTAAAAATTGAAGAATGGAATTGACATTTAAAGAATATAGTATAAATTAGAAAAAAAGTAATTGACAAAAGCCAAGAAGTAATTAATATAAAAGAAAACTATTGAAAACTAAAGAATAGAAAAAAAATTGAAGAATGGAATTAAAAATTAAAAAAAAATGAAGAATTGTATTTAAAATTAAAGAAACTTAAAGATAATCGAAAGAAATAACCAAAAAAAGCGATAATTTCTTAATATTAAAGAAAATAATTAAAGATTAAAAAATAAAATTTAAATTGGAAGAAAATTTTTGACAATTGAAGAGAATAGTTCTAGAATGGAATAATTACATTGGAATTTTAAAACAATAATTGTGAATGAAAAGAATAATTGAAAAAATTCGAGAATTAGTGAATATTGAGAAATTAATTGAAAATCGATAAAAATAATTATAAATTAATAAAAATATTTGAGAATTGAAGAAAATATTTAAAAATTGTAGAAATAAATTGAAAGTTAAAGAATTAAGTGGTAATTTGAAGAAAATAATTGATAATTAAAAGGAAAATTACAATTTGACGAAAATAATTAAATATTGACGAAAATAATTGACAATCAAAAAAAAAATAAACAATTAAAAAAAAAATCGAAAAAAAGTGAAAATAATCGGCATTCGAACAAAAAATTTTTTAATTAGAGAATAATCATAAAACTGAAGAAGAATAAATTGCCGATATTGAAAACTGATGAAAATTATGGAAAAATTGTAGAAAATAAGTGACAATTGAAGAAATGAATTGAAATTTAAAAAAAAATTAATAATTGAGAAAGTGCGAGAATTGAAAAATGAAGAATGCAATTGAAAATTGAAGAAAATAATTAAAAAATAAAAAAATAAATTGAGGAATAAGGACTTAAATTGAAATTTTAAGAAAATAGTTGATAATTGAAAGAAAAATTAGAAAATGACTAAAATAATTAAATATTAATGAAAATAATTGAATAATGAGGAAAATAATTGACAATCGAAAGAGAATTCGAAAACTGTCGTGAATAATCGACAACAAAACAAAATAATGAAAGAAAATTAAAGAATAATTATAAAATTCAAAGAGAATAATTGTTTCTGATTTTAAACAAAAAATATCTATGTGCCAAACTTTAGGTGTGAACAGACAAAAAGTGAGTGAAAGAAATGAAAGAATTTGCAGATTATTATTATTATTATTATTATTATAGATTTGTGATATATAACAAAATTGATTTTCCATAAAAATTTATGGTAATTTTCATAGCTCAATTCCAAATTCAAAAGTAATTATTGTATTCGACTAAAGAAAAAAAAATTCTTTTTTAAAAAAAAACGAGAAATACCTGATGTTCTGTTTTGTCGACTTTATCTGACCAGTAGTGAACTCTAGTGATGGAATTTTGTAAAATGTCAATCCTCAGTTTCTTTCTACTGTAGGTATCTGAAAAAAAAACTTCAAACATTTTATTAAATAAAAGCATATTTTCCTAAGATTATTATTTTAAAGTAATGTAATCAATTTTATAAAAGTCTAATGTACAATCACCAATTTAATACTAAGTTTAAAAAAACCTTAGCAAAATCACCTTTTTTTATTAAATTTATTTCGTTTTTTTATTATTGTTACTGCTTTTATTTTAATTTTTAATATTAACAACAGTTGTTAATAAATTATTATTATACTCATTACTAAATTGTTATTCTCTTTTATTTCTGTGATTTTTTATTTTATTTTGATTTTAAAACAGAGTAGTTTTGACGATTTTTAGAAAGAATTAACATTTTTTTGAGAATTAATTAGTTAAGAAATAAAAAAAGAGTAAGAATTTGAAGAAAAATGAGAAAAAGAAGGCAATGGCATTTTATTATCAGAACCGGGGTTACCCAGAGATAATAACCCACGCATCTCTTCCTTCCTCTATGACATGATTGTTTCCACGTTTCGATGTCACTTCTGTGCTCTTGAGTCTTTCAATTATTTTTCATTTATATCAATTAATGTAAATAAATTATTAAATAAAATAATTTAAATTTTCAAAAAGTCAAATATTTCAACTTTTAAAAAATATTTCCCATTCTCTAATAGTTTCTATATTCTATAAAATGATCAAGAGAAAATATATCAAATAATTAATTAGAGGATGTTAGAGTCAAAAATTTTACAATGCCGTAAAAATTGTATTATTAAATTTCTTTTATAGGTTAAAATAAACTGTGTTTAAAATTTGCATTTGACCGTCTTGAGAGGTGACTATTAACTCAACAAGTTAAAGCTTATTTTAAGATTCAATGAAGATAAATGGCTGACTTTCGTATCATCTATTTAACCCCCATTGGTTTGATCGATTCATATTATTGTCGTAAATTATATTTGCAATCAAAGGGGTTAAAGTATCTAAAGTCTTTTTAAAATCTGTAACAATTTTGTTCTCTTTAATTTATATTAAAATTAAACTAAATTAAAATCTACCTTAAATCCGTTATTTATTATATTGAACAATTTTTAATAAAATCAAAATTTTCACTTTTGAATAATTTCCAAATGAAATAAATATATTTTTATAAATTAACTATAACTATAAAAATAGTTGTTTTAGTTCATAAAGAAATAAATTTTCTCGAGCTTTGAAAATTTAGAGAAATCCTATAAAATAAAGAGGCTGAGAAAAACCAGAGAATTACAAGTGTGCAACACGTGTAAACTTGGACCACCTACTTTTATATACCGAGTGTTTCTGTACAAAGGAAATCTCGAAAATTAGTTTCTATTGCAATGAAACTATTTTGAGAATATAAAAAATTTTCAATATAAAATTTATTTTAAGAAATATTTCTCTTTTTCTCTTAATTAAAAAAGAGACAAATTTTTTGTTTTCTTTAATTTGAATTCTATTTTTTCGTTATAAGAAAGATACTTTAATGCTTTTTACATAAAATAATGTATGCATTTTTAAAATTTTCTATGTATTTGTAAAAAGTGATTTTCAACTATAATATTCACGGAGCAAAATATGGTAAAATAGTTTTTTGTTATTGAAATGGAAATTAATAAATAATAATTTATCAAGATAAATAATAATAATAAATAATTTAATTTGTTAACCTCTTACTCTGAATTAATGAAAAATCGGTCACTAATTTTTCCGAAAGTTTTCACTGATTTAGATTTAGAGAGAGATAAATTTCATTGAGATATGTACATTTAAAACAGTTGCAGAAAATTTTTAAAAAATAATTATTTTTAAAATGTTTTATTTTGTCAAATAACACTTAAAATATTCCGTTTTTCTCGTGATCTCGATAACTTTAAACTGATAAGAGATTTTAGTTTCGTAAACACAATTATTAGAGTTTTGGACCAGTTTATAAGTTATACTTCTTTCCACTAAATTCAGGACACAAGATAATACTATCTATAATGCACTAAATTAAATATCTCTCAATGAAAAGTGATTGAACTTTTTAAAATTATTTCCCCAATTTGTGTAATATATGATATATATTTTACAATTTTTGTATATTTAAATGAATGCGATTGAATTGCCGCGTGCAGAAACCGACGACTGAAATGCTGAGCGCGCAAAATTGGTTTTAAATACATATTAATTGAATAAGATTAATAATGATATTAATAATATTAGTAATAATAATTTAATAATTTAATAATAATTTAAATTTAAAATGAAATTAATTCTAATTTCATTAAAAAATTTCTAATTTCTAATTTTGTTCTCTGAAAAGCATTTATTATACACTTGTCAATTCCTGTAGGATTTGAATATTTCATCTTGAAAGGATTCTATATAGAGTGGATTTAGAAGTAGCTTTGATTGCTCCCATTCAAGTTCGTGAAAGTGAACAATTCAACTCAAATGATCATCAAGGATTATTTAAAAATTAAATTACAAGGATTTCTGACATTTTTACTTTATAAAAATTATATAATTATTATGTAATTTCATAATACAAGATCTGTGATCACAAACACGTGTAAAATAATAAACTAATTATAATCATCATTCACACTTATGTAAAAATTGCATTCTATTCTACATATTATTATTATTATGAAAAATTTAAAAAACTTAATTTTTATCGCATTGATGAAAATTAACATCTTGTATGTTTAAACATTTTTTCGTTTTTGCGTAAAAGAAAATTTTCATTGATTTCTCTCGAAACAAAAAAATTAAGTCCAATTTCATATTCTTTAGTTATAGAAAAGAAAATTGTATACAATTAAAAAAAGAAGGAAAATTTTAATTCTACTTCTGAAATATAATAAGGGTAAAGAGCCGAGAAAAAGTATGGCTACTTTTAGTTTTTCTATTAATAGCAACGGTCTTGTCGGTGTTTCGAGACATGGTCTGTAAATTCATTTTATGAAGAAAGTTTTCATAAAGTAAATTTTCGAAAAATGAGAGTACATTGAATTAAAATAAGAATCAATAATTATATTTGCTTATTATGGAAATATTTTAAAAATATGATTATTAAAATTTTTATTTAAATTGCAAAAGATTCTTTATACGATCTTTAGCTCTTGCTGAATATCTTTTTATTAAATTGTTTGACAACAAAATCTTCTAATTGGCTGTAATCATGCGAATTACTGAGAGTGCGTGGGTGAAAATAACTCAGTTCGGTAATCTCGTCTCGAGCATTGTATTTGTTAGGGTGACTTTACCTTTGTAAAATTTCCGGTTGTTACACAAGTTTAATGAGTTGGTTTATTCTGTTAGTCACTTTGCAGGGATTTCGTTGATAAGCGCTTTTTTTATGTATATAATTTTTATTTATTATTTTTATTTATTTATTTTTAAAATTAGTATTGTTATCCGTTTAATGTAATTTATTACTAGTATATTACTATTTAGTAGTACACAGTACCATATAGTAGTTTCTTACTAAAAATTAATAACATTTTTTACAATTTAATAGTAGTTTATTTTCACAAGAGAATATTCTCCAAAACTAAATTAGTTAAAAATAACTAATTTAAAGGCAAAAAAACTCAGTCACTAATTCAAATAGTTATATTTTAGCATTATACTATAAGCATTTAGTAAAAAATAACTAATTATTATTAGTCAAATTCATTTTTAGGTCATGTCAAAATAACTAATATTTTTATTAAATTCTGCTTACTAATTCAATTTACTTAGTCAAATTCTTACTATTTTTTAGTAATAATTAGTTATTTTTAATTAATTCAAATTTAGAGAAAAAAAAATTCAAATTTCGAAAAAAATTAATGAGAAATATAATTAAAAAATGAAGTTGAAATAAAAAATGTAATACATTAATTAAAAAATTCTATAAAATAATTGAAAAATTAACAATATAATTGAAATGTGAAGAAACTTATTCAATACTAACATAAATAATTAGAAACTGGTGTAAAAGTTAAAAAAATCTCATGACAATAATAAATCGCTTGAAGAAAATTACATTTCAAGAAAAAGATTCAAAAATACTTTAGTTAAAAACTACTAATTTAATTAGTCAAAGTAATTTTAGGTTATGTTAAACTACTAAAAAAATTAGTAGATGTCTGTTTACTAATTACATTAGTTCTTTTTACTATTAAATTAGTTAAATTTAATTGCTGAATTAGTAGTTTATTACTATTAATTAGTTATTTTTTACTCAATAAAAAAGAGAAAACTCGTTCACGATTTTAACCCCTAAATGGTAGTTTTTGACTAATTCAGAATTAGAGAGTAAATACATTACTTAAAAAATTGACAAAACAATTGAAATCTTAAGAAACTAATTGAATAATGACAGAAGTAATTAAAAGCAGGCTTAAAAATTAAAAATTTATAGACAATAATTGAAAAAGGTCTAAAAAATTAATAAATTTTTGTTAATAATAAAAAAAAAAAATGAAGGAAATGATTAAAATTAGAAAAAACAATAATTGAAAACTGGTGTAAAAAAATTAAAAAAATGATGAAAATAAAAAAAATTGAATAAAATAATTGAAATTTTTAGTAAATAATTGTAAAATGGCAAAAATAGTAAATTACTTCTTAAAAATTTTAATTATTTTCATCATATTTCAGTTATTTTTTTTAATTTTAAATTATTTTGATCATTTTTCAATTATTTCCCTAAATTCTTATTTATTATTCTCATTTTGTAAAATTACTTTTTAACCTTTTTTTGCAATTATTTTTCTTAAATAAAAAATTGTTCTTTTCAATTTTAAATTAAGTATATCTTTTTTCATTTTTTTTCTCTAATTTATAATTATTTTATTTTATTTTTTTTTTTTTGCAATAAACTTCTAAAAGTTTGAAGTATTTTTCTGAGATTTTCTTGAATTTTTCTTTATTTAAATTATGTAATTTTTTGAATTATTTCCCCAAATTTTAACTATTTTCTTCAATTTTAAATTATTTATATTATTTTCTTAAATTTTTAATCATTTTCATCATTTCTGAATTAATTTTCTAAAATTTTAATTATTCATCTCAATTTTAATTATTTGTTTCAATTTTCAATTATTTTCTCCAATTTCTTATTATTCTAATTTTTTTCAATTTATTTCTAAGATTTTGAAGTATTTTTCTCAAATTTAAATTATTTTCTTGAATTTTAAAGCGTTTCTATGCTTTTCTAAATTACTTTTCAAAACTTTAATCGTTTTTATTATTTTTTTTTAAATTAATTTGCAAAATTTGCCATTATTTTTTAATTATATAATTTAAAATAATTATAATTGTTGATAACAGAAGGTGCAGAAACTAATCGCGCACCAGCGCGCGTTGTTTCATCTACTTAAGTATAAAAAATTACAACTTTTATAATTTATATAAAACACTGTTCATAATTGTTACATTTAATATTAATTTTCACACTTCATTGACTTAAAATTAATTTGTAATTATAATTATCCAGTGGCGTAACTGGGGGTGCAAGGGCCCTGGGGCAAAGAGGAAAAGGAATTAATTAATTTAATTGTTTTTAAATTGATTCCCTAAATCTTAAATTAACCTTCCTCAATTTTCAATTATTGTCTTTAATTTTCAATTTTTTAAAAGATTTTTCAATTATTTCGATTTGCTTAAAAATAAATTTTGTAACTTTATATTATTTTCTCCGATTTTTAATTATTTTCATTCTTTTGGCACTATTTTCAAACATTTCAATTAAATTTATTTATCTGAAATTTCAATTATTATTTTCATCAATTTTCGATCATTTCTGCGATTTTTTTATTATTCTCTTTAATTAAAATTTTTAAGTAATTTTGTAATTATTTTTCTCTTTTAAACATATATTATATGATTTTTTCAATTATTTTGCTTAAATCTTATATTTACTGTTTTCATTCTTTCATATTTAAATTATTTTCATCATAAATATCAATTCTTTTTTTAATCTTAAATTATTTTCAACATATTTGAATAATTTTTTGAATTTTGACTTAATTTTATCATTTTTTAAACTATTTTCCTCGATTGTTAATTATTATTCTCATTTTCTAAAATTATTTTCCAAAATTTTTAAGTATTTTGCTAAAATTTCAATTATTTTCTTCAATTTTTAATTATTTTTATTTGTTTTCATAATTTCCAATTTTTTTAAAATTAATTATCGTAAATTTCAATTATTTCTATATCTCTTCAATTCTTTTCTCCAATTTTTAGTGATTCTCATTTTTTTCAATTACTTTTTAAGATATTCATATATTTTCCTCAAATTTACATTATTTTCTTTTTATTTAAAAAAAAATTCTGTAATTTTTTCTATTATTTCCCTCAAATGTGATTTATTATTTACAACTTATCATTGTCTTTACCATATTTCAATGATTTTCTTTAAGTTTCAAAAAAAAACTCATTTTTCAATTACATTCTCTATCTTTTAGTATTTTCCTTATATTTCAGTTTTATTCCTAAATTTTCAGTTATTAACTTCAAATTTAGATTTTCTTTAATTTTTAATTTTTTAAACTGTTTTTCAATTATTTTCTTTTACTTAAAAACAAATTCTGTAATTTTATATCATTTTCTTCGCTTTTTAATTTTTTTCATTCTTTTGGCCTAATTTTTAAAAATTCAATTGTTTGTCTGAAATTTCATTTCTTATTTTCATTAATTTTCGATTATTTCTGCGATTTTTTAATTCTTCTCTTTAATTAAAATTTTTAAATAATTTTGTAATTATTTTCTTCTTTTAAACATATATTCTACGATTTTTTCAATTATTTCTCTCAAATTTTATTTAATGTTTCCAATCTTTCACAATTAAATTATTTTCTTCATAAATTTCAATTATTTTCAGCATATTTGAATTATTTTTCGAATTTTAAATTAATTTTATTATTTTTAAATTACTTTCCTCGATTGTTAATTATTATTATTTTCTAAAATTTTTTTCTAAAATTTATAAGTATTTTTATACAATTTCAATTATTTTCTTCAATTTTTAATTATTTTCATTTGTTTTCTTAATTTCCAAATCATTTTATTAATTATCGTAAATTTCATTTATCTTTAGCTTTTATCAATTCTTTTCTCCAATTGATTTTTTTATATAAAATCATTTTCTTTTTTTTTTTAATAAACTTCTGAAAGTTCTAAGTATTTTTCTGGAACTTTCTTTAACTTTCCTTTATTTAAAATATATTATGTAATTTTGTCAATTATTTTCTCAAATTTGAATTATATTTTTCAATTTTATATTATTTATCTCAATGTTCAATCTTTTTTTTTTAATTTTCAATTATTTTCCCTAATTTTTCATTATTCAATTTTTTTAAATTTATTTTTAAGTTTTTCAAGTAATTTTCTCAATTTTAAATTATTTTCTTTGTTTTTAAAACATTTCTATGAGATTTTAAACTACTTTCTCCAATTTTTAATTGATTTCATTTTTTTTCAATTAATTTCAAAAATCAGCAATTATTTTGTTTAATTTTAATTATTTTTGCAATTTTTTTTTATTTCAATAAATTGTTTGTGTTTCAAAATAGTGGAGCTCACTCAAATATAGAAAATTCTCATAAATTCTCCAGAAGGAGAATATTCTCGGTTATATTCTTGAGAATGTAACCGGATTTTAAATAATCAAGAATTTTGCAACTCTAAGTTTTTCATCAAATATCTATATTCGTACTAATGCAATTTCGGTCAAATGGAGATTCTGTCAAATGAATATTCTGGTATTTAAAAAATCCATTAACCTATAAAATTCTGTAAAATAAAAATTCTTCTAAATAAAAATTCTTCTAAATAAAAATTCTTCTAAATAAAAATTCTTCTAAATTTAAATTCATTTAAATCAGGGCTGTTATTGATTTAAATCAAGATTTAAATCATTGGAAAATTTGCATTAAAATCATGATTTAAATAAAAAAAACTTGACAATTCTCCGGATGTCAAATACTGCATGTAAAACATCACAAACCATAAACAAAACCCACAAATTTGTGGATAAATCTAAAAAAATTCAATTTCAATATTTTAATATTTATAAAATTTAAAAAATTGTGCTAATACAGATAATCAAAATACCTACGATTTATAAATTTTAGGTATTATATATTCACAATAATTTTTTTTTAATATTCTTACAAGATTTCTAAGATATTTCAATTTTTCAAAAATGTTTAATTTTTTATCTCATAATTTCTTATTTTTATAAAATTTTAAGTCTTTTTCTACTTTTACTTTTGATATTTTTGTTTTTTATTTGTCTTTTTATTTTAGGGTTTTCTTTAATTTTCCTCATTTTATGCAAATTATTTAATATAATTTTATACAATTTCGATATTATAACATTTACTAAACTTTTTATTTCGTTAATTTTCATAATTTTAATTTAATTAATTTCTTTTGTAAGTTTATTCAAGTTTTTTTACATCTTTTCTATTTTTTACGAGATTTTTTGCAAACTTACTTCTTCTTCCATAAAGCTTTTTAGATTTTCTTTATATTTCTAAATTTATTGTTGACCTTATTTTAAGTGTAATAATAAAAAAAATGTGTTTGGCTTAATTTGCTGAAACTTTTTTATTTTTAAAGAATTTTAAGTTTCTTTGTGGACTTTTTTTTATTTATCTTAATATACATATTTTTTAATTTTATTTTTTGTACTTTTACATTTTTTTAGTATATGTTATAGATTAATGAAAAGAAGATTTCTCTATTTTCTTCCTATTTATTTAATTTTTTTGATGTTTCACTATTTTTTTAGTCATTCTTTGCGTTTTAATTAATTCTTTAATTTATTTTTGTCATAATTTTTCCATTTTTAAGAAACATTTTCTTTCTTTTCAATTGTTTAGTCTTTATCTTATAACTATACGAATTTTTGAAAACATTTATTTGGTGCTTTTATCTATATTTTTTAAATTTCCCAATTTTCTACTTTTTTGAAATATTTTATTCTTTTATTTTATATTATGTGAATTTAATCTTGTACTTAATATTCTCATTTGAACATCACATTCTTGTATTTCATAAAATTTCTTTTCTTTTACATTTTTTTTAAATTTTAGAAAATTTTATTCATTCTTTTTTATTCACTTTGTAAAATAATTCTCTAATATTTCTAATTTTAAAATTCTGTTCTCTTTAGTAATATATTTTAACGTTTTTTTAATTATCTTCTTATTTATTATTTTAATGTAATAAAATGTCCGTAAATAGTTTAATTTTTTTATATATAACTTTATATATTACTTTGTTTATATATAATTATGTCACTGTTTCATTCTTGTGTTGTTTTTTTTTTAAATTTTCTTTATTTCTTTAATAAACTACTTGCAAATAAACATTTAGAGATTTTATAAATTGATCATATTTTTAAAAAAATCAATTTTTGATTTAAATCAAAAAAATCCGATTTAAATCAAATAAATCCGATTTTTTTGAAAAAATCATGATTTTTATCAGCCCTGATTTAAATTGATATTCTTGTAAATGAAAAGTTGGTTAAAACGATTTCTCTAAAATGAAAATTCTGTTAAATATATGAATTCGATGACCTTAAAATTCTATTAAGTGAAAATTCGGATTTTACTTATGTTCAATTGAAACCATAATATTCAAAAATATGAAATAAAATACGGAAATAAAAAATTTCTCATAATTCATTTTCTACTGTCTTTATGGAAAAAGACACAGCATCCGGAGCAATATTCCCGACTCGAGTGCAAGTTGCCGTCCTGAGATTTAATCCCTCCCACCAATTCCCGGTCCCCTGAACCCCCGCATTCGCTCGCCGGCAGTGCCGAGTGCTACTCTTGAGTACATAGAGTCGTCGTTTTTAACTCACAACGAAAGACGCGTCAGCTTTTAACATTCTCGCGGCTTTCGTTTCTTTTACTCTTTATAAATTGTCACTCTTTCTGTGTTGTTTTCTTTTTTTTTGTGTGCTCCGTTTCTCCTCAAAAAATTTTCAATTTTCTTGCATCAGATTTCACGCACTGGACCACCGGGGCCCGTCCGACTAAGATCGGACCCAACATCTCTTACATACCAGGTACCGACTACCCGAATAGGTATAAGCAGAAGGCACTTTATAGGTACTCTGAGAAGAAATAAAGAGAAAAAAGAGCGCAAACGAGTGGGAGCGAGAGAGATGAAAACAGACGAAGAGAGAGAGAGAGAGAGAGAGAGAAATTATGAGACAGGCTCTTGGTATTAGTCTGAAAGTAAACCTGAAAGGCTTTCTGTCAGACGAAAACCTCGTGTATAAACCCGAGTGACATTTAATGGAAAATTATGAAATTTTAGGTGAATTTTGAAAAAGAAAATAATTTTTAAAAGAATCTATAGTGATTTCTCAGTTCAGTGAACGTGATACTGCTGTGTTTTTCCTGGAGAAAAAATACATTCCAGGGACATTCTATATTGCAGATATATAGTGTTTCGTTTTCTGTGATTTATGCAAACATGGTTGAAAATCATTTTTCTTGATGTTGAAATTCCGTTGAAAGTTGGTATTTGTTAAAGTGGTTTTTTTTTATTTCGATTTTAAGATCTTTTAGATTCTCTATTAATCTGTTGAAAAGATTGGATTATTTTATCTATATAGGCGTTTTGAAAACCAGAGTGTATTTTAGATGGAAAAATGGCCTATGGAATAATATTTATCTAGAAAAGGACCTATTTCGAGTTTTCAAGTATATCATTTGCTTTTGACAAGTAATTTTTATTTAAATTGAATTAATAGACGACGGGAATTATTGATATATTTATGTATTATTAAATTTATCTTGAATTAATTGTTTTCTATTAATGGCGATTCAAAACATTCATCAAAGTAGTATTAACTTATTTAGTATTATTTATTTCGTATTTTTTCCAGTATTTACATTTTTGTATTATAATACACCGATATATACTTTTTAGAGTAAATTTTATGTTAAAAAATAAGATTTAAGGATTTTCAAGTGCCAATTTTACGCTTAAAAAATATTTAAATTTGTAACTGTTTTATTTATCTGGGAAATAGTTATTTATGTTAAGACCCAAAAAATATTAAACTCGCTTCAAGTAAATAATTTTTATTGTAAAAATTTCTGTTTTTAGTTTTGAACTTGGTTTTTAGTGACTATTTATATAATAAAAGACACCAAATTATTATCTTCTTTTTTTTAGTATTTTTTTTAGTGTTTTATATTTAAAAACCAATTTACGTTTTTGAAAAAGTTTTTATTTTTAGAAACACCAATTTATATGTTTGACTGTCTTTTTAAAAATATTTTTTATATTTTCCTTTTATGTTATATTATGTTTTTTAAAATGTTATTTAACGTTTTTTTACATGTAAAAATACCAATTTTAGATTTTTAGTCCCCATTTGAAATTTAAGAACACCAATTTCAATTTTTCAGGTCCAACTTTATATATGTTTTAAATTAACAATATTTATGTTTTCAATTCTCAATTTCATGTTTAAAAACTCATTAAAAAATTTTTAACTGCTTTCTTTATCTGGAAAATATTTCTTTATTTATGTTAAAACTCAAAAAATATTAAATTCGCATTAAGTGGATAATTTTTCTATGAAAATTTCTGTTTTTGGTTTTGAGCTTGGTTTTGAGTAACTATATAATAATAAAAGACACCAAATTATTTTTGGGTATTTTGAGTATTTTTTTCGTATTTTATACTTAAAAACCAATTTACGTTTATGAGAAAGTTTTTATTTTTCGAAACACCAATTTATATGTTTGTCTGTCTTTTTAAAAATATGTTTTATATTTTCCTTTAACGTTATATTATGTTTTTTAAATTGTTATTTAACGTTTTTTTACATGTAAAAATACCAATTTTAGTTTTTTAGTCCCCATTTGAAATTTAAGAACACCTATTTCAATTTTTCAGGTCCTATTTTATATATGTCCAAAAGTATAAATACAATATTTATGTTTTCAATTCTTAATTTCATGTTTAAAAACTAATTAAAAAATTTTCAACTGCTTTCTTTCTCTGGAATATATTAATTGAATTATATTCAGATTCGAAAAATACCAAATTCTCTTCAAAAGTTGGATAATTTTTATTCTAAAAACATTTTCAGTGCCTATTTTATATATTTAAAAACATTCTCTATTATTATTATTTTTAATGTTTAATATATCTTAGTGCTTAGGCTAGACAAGATAATTTATTTCTAAATTCGTACACATTTATTAAACAATAAATAAATAAATAGAAACAACAATTTATGATTTTGAGTGTCTATTTATTTTTAAAAACATCAATTTACGTTTGAGTCACTATTTTATTTATTTATTTATTTAAATTAATAAACAAATTAATAAGCCCTTACAAAAAATTAATATAATATAAATTTAATTTTATAACATCATCTCAAAATTAGACCTTTTGTGTTTAAAACACAAATTTCGGCTTTTTAGTTATTATTTTATTTTCGATATATTTTTGTCTACTTTTTTAAAAACATCAATTTCAATTTTTAAAGAACTATTTTATGTTGAAGAATAATTTTTTTTATTAAAAAAAAAAGCATATTTTAAATATTCAAATACCAATTTTATGTTTAATATATTTAAATTTTATACTTTATCAGAAAAGCATTAATTTCGTTTCAAAAATATACTTTTCATTGTCCATTTTATATTTTAAACTATTTAATAAACATTTAATAATAAAACACCAATTTCTATTTTTGAGCGCTGATTTGGTTTTAAAAATCCAAAATGTCGGATCCAATATGGCAGACAATATTTCGAAAATTCACGAATCCAAAGTCAGAATTCAAAAATTCAAAATGACGCACAATATTTTGAAAATCAATCACATTGTTTTGAAACTTGTCACTCGGGGGTTTTTGAGGTCGCTGATCACGAATTGGAGGTTAGATTTAAAAAATTCAAAATGGCGGCTCCAATATGTGGACAATATTTTGAAAATAGATTACACTTTATTAGAATTATTTAACAAATCATATTAGAAATAACTGTCTTTATGTTTAAATAGAAATAGAACGTTTTTATTAAAAAAGAATTTTTCTTTTAAAATAGATAAATGAAGATGCCGTGGTAGCCATTTTCCAACGGAACTAGAACTCGGAACCAGTTCACAATGGTTGGGGTTCGAAACTGTATTATCCTCCTTACTATTTTTCTCCCAGGTAAGAAAAAACAAATTTTTAAATTAAATATAAATACACCTTTTTCCAGTTTTTTCAAAATGTAGAACAAACAATTTAATTTGCAAAAAAAAAGATTATGCTAATTTTACTTCAGCCAAAATGGTTTTAATCCAATCAATTGTTTTTTTTTCTATGAATAACTACTTTTCCCACGACAGAACTGACAATTTAATAAATATCCCGGATTCTTTGACTTAAGACGTAAGAAATACATTACGACATGGTAATTATCATATCACGTTAGGTCATTCGAAACTTCTCAAATGATAATTATTAGTTCTGAATGAAGTCTTTCAATGGATGAATTTAATAAAAAAAAAAAAATCATCATTAAAAAGAAAGAAATCTTGACTTCTATTTGTTTTCTTTCTTTATAAACTTGGCAACTTTGATAGTTTTTAAAATTTGATATTGATAGTTACTTCATTAATTTGAGGATCTAAAAATAAATTTTTATAATCAAATAAATTGTAGGGCGAGAAATCCACGAATATAGCCTACATTCTGTTCTCTTCCCTCACGACAAGAAGAGCCTTTTTATCCAAACTGATTAGATATTTTCACGACCTACCGACCTCATCTTCCGTCGACAAAATCGAGATCAAAAAAGTTCGAAACTCCCGAAAATACCAAGAAATAGATAACGTATTATAATATAGCCCTTCGGATTTTAGAAATTGTGACAATTTTAAAGATAATAATCCTTTCTATAAACAATATTTTTATCTTAATTTCAAATAAAAGTTGATTTTTTGAAAATGTTTATAATTAACTTTATGTTTACAAATAATTGATAAATATTGATAATTGTTAATAATAAATTGAAATTAATCATATTTATTACACTCAGGTTAATAATAGTCATCAAACACAAATTTTTAGAGTTTAAAAATAGTGTGTTAAAAACTATTAACAATGTGAAAATACTTTTAAAATATTTAAATATTTAAAATGATGAAAAGCGTTTACAATATGTGATTTGAGATGTTATCCGAAGAGGGCACGTCGCAAACATCCGCTTATTCCTAATGATAAATAAATTTATACTAACACAACTATATGAGAATGATTTGCTTCCTAAAATAAAGAAAAGGGTTATATCTGGAAATAACTGGAAAAAATTTCTGACGTAGATTATTGACATCTTTTCATTTCAAAGATACTCTGATTCTGAGAGAAATGTTTGTTTGAACCGAACGGAAATATTAAAATGAAAAAAAAAATTCAGTTACAAATTTTCTTTGAATAATTTATATAAATGTTTATTAACTAAAAATACTTTTCAGCCTTTGCGGATCCACAGTATGGATCGGTCAGGGAACCATCTAGAGGTAATATATTCAGAAATTATGATTAATTAAACAAATTTAAATAATTTTTAAATTATAAACAACAGTGGCGTAACTGTTAAGGGGCAAAGTGGGGCAGTGCCCCGGGGCCCTTGAACTTAGGGGGGCCTTTAGTCAACCCTAATAGACCTCTTTTATTTAAAAAAATTCAAAAAACTTTACTAATGTAGTAACTTAAAGTTTGGATATAAATTAAACAATGCGCGCTGTCCCGCTATTTGTTTCTACATTTTGTGTTATCAACAATTATAAATATTTTAAATATGATATTTAAAAACAAATTTATATAAACAAATAAATAAAATAAATAATTATTCAGGAGAAAATTTATGAAATTTAAGAACTAAAAACAAATTGCAAAAAATAATTCAAATTAAACAAAATAATTGCAAATTTTGCAAATTAATTGAAAAAAATAATGAAATCAATTAAAAATTGGGTAAAGTAATTTAAAAAATGATAGGAATGTTTTCAAATTAAAGAAAATAATTTAAAATTGAGAAAAATACTTGAAAATCTTAAAAATAAATTGAAAAAATTGAATAATGAGAAATTAGAGAAAATAATTGTAAATTGAAAAACAAACGATTGAAAATTGAAAAAAATAATTGAAAAAATTACATAATATATTTTAAATAAAGGAAAGTTAAAGAAAATTTTCAGAAAAATACTTAAAACTTTCAAAAGTTCATTGAATAAAAAAAAAAAAAATTAAAAATTAGAGAAAGTAAATGAATAAATATAAACGTAATTTAAAATTAAAGAGAAAAAATGTTAATTAAAAAGAATTTATTAAAAACTTTTTGGAAATTATGAAAAAGAACAAAAGTAATTTCAAATTGAAGTAGATAATATAAAAAATAATATAAATAATTGAAAATTGAATAAAATAATTGAAATTTGAGAAAAGTGTATAAAGATCTTAAAAACTAATTGAAAGAAATGAGAATAACTAAAAATTGGAGAAAAGAATGGAAGAGAGATAGAAATAATTGAAATTTACGATAATTAATAAAAAAAATTTGGAAATTGAGGAAACAAATAAAAATAATTAAAAACTGAAGAAAATAATTGAAATTTTAGAAAAATACATATTTAAAAATCTTAGAAAATAAAATTTTTTAGATAATGATAATAAAAATTAACAATTGAGGAAAATAATTGGAAAATGATAAAATTAATTCAAAATTGAAAAAATAATTGAAATATGCTGAAAATAATTTAAGATTGAAAAAAACATTGAAATATTATAAAAATAATTTAAATATGAAAAATTAAAAACAGTAAATAAAACTTAAGAGAAATAATCAAAAAAATCATAGAATATATTTTTAAAAAAAGAAAACAATTACGAAATTACCTAAAAAAAATTACTTAAAGAGAATAATTAAAAGATTGCATAAATAATCGAAAATTGATAAAAATAATTGAAATTTTAGAAAAATACTTAAAAATCCTAGAAAACTATTTTAAAAAATGTGAATAATAATTAACAATCGAGGAAAATAATTCAGAATTGAAGAAAATAATTGAATTTTAGAAATATATTTAAAAATCTTGGAAAATAATTTTACAAAATGTGATTAATAATTAACATTCGAGAAAAATAATTATAAATTGAAAAAATTAATTGAAATATTCTGCAAATAATTTAAGATTGAGAAAAAAATGCATATATTATAAAAATAATTTAAATATGAAAAATTGATAACAGTAAATTAAATTTGAGTAAAATAATTGAAAAAATCATAGAATATATATGTAAAAAAAGAAAACAATTACGAAATTACCTAAAAAAAATTACTTAAAGAGAATAATTAAAAGATCGCAGAAATAATCGAAAATTGATAAAAATAATTGAAATTTCAGAAAAATACTTAAAATCTTAGAAAACTATTTTAGAAAATGTAAATAATAATTAACAATTGAGGAAAATAATTCAAAATTGAAGAAAATAGTTGAATTTTAGAAATATATTTAATACTCTTAGAAAATAAAATTTTGTAGAAAATGATAATTAAAAATAACAATGGAGGAAAATAATTGAAAAAATGATAAAATTAATTCAAAATTGAAAAAAATAATTGAAATATGAAAAATTATAAACAGTAAATCAAATTTCAGAGAAATAATTGAAAAAATCAGAGAATATATCTATGTTTAAAAAAATAAAACAAGTACGAAATTATTTTAAAAAATTTTATTAAAGAGAATAATTAAAAAATCGCAAAAATAATCGAAAATTGGTAAAAATAATTGAAATTGGAGAAAAATACTTAAAAATCTTAGAAAATAATTTTAGAAAATTTGAATAATAATTAACAATCGAGGAAAATAATTCAATCTTAAAAAAATTAATTAAAATATTCTGCAATTAATTTAAGATTGAGAAAAAAATAGAAATATTAATGAAAATAAATTAAATATGAAAAATTGATAACAGTAAATAAAATTTGAGTGAAATAATTGAGAAAATCATAGAAATTCAGAAAGTTAATTCTAAAATTATGTAAATGATTAAAAATTGAAGGTAATAATTGCAAAATGACAAAAATAATGGTAAATTAAAAAAATTAGTTTACATTTGAAAAGAATAATATAAAATTATGAATACATAATTTAATCGATTTAATGTCAAGAGAAAAATGATTAAAATTGAAAAAGTGATTTAAAAAACTAAACAAAATAATTGAAATTTGAAGAAGGTAAATTTAAGATTTAGGGAAACAATTTAAAACTAATTAGAATTGCAGAAAATAATTGAAAAATAATGAAAATATTTTGAAATTCCAATTTAGTATATTTGAAACTTGGATTAATTAAACTTTTAATCAATGAAAGTTTACATATAATTTGAAGAAATTATAAATGCTATAAATTTAAAATTTGAGAACATTTTAAAAAGGTGAAATATGATTTACAATTTTGAAAAAAAACATCTAGTGACAAATGTCAAGTTTGAACAGAATGAATGAATGAAACTTGTAAATTTATATATATATAATTGGGGCCCCATTTTCCTTTTTGACCCAGGGTCCTTGCCCTCCCAGTTACGCCACTGATAAACAGTATTCGTTTATAAGTGAATTAAAATTATTAACATTTGCATAAACTTTTTTTTGCTTATTTATATTTTTTTTATTAATTTTTCTTCAGGCCCTGGGGATCCACAATATGGCCAACCAAAGCCACCAATAAGAGGTAAATTTACAATTTTATAATTTATTTACAATCACGTATTAAAAATTTAAAATCTACTGAAAATAAAAAAAGTTAGATTACTTTTTAAAAAAATCGAAAATACACGGAAATTTCAGTTTGTTAGAATTTGTTACCCCTTCAGAAGATAAGTTAAAAGGGTGTTGTAGGTTCTCGTTCGATCCAGAGAGGAGACATGTCGCCTTTTGAGGCGTTTGGTGAAAATTATTACTCGCAATGGCAAATCGAGACAAGTACCGAAGGTAGCTTACGGAAAAAAATTATTAAAATTAACTTTGCACTTGTCCCTGATTTCTGTCGCACTTGGCACGTTAGTGATTCACGAATGGTTCACAGAATGATCTCCTTTTTTATTTAAATTTAAATATCTTTTAAAAGTTGCTGTTTTCTTCATAAATTTCGTAAAACAAATTAATAATAGAGAATAACTAATATTAAATATTGTTATTTATTTATTAGCAGTCCTTGCCTTCTTCTTTTTTTTTATTATTATTATTATTATCCTATTTTAACGGTGTCTATCGACCTTTGAAAAAACAATTCAAGATTGAAAATAAATTATATTAAGGTGCATTTTTAAATAATTAAAACAAGAGCTGAAAATACATTTAAACGTAAAAATAGTTGGAAACCATTACAAATAATTTTAAGAAAACCATTGAAAATTGAGAAAAATAATTATTGAAAAAATTGAAGATGCGTTTGAAATATGTTAAAGAAAATGTACTCAAAAATAGAATTGAATTCAATTTAAATAAAGTTTGGAGAAAAAAATTAAAAATTTAAAAAATTTGTTGAAAGAAGAAAAAAAAGAAAAAGAAAAAAAAATGACAAAGCCAATTAAAAAAATAAAAACAATTATGCGCCAAAAAAGTTATATTTGAACAATTGAAGAATATAATTGTAATTTGAAGAAAATATTTAAATGAAAGAAAATAATTGAAAAAGAAGAACAAATTTGAAGAATGTAATCGAAATTTAAGAAATCATTTAAAAATTGAAGTAAACATTAAATTGAACATTATAAGGAAAATAATTCAGAAATCGAAAAATGTAATTTAAAATTAAAAATTACGAAAAAATAAAATAAAATTGACATTCTTAAAAAAATAAATAAAAATTTCTTCAAATAATTGAAACAGTACAATTTTAGAATTGAAAAACGGAACAAAATCCTTGAATGTAAAAGACAATAATTGAAAATATAGAAATTATAATTAAAATTTGCATTACATAATTATTAGAAATTGAAAAATTCAATTAAAAATTCAGGAAAATAGTGGAAAAAATTGGTTTAAAATTTTTTTTTATTATTATTAAACAACAAAATTAACTGTGTATTAAAGAAATTAATTGAAAAATTAACTAATATTGCTGCAACTTTAAAATATTTTCTTTAAATTGCAGCTATATTTTTTAATTTTTCAATTTTAAAAAAATATTTTAATATTGAAGAAAATAATTGAAAAATCGGTACAGAAACAATTCAAGAAAATTAACACATTTAATAAAATAATTGATGCAATGAAATAGTATATTTTTCAAATTGAAAAGTAAAAAAAAAATTGATTCAGAAGACAATAATTGAAAATACTTAAAAATAAATTTAAAATTTGCAGATACTAAATAAAATTTGAAAAATTTAACCAAAAAAAAAAAAAGGAAACTGAAAAAAATTATAAAAATATAAGGAAGTAGAAAAAAAGTAATTGAAAATAATTAAAACATTAAAGAATAAATATAAAGTGAAAGACTAATAAATAAATGAAGAAAATAATAAAAACTGAAAAATAAGAATTCTGAAAATTCAAGAATATAATTAAAAGTTGCTGAAAGGAATTTAGAATTTAGACAATTAATTGAATTATAATAGAAATAATCATTAATTAAAGAAAAGAATTAAAAAAAGATATAATTGAAAACTGAAGAAAATTATTGAAATTATTACATAAAATGATTAAAAATTTAAAAGAAAGATTATAGACTGAAACAATTTTTAAATCATTTCAAATTCAGCATGCTTCAAGCTCGGATTAATTTGGTTTTTTATCAATGCAAATTCTAATTGATTGAAGTTACTAGAAAAATTTTAATTTTATACAATTTCAAAAATAAAGATTACGAAATTTTAAATAGGTGAAAAAAGTAAAATTAATGAATATAATCTCTATTTTGATAATCCCCTTTTGACTTAAATTTTTTATTTCATACAATATCGTCGGGGCTAGTGCAATACCGCGAATCTACATATTTTCATAAGAGTTATTTTTAGTGCAATTTGCCATGCAACAAAGTCCTTATGGAAATATGTAGATTCGCGGTATTGCACTAGCCCCGACGATATGTTATCTATAAAAAAAGAAAAATCCAAAGTCTGTGTATAGATTCATAAAATTGAAAGGCAAGGACTATGTGTTTTTAAAAAAATAACAATGTTTATAAAAAATAAAATAATTTTCAAAAAATGTAAAGCGAACAGCTTCTTATTTTAATATCGCACTGGTGAGATGATTTTGAAGAATTTTTTTTGTCAGTGCACTGTTTTATTTAGACTATTGGGTTCCTTAGGATTGAGGATTTTTAAACAAATGAAAGGATTGGAAATTTAATCACTGACCAAAACTGCAGAAGACTAACTGTGGTGTTGTTGGGAAGATAACAAAAATTTTGCTCTGCTATTAGCTTCTCATCTCCCTAAATAGTCCTCTCTCAAAGTTCCCTTTTCACTGCAATAAGTATAAAGAAACATTGCGACAGCTGCGAGATTTGAAGATACAGAGATTCTCCTTTCTCTCGTAATTTGAAAATAGTTAATGATATTTTTTTCATCTAGGTACCAAACCAAAGAGAATTCATCCCTGTGAGCAAAGTTCCTGTTATCCGGCGACAGGGAATTTATTAATCGGAAGGACAGAACGACTGAAATCATCTTCTACTTGTGGCTTAAATGGACCAGAGAGATATTGTATTGTTTCTCATTTAAAGGACAGGAAAAAGTGCTTTTTCTGCGATGCCGCTTCGCAAAAGAAGCAACACAGTATTGAAAATATCGTCAGTGGGTGAGGAAATAGAAAATCTATAATAATAATCCATAAAAGATTCATTCATTCTTTCAATCTTTTCTTCATTCTGTCAATACCTGAAGTTTGGCACATACCTAAATATTTTTTGTTTTAAATCAGATACTCTTAAAAAAATGCATTTAAATTGATTAAACTTCAAATTTATAAATATCATTTCAAATAATTTTAAGTGTATTAATAAATAAATCTATAATAATTTTTTCTATAATTTACAAGTTTTCAATGTACAATTATTCTCTTCAAATTTTATAGGGGAGAGTCGGCCAAAATGCCTGTAGTAAAGTTTGGACCCAAAAAAAAAGTATTTAATTATAGTTTTGAAAAAATATAAACCATCAAATATTTAGAAAACAACCTTTAAGAATATAATAAGGTAGTCATTTTAAGTACTTATTTCAGAAAAAATTAATTATTTAAAAATTGATGTCAAAATTCACCATTTTGACTCACGACTGGGTAAATTGCCTGTGCACAAAAATGTGGAAAAATATAAATAAAAGTAAAAAAAATTGTTATATGTTTTCTACAATAAATTATCTTGTTAATATTAAAAAAAGAACTAGTTTTAAATACAAAAATATAATCTTTTTATCATAAAACTAAAGTTTCAATCCAAAGCAGTCTGAGAAAAAATGGAAGTAAAGTCTATAACAAATAAATAAAGCTTCTGCAATTATAAAATAATTTACAAAAGTAAATTAAACACTGTAATAAATTACAAAATTACCTGCTTGCTTCAAAATAGCGTGAGTTTTAGAAAGAAAACGAAAATTTTGACATTCAATGCCAAATAGACAGGTTAATCCGCCATGATTCTTTATAGTCACGTGACTCACGTAACTTTCGCAATCGTATGTATTTTTTTTGCGCATGCGCACTTCTTTTGATTCATCCCGCGCTTATTTAAAATCATGTTTTAAAAACATATTAAAAATGATTCTTTAATGCACAATTATTATAATTATTATTAATATAAATGCAATAATTAATATAATTAATTAGTTTAAACACTGATTTTTAATACAAAAGCAGTAACAACTTGATATTTAGTTTCTACATCAAAATATACGTAAGCCAGGAGATTTTTCGTATCGTACGTATCTTGCTTAAAAGTTTTACATGAAATAGACAATTTAACCAAGGCAATTTACCCAAAAACATAGGATGTAATTAAACTAATTATTTTCATTTTAGAACTCATTTTTATAAATTAAATCAAAGTGTTTAGAAAGCTAAACGTTTAAGGATTAATTTAAAAAAAAATTATGTTCGTCTGCGAGATAGAAGTGCATATTTTCTAAAATTTAAAAATGAAAAAATTGTCGTTGGAAAGCATCATTTTCACAATTCTTTAATAAATTCTTTAATAATAAACTGGTAAACATGAAGCTTTATAGAAATCATTTTTACCTTAATATGCTTCATTACTAAAATAATTATAATTAATATTTATTTTTTGACAAGTTATTAACGATTGCCAATTTACCCAATTAGGCATTTTACCCGACTCTCCCCTAAATTATTCTCTAATTTTTTTAGATTATTTTGTTCTGTTGTCAATTATTCTCGACACTTTTCGAAATTTTCTTTCAATTGTCAATTATTTTCCTCATTTCTCAATTATTTTTGTCAATATTTAAATTTTTTCTTCATATTGGAATTTCTCTTTTAAACTTTTAATTTTATCAATTATTTTCTTAAAATCTCTATTTAATTCTTTAATTTACAATTTATTTCTTCAATTTTTAATTCATTTCTACAATTCTTAAATATTTTCTGTAATTTTCAATTATTTTGATCAATTTGCAATTGATTCTTGAACATTCAATATTTCTCGTATTTTTGCAATTATTTTTTTCACTCATAAAAATTGTCTTCAAATTTTAATTCATTTATTAAATTCTAGAACTATTTTCTTCATTTCCACTATTTTCTTTACATTTAAACATTAAATTTCACTTTTCAATTATTTTCTTTAATATCAAAAAATTATCACCTTTTATCCATTATTTTTTTCGATTATCATTAAGTTTCTTTACTTTTAAATACAATTGTTCAATTATTTTATTTAATTATTAATTCCATTCTTTAATTTTTATATCCATTCCTCAGTTTTCAATTGTTTTCTTCTATATTTATTAACTATCGGCTTTTTTCAATTATTCTTTTCAATTTTAATTATTTTGTTCGATTATCAATTCAGTTATTAAATGTGCAATGATTTGAACAATGATACCTAGAATTTCCTTAATTTTTGAATTTGCAGTTATTTCCTTTAAATTTAATATTTCTTGTTTAATTTTTTCAATTATTTTCTTCAGTTGTCTATTAATCTAGTCATTTTTCGAATTTCGTTTTCAATTGACAATTATTTTCGTAATTTTTCACATATTTTCTTCAATCTTTCAATTTTGTCATTTTTCAACTTTATTCTTCAGTTATTAATTATTTTCCGCAATTTTAATTATTATCTTAAAATTATATAATGATTCTTTAGTTTTTTAAATTACTTTGTTCGGTTATGCATTAATATAGCCATTTTTCATTTTGATTTTTCAATTGTTAATTATTTTCTTTAAAAGTTTATTATTTTCGTCATATTGCAATTTCTCTTTTAATTATCAGTAATTTTCTTAAAATCTCCATTTAATTCTTCAATTCCCAATTTATTTCTTCAATTTTTAATTATTTTCTACAATTCTCAAATATTTTCTTTAATTTATAATTATTTTTATCGATTTTCAATTAATTCTTTAATATTCAATAATTCTCAAATTTTTTCAATTATTTTATTCACTCATAAAATGTATTATAAAATTTTAATTGAATTATTTAATTCTAGAACTATTCTCCTTAATTGTCAGTTATTTTCTTCATATTTAAATTCCGCTTTTCCATTTTAAATTATTTTCTATAATATTAAAAAATTATCGCATTTTTTCTATTGTTTTTTTCACTCATAAAAATTGTTATGTAAAAGTTCAGTTCAATTATTCAATTGTTGATTCAATTTTAATTATTTTTCTCGATTTTCAATGCAGTTGTTAAATGTACAATTATTCCCAAAAAATATTCCTATTATTTTCTTAATTTTTCAATTTGAAATTATTTTGTTTAAATTTAATATTTCTTGTTTAAATTTTATAATAATTTTTTCTGTTTTCTATTAATCTAGTTATTTTTCAAATTTTGATTTCAATTTACAATTATTTTCGTCATTTCTCAATTTTTACATATTTTCTTCAATCTTTCAATTATTCTCGTCATTTTTCAACTATTTCCTTCAATTATTAATTATATTTCGCAATTTTTAATTATTTCCTACAATTTTTTCAATTTTCAATTATTATCTTAAAATTTTATAATTAATCTTTGAATTTTTAAATTATTTTGTTTGGTTGTATATTAATCAAGTCATTTTTTAAATTTTGTTTTCAATTGTCAATTATTGTCGTCATTTTGTAATTTTTTTAATTATCAATTATTTTCTTGAAATTTCAATAAAATTCTTCAATTTCAAATTGATTTCTTCAGTTATTAATTATTTTCCGCAATTTTAATTATTATCTTATAATTTTATAATGATTCTTAGATTTAAATTTTTTTTTCGGTTGTCATCTAGTCATTTCTGATTTATACCTCTCAATTGTTAATTATCAATATTTAATTATTTTCGTTATATTGTAATTTCTCTTTTAATTATCAATTTTTGTCTTGAAATTTCTATTTAATTTTCTAATTTACAATTTATTTCTTCAATTTTTAATTCCATTCTTTAATTTTTATTTCCATTCTTCAGTTTCGAATTGTTTCCTTCTATATTTATTAATTATCGTCTTTTTTCAATTATTATTTTTAATTTTTAAGTATATTCCACAAATTTCAATTCCATTCTTCAATTTTTAATTTCTTTTTTGAATTTTGAATTGCTTTTTTCAATTTTAATTTTTTTTTTCGATTTTCAATTCAGTTGTTAAATTTTTTGATTTTTCAATTAGCAATTATTTTCTTTAAATTTAATATTTTCTGTTTAAATTTTTTAATTTTTTTTCAGTTTTCTATTAATTTAGTTATTTTTAAAAAATTTGTTTCAATTGTCAATTAGTTTCGTTACTTTTCACATATTTTCTTCAATTTTTCAATTATTCTCATAATTTTTCAACTATTTCTTGCAATTATTAATTATTATTATATATTATTTATTTATATTTCAATTATGTAATTAACTAATTATTATGTAGCCATTTTTCGAATTTTGTTTTCAACTGTCATTTAGTTTCACCATTTTTCAGATTCTTCAATTTCGTAATTTTCATTATTTGAATTTGCAAAAACGTATCGTTGTAAATGATCAACAATAACGTAAAGTTTGTAGCGCGTTAATGTTGCTAGTAAATAATTAAACTAAAATTGAAAATAATAAAAAAAGAGAATCTAATTTTTCAATAACTCTGTTACTTCTGGTTTTAGAATATCTCACAGGACGTGGTGGCAGGCAGAAAACGGATTAGAAAATGTAACAGTTACTTTCGATTTGGAGGCAGAATTTCACTTTACCCATATAATTATTCGATTCCAAACATTTAGACCAGCTGCTATGTTGATTGAAAGGTCGTACGATTTTGGAAAAACTTGGCAAGTTTACAGATACTTTGCGCATAATTGTGAACAATTTTTCCCGGGGATTCCGACTCACGCGCCTCAAAAATTGACTGATGTTATTTGCGAAACGAGATATTCTCATGTGGCACCATCCAAAAATGGAGATCTCATTTTCAGGTGAGTTTTATCATTTTCTGATCAAGACAACTTCGATACAATTGAATTAACCATTGTTGATCCTGGTCATACATATACAACTTTTTATCCTTTCTCGAAAAGAAACATTATTTTGTCCATTTTGCAGTTTGGACGAGGATTCTATACCGTAAGCTAATTGGAATTAAAACTTTGTAGACCTTGTTGAAATAAATGATCCTTGATGCTTAGTATTATTTTATTATTATAAATTAAAAATTTATCATAACTTTCAGAGTCTTGCCATCAAATTTACTGATCAGCAATCCTTACTCCAAGGAGGTTCAGAATCTGCTGAAAATCACCAATTTGAGAATAAACTTCACCAAGCTTCATACCTTGGGAGATGATCTTTTGGATAGTCGAGCGGAAATTCGAGAAAAGTATTATTATGCCATCAATGATATGGTGATTAGAGGATCCTGCTCTTGTTATGGACATGCGTCAAGATGTCTTCCACTACCTGGAGTAATTAATGAGGAGAATATGGTTCATGGAAGATGTGAATGTACTCATAATACTAAGGGACTTAACTGTGAGCTTTGCGAAGATTTCTACAATGATTTGCCTTGGAAACCGGCTGTTGGAAAGCAGACTAATGCGTGCAGAGAATGTAATTGCAATAACCACACGACCTCTTGTCATTTCGATCAAGCAGTTTACGAAAGATCAGGAAAACTCTCGGGTGGAGTTTGCGACAATTGCCAGCACAACACCAGAGGTCAAAACTGCGAACAGTGCAGTCTTTATTATTATCACGATGAGAGCAGACACATTTCGGATTCTGAAGCCTGTCAACGTAAGAATTTTTATAATGTTCGTTAGGGCAAAACTCGTAATCTTTAATTTAAATTTTTAAACAGTTTGCTAAACTAAAACACTTGCCAATCTAGGTGTTCTTTTTAATTTTGAGGAAGTAACTTTTTTTTTCTTGATTACACTTGACAAAAAATTTTGTATGCTATGCTATGCTAATTTGACGTAATTGTTGAATTTTTATTTAATCTTACCTTCCTAAGATCATTTATTGGTTTCTCAACTAAAATAATATAGAAGGATTTACCTTTGTCTTAACTAAAAATTTTTGTAGCTTGCGAGTGCGATCCTCGTGGATCCTTGGACGAAGGAATCTGCGACTCTCGAACGGATTTGCTGAGTGGAGAAGAATCAGGAAGATGCCATTGTAAGCCGAATGTTCAAGGTCGTCATTGTAACGAGTGTAAGAACGGTTTTTGGGACTTTGATGTCGACAATCCAGATGGTTGTCAAGGTAAGAGATTTTGGGAGAATTTTAGAAATTTCAATCTTACTACATCTTAATTTCGCTCGTAAATCGGTAATTGTATTCTAACGATCTTGACGAGGACTTGAGATCTTTAATTTTGACCTTTGTAGGCGACATTAAAGTTTATCGCGAAATGACAACGCTCTTAGATTTTGGCGTTTTACAATCTCCTTTGAACCAAATTTTGAAGTGGAGTATTAATAACAAATTACTTTTAAATTTGAGCAAATGTCAGTTGCAATCGTACATTAAATTCAGTTATGCATTAGACTATCCGTATATTTTAGGTAGTCGTACGATATCTAGAGTTTATACCAACCGAGACCTTGGAGTCTACAAAAATCGCGTCATCCATTATGCACCCTATAATGGTCACTTTGACCGCTGGGAACCTGTTGTAATTTAAAGAATTAATAAACAAATGAATTAATTAAAACATTTTGAATTACAGCCTGCACTTGCCATATTCTTGGAACCATCAATAACGAAGGTTGCGATGTTCTTTCTGGAGAATGTACCTGCAAACGTCACGTCACAGGACGAGATTGTAACCAATGTTTGCCGGAGTATTATGGCCTTTCTGATGACGCAGATGGTTGTAAGCCTTGTGATTGTGATCCAGGTGGTTCCCTGGAAAATTCTTGTGACGTTGTCACAGGACAGTGTCGTTGCAGGCCTCATGTCAGTGGAAGAACCTGTAATCAACCTGAGCAAAGTTACTACACAGGGTACCTTGATTTACTCACCTACGAGGGAGAGTTGGCAAGAGGAACAGATGTAAATATCCTAACTTAAATCTAATAACTCGGTTAGAAGATGTTTATGTGCTTTATCAGACTTTTATGTTTTTGTACGTTTATCAAGAAACGCGATAGTAATTTACAGAAGTGATTTCAAAAAGTTATTTTAAGAAGTAATTTTATGAAGAACGATTGTTATTTACAGAATTGCCAAGTGGTGATCAGGGAGCCTTATAGAGATGGAAGAAACAACACCTGGACAGGAATTGGATTCATGAAAGCGCTGGAGGGATCGACGCTGAACTTTACTGTTGGTGACATTTACAGATCTATGTGGTACGATGTCATTGTTCGATATGAACCGATACAAGCTGGAACCTGGGAGGATGTCCAGATTGTGATTGAACGTAATGAGCCAGTGGATCCTAATGGTCCTTGTGCAGACTGGAAGCCGGAAGATGACCGTTTGTGGACTTCATTACCGGCGAATTCAAGAAGTGCTATTGCAACCCCTTCAGTGTGTTTAGAAGCAGGCAAAACATACAATGTTTTGTTGACTTTGAGGAAATTCGTTGGTCCTCCTGACACACCGTCAGCTTCTATTCTCGTCGATTCGGTATGATTGTTTTCTTTATAGTTTCGATTAGCGAGTTAAGAAGCGAAATTGGTGGTTGTGAAGTCATAACCTGTTTTCTCGACCCATCTTAATTTGTTTTCTCTTTCTGCGTTTAACCGTTCCCAATTAGGATGATTCTTTTGTAAAAAGTACTTCTACCTTTTTTGGAAAAATTCTTAGTGACTGATGCACCATTCCCTGACAGAAACGGGATATTCAGCGAAAATTAGGATATGTCGCGGATATCAATAGGGTATGTTTTTAGTATATGTTACGTCCTCTATTGATGTTCGTAACATATCCTAATTTCCGACGAATATCCCATTGCTATGAGGGATTACATCTAACAAAACTCTCTCAAAGTTAGAGACGCATGTTTTCTTGTTTTGGAAGAACAACTGTCCTAAATGGGGCACACGGAAAAGGACACACCAGATGCGCCAAACTTTAAGACGAACCTTCTTTATTTATTTGGTGCGTCTGGTGTGTATTTCGGGTTAACAGACGTGCGGACGCTTCTTGTTTTCGCATGTCTGCTACTTTTTTTAGCACAAGCGTTGTCCTTTTATAGTACATCAGTTACCTCAAAATTTAGTACAAACAATGTGCGATAGAAAGCACAACTGCTGTATCGAAATTTTATCAGTTTACGCTGTCATCTTTAAGTGAATATGCATAAGACAGTAACCTCCACAATTTGAATCAGCTGTTCTCCCAAAGTGAAAAGACGGACGCATTAAACTTCGAAAGCGTTCTTGTAATCAATTTTTGATCAAAAGTAAACGAAGAAGGTTGTTGATAAGGCACTTGCAAAACACTTTGTTGATTGATTTTCACATTACCAAATTCGAGGTAAAGCATTAAAATCTTCCGTTTTCTAGATTGTGCTAAGACCTAAGATAGAAGAGATTCCATTTTTCTCTGGACCTGGTTTGGGAGAGCTTCGACGACACGAATACGAGGGTTACAGGTGTAACGAATATTTCAACAATGTTGGATATAGTCGCGATTCGCCAGAACTTTGCAACAAGTACTACAACAGCATTGGCTACTATGTTTATGATGGTGCACACTGTGAGTTTCTGAATGAAAGATTAATCTAATCATTATATTCGTTAATGTGTCCCAGCCTACATTCGAGAACATTCCTCAACAGATTTTTTATTTTGCAGTATGTGAATGTAATCCAACTGGATCTCACAGCGCCTTCTGCGACAACTATGGTGGTAGCTGTCACTGCAAACAAAACGTGGTTGGCAGACGGTGCGATCGATGTGCTCCAGGAACTTACGGATTTGGTCCACAGGGTTGTATCTCTTGCGATTGTGACGGTGTTGGAGCTCTGGACAATTTCTGCGATGTTGAGACTGGTCGTTGTAAATGTAGACCGAACACCTATGGCAGAACTTGCGGACAGTGCGAACCAGGTTTTTGGAATTTCCCGCATTGTCAGAGATGTGAATGTAACGGGCACGCTGACGGTTGCGATTCTCAGACGGGAGCTTGTTTGCAGTGTAGAGATTCCACGACCGGGCATAATTGTGATAGGTGCAGTGCTACCTTCTATGGAGACCCTCGAATCGGAGTAGACATTCCTTGTAGACCTTGTCCTTGTCCAGGTTAGTTCTGCTTTTATCTTTTATTAACAATATTTCAGTAGGACCAGTACTTTTTGTGCTGTAGACATTTATAAAGATATTTAACTCTGACTATCTGCGCTTTCAGGAACCCTGGACTCTGGTCACTCCTACGCAGACAGCTGTTCCCTAGATCCAGTGACTCACGACGTCATCTGCGAATGTCGCGAAGGCTACTCGGGTCCAAGATGCGACAGCTGTTCCGAAAATTACTTTGGCAATCCTGAAATACCTGGTGGAAGTTGTTCCTCTTGTGATTGCAGTAACAACACTGACTTATACAGACCAGGAAATTGTGATCCTCACACAGGGCGTTGTCTTCAATGTCTGTACAACACTGCTGGACCAAATTGTCAAATTTGCGAGGCCGATTACTTCGGCAATGCTCTTTTGAAGGATTGCCAACAATGCAGGTGTGATGTTCTGGGTACGGACAGATCAGCTGGGTCTTGCGATCATCGAACTGGTCAATGTCCTTGTCTCCCACACGTAATTGGACAGCTTTGTGATTCCTGCGAAGAGAACCATTGGAGAATTGCCAGCGGTCAAGGTTGTGATCCTTGTGAGTGCGATGCAGTTGGAAGCGTGTCTGATAGGTAAGATTTCATCTCATATATTATTTCTTGTCTCAACGATTAAAGATTCCATACCAACAAATCCGACTCGAAAAAGGGAAGCCGATAGATGATAGTAGTTAGTTCTGCAGCAGTTTATTGTGGCTTTCACTAATAATTGTTGACAATGTTGATCGAGCAATACTAAATTCAAGTGCAATATCATTTTTACTCCTGCCACTATCAACTTTACTAATAATTTTTAATCTAGTTTGCAAATCAATTGAGTTTTGGTTTTTCTTATGCATTTTGATGGTAACGATTCCGAAATCCAATAGTAACTGTCAGATTTTTTGACAGTTGTTCGTGATAACCGGGTAATAATAACAGTTAAAATTTCCCTCAGATGACTGATTACTGGATTTTGTTTTTCAGGTGCAACCCCTTCGACGGAACCTGTGAGTGTCGACCTGGTTTTGGAGGTAGAAGGTGTAATGAGTGCCAGGCGAATCACTGGGGAAATCCAAACGTGGAATGTTACCCCTGCGAGTGTGATCAGATAGGATCTGCCAACCAACAATGTAATCGGGATACTGGTGCTTGCGTTTGCCACAAAGGAATCGGAGGCCACAAGTGTGACCAGTGTGACCGAAGTTACATTGGTTTTGCTCCAAATTGTAGCCCGTGTGGTGAATGCTTTGACAACTGGGATATGATTCTGGACGGTTTGAGAAACAAGACCAATTACGTTATAAACGAAGCTTCTCGAATCCAGAAAGTGGGAACTACTGGAGTCTATAGTCAGGAATTCGACGATATGGTGAATTCCATTGACCAAGTAAAAGTTCTAGTCGGAAATGCGTCTGTTAGGAGTCAAGATCTTGATGAACTGAACAAACTAGCCGAAGACTTGAACAAAAACATCTCTTCTTCTTCGGACATTCTCTTGAAGGCTGACGATCTTCTCAACAACGTCAAGCAGAGGGTTAATCTCAATGACGTTGCATTGAAAAATTTGAAGAACAGAACTAACAATCTTCACGAAAAAGCTGTAAATTTGAAAGAGAATGCGACCTCCTTGCAGGAAGCGAATGTCCAAGGTGCTTTAAATGTCACACGGATGATGGCGGAACAATCCAGACAAGCTGAAAAAATGGCAAACGACACCACAAATATTCTTGACGATGCCGAGAGATACAAGAAACACACTGAGTCCTTGATAGCTAAGAATAGCGATGCCGTGGCTGAAGCTCACGAAAGAAATAAGGAATCTCTCATGAAATTGGAAGATAAGGTGAATGCGTTTGATGCTCTGATGCCCGATTTGAATTTGAACATGTGTGGACAAAATGTCTCCGAGTGTAGCAGCGTTTGTGGAGGTGCCGGTTGTGGAAGTTGTGGAGGATTAGCATGCGATGCTGGCGCCCTCACGAAGGCTAATCAAGCTCTAGATGTCGCTAAAAAGCAGTCTGCCAGGATCAAGAGTTACAGGGATGAAGCTGAGCAACTGCTTCGTAATGTGAGTATTGTTTATGAACAAAAATAATAGTTTGATTTTTAAATTATTACTCATCATGTAAGTAACAATTGTGATAATACGCTGAGAGAAGTTTCGCTCGATATCTGAATTGTGTACTGTACAAATGTCGTACCTAACCTTACGCTCAGAGTCGGTTCGAATGTCTATACTTCGTTTGGCTTTTAATTCCGCGAGTGAACTAAAGTGAGGTATGGTATCTGTCCCGCATTTAGCGCAGCTGACATACGTGAAAGTACCGATACTGTGCCAAACTTCTCTCAGTGTAAGTAATATCATAAAACATAATTTTACAAAATTTTCAGATGATACAAGTCAAGAACGATGCCACTTCTGCAAGATCAAATGCCCAGGATGCCTTCAATTACGCATCAGATGCTCGCAATCGTTCGGACGAGTTGATGAAGAACATAACAGACTTGGCTGACAAAATTGGAAGTCTTTTGGATCAAACTGAGAACAATGATCATCCAACCCCCTCGCAGGTGAGAACTCTCGCTCAGCAAGTGATCGACAAGAACATCCCTCTCAAACCCGAGGAAATTAAGGATCTCGCAGAGAAGATAAAACACATCGTCAGCTCTCTCACGAACCCTGACAGAATTCTCGAAGAGACTGCAAATGACCTGTATCGCGCAACGGAACTCGAAAAACGCGCAAATCAAGCCAAGAATGCTGCCCTCGAGAAACAAAACTTGGCCAGCAAAGTCGGTGATTTGCTAAATGAAGCGAAGGAGGCTCAGGACCTTGCAGACTCTGCCATCGAGAAAGCAAATGAAGACATCACTCTCTCTGAGAGGGACCTGACGGAGATTATCGAGGTGACCAGTGAGGCCAAGAAGAAGGCTGACAACACTTCTAAGTCGGTTGAGGGCCTCGAGGAGAGACTCAAGAGGCTCCAGACTCACGTGGGAAAGAATGAGTTCATCGTGAAGCAGGAGATTTCCCATGAAGGAGCTCGAGTAGCTGAAGAAGCTAAGGATGTTGAAAGAAAGACGAATGAATTGGGCGAAAAATACAAGCAGGCTAGTGATCTTTTGAATGAGAGGGTCGACAAGAGCAAAGAAAATATCCAGAGAGCGAAGAGACTTCTTCAGCAGGCTTCTGAGTTAACGGCTGACACTTCGGCTAAATTTAAGGATCTTGATGGAATGGAGAGTGTCTATAAAGACAACGAGAGAATCTTGAGTGGTCTAATGGCTGATGTGGATGCTCTCACTGAAGAGATGACTCGTCAGCTTGAGAGCATTGAGCTAAAGTCTCAACTATACAGACAATGTTCATCTTAGGAAAAGTCGTTTATCACAATTACAGGTTTCAATCAGTACTGATATTAACCGGTTTAGAGTTGGGATTTAAAGTTTCAACTAGTCTATTTTCAAGTTATTTAGGCTTTTAATGAGTCTGGGTTTTTTAAAATTAGTATCTTCAAAAATAAGTCAGGCTTTTGAAAACCAGTCTGGATGTTTCAATCGGCATCAGTTTTTTAAAGGTTTTTATCAACCGGAGTTTTAAACAGCCTGGGTTTTAATCATTCTGCAAATTTTAACAAACCTAGTTTTTGATTAGGTTTGAATCAGTCCGGGTTTTTAAATTGATTCAATTTTATCATGAGAGGTTTTAACGAGTCAAGATAATCAGTCTGGGTTTTAATCATACTGTAGATTTTAACAAACCTAGTTTTTGATTAACCTGTGTTTAAATCAGTCTGGGTTTAAATTGATCCAACTTTTAAACATGGGAGGTTTTAATCACTCTGGGTTTTAATGAACTAAAGTTTTATATTAGTCTGAGTTTCAATCAGTCAAGGTTTTATTCAATCTAGGTTTTTACCAGTACACGATTGTCTCCATGTATTAAAAGCGTTGGAGATTTGTAATATATGTATAGGATTTAACGAGACTTTCTGCAAGATGTAAATGTGAAGAGGTTCTTTATTCGAGTCCAGATGCTTTTAAAATTTGAAAATAGTTTATAAAGAAAGAGAATTTTTTAAATGATACTTTATAATATGTTGAAGATAGATTAGTTCGTAACGAGTCCTAGATTATAATTTATAGTCCTTAGTAAACTTAGGCTAAGAAAATCACATTTCAAATCTAGTTTATTTGTTTTTTCTAGTTTACAAAACCAAAAGCAAATCAATTCAGATTTGGAATTCTGATTCAATTAGATTTCTCAAATCTCTATTTTTCAATCTTTTATATTTTGGTCTGAAACTTTTCACATTTACATTTCTATTTTCTAATTTGCAATTTTACGTTTTTTTTTATAATCTAATTTAAATTGTTTTTGGCAAATTGACGTACTTATAATCCCAGTGAGGAATTTGCAGAATATGAAAGAAGTTGTAAATCGATGCAGAGTAAAGATATGATCTAAGCGACTGAACAACTGAGCAATTAAATGACAAAATATGTTTATGAAAACAAGAATAAACAAGGAAATAATTTGGAAAGAAGCTAATTAATTGAGTAGAAAACTAATCATACACGTAAACAGCAAAATAATAAAATCAGTGAGTATTTTGACAAACACAATGTATGGAAATTACGTTTTTTTGTTGTTGTAAAGACTTGATTAAAACATTCCGAATGAATGTTGCATTCAAAAATCGAGTTCGGGACCAGTATGAAAAAATTCGTCTTTATTCTGTGACTCTGACTGTTTCTTGCAAGTGCCATAAATTTGGACCTTGGTCCAATAGCTTAAGAGGCAAATTACTTTTTAATCGAACTGAACTTCAGTAAACAAGAATGTACATAAAGATACTACCAGTTCATCAGAATCATATCCATATCTTTTGCAGGATGCCTTGTACTCTCTAGAAATATAGAAATAAGAATAATAATTTAAGAAAATTGAATACACGGAAATATTGCACACCAATTCAATGACTTAAGTAAATAAAATAATTATAAATCAAATAATATTGTAATGTTTAAATCAGAAGACTTAGTTCATATATTTAATACTTTGTTATGACTGTAAACTAAAGAATATTATTTAGAAAAATAAAGTAATTAGAGAAAAACTGTAATTGCTTTTGTAAATTCTTCAAGTTAATTTCCAATTTGAATTTTTAATTTAACTGTTTCAGTTTTTAATTCGAATTTTCAATCTTAATTTTCAATTGGAATTTTTAAACTTAATTTACATTTGAAATTTTCAAATTAAAATAATACGAAAGTGGAAAAACAATGAATTTAAAATTTGAAATAAGTTTGTCGTTTGGTTGCGAGTTAAATGGAATTTAATCACGTTTCTGGGAAATGTTTTTTATGATTCGTATCTAGAAGGTGAAAAAGATAAAGTTTGAAACGTGATAGAAAGTCCTTTATCATATTATATTATGTGATAATCCTTTATCTTAACAAAATATTATTTCTTTCAGATTGAAACACCTGAATTGTTATTCTACACTTTCAGTTCCAAAAAATCCCAAATTTTTTCACATTTCAGTTTTAAGAAAATTATATTTGTTTTCAATTTAATTGTTCCCAATGTAATTTGTTCCTAATTTTCTATTGGTTCAAATTAAATTTTGATTCAAGATTTAAATTATCCAAATTTTAATCTATTCTATTTTTTATCCATCCAAATATTATTAATCAACCAAACTTTAAATTTATTAATTCTGAACTTCTTAGGCTGATTTCTTATCTTTTTTTTTATTTTATATTTAATGTTTGGAACTCCTCTTCTCAATATTTCTTTTAAATCAATTTCTATTTAAATAATCAATTATTAATTATCAATAAAATTAATCCAGGAAAATTTTTTACGATCCGGGAATTTGAAAATAATCATTCGCTACTTTGACAAAATATATCGAGTTTTGACTCGCAAAAATGTTAAATTGCGCGATTTTATTAAAGAAACAAAAAACACAACAATAAAAGAAGAAATAAGAATAAAATAACCAATTATTAATTTCCTCAATTTTCCGGATTGACTTTAATAATTTAAAATGCTAGTCAAAGTGAAAAATGCAAAACAGTAGGAGACGTGGTCGTTATTTTTTCCTGCTTAGAAACTTTTTTAAATAGCTCCTTTCTCTTTCTAATGTGACCAGAGGCTGGCATTCTATGAATGGAAGCTCTGTTGAATCCAAATGGTGAATGCATTTTGAAGGGCTTGTACAATGGTCTCATTCAGAATGCGAAGCCAGGGGATCTCAAATTGAAATTCAAAAAAATTTATAGAAAAAGTTCCTCAAAAAGAGGCCATTCTGAACATAAAGTGAAACACTTTTAATCTGATGTTTTTTTTTCGTTGTTTGATGAAGAAAAATAAAAACAAAATAAACGAAACTTTAACAGTAAATAAAAATAAAATTTGTGAAACCCTTAAAATTCTAAAGTTTGAGATTCACTGCAGAAGACTTTCTTCCCCTTTTAAACAGGATATTTATGAATTATTTCACAAATGAAGCTAAACGAAGTTATTCATTGATGTTCAATCGACCATAAAAGGTGTTAAATTTTGATAAACTGGTATTTAAGTGTTGTGTTGTATGAGTTTTTTATACAGTGGTCAACAAATGTAGTAATAAAATAAATATTTGAATTTTAATTATTTAGACATTTATTTCTATCGTTCAGTGGCGTAACTTGGGGTGCAAAGGCCCCTGGGGCAAAAAGGAAAATGGGGCCCCAATTTGTATATAATAATTACAAGTTTAATTGATTCATTCATTCATTTTGTCCACACCTGCTATTTGTCACTAGATATTTTTTTCTTTTAAAATTTTAAATCATATTACACCTTTTTAAAATGTTTTCAAATTTTAAATTTATAGCAATTTCAATTTCTTCAAATTTCAGTTAATGTGAACTTGCATGAATTAAAAGTTCAATTAACCCACGTTTCAAAAATCCTAAATTTGAAGTGATTTAAACATCTCTTAAATTCTGAATAATTCTTTTCTATTATAATTTCAATTACTTAAAATACAATTTTGTACTATTTTTTATCATTTTTGAACTATTTTCCACAATCTTTAATTATTTTAATTGTTTTTGAATTGATTCCCTAAATCTTAAATTTACCTTCCTCAAATTTCAATTATTTTGTTTAGTTTTATCAATAACTTTTTCAATTTTAATTATTTTTGTCTTGACATTAAATCAATTCAATTATTTATTCCTCAATTTTATGATATTCATCGCAAATTTAAATTTATTTTTTTCACTTACCATTATTTTTATCGTTGTGCAATTATTATTTTCAATTTTTAATCATATTCATAATTTCTAAATTAATTTATTGAACTTTCAAATACCTATATATCTCAATTTTCAATTCTTTTGTTCAATTTTCATTTCTTTTTATTATATATTGTAATTATTTTCTCCATCTTTTAATTTGTATTATTTTTCAAATAATTTCCTAAATTTTTTGTTATTATCGCAAATTTTAATTATTGTCTTTAATTTTCAATTTTTTAAAAAATATTTCAATTATTTCCTTTTACTTAAAAATAAATTTTGTAATTTTATATTATTTTCCCCGATTTTTAATTATTTTCATTCATTTCGCGTTATTTTCAAACATTTATATTTTTTATCTGAAATTTCAATGATTTGATCAATTTTCAATTATTTCAGCGATTTTTTAATTATTCTCTTTAATTAAAAATTTTAAGTAATTTTATAATTATTTTCCTCTTTTAAACATATATTCTATGATTTTTCAATTATTTTGCTCAAATTTTATTTACTGTTTTCATTCTTTCATATTTAAATTAGTTTCATCATAAAAGTCAATTATTTTTCTCAATCTTAAATTATTTTCAGCATATTTTAATTATTTTTTGATTTTTGAATTAATTTTATTACTTTTCAATTATTTTCCTCAAATGTGAATTATTATTCTCATTGTTTAAAATTACTTTCTAGAAGTTTTAAGTATTTTTCTCAAATTTCAATTCATATATTTTTCTCAAATTTTAATTATTTTTTTTTATTTAAAAAAAAATTCTGTAATTTTTTCAATTATCTCTTTTAAATGTGATTTATTTTTTACAACTTATTATTGTTTTTATCATATTTCAATGATTTGCTTCAAGTTTGAAATAAAAAACTTATTTTTCAATTATTCTCCCCAACTTTTAGTATTTTTATTATATTTCAATTAATCTCCTAAATTTTTAGATATTATCTCAAATTTAGATCATTGTCTCCAATTTTTAATTTTTTAAACGGTTTTTCAATTATTTTCTTTTATTTAAAAACAAATTCTGTAATTTTATATTATTTTCTACGCTTTTTTATTATTTTCATTATTTTGACTTAATTTTCAAAAACTTCAATTGTTTATTTGAAATTTCATTTATTTTTTTCATTAATTTTTGATTATTTATGCGATTTTTTAATTATTCTCTGTAATTAAAATTTTTAAATAATTTTATAATTATTTACCTTCTTTAAATATATACTCGACGATTTTTTCAATTATTTATCTCAAATTTTATTTAATGTTTTCAATCTTTCATATTTAAATTATTTTTTTCATAAATTTCAATAATTTTGAGAATATTTAAATTATCTTTTGAATTTTAAATTAATTTTATAATTTTTTAAGTACTTTCCTCGATTGTTAATTTTTATTCGCATTTTCTAAAAATATTTTCTAAAATTTTTATATATTGTTCTAAAATTTCAATCATTTTCTTCAATTTATAATTATTTTTATTTGTTTTCTTATTTTCCAAATCTTTTTATTAATTATCGTAAATTTCATTCTTTTTAGCTTTCTTCAATTCTTTTCTGCAATTTTAAGTTCCTCTTTTTTTAAATTGATATTCAATTCATATATTTTGTTAAAATTTAAATTATTTAAAAAAAAAAAAAAAATTCTGTAATGTTTTCAATTGTTTCACTCAAATGTGATTTATTTTTTACAACTCATCATTGTTTTTATTACATTTCAATGATTTTTTCAAGTTTTAAATCAAAAATTCATTTTTCAATTATTTTTTCCATCTTTTAGTATTTTTATTATATTATTTCAATTAATTTCCTAAATTTTTAGTTATTATCTCAAATTTAGATTATTATTTTCAATTTTTAAAACGGGTTTTCAATTATTTTCTTTTACTTAAAAACAAATTCTGTAATTTTATAGTATTTTTTCCACTATTTAATTATTTTCATTCTTTTGGCTTAATTTTCAAAAATTAAATTGTTTATCTGAAATTCATTTATTAATTTCATAGATTTTCGATTATTTCTGCGATTTTTTAATTATTCTCTCTAATGAAAATTTTTAAGTAATTTTGTAATTATTTACCTTTTTTAAATATATATTCGACGATTGTTTCACTTATTTCTTTAAAATTTTATTAAATGTTTTCAATCTTTCATATTCAAATTATTTTTTTCATAAATTTCAATTATTTTCAGCATATTTGAATTATTTTTACAATTGTATCTTAATTTGATCATTTTTCAATTATTTTCCTCGATTGTTAATTATTATTCTCATTTTCTAAAATAGATTTCTAAAATTATTTTCTAAAATGTTAAGTATTTTCCTAAAATTTGAATTATTTCCTTAATTTTTTAATGATTTTCATTTGTTTTCTTAATTTTCAAACCTTTTTATTAATTATCGTAAATTTCGATTATTTTTAGATTTTTCAATTCCTGTCTTCAATTTTTAGTTGTTTTCATTTTTTTCAATTGATATTCAATTCATATTATTTTTCTCAATTTCAGTTATTTTTGTTTATTTAAAAAAAATTCTGTAACTTTTTAAATTATTTTACTTAAATGTAATTTTTTTGTTTCCAACTTATCAATGTTTGTTTCATATTTCAATTATTTTCATCAAGTGTCAAATTGTAAAATCATTTTTCAATTACTTTCCAAAATTTATATTCTTCAATTTTTTCCATTTCTTTTATAATTTCCAAAATTTTAATCTATTTATCTGAGATTTCAATTATTTCATTCAATTTTCAATAATTTATATGATTTTTTATATTATTTTCTTTAATTTTCAGTTACTTTCGTTCTTTTTCGTAATTTCCAAAAAGTTGTTAATTATTTCTGTTTAATTAAAAATTATTCTTTTTAATTATTAATTATGTTTATCTTCTTTCATTTATTTTCTCTAATTTTTAATTATTATTATTATTTTTTTCAATGAACTTCTGAAAGTTTTAAGTATTTTTCTGAAATTTTCATTAACTTTCCTTGATTTAAAATATATTATGTAATTTTGTCAATTAGTCTCTTAAATTTTAATTATATTTTTCAATTTTATATTATTTGTCTCAATTTTCAATAATTTTTTTTCAATTATTTCCCCTAATTTTTTATTATTTTACTTTTTTAAATTTATTTTTAAGATTTTCAAGTAATTTTCTCAATTTTAAATTATTTTCTTTGCTTTTAAAACATTTCTGTGAGTTTTTAAATTACTTTCCCCAATTTCTAATTAATTTCTTTTTTTTTTCAATTAATTTGAAAGATCAGCAATTATTTTGTTTAATTTCAATTATATTTTGCAATTCTGTTTAATTCTAAAATTTTATAAATTTTGTCCTAAAAAAAAGGTTTAATAGCCACTGCTATCGTTTATACATTAATTAATAAATGTTGTTGTATATTTGAAATATATTTTCATCAATTTGTTGCCTTTTTTCTGAATGAACTTTATTTTGAGTAGCGAATTAAAATATTGAGATGCTGAATTGAAAAAAATGTAAGGTCAGTATAAAATAATAAGTATAAATTAGCTCCCTAATTTGCAAGTGGTAGTGGCTTCAATTGATTCATCGGTAATGAAACAGTGCCCATTCATTTGCGTTATCTTTTGCTGACTCGATACGCCCGCCTGGCCATTTACTCATCAACGATAAATGTTTCTTTCTCTTCATGCTTCAAAAAGACTATTATTAACGAGACATATCGCCTCCGCAGCACCCTATGATTAATTACTTCTGTTTAACTTCTGATTGGCAGAGATCTCTGCATACCATTTACAAGGAAAAATCATTTATCTTTCGAAAAAAATTGCAACAATAACAATAAATAACGTACCCGATTAAAACTAAGGTCGATAAATTAATAGTTGATGCTGGAAAATGAAAAAGGCGGGAAAAAATTGTTTTTTGCAAGAGGAGTTGCGAAAAAGATCAAGTAGCGCAAAAAAGTTTTTATTTACGAATATTTGGTTTTATAAAATCTTTCAGTGGAATATTTCTCTAAATGATATGAAAATGTAGGTTTAAAAATATAAGATGATGGGAAAATGTATCAATTAGGGAAATTAACAAAATATTAGATAATTCAAAATGGTGTTTCTAAAATGGCGGCGACAGATAAATCAATTTTTTTGAGAAGGAATTGGACACATACTCGAGAAGAGATTATGTTTGAAATTTGTATATTGTTTTTTTAAATAGAAAAACAAACTTTTATTGTAATCTTATTTAGATAAAAAGTGGAACATTTAATTTAAAACTAAATAAACTATTAAAACTTATAATTGGATTAAAATTAAAAGTTTCTGAGATTCTGAAACGTTTTTAGAGAAAAAAGAGAAACTGTAAATTTGTTTCTGAATCTCAAAAATCTGTAATTTTTATGATTTTTATTCAATTATGAGTTTCAATGGTTCATTTTGTTTGGAATTAAATTTACCATCTTTTGTGTAAAAAAAATTACCGTAAAAGTTAGTTTTTCTATTTCTAAAAGCAAACATAACCTCTTGTCCAGCATGTGTCTAACTCCTCCTTAAATCTCTGTTTTAGTAATTAAAAACTATAATTTCTAAAACTTTTTTACCTTTTTGAAAAAGAAAATTAAAGAATCATATTATATGGATGAAAAATATTTTCTATTTTTAGTTTGAATGAAAAGAGGACTTCAATAGAGGAAAATATATTCGCAGTGACGTTCGGTGCAGGAGATAAAGATTTTGTGTGTGGAGTCTGATTACATTAAGTTTCCCTGCTTTGGTAAAATTGTATTTACTTTTCAGGGGTCGACGGCTTTATGAGGCTTCAGGGCGAATACGAGAACTTTGAAAATATTTTGTGTTCTACGAAGTGAAAAATCAAAAATCGAAGCAATCTTTAACTAAATTAAATTTAAAATATTTCAAAAGTTAATAGCTTTTTTTCTGCAAATAATTATAATTAAAATAAATAAACAAAATGGACAAAATAAAAAGATTAGGTTAATTTAAAATAAAAAGTGCGATATTTTTTTAACATTAATATTGTTCTTAAAATACATTTTTTTTCCTGTGCTAATTTTAAAGATAATTATTTGATATACAAGCAAAGTAACTCATTGCAATGGTTAATGTGGAATTTTTTCCTTGGAACCGCAGATTGCCAAACAAATTACATGAAAATGTAAGACATTTTAACATTTCTCGTTAGTAGTGTAATAATAATAACAATAATTAAATGCAATAATATTTCGTAATAACAGACTCAATTTTGATAAAAAAAACATATATTCCTATATTTAAAAGAATCTTTTATATGCAAAAATTTCATATTTCAAATTGAAATGGTTCAAATTTAGTTTAACATTATTTTTATAATTTCTGTTATTGTAGTATTTTAATTTTTTAGTTATTTTTTTTTATTTAAGTAATTTTCCACTTTCTGGTAATTTTTCTTTACTTTTCGGTTATTTCTCTTTAATTGCATGTTATTTGTTCACATTTATTTATTCTAAATTTTCTTTCTTAGATTTTTAGTTATTTTCATCACTCTCTAATTATTTTAGCACTACTTAGTAATTTTTCATTATACACTGGACTTTTCTTTCATTTCTTGTCACTTTTTCAAGTTTCTAGTAATTTTTCATTTAAAATCTCTTCTTTTATTTTTTATTATTTTTACACTGTTAACTTGTTATTACTAATTACGCTTATTAATTTCCAAATGTATTCTGGAATTTCTAGTAATTTTTTTCCGATACTAGTTATTTTTCTTAAATTTCAAACTATTTTCTACTTGCTAGTAATTTTTTTCTAATTTTCTAATCACCTTTCTTTATTTTTTAGATGTCTTTCTTTTTCTAGCTTCTAAAATCTTTTAGTATTTAATTACAATTTAGTTATATTTTCAGGTTTATTTAATATTTCTTACTCTCTAGTTATATTTTTTTTAAATCTCCAGACACTTTTTCATATTCCAATAATTTTTTTCTCGTTTTCTAGATTATTTCCTTTTGTTTATTATTATTATTATGTTTATTCCTGGGTTATTTACTTATATTCCTGACATCTTTCTTCAATTTTTAGTCATTTTTACAAATTTCTAGTGTTTTTATCAGTTTATAGTTGACTTTCCAGTTATTTTTTTTTATATTATTATTTTTTTTTATTACGATTTTTATTATTATGATTATCTCATTCCTGGTCTTTATTTCTTCATTTGTAAGCAGTAACCTAGTTTAAAGCATGGAGGGATCCTACGTTCCATAATAAAAATTTGCAAAAATAAAAAAATTAGTTGATCTTTATCACATGACTGGAGTTCTGTTTATCGAAAATATCTTTATTAAGAGTCATTTGACGCAGAATTTAATGAGCTTTGCCATCTCTTTTTTTTAAATTTCTCTAGCTTTATTTTTAATTAAAATATAAACAAAAAAAGACGGAAATATTTTTAATTTGATTTTTGTAAGTGGACTGACAATTTTTAGCGGTAATGTATGTGACTGTATGGTTTTTAAAAATAACAATTCTAAAAGAAAATTTTATTTATTTATTCATTATTAATTTACTTAAATTTTTTTTAATTTTGATTTTTTTGCTGACGTTAAAGAAAATATTCATGAAATAAACATAATTATTGACTCGTTTTGTCAGTTTTTATTTGAATTATCTACTTTTTATAGTTTTGTAATTTTTTAGTAAATTTTTTTTTTTTTCATCTACCATTTTCTTTTTATTATTATTTTTTTGAATTTCTAGTCATTTTAAAAATTCGTTTATAGTTACATTTCATACATTTTTTAATGTTCTAAAAATAATTGCTGATTTTTCAAATAAATTGAAAAAAAATTGAATCAATTAAAAATTGGGGAAAGTAATTTAAAAACTCACAGAAATGTTTTAAACACAAAGAAAATAATTTAAAATTGAGAAAATTACATGAAAATCTTAAAAATAAATGTTAAAAAGATTTAATAATGAAAAATTAGGGAAAATAATTAAAAATTGAAAAAAAATTATTGAGAATTGAGATAAACAATATAAAATTGAAAAATATAATTCAAACTTGAAAAAAATTAATTGACAAAATTACGTAATATATTTTAAATGCTAAAAGTTTTAAGTATTTTTCTGAATTAATTAAAAATTAGAGAAAATAAATGAAACAAGATAAACATTTATTTAAAATTGAAGAGAATAATTTTTAATTAAACAGAAATAATTCAGAACTTTTTGGAAATTACGAAAAAGAACGAAAGTAACTAAAAATTGAGGAAAATAATATAAAAAATCATATAAATAATAGAAAATTGAATGGAATAATTAAAATCTCAGATAAATAGTTTAGAAATTTGAAAATTATAAAAGAAATGGAAAAAATAGAAAATTGAAGGATATAAAATTTGGAAAATAACTGAAAAATGATTTTACAATTTGAAACTTGATGAAAATAATTGAAATATGAAACAAACATTGATAAGTTGTAAAAAATAAATCACATTTGAGTGAAGTAATTAAAAAATTACAGAATTTTTTTTAAATAAAAAAAAATTGAAATTTGAGAAAAATATATGAAGATTTTAGAAATCAATTTAAAAAAATGAGAAAAACTAAAAATTGCAGACAATAATTAAAAAAAGTTAAAAATAAATGAAATTAACGATAATTAATACAAAATATTGAGAATTATGAAAAAAAATTAAGAAAATAATTGAAATTTTAGAAAAATACTCTAAAATTTTAGAAATTAATTTTAGAAAATGAGAATAATAATTAACAATCGAGTAAAATAATTGAAAAATGATAAACTTCATTTAAAATTAAAAAAATAATTTATATATGCTAAAAATAATTGAAATTTATGAAGAAAATAATTTAAATATGAAAGATTGAAAACATTAAATAAAATTTGAGAGAAATAATTTAAAAAATCTTAGAATATAATATGTGTAAAAAAGAAAAATAATTTGAAAATTACTTCAAAATTTTAATTAAAGAAAATAATTACAAAATCACAGGAATAATCGAAAATTGATGAAAATAATAAATGAAATTTCAGATAAATAATTGAATTTTTAAAAATTAAGCCAAAAGAGTGAAAACAATTAAAAAGCGGAAAACATAATATAAAATTACAGAATTTGTTTTCAAGTAAAAGACAATTATTGAAAAACCGTTTATTAAAAATTAAAAATTGAAGACAATAATCTAAATTTAAGATAATAATTGAAAATTTAGGAAATTTATTGAAATATAATGAAAATACTAAAAGATGGAGAAAATAATTGAAAAATGAGTTTTTTATTTGAAACTGGAAAAAAATCATTGAAATATGATAAAAAACAATGATGAGTTGTAAAAAAATAAATCACATTTGAGTGAAACAATTGAAAACATTACAGAATTTTTTTTTTTTTTTTTAAATAATTTAAATTTTAACAAAATATATGAATTGAATATCAATTTAAAAAAATGAGAATAACTAAAAATTGCAGACAATAATTAAAGAAAGTTAAAAATAAATGAAATTAACGATAGTTAATAAAAAATATTGAGAATTATGAAAAAAAAATTAAGAAAATAATTGAAATTTTAGAAAAATACTCTAAAATTTTAGAAATTAATTTTAAAAAATGAGAATAATAATTAACAATCCAGTAAAATAATTGAAAAATGATAAACTTCATTTAAAATTGAAAAAATAATTTATATATGCTAAAAATAATTGAAATTTATGAAGAAAATAATTTAAATATGAAAGATTGAAAACATTAAATAAAATTTGAGAGAAATAATTTGAAAAATCTTAGAATATAATATGTGTAAAAAAGAAAAATAATTTGAAAATTACTTCAAAATTTTAATTAAAGAAAATAATTACAAAATCACAGGAATAATCGAAAATTGATGAAAATAATAAATGAAATTTCAGATAAATAATTGAATTTTTAAAAATTAAGCCAAAAGAGTGAAAACAATTAAAAAGCGGAAAAAATAATATAAAATTACAGAATTTGTTTTCAAGTAAAAGAAAATTATTGAAAAACCGTTTATAAAAAATTAAAAATTGAAGACAATAATCTAAATTTAAGATAATAATTGAAAATTTAGGAAATTTATTGGGGCCTGTATCATTTTGACACAAATTTTTTCGGGCAACTTGTTATATTGTACTCTCGAAGATGAATGTTATATTTTACTCCTTCTGAAATCAAAGATTTTTAAGTCTTATTTATTAAATAATTGATTTTAATACATTAAATTAATATTAAAAGACTTAATTAATCCAGAAAATTCAATTATTGAATAATTAAAACTTAAAAATCTTTGATTTTAGTAGGAGTAAAAATATAACATTCTTCTTCAGGAGTACAATATAACAAGTTGCACAAAAAAATGTGTGTCAAAATGATACGGGCCCATGAAAATACTAAAAGATGGAGAAAATAATTGAAAAATGAGTTTTTTATTTGAAACTGGAAAAAAATCATTGAAATATGATAAAAAAACAATGATGAGTTGTAAAAAAATAAATCACATTTGAGTGAAACAATTGAAAACATTACAGATTTTTTTTTTTTTTTTTAAATAATTAAAATTTTAACAAAATATATGAATTGAATATCAATTTAAAAAAATGAGAATAACTAAAAATTGCAGACAATAATTGAAGAAAGCTAAAAATAAATGAAATTAACGATAATTAATAAAAAGTACTGAAAATTATGAAAACAAATGAAAATAATTAAAAATTGAAGAATATAATTGAAATTTTAGAAAAATACTTAAAAATTTTAGAAAATAATTTTAGAAAATGAGAATAATAATTAACAATCGAGGAAAATAATTGAAAAGTAATAACATTAAGTCAAAATTAAAAAAATTATTCAAATATGCTGAAAATAATTTAAGATTGAAAAAAAAATTGACATTTATGATGAAAATAATTTAAATATGAAAGAATGAAAACTTAAATAAAATTTGGGCAAAATAATTGAAAAAATCATAGAATATATGTTTAAAAGAGGAAAATAATTACAAAATTACTTAAACATTTTAATTAAAGAGAATAATTAAAAAATCGCACAAATAATCGGAAATTGATGAAATCATTGAAATTTCAGATAAATAATATAAATGTTTGAAAATAACGCGAAATGAATGAAAATAATTAAAAATCGGAGAAAATAATATAAAATTACAGAATGTATTTTTAAACGGTACGAAATAATTGAAAAATCTTTTAAAAAATTGAAAATTAAAGACAATAATTGAAATTTGAGATAATATTATAAATTTAAGAAATTATTTGGAAAATAATACATATTAAAAGATGGAGAAAATAATTACAATATATAATAAAAAGAAATGCAATTTGCACAAAAAAATTGAAAAATTGAGATATATATTTGAAAGTACAGTAAATTAATTCAGAAATTATGAAAAAACTTAAAAATTGAAAATAATAATTGCAAAATGACAAAAATAATGGTAAGTTAAAAAAATAAATTTTAATTTGCGATGATTAATATAAAATTATGGAATAAATAATTGAATTGATTTAATGTCAAGACAAAAATAATTAAAATTGAAAAAGTGATTGAGAAAATTAAACAAAATAATAGAAATTTAAGGAAGGTAAATTTAAGATTTAGGGAATCAATTTGTAAACTAATAAAATAATTAAGGATTGTAGAAAATAGTTGAAAAATTATAAATAGTACAGAATTGTATTTAAAGTAATTGAAATCATAATAGAAAAGAATTATTAAAAATTTAAGAGATGTTTAAATCACTTTAAATTTAGGATTTTTGAAACGTGGATTAATTGAACTTTCAATCAATGCAAGTTCACATTAACTGAAATTTGAAGAAATTAAAATTGCTATTAATTTAAAACTTGAGAACATTTTAAAATAGTGAAATATGATTTAAAATTAAAAAAAAAAAATATCGAGTGACAAATATCAGGTGTAGACAGAATGAATGAATGAATAAATTAAACTTTTCATTATTATATATAAATGGGGCCCCATTTTTCTTTTTGCCCCAAGGCCCTTGCACCCCCAGTTTCGCCACTGCTCATTATATTTTTTAATTGAAAATACAAAAAATTGTTTAATTTAAATTACTCAAAAGAGGTGGTTTTGGGAGGTGCCTAGAAATGAAAAATGATTAACATTTTTTGATTTAAAAATATTTTTCAAGTATTTTAAAAGAAATTGCTTCGGCAAAAGCTGAAAATTAGTTTTTTTTTAATTTCCTCCGAGCCGACGTCTGTAACTTCTAGTGTATGCACAGAAAAAATAGTAATAAAAGTAATTACACATCATCTGCAAGTTATAGAAAAAAGAAAAATGTAAAAATTACTGATCCCCCAATTGCTGCTAATACAATTTTTATCAAAACAGAGAATCAGGGGTAAAATATTCTGTAATAAGGGAGCTTTTCAAAAGTATATTGTTTTCTGGCGGAAATTATATTTCTGCACAGCATTGATCGTTTCCTGCATCCTGTCTGCAAATAGGGTTTAACTTCTGCACCTTTGGTCGTTGGGATTATTTGCCATTGAGCCGTTTAGTGAATTGTTCGATAGAGTCTCTCTTTTGGGGTTGACAGCTGTTCCCGGGGTCTACCTTTATACCATAGCTCAGTTTACTAAATAACTAAACCAATCAGGGGGCAGAGTTCACCTTTATTTTGTACGTGTGCACACTTCGATTCTCGTTTCTTCACGACGAGCGCAAAAAAAAAAAAAAAAGAAAAACTTCACGATGAGCGTTTGTGGGATATTAAACACGATACAGATCTTCGGATGAGTTTCTGCTTTGCCGCCAAAGCGAACGCACGTGTTTTTCTGCTCTCCGTTCATGATTATAATTTCTTAAATTTTACGCGATGTGATGATTCTGTACAGTGTGCTCTTGTTCTTTAAATGATCAAATGGATGTGGCTCTTTTGAGGTAAGGGGTATTTAAATTTTAATGAAAATAAAATAGAAATGAATAAATAGGGGAGAATTGACAACAATGGGACATTTCTGTTTTCTGCAAAATTGATTTACAAACTTTAATTATGAATTAAGTTTGCATAATCTTTTGTTTTAAAAATTTAAGTAAGCTTTTTTATTAGAGATGACATTTTTTTTATGGATTAACCAATAGTTGATATGCCTGCATGTCTATATGTACTTTTTTTTTTATAATTAATCGACCAAAAGTTTCTTTCACAATCAGAGCAACGACTCATAAATAAATACAAATGACACATTTAATGTTTCCTCATATCTACAGTCTTAATCAATGAGAAAAAACTCAGAGATACTGTCTTAATTTCGAAACAATTGGAATCATGAGCAATAAATTTAATATTACATGAAATGAATATTTTAATTAAAATTACAATTATATTGAATTAATATTTAAAATTAACTTGAAAATTTCAAGGATCTTAAAATTAATAATAACTATTCTTATTATTATTCTTTTAAATTTTTCTAACTACAAATTTGCACGTAAAATTTTCATCTCCTTGTCATGACTTTATGACTCTTTTTATGACCGTAAAGTTAGACTTTTTTCAAATTGGCATTGACAGAGAATTTAAAACAAGAACATCTTTTACTTCCTAATGAGTACATCTGGGTGACAGATTCGCTCTTCTTGAGATAGCTTTGCAAAAAAAAACTAAACTCCATGAGTGAGAAAATTTTAATAGCGAATATTTTTAAACAAATTATTATTAATTTTTAAATTAGAAGATTGTGGATATGTCAAAAAGTATCGAGCGAAAATAATTGATAATTTAATTAAACCAAAAAATTAATTTAAGCTATTAAGATAAATAATTAGGAAAACATGACAAATCAAATTAACTACTTCATAAATTCGTAATCTGTAGAAATATATTATTAATGTTAATAAACAATCAGATATTAAAATTACAAAATTTGAATATTAACTAGACTGTTATAGACAGACTATATTATTTAAATCCCAGAAATAAATTCTATATTTATAGTGTCGAAACTATTCTTGACACACGAGCGAGAAAAATGTAGAATGTTATTTTCAAATTTATACTCTTTTATTGTCCAAACGACACGATTATCGACAAACAAAACTACTTTACGAATATCTAGTACAGAAAACAATAATATATTCTAATCTAACTAAAAATTAAAAACATATCTTTCCGTTGATACTTTGAGAGAGTCATCCGTTAAAGCGAGCGATAAAAATGAATTTATATTATCTACTGAAGTGAAACTGTTTTCTCAGACAACAAGATTTTCAAAATTTTGACACTTGGAAAAACAGAGTTTTGATTTGGGATTATTTATTCAAATCATTAATAATGCTTTATAAAGAAATAAAGATTTAGGACAGACATTAAAATAAAAATTGCGAAATCGCAATGAGGCAAATTTTCCCGTTTAAAAATAATCGAAATTTAATTTGATTCTGTATTATAAAAAAAAATTGTCCATATTTTAAAAAATAATTCTTGCATTATAACATAAAATATTAAAAAATGTTATAATTCAGAAGTTTAAGTTTATAATTCCTGTTTAAATGGACCAAAAATTGACTCTGTTGATTGACACCGAAAATGTGTTGTTTTTCTAAATCAACAAGAAAGTTGAAAAAATAAATGCAGTTTGTTTGACAAGTTGTCTATAATGGCTAAAACACATGTTCAAAGAGAGAGGAAAAGGAAAACTGAAATAAGAAGAAGGAAAGGCGTAATTCTAGTGTTCGTTAGATAAGAGGAGAAGGTCCCTCGTGCGTGTCCTAAGGCAGACTGTTAGTCAGTCTTTGAGAAGCAACTGCAGTTGCCTCAAGTTGCCTGTTGTTTGCTTCTGGAGAACGAAAGATATATTGAAAGTATCACCGGCAGAAAAAGTGCTATAAAATTAATGTGATAGAAACTATTTTACATCCAGATCTAAAATCGAGGCTAAATAACTTGTTTTTTATTCAAAGTTCAATTTCAACTGGTATAGTTTTCAAACTGACGGAATAAAACACTCTCTAGGTATTTGTTTATGATAAATAATTATTATTAAACTCGCTGTTATATAAAAAGTTGTATATTCTCAATTTGTTTTTACAGAATATAATTTTATTTATTATAACTTTGTGCGCGAAAGTTGTTTTAAAGCAGAAAGAAAATAGGTTTAGGTTATATTAATGCTAATATTGATGATAATAGTAATGATAGTAATGATATTATTAATGATAAAAATAACAATAATATTAATACTAATGATAATAATAGTGATAATAATATTAAATTATAATTAATAGTAATAATAGTAACAATAATAATAATCCCACATAACGTCCTTCTCTCATTAATTTGCTTCGTATAAAAAAATAGAAAAAAAATAAAACAACTGCCAATCTGAAGTATGAAATTTTTGTTTAAAAAGGAAATAAATAATTGTTTTCTTATTTTCTACAAAAAGTGATTTAAAAAAACTGTACAACTTTAAATTTAAGGGCTCTAAATCTGAATTAGTGATTTTCTACTAATGAATTAGCTAGAAATCGATCACTATTAAATAGTGAAAAATTGCACTATTTTTAGTAGAAAACTACTAATTTTAAAGTGAAATATCTATTAATGATAATTGTGAAAGTTTATTTTTCCAATTAGTAGATATTTCACTTTCAAATTAGTAGTTTTCTACTAATAATAATTACTAGTTTTCTACTAACAATAATTAGTAGTTTTGTACTAAAAAATAGTGAAATTTTTGACTATTTAATAGTAACCGATTTCTCGCTAACTTATATTAGTAGAAAATCACTAATTAAAATTTAGAGAGAGAGGTTTATACTATCGAAAAATTTAAACCACGTTGTTGATTCATTTTTTAAAAATATTTTTTTCAGAAAATTGAAACGTCTCCTTGACAATAAATGCCTCACAGATTTCGACTCTTCTCTAATGTTTCATTTTTATTATATCATAAATATGTCTCAATTATTACATTGTCATTAAATTATCATTATTAAGATAATGTAATTTATTTTAACATCCAAAAATAATTATTAATAAAGTAATTATTATTAGTACTTGTAATTATTAACTCACCAAGTTTTAAAATATTTTCAATTGACACTCTCTAAATGTGAATCAGTAATAATTAATTATTATTAGTAAAATCAAGGCTGACTTTTTTTCATCAATTAGTAAAAAATACCTAAAATAAAGAAATAACTAAAAAATAGTTAATTTGTCCTCAATTACGAATTTAGATATATAAATAATATTCTTTTAATATAATAATTCTGAAATGACAAATAAATGCGATTAAAAATCTCATCAAAATCTAAAAAAATTAAATATTTTTTTTAGGACGAATCGCAAAAGGATATGAAGAGCAAGAGAACTAAAAATAAGAAAAAGAAATACTGTGTCGACTATGGGGGAAATTTTGAATGAAACAATTTTTGCTCAAGATGATAGTGTGAGATCTTTACCACGATTTGTGACTATCATCGCAGCTGCGTGTGCTATATTGTTTAGCGTTATTGGAATTTTAGGTGAGATATTCTAATAGCTCTTTCATTATTCATCATTTCAAAGAATCCTCAAATGTTCCTTTATAGTATGTTTCATAAAATAAAAAAAAAAAAGTTTTATTACCATCTCTTGAAAGAGTTTTTTTCTTAACCAAATTTTATTTCTAGAACTAAAGAAATTATAAGAGGATTGAAAAAAAATGTTTTACAAACATTTGACGACAATAAAGTGACGTTATAATGTAAATTTAAATTTATAAAGATTAGAATGTAGATCATTTCTGGAACCATAAAAGTTAAAATGAATTGAAAAAAACGGGTTTTACAAAAATTTGGAGACAAAAAAAGAAGACGTTATAATGTCAATTTATTTAACATCATTTTAAAGGGTGTTAAAAAAAGTGTTTTACAAAACGTCAATTTATTTCATGTCAACTCAAAGGGGATTAAAAAAAAGCATTTTACAAACATTTTATGACAAAAAAGAGACGTTATAAAAAGTCGATTTCATGTTATAATCTTAAAACGTAAATCATTTCTGGCGCCAAAAAAGTTTAAGGGAGTTGAAAAAAAGTGTTTTACAAAACTTTGGTGACAAAAAGGAGACGTTATAACATGTTATAATTTCAAGATCTAGGTCTTCTCTGCTACCAAAAAAGTTATACGGGTTTGACAAACAATATTTTACAATGTTTGGTGACAAAAAAGTGAAGTTATAACGTGCATTTCATGTTATAATTTTCAGATGTTTAGATAATTTCTGGAGCCAAAATAGTTCAAGGAGGTTGAATAGAAAGTGTTTTACAAAACTTTGGTGTCAAAAAAGCAGGGCTGATAAAAATCATGATTTTTTTAAAAAAATCCAAAAAATCGGATTTATTTGATTTAAATCAAAAATTGATTTTTTTAAAAATATGATCAATATATAAAATCTCCAAATGTTTATTTGCAAGTAGTTTATTTAAGAAATGAAGAGAAATTAAAAAAACAACACAAGAATGAAACAGTGACATAATTATATATAAAAAAGTAATATACAAAGTTATATATAAAAAAAATTAAACTATTTACGGACATTTTATTAAATTAAAATAATAAATTAGAAGATAATTTAAAAAAAAGGTTAAAATATATTACTAAAGAGAACAGAATTTTAAAATTAGAAACATTAGAGAATTATTTTACAAATTGAATAAAAAAAGAATGCATAAAATTTTGTAAAATTGAAAAAAAAATTTAAAAGAAAAGAAGTTTTATGAAATACAAGAATGTGATGTTCAAATGAGAATATTTAGTATAAGATTAAATTCACATAATATAAAATAAAAGAATAAAAGCTTTTAGAAATGGAAAAATGGGGACAAAAATAAATTAAAGAATTAATTAAAACGCAAAGAATAACTAAAAAAATAGTGAAACATCAAAAAAATTAAATAAAAGGGGAAAAAATAGAGAAATCTTCTTTTCCTTAATCTAACATACTAAAAAAAAGTAAAAAGTACAAAAAATCAAATTAAAACATATTTATATCAACATAAATAAAAAAAAAGTCCACAAAGAAACTTAAATATCCTTTAAAAATAAAAAAGTTTCAGCAAATTAAGCCAAACACCTTTTTTTTTATTATTAAACTTAAAATAAGTCCAACAATAAATTTAGAAAAATAAAGAAAGTCTAAAAAACTTTATGGAAGAACAAGTAAGTTTGCAAAAAATCTCGCAAAAAATAGAAAAAATGTGAAAAAACTTGAATAAACTTACAAAAAAAATGAGAGTATTTATTTTTAAAACTATGGAAATAATTATGAAAATTAACGAAATAAAAAGTTTAGTGAATGTTATAATAACGAAATTGTCTAAAATTATATTAAATAATTTGCAAAAAATGAGGAAAATTAAAGAAATAAACTCTAAAATTAAAAGACAAATAAAAAACAAAAATATTAAAAGTAAAAGTAAAAAAAGACTTAAAATTTTGTAAAAATAAGCAATTATGAGATAAAAATTAAACATTTTTGAAAAATTGAAATATCTTAGAAATCTTGTGAGAATATTAAAAAAAATATATTGTGAATATATAATACCCAAAATTTATAAATCGTAGGTATTTTGATTATCTGTATTAGCACAATTTTTTAAATTTTATAAAGATTAAAATATTGAAATTGAATTTTTTTAGATTTATCTACAAATTTGTGGGTTTTGTTTATGGTTTGTGATGTTTTACATGCAGTATTAGACATCCGGAGAATTGTAAAGTTTTTTGATTTAAATCATGATTTTAATGCAAATTTTCCAATGATTTAAATCATGATTTAAATCAATAACAGCCCTGCAAAAAAGTGACGTTTTAACGTCAATTTATTTAACAACAATTATAGGGTGTTAAAAAAAGTGTTTTACAAACATTTAATGACAAAAAAGAGTCGTTATAACATGTTATAATTTCAAGATGTAGGTCTCCTCTGGTCTTAAATAAGTTATAGGGGGTTGACAAAACATGAATTAAAATGTTTTGTGACAAAAAAGTGACGTTATAACGTCAATTACATATTATAATTTTAAGATGTATAGATGTTTGGTGCCAAAATAGTTCAAGGGGGTTGAATAGAGAGTGTTTTACAAAACTTTGGTGACAAAAAAATAACGTTATAACATCAATTTACTTAAAATCAATTTAAAGGGGGTTGAAAAAACTATTTTACAAACATTTGGTGCCAAAAAAAGAGACGTTATAACATGTTATAATTTCAATATCTAGGTCTCTTTTGGTACTAAAAAAGTTATAGGGGGTTGACAAAAAATGAATTAAAATGTTTTGTGACAAAAAAGTAAGGTTATAACGTCAATTACATGTTATAATTTTAAGATGTATAGATAATGTTTGGTGCCAAAATAGTTTAAAGGGGTTGAATAGAAAGTGTTTTACAAAACATTGGTGACAAAAAAGTAACGTTATAACGTCAATTTATTTAACATCAATTTAAAAGGAGTTGAAAAATCTATTTTACAAACATTTGCTGCCAAAAAAGAGACGTTATAACATGTTATAATTTCAAGATCTAGGTCTCCTCTGGTACAAAAAAAGTTAAAGGGGGTTGACAAAAATGTTTTACAATGTTTGCTGACAAAAAAGTGACGTTAGAAAGTCAATTTATTTAACATCAATTATAGGGGGTTAAAAAGGGTTTTTTTTTTAAATTTGATGACAAGAAAGACGTTATAACGTCAATTTCATGTTATAATTTCAAGATCTAGGTCTCCTCTGGTACCAAAAAAGTTATAAGGGGTTGACAAAAAATGTTTTAGAATGTTTGGTGACAAAAAATTGACGTTATAACTTCAATTTCATGTTGTAATTTTAATATGTGTAAATCATAATTTTTGGATCCAAAATAGTTGAAAGGAATTGAAAAGAAAGTGTTTTACAAAACTTCGTTGAGCAAAAACTGATGTTATAACGTCAATTTATTAAACATCATCCATTTAAAGAGGATTGAAAAAAGTGTTTAGAAACATTTGATCACAAAAAAGAGACGTTATAACATGTTATAATTTCAAGATATAGGACTCCTATTGTACCAAAACTGTTAAAGTGGTTTTTAAAGAAAAGTTTTTTACAAAAATTTGGTGACAACAAAGTGACATTATAACGTCAATTTTATGTTCTAATTTTAAAATGTAAATCATTTTTGTCCGAAAAAAGTTCAAGGGGGATGATAGAAAGTCTTTTACAAAACTTTGGTGACAAAAAGTGAAGTTATAACGTCAATTTATTCAACATCAATTTAAATTTGGTTGAAAAAAGTGTTTTACAAAAATTTGGTTACAAAAAATTGACGTTATAACGTAAAATTTCGTATCATAATTTAAAGATGTCGATCTTGTCATCAACAGAAAATGTTAAATTGTGTTTAAAAAAATGTTTTACAAAAATTTAGTGTAAAAAAAATTACCTTATAACGTCAATTTCATGTTATAATTTCAAGAAATTGATCTTGTCTAGAGCCAAAATAGTTCAAGAGGGTTGATAATTTTCCGATTTCGTTGTTCTTTGTATCACTTTAGATGATTAATTAATAGTTGATTTTGTTATAACTAATTATATATTAATAAGTAATTCTGTAATATAATTAATAGCAGAAGAGATCTAGACAAATTTTTCAGAAACACACAAAGTTTAAATAGAAACTTCGTGACTCAGTAGTTTGAGAATATAAAAGAAGCTATCAGCAAAATGCAGATCGATTGACTGCATTCGTTAATTAAACTCATTCTTTTTTTCAATCTAAGTCAATTTATGTCTCGATTGCTCAGTCTTTCCGAGCCCCTTCCTTCACCTTTCCTGCTCGCCCATTGAACTTTCTTGTATATAGAACTCTGTATATACTTAAGGACTTCCTTTTTAAATTATAAAAGCCATTTGATGACATCAATAGTTCATTTGCTTGAAAATTAATTATCATTTTATATTTTAACGTTTCTTTTTTCTAGTACCCCAATTCAAAAGACATCTTATTTTAAATCAAGATAAGTTTTCGTACTTTCTAAATTTGAAATGGTTAAAAACTACCATTTTAAATATTTCAAATAGTAATTTTTTACTAATACTTTAGTAAAATTAGTTATTTTTCACTATTTAATTAGTTAAATTTAACTGCTGAATTAGTATTCACGATTTTCCTCCAAAAATGGTAGTTTTTATAACTATAATTCAGATTTAGAGAGAATGTTACAGATTTAAAGAAAATAATTGAAATAAAATTATAAAATTAAATAATAATAATCTCCGTAAACTCCTGAAGTTAGTTAGTATGTATTTATATTTATTCATCTTTTTCTGTCCACGTTTTAAAGTCTGAAGTGAAGTTAGTTATTATTAATATTTATTCATCTTTTTCTGTCCACGTTTTAAAAATTGAAGTGAATTTAGTCCCTGTTATTTTATTTTGTTGTGCTGGTTTTTAATTGTTATTTATGTAAAAAAAATTGTCGAAAAATGCTTTAAAAATTTATTATGGTTTTTGAAGAAGTTTAAAATATATACACATGCAGTTAATTTCCTAAATTTTCAGTTATTTACTCAAATTTAGATTATTGTCATCAATTTTCTATTATATAACTATTTATTAATTATTTTCTTTTGCTTTAAAATAAATTCTGCAACTTTTTTTGATTTTCATCAATTTATAATTATATTCATTATTTTGTCATTACTTTTAAAAATTTCAATTATTTTTTTCGATATTGCAATTATTCTCATCAATTTTCGTAATTTCGGCAATTTTTTTAATTACTCTCTTTAATTACAATTTTTTAAGTAATTTTGTAATTATTATTTTTTTCTGAACCATATACTCTATGATTTTTTCAGTTATTTCTCTCAAATTTTATTGAATGTTTTCAATTTTTCATTTTTAAATTATTTTCATCATAATTCAATTTTCTTTCTCAATCTTAAATTATTTTCAGAATATTTCAATTATTTTTTTCAATTTTGAATTAATTTGATCATTTTTCAATTATTTTTCTCGATTGTTAATTATTATTCTCTTTTTCTAAAATTATTTTCTTAGATTTTTAAGTATTTTTCTGAAAATTCAAATATTTTCTTCAATTTCTAATTACTTTCATTTGTTATCAGAATTTCAAATTTTTTTTTTTTTATTAATTATGGTAAATTTCAATTATTTTTAGCTATCTTCCAGACTTTTCTCCAATTTTTAGTTTTTCTCATTTTATAAAATTAATTTCTAAAATGTTTTTTAAGTATTTTTCTCAAATTTCTATTATTTTCTTCAATTTTTAACTCTTTTTATTTGTTTTCATAATTTCAATTTGTTTTTAGTTTCATAATTTTAGCTCATTTCTTAAATTCTTTTCTCCAATTTTTAGTTATTTTCTTTTTTTTAAATTGATTTCTAAGATCTTCATGTCTTTTTTTCAAATTTTAATTATTTTTTCTTTATTTAAAAAAATTTTTTTAGTTTTTTCAATTATCACACTTAAATGTTATTTATTTTCTACAACTTATCATTGTTTGTATCATATTTTAATTATTTTTGTCAAGTTTTAAAAATTAAAAACATTTTTCAATTATTTTTCAAAATTGATTTTCTTCAATTTTTAATTCTTTACATTTGTTTCATAATTTCAAAAATTGTTTACTATTTATCTGACCTTTGAATTCTTTTATTATTTATATTATTTTTTTATATTATTTTCTTCAATTTTCAATTACTTTCGTTCTTTTTCTCGTTCTTTTTCATAATTGCCAAAAAGTTTTTACTTATTGCTCTTTAATTAAAACTTGTTGTGTGCAATTTTAAATTATTTTTATCTTTTTTCATTTATTTTCTCTAATTTTTAATTATATTCTTTTATTTCAATGAACTTCTGAAAGTTTTAAGTATTTTTCTCAAATTTTGTTTAACTTTCCTTTATTTAAAATATTTTATGTAATTTGTTTAATTATTTTCTCAAATTTTAATTATTTTTTTTAATTTTAATTTATTTATCTCAATTTCTAACCATGTTTTTTCAATTTTCAATTATTTTCTCTAATTTTTCACTATTCAATTTTGTTTCAATTTACTTTTAAGATTCTCAAGTATTTTTCTCAAATTTTATTTATTTTATTTATGTTTAAAACATTTTTATGATTGTTTAAATTAATTTCCCCAATTTTTAAATGTTTTAATTTTTTTTCAATTAATTTGCAAAATTTGCAATTATTTTGTTTAATTTCAATTATTTTTTGCAATTCTTTTTAATTCTAAAATATTATAAATTTTGTCCTAAATAAATATTTATTTTATTTATATTAATTGATTTTTAAATATTTATTTCTTTCTTATTAGATAAATACTGTTTACCGATTTTTATATTTATTATTGTATTTTATAACTTTTAAAACGCACGAAAAACTAATCGCGCGCTTGCGCGCGTTTTTTTGCTAGTATATAAATAATAGAAGAAAAAATTTGGATTAAAACACAAAATTAAATTAACTTAATTAAAAAATTATTGTTCGTGAATTGCAGCACATGTAATTTGAACCATATATTTTGTGCTTTATGCACGTTACTTGCTCATGTTAACAATTTTTGAAAAATATTACTTTTTCTCGAAACTATTTATTAAAACACACATAAATGACAAAATTTGATTAAAGTCAGAGATAAAAGAGTAATTTCCTGTTTAATTGCTTAGTAGTAAGAATAGAATGATACACATAACTGTGTGTAAGAAATGTAATGAGTCACGGGTACAAGCGAGTTCTTAAGCACCCATTTATTACATGAAATGCGGCACCAGTCATAGACTCTTATTACATTCTTTCGTTAGTATAACACTTGATTTTTTAACTCACGTATGGGACTTTTGACCCCTTGAGTTTACGTTCATTAAAGAAAGTAAGGGTAACATTTGAGGAAATATGTTTGAAATACACCCACTCATTTTCTTCAGAATCGATATAATTAGTCTAACTTTCACTCCTGAACGTGACACGGGAATTTGAAATATTTCGTAATTTTCAGTCATCTCGTATTTTAATAATAATATTAATTCAACACTTTGCTATGATAAATAATCAAGGAAAACGGAAAAAATATAAAATTGTCAAATATTTAAATAATACTAAAAAAAAAACGTTATTTTGATTGTTTGGTATAACTAATAATTAAAATATTAATTGGATATTTTTACAAAAATAAATAATAATTTATTATTGTTTTCAGGCAATTTAGTGACAGTCTTGGCTTTATTAAAATATACAAGACTAAGAAAACACGCGACAACTGCTTTTGTCATAAGTCTGAGTGTTTCGGATTTAATTTTTTCCTCAGTCAATTTGCCACTGACAGCGAGTAGATATTTATACGAAGCATGGGTGCTTGGTGATACTCTCTGTCAAATATTTCCATTATTTTTTTACGGAAATGTTGCCGTATCACTTCTTAGTATGGTAGCAATCACGCTCAACAGGTAAGAAATTATTTTTTAAAAAATTATGTATTTTTAAAATTAGACTCCGGAATTCTTTTTGAAAAAAAGAAAAATGAGAAATTTGCAAAACATTTAAAAAACTTTTGTGAATAAACGTAAAAATACCCAAACCGGTAAAAATTAATAATTTCATGAAACAGATTTTCCCGCAAAAGTTCAGAGAAAATTGAGGTTATGATAAAAAGAAAATTTTCTGAATTAAATTCAAACACTTGCTATTGTTCTACTTATAATAAAAATAAAATAAATATACCATACAGATTCACTCTCCGGTGTTAAAATATATTGTCCCAGGTCCAGATTCCGGGAAAATTGACGACCTTTTTATTTTCTAAATTTAACACACACACACGCGCTCGAGTAAACAAAAATTCATTTTGCAATTTACAGTTAATCATAACCTTTATGCCTTTTAGGACAGAAAATGTTAATATCGTCAATCTTTGAACACTTGTCAACAATAATACTATACTTCTTCTTGAAAATAAAATATTTAGTCCAAAATTTCTACAAAAGCAGAAAAACAAATGTTGATGCAAATTCTAAGAAGCCGGTAGCGTGGCGGTTGACGCTAAAAATTAAGATTTTGCACCAAATTTTTCACTTTCTGTGTCACATTTTGAGTTTAAATCGTTTAAATTAATTTCTAATAGAATTATTATTAATGTAACACTAAAATATTTTGCTTATAAAAATCAATGTGAAATTTATTATTTTAATATTGTGGTAAAAAATTGTTTTAAGGTTAAAAATATGTTGATTTCAAAATTTAAATTAATATTTACATATGAATATTAATAAATTGATTTTTGATTGATTTATCACCGTATGAAAAACAAGAAATTCTTTAAATAAATTGAAAATTTAAGAATTAAATTAAAACTGGAAAAAATAACTGATAACTGAAACAATAATTACAATTTGACGAAAATATTCCACATTTGAAAACAAAATTCAAAAAATGTTCAGATTCATAAACAACCAAACAAAAAAATTTTAAAAATCAAAGAATAATTATAAAATTTTAAGATAATAATTAAAAATTGAAAAAATTGTAGGAAATAATTGAAAATTGCGGGAAATAATTAATAATTGAAGGAAATAGTTGACAAAAGGCGAGAATAATGGAAAAATTGAAGAAAATATTTGAAAAATAACGAAAATAACTGTCAATTGAAAACAAAATTTGAAAAATTAATTAAATAATAATAATCTCCGTAAACTCCAGAAGTTAGTTAGTATTTATATTCTTAAATTATTTTCAGCATATGTATTTCAATTTTTTTTTTCAAGTTTAAATTAATTTTATCATTTTCCTCGATTGTTAATTATTATTCTAATTTTCTAAGATTTATAAGTATTTTTCTGAAAATTCAAATATTTTCTTCAATTTCTAATTATTTTCATTTGTTATCAAAATTTCAAAATTTTTTTAATTAATTATCGTAAATTTCAATTATTTTTAGCTTTCTTACAGACTTTTCTCCAATTTTTTTTTCTAAGATTTTTCTAAAATTTCAATTGTTTTTTTCAATTTTAATTATTTTCATTTGTTTTCATAATTTCCAAAAATTTTTATTAATTTTCGTAAATTTCAATTACTTTTAGCTTATTTCTTCAATTCTTTTCTCCAATTTTCAGTTATTTTCTCTTTTTTAAATTGATGTCTAAGATCTTTACGTATTTTTTTCAAATTTCAATTATTTTTTCTTTATTTAAAAATAAAAAATTCTGTAGTTTTTTCAATTGTCACACTTAAATGTCATTTATTTCTTACAACTTATCATTGTTTGTATCATATTTTAATTATTTTCGTCAAGTTTTAAAATTTAAAAACATTTTTCAATTATTTTCCAAAATTTATTTCCTTCAATTTTCAATTATTTTCATTTGTTATAATTTCAAATATTTTTAACTATTTACCTGACTTTTCAATTATTTCGTTATTTACATTATTTTCTTCAATTTTCAATTACTTTCGTTCTTTTTGTCGTTCTTTTTCATAATTGCCAAAAAGTTTTTACTTATTTCTCTTTAATTAATACTTGTTCTGTTCAATTTTAAATTATGTTTATCTTTTTTCATTTATTTTCTCTAATTTTTAATTATTTTCTTTTATTTCAATGAACTTCTGAAAGTTTTAAGTATTTTTCTCAAATTTTTGTTTAACTTTCCTTTACTTAAAATATTTTATGTAATTTGTTTACTTATTTTCTCAAATTTTAATTATTTTTTAAAATTTTAATTGTTTTTTTAATGTTAATTTATTTCTCTCAATTTTTAACCATGTTTTTTCAATTTTCAATTATTTTCTCTAATTTTTAATTATTTTCTTAGATTTCAATGAACTTCTGAAAGTTTTAAGTATTTTTCTCCAATTTTCTTTAAGTTTCCTTTATTAAAAATATTTTATGTAATTTGTTTAATTACCTATTTTCTCAATTTTTAATTATTTTTTTTAATTTTAATTAATTTATCTCAATTTTTAACCATGTTTTTTCAACTTTCAATAATTTTGTCTAATTTTCATTATTCAATATTGTTTCAATTTACTTTTAAGATTCTCAAGTATATTTCTCAAATTTAAATTCTTTTCTTTATATTTAAAACATTTTTATGATTGTTTAAATTACTTTCCCCAATTTTTAATTGATTTCATTTTTTTGTCAATTAATTTGCAAAATTTGCAATTATTTTGTTTAATTTCAATTATTTTTTGCAATTCTTTTTAATTCTAAAATATTATAAATTTTGTCCTAAATAAATATTTATTTTATTTATATTAGTTATTTTTAAATATTATATTTAAAATATTTATTTTATTTATATTAATTATTTTTAAATATTATATTTAAAATATTTATTTCTTCTTATTAGATAAATATTATTTACCGATTTGGAAAAAATAAATGAAAAAATTAAACAAGAAATATTAAATTTAAAGAAAATAATTGCCAATTGAAAAATTAAGAAAATTCTAGGTATAATTGTTGGAAATCATTGCATATTTTACAACTGGATTAAAATTCGAAAAAAATAATTAAAATTGAAAAAAATAATTCCAAACTGAAGAAAGCAATTAAAAATTGAAGAATCGAATTGAAATTTAAAGAATATATATTTAAAACCTGAAAAAAAGTAAATGCAAAAAGCCGAGAATTAATGAATATGGAAGAAAAAAATTGAAAACTAAAAAAGAGAAATAAAAATTGAAGAATGGAATTAAAAATTAAAGAAAATAATTAAAATTTGAAATTAAAGAAACTTAATGATAATCGAAATAATAATAGAAAAAAGGCGATAATAATAATAATTGAATTGGAATTTTAAAACACTGCTTATGAGTGAAAAAAAATTGAAAAAATCCGAGGATTATTTAATATTGAGGAATTAATTAAAAATCTTTAAGAATAATTAAAAATTAAATACAAGATTTGAGAATTGAAGAAAATAATTAAAAATTGAAGAAATAAATTGGAAATTAAAAAATTAAATGAAAATATCAAGAAAATAATTGATAATTAAGAAATAAAATCACAATTTGACGAAAATAATGAACTATTAAAAAAAATAATTAACAATTGAAAAAAAAATCGAAAAATGGTGAGAATAATGGGGATTTGAACAAAAGTTTTTTTAAATTAATGAATATGAATTATCATAAAATTGAAGGAGAATAATAAATTGTCAATTAAAAACTGATGAAAATTATGTTTATAATTTATAGACTCTAATTTTAATTTAAAGATCAATTATTTTCAAACGTAACTGATTTAAAACAAAAAATATCTAAAAATATTTAATTGCGGACAGAATGATAGAATGAATTATTAATCTTGCTGATTATTATTATAGATTGAACTTTTAACTTAATTAACTTAGAATTACTAAAGTAAATAACAGTAAAGGCCAATTTTTATCTTTTAGAATAAATTCCAATTAACAGGGACAAAAATTATTTTTATTTTTTAACGAAAAAGCTTTTCTGGATTTTAAAAAACCTCAACTTTCAAACAAAAAAAAATATTTCAAAATATAATTACAAAATTAAATTAAAAAGGTCACTCTGATCCAAGTTTCTTTAAATTTTGCCTTAAAGTTAATTTTTTAAAAAAGCTGATTTTCGAAAAATTAAAAAAAATTAAAGCTAAATTTAACAAAAGAACCTGGGTCAAAGAGACTTTGCTAATAATATTTAATTACACTGAAACTTCACTTATTTAAAGTCTCGTTTATTTGAAGTCGCATTTATTTCAACAGTTCGAAGTCTCACTTACATTAACTTGTCGACCAATCAAAATTAACTGTCATTTTCATTGGTTTCTGCGAATTAGATCATCCAATCAGAGAAGTTCTCTATAAGTACATGGAAGTTAAAATAAGTGCGACTTTTATCATGAATTTGCGTGGGCCGGGTTAAAATAAGTGAAGCTTCAGTGTAGTTCCACAAAGTCTGATTCCGAAATATTTTTTATTTTAAGAGAAATAATTACAAAATAATTAATTTTCAAAATTATATTTTTCAGGTACGTGCTAATATCAAGATCAGATCTCTATCCTCACATTTACACAAGTCGAGGAATAACTCTGATGCTGATTGCAATTTGGACTCTGAGTTTTTCTCTGTTGATTCCTTCCTTGATTGGAGTCTGGGGCCAACTTGGACTGGACCAAACGACCTTCTCTTGCACAATTTTAAAAAAGAACGGCCAGAGTCCCAAGAAATTGCTCTTTATTTTGGGCTTTCTCGTACCTTGCCTCGTCATAACTGTTTCTTATCTCTGCATTTATTGGCGGGTGAGAAGCAGTCGCAAAAATCTCGAAGCTCATTCAAGGGGGAAACGAAAAGGAACCGGATTTAAACGAAGGGAAGATTCCCGCGTAACGAGGCTGATGCTTATCATTTTTCTCTGCTTTTTGCTCTGCTTTATGCCACTTATGATAGCAAACGTTGTCGAAGATAAGGTCAAATTACCAATTTTGCACGTGATAGCCTCAATTCTCGCTTGGGCTTCTTCTGTCGTAAATCCTTTCATATACGCAGGCACCAATAAACTTTATCGAGAGGCTTATAGACAATTACTTTGTCGAGGTTCCAGAAAAAATCCTGCACTTGGTCCAAAGCCGATTTGCTCACAATCCAGTAAATTTTCCTCACAGCCAACGTGACAGTTACTTAATTCAGTGAGAATGAATTAAATTTGTCCGTTCAATTGAATGAAAAATTCTTTTGAGAACGAGACAATCTCTGAAGAAGCTGATTTTTTTTCTGTATGAAGAGGAAGAAAATAATCTGAAATCAAAAGTAAAGAATAATTTCTGTTACACCAAAAAGTCGATTATAGTTAATTGAAGAACAAGAAAAGTGGACTTTTTCTTTTTAGATTTACCAAAGTTTTAGTTTTTTAAAAATCTTAGAGTGAACTTGACTGCCAGAAGCTCTCTAAAATGAAGTATTATTTGATTTTATACGAGTAGTGAAGTATTTAAAATGTCTTAGAATTGTAAGAAAGATGTAATATTTAGCTAGTATGTACTTTTGTTTTTTAATAAACTACTTTTATAATCTTTTATAACAGTCATAAATTAAGAGACGATTGTATTTGAAAAAAACAATTTAATATAAAATCAAGTATAAATTGAATACAAAAATTTGATTTTCATAATGTATTAAAATTAATTAATAATTGCTTATTAATTAATTTTTTATTCACATCAATTTAATGATTAATGTAAAATTGTGTATGGCTTTTAAGTACTGAATTTTTAAATTTAATTAATGGACGAATACTGTAATGTAAATATTCGTAGTTTACAATTAGTGAAATTGTCGTCAATTATTATTAATTTCATTCAATAAAATACGCAGTTTTGTTCGTTTGGATTTTACAATCTAAATTACATCTCTATAATAATAATTATTAATAATTAGATGCTTATTACATGAAAATACATTTTTGTTCTTGATATTTTCGAAAAATACAGCAGACATTTTTAAATAGTATCGCTTCTTAATGCACTTTGAATGATATTTTTTAGTGGATATTTCTCAAATACTTAATTTACAATTTAAACACTATCTCGAAGTGGTTTTAATACAATGATTGGAGATCATTATAACTAATATTAACTTATTATTTTATTTCTACATCTCTATCTTAATAATCCATTTAAAAGAACACAAAGGTTTCTTAAGAAATGTAAAAAAAAAATTTACACAAATTTGGTATTGATTTTTGAGAATTAAAAATATTTCTCAATTGAAATATTAATTGCTATTTCTATAAAATAGTTTAGTCAATAAAATATAAAGTATAATTAAAGCTTTTACAAAAAATAATAATATGTAAATCCAAAATTTAAAAAAAAATTATAAAACGTTTTGAAATGAAAATATAATAAAATACAATTTATTCCATCTAATAATTTTTTTAAACTGAAACATACTTTTTTATTGGATTACATACGAAAATAATTCGTAACATAAAAAGATTCATGTTTAAAATGATAAAATTGAAAAAATGATAATATAAAAGAAAATATATAAAATATAAAAAAATGATAAAATACAAAAAACATTCATAGAACACAAAAGATATTCTTTGTCGATTTGAATCGACTGAGTGAATCTCACTTTTCCTTAAATCTATTAAATATGGACGGATATAAATTTTATAAGATAGATCTTACGTTCTTGCTTGTGTAAAAAAAAACTACTAAAATATAAAAGCGGAGTGTTTCAAGTCAGATCTAAAGTTCTTTTCGTCGGCAGTGTTTTAAAAATACATTTGGTAACTCCTTTTTTGCGCGAATTATACAATCAAGTATACTTTTGCTTATTTTTGCAATAAGCAATTATCTAAAACATTTTCTTTCGTTGACTTTCTAATTAAGCTCCAATTCAGGTAAATAAGGCTCTGTGACTGTCGTGATTGGACAAAGACTCAACGTATCCTGAAATAAAAAAGATTATTAGCATTTCCTTATGTTCTTTGGAAAGATTTCTTTTTTCTAAAAAAAAATATTCGCAAAATAAATCAAATTCTCGGATCGTAATCTATAATTTTCTTGTATTTGTTTCGTTAATGATTAATAATAATTGATTATTTAAATATTAATTTATTTTAAATAAAAATAGAAAAAAAAACAGAAAGAGAAATTTCAAACATTCAATTATACGTCATTTTATTTAGAAATAATAAATGGGAAAATTACAACAACAACAAAATTAAAACCTTGTGAACGCAAAAATAAGAAAATTGAAGAAAAACTACTAAAAAGTAAGCAATTGTAATTACAAAATATAAAAGTTTAGAATAATAAGAAAAAAGTCTAATAATTTTTGAAAAAAATGAAAATTTATAAGAAAAAAATTAATAAACTTGAATAGAAGGAATACATTTTTAAGAAATTGAAAAATGATGATAAAATGAAAAGATTTAGTACAAAATTAAATTTACATAAATTAAAATAAGAGAAGAAAAGTCTTAAAAAAATTAGAACAATTGAGAAGTTATGAAAAAATGTAGATAAAAATACCGAATATGTTTAAAAAAATTGAAAATAATAAGATTAAAAGTAGACAATTTTACAGAAGAGAAAAAATTTCTAAGAAATAGGAAAATGATAATAAAAATTAAAAATTAAGTAAAAGTTCAAAGGATTTTAAAAAAATTATTAAAAAAAAAAAACTTGAAGAAACAGAAAAAAAAATTAAGGAGAAGTCTTTCAATAAAAAATATTTATAAATAATTGATAAATACATAAAATCTTTTATAAAAACTTAAAAAGCTATGGAAAAATTCAAAAATTCTAAAGAGGACTCAGAAAATTGAAGAATATTTTATTCTCTTCCCCCTTGCTTCTATACAATTTTTAAAAATAATATTTTAATCTACGAAAAAATGGTTACATCGAAAAAGAGAAAAAATGAAGAATTTAAACTTGTCTTCTTTTTAAAATTTTTGGTTTAATGAAAATCCTTTTAAATATGAAAATTCTTTACAATAATAATAATTAAACATCATAAAATCCAATCAACTGAAAATTTAAACAACTGGATTTAAAAACTAAAAATGTTTAAACACTCTAAAAAAAAGAGAGAATTTTTAAAGAAATGAAAAGATTGTACAGAATTATTTAAAATATGAAAATAAATTAAAAAATCATTAAAAGAAAAGTTAATTAAATATTATAAAAACAAAATTGTATGAAATAACAATAAATAATTTGCGTAAAAAGAAGAAAATTAAAAAGAAGCTTCAAACAAAAAAAATATTAAAAGTAATGGAAAAAAAAGAATTATTCTTTAAAAACGAGAAAAAGAAAGTAATTATGAACAAAATTCTAAGTAAAGTTTTTGAAAATAAAAGAAATTATTAAAACAAATTGAACAGGTCCGAAAAATTTTAATTTCTTAGAAATTTCTAAGAGATTGGAAAAGAATTGTTGTTAATATACAAAATAATTATTATTGAATATTGATATTTGACTTAATTAAAATTTGAAAGTTTGAATAAAAGAAGTATGAGTTATTTTTTGTTGTTATGGATTTAATTAAATTATAATGACTTGGAGATATTAAAACTTAATATTATTTATGACTTCTCTTCCATCCAAATGTTTTAAACTGTATTCTGACAATCTCTAGTTGAATTTTTCAAAATTTAAAAAATACAAAATTGAAATTTATGAGATTTTTTTACGAATTTACGGTATTTTTTTACAATTTCCCAATAATTTTGAAAATTCCGGTACCTTTTTATCGCTACTTTCTTGGAAAATTGAAATATCAACGTTTGAAAACGTGCTCATCAAATAATCATCACTAATTTTTAAGAAATCAGGGCTGATAAAAATCGTAATTTTTTTTAAAAAAAATCAATAAGTGCTTTTTTAAATGTATAAAATCAGTATATACAATTTTCAAGTGTTTATTTGTAAGTATTTTATTTTTAAACTGAAAATATTTAATAAGAGAAATAATGAAGAATGAAACATTTAATCAAAAAACAAATTAAGTCCAATAAATGAGAAAAATACAAAAAAATATCTTCAAATTGATATGATCGTAAAATTAAGAAAATTAGGTAAAAGCAACGAAAAAATAATAAATTATAATAAAAAAAAACATAAAAACGGAAAAAGATAAGAAAACAGTCTATTAAACAAATAAGAACATTCTTTTAAATAAAAGAAGTTACGGACATTATTAAAGAAATAAAGAGAAAAAAAAAACAAGAATGAAACAGTGACATAAAAATACATAAAAGAGTAGAAACTCTTTTCAAAAAATTAAACTATTACGGACATTTTTTTTAAATAAAAAAATAAATAAGATACCCTAATTAATTTTTTTTTTAAATTAGAGAATTATTTTACAAAGAATTGAAGAAAAATTCTATGAAATAGAAGAACGATTTTCAAATGAGAATATTTTGTACAACATTAAATTTAGGTACATAATATAAAATAAAATGATGAAAGTCATCAAAAAAGTAGAAAATTGAGAAATTTAACAAATGTAGATAAAAGCATTGAATAAATGTTTTTAAAAATTCAAAATTAAAAGATAAAAACTAAACAATTTAAAAGAAGGAAAAACGTTTCTAAGAAATAGAAAAATGATGATAAAAATTAAAGAATTGATTAAAATGCTAGGAAGGACTAAGAAAATTGTAAAACAATAAAAAAATTAGATAAGTAGGAAGAAAATTGAGAAATGTTTTTTTCTTAATCTTACAAACTGTAAAAAAAAGTAAAAAGTACAAAAAATTATAAAATTAGCTAAGAATCTACTTAAAAATTCCTCAAAAGAAATTTAAAAATCATTTACAAATAAAAAACCCGTATATGTATTCTAAATAAAAAAGTTTTAGAAAATTAAACAAAAAATATTTTTATAATATTACACTTAATACAAGTTCTACAATAAGTTGAGAAACATACAGAAAATTAAATCTTAAAATTTTATGAAAAAATAAGTTAGTTTGAAAAAACAGACAAAATGTGAAAACAAATTGAATAAATTTACAAAAAATGAGCTTACTTATTTTTTAAAAATAAGGAAATAATTAAGAAAATAAATAAAATAAAAAGTTTAGTGAATGTTATAATAGCAAAATTGTGTAAAATAGTATTAAATAATTTGCATAAAAAGAAGAAAATTAAAGAAAATTCTAAAATAAAAAGATAAATACAAAAAGAAATATCAAAAATAAAAGAAGAAAAAATCTTAAATTTTTGTTAAAATAAGAAATTATAAGATAAAAATTAAACAGTTTCGAAAAAGTGAAATCCCTTAGAAATCTTGTAAGAATTAAAAAAAAAAATTATTGTGAATATGGAAATAATTAATAATATTTCATTATGATGTACTAATTAATATGCATTTAAATTTGAATTAATTAAAATTTAGAAGTTTGAATAAATTTGAATATGAGTTAATTGACGTTTGAAATTTATTTGAATTTTAATAATTTAAGGATATAAGAATTTAATACTATTTTTGCTATATTCATACCAAAACATTTCTCCAAAACTCAATTGTCAGAATATCCATTTCACCGAATTTTATTTAACAGAAAGGCAATTTATCAAAAATCTAATTTGACAGAAATTTCAATTATCAGAAATCTCATTAATCCAAAAGTGTATTTATCAGAAAACTCATTAATACAAAAGTGTATTTATCATAAATCTCATTATTCCAAAATTGCATTCATAAGAAATCCCATTTGTCCAAAAGTGCATTTATCAGAAATTTTTTGGATAAATAAAGTTTCCGATAAACGCGTTTTCAGACAAATGAGATTTCTAATAAATGCAGTTTTGGATAAATGAGATTTCTGATAAATGCAATTTCGGACAAATTACATTTTTTATAAATGAAATTTAGTGTAAATGAGCTTTCCGACAATTGGTCTTTCTGATAAATGCAATTTTGGATAAATGAGATTTCTGATAATAGAAACTTCTGACAAATAAGATTTCTGATACATCTAATTTAGAACAAATGAGATTTTTGATAATTGAAAATTCTGATAAATTAGATTTCTGACAATTGGGTCTTACCGATAAATGCAACTTTGGACAAATGAGGTTTCTAATAAAAGCAATTTTGGATAACTGCGATTTCTGAAAAATGCACTTTTGGTTTAATGAGATTTCTGATAATTGCAATTTCTGTCAAATTAGATTTTTGATAAATAGCATTTTGGTTAAATAAAATTCGGTCAAACGGATATTCTGACAATTGAGTTTTGGAGAAAATGCAGGCGACCCTATTAGAGATCCGGGGAATTGTTGCGTTTTTTTATATTTAAATCATGGTTTTAATGCAAATGCCCAATGATTTGAATCAAATTGATTCAAATCAATTACAATCCCGTAAAAAATCTTACCAATCGAATCAGTTCGTCAAAAGTCGGCCGCTCGTGGTCATCAGCGCTCCAGCAAGAAAGCATCACTTCAAAAACAGGATCAGGAATGTCTCTGAGTTGTGGAAGTCTGACGCCTCTTTCCAAAGCTTCCTCGACATCGCTATCAAGCTGCAAATTCGAGTACGGAGTTCCACCCATGCTCATCATTTCCCACAGAACAACTCCAAAAGCCCATACAACTCCGGCTTGATGTTTCTTCTGATTACTGAAGCATTCAATTGCCGTCCATCTGGCATACTTAAAATCCTCCAAAGCATATTTCGCAATCCCGTGTCCCATGACTTTTGGTGTCCAATCACTGCAAATTCCCACGCTCCTCGCGCAAAGAAGATTATGAATAATCTTATTACTCTCTAAATATCTCAAAGCATCGGCAATGGCCGATCCAATTTTCAATATCTTCTCAGAAGGAAATATTTCCCCGGAGCGTGAAGCTAGCAGTTTATTTTTCAAAGTTTGCGAGGGCATTTCCAAAGCGACAAAGAGAGTGTCTGGTGTCTCGCAAGTGCCAATAAGTCCAGCTAAATATCTCATTGATCCTGCTTTAATGCACACATCCAATTCCCGAAGCATTTGCCTCTTCTCAGACTTTTTTAACGACGTGTCGGAAATTTTGTGAACACTCGACGATATCGTCAATCCATCTTTTTGAATCTGGCCCATGTGAATAGTGCCAAATCGACTTCGTCGAAGGGGCACCGAATCAAAATTAAGGAAATTTCTAGGTATGCTCCAAACTCTGCTCTTCAGATCTTGATAATGATTGCTTCTCTCTGGGATATCTTCCGGGATATAAGCCATATTATCCACTTCGTAAAGAGGACCCTGTAGCGTCAATTCCTGCTGTTCAGGCAATTTGTGCATTCTGCCCTGACGGTGTCTTCGTTGCAGAACAAAATACATCAAAATAGAAATTAATAAAAGCGTACTCAGTACGACTATCGATATCCAGAGGACAATCACGGTCACATTCGCCTCTGATGAATTGGATCTTCTGAATTCGTAAAGACCGTTCGTCAAATCCGAGTAACTGTACTGAGCACTGTCCCGGTTTCTTGAAACAATCACCAATCCAACTTGAGGATTCGAGTCTTCAGCAAGTGGAGCATTATAGTATCCTCCGATGGTTTTTCCATCACCGACCGTGAATTGCGAGTATTTTGGAAAATCAAAATCGTCAAATTCAGCAGTCACGTAATATCCGGAATCATCTCTGGCCTTTGATTGCTCGTAGCTCGGATAAGCGATGTCACTTCCTGATGGCGCTTGAACTCCGGGCTGAATAATCACAACCTGATAAAAAGTAACCGGTCCATTTTCACTGCTACCTCTTGAAAGCATAATCAACATGGTTTTACCACTTTCTTGATAACTTTCGGAGTTTCGGGTTTATTTGGAGTACCTATCAAAGTCCAGTCAGTCGTGAAAATAGGATCGCTAACTCCATTCACATTATTTGCAATAACGGAAATATTATACTTGGTTCCTGGCTGAAGACCTTGAAAACTGTTGAATTGGAGGAACCTCCTTCTACTTTAATTTCAAATGGAGGCAACGGATTAGAGGCAAATGTTTGAATTGGTTCTGCTCGTAGTGTGTATGACGTTAAATTGCCGTTTGGATTATCAGGAGGTAGCCAGATTACTCGTAAGGTGCCAGGTTTCTCGTGGAATGTGTCTACTCTCCTTGGTGGACTGGGACCTAAAAATTCATATTTATATTATACAGGGCTGATAAAAATCATGATTTTTTTTTTTTAATATAATCAGTCCAGTGGTGTAACTGTTAAGGAGCAAAGTGCAGGGTGTCTACTAATTTCGTCTCACAAAATTCCCGGTCATTTCCCGGTTTTTGTTCCTATTTTTCCCGGTTTTTTTCTCTTGTTAACTTAAAATTTATTTTAAGTATAAATAGATCTACAAATGGCTACAAAAATTGAATATGACAGTTGATAATTGAAGAAAATAATTGACATTCAAAGAAAATAATTGAGAATTGAAGAATTAAATATTAAACTTTACAAAAAATAATAATTAAGAATTAAAAGAAACAATTAATAATGAAAAGAAATAATTGAACAATGACAAAGATATTTGACAATTAGAAACAAAATTAAAAAAAAAAGTAAATATTAATCTACAATTGAACAATAATTGAAAAAATTTAACAATGGTTATTAAATTCAAAGAATATAATTGAAAATTGGTCAACTAGATAGAAAATCCAAAAAAATAATTTAAAATTTAAGTTAATAATTCAAAATTGAAGAAATAAATTGAAAATTAAATAAGCAAATTGAAATCAGAAAAACACAAAATTATTGAATATTAAAAAAAAAAAACAATTGAAAATTGAGAAATAAAATTGAAATTCGAATACAATAATTGAGAATTAAAGAAAATTATTGAACAATTGGATTGAAAAAAGAAGAAAATAATTTATAATTAAAAAAAATGGAAAATGACAGGAATTATTTAATATTGAAGAAAACTTTAAAAATTGAAGAATAGAATTGTTATTTAAAGAAATTAATTGAGAATTGAAAAAAATAATTGAACAATTGAACAATTAAATTGAAAATAGCAGAAAATTATTGAAAATTGAAGGAGGTTTTGAAACATATGAAATAAATAACTGATAATTGAAAAAAAAATTATTAAAAAAAGTCGAGATTACTGAATATTGAAACAAACAATTGAAAATAGAACAAAATAATTAAAAATTAAAGAAAATAATTGAAAATTGAAGAAAATAATTAAAAATGGAAGAAAGTACTTAAAAAGTAAATACATTATTTGGAAACAGCAGAAAAATTTAGAAATCGACGGAAATAATTGCGAATTTATGAAAATAATTTAAAAATTCTCAATTTAAATAAATATTGAAGAAAATTGAGAAGAAATTGAAAATTGAAAGAAATTGAGAAAAAAATTGGAATTAGAAGAAAATAATTGAGAATTTAAAAAAAATCATTGTAAAAAGCCTAAAGTTATTGAATGTTAAAAAAAAATTGAAAATTAAAGAATGGAATTGAATGTCGAAAATTATAATTAAGAATTAATGAAAATAATTCAAGAATTGAACAATGGGATCGAAAGTAGAAGAAAATAATTAATAATTGAAGAAAAAAGAAATTGAACAACCCAGAAATTATAGAATTTGAAAAAAACAATAAAAAATGAAGAATGTAATTGTAATTTGAAGAAATTAATTAAAAATTGTAGAAAATAATTTGGAATTGAAGAAAATGTGATTTTATGAAAATTGTTGAATAATAATTGATGAATTGAATTCAAGTTTCAAAAACATAATTGAGAATTCAAAAAAAATATTGAAAAAAGCCGAGAATTATTGATTATTGAAGAAAATAATTAAAAATTGGAGGAGTTATTGAGATGTGAAATAAATAAATGATAATTGAAAAAAATAGTTGAAAATAGTCGAGATTTATTGAATATTAAATTAAATAATTAAAAATTGAAGGAAATAGTTGAGATCTGATGAAAATAATTAAAAATTGAAGAAAATAACTGAAAATTGAATCAAATAATTGGCAATTCAAAAAAAATAATTTATAGTTGAAGAAAATAATTAAAAATTGATTAAAATAATTGAAAATCGTAAAAAATATTTCAGAATTGAATAAATTAATCAGAAATTGATGAAAATAATTGAAAATTGAAGAACATAATTGGCAATTGAAGAAAATAGTATAAAATCTAAGAAAATAATTAAGAAATGAAGAAATAATTTTAAATTAATGAAAATAATTCCAAATGGAAGAAAATAATTGAGAATTGTAGAAAGTAATTGGAAATTGAAGAAAATAATTGAAAATTGAAAAACATTTATTATCCCAGAAAAAAATTCCCGGTTAATTCTCGGTTTTTCCCGGTCAATTTAAATTCCCGGTTATTTCCCGGTTTTCCCGGTTAGTAGACACCCTGAAAGTGGGACAATGCCCCAGGACCCTTGATCAACCTTAACAAACCTTCTAAAAAAAAAAAAAAAATCCCAAAACTTTACTAATTGTAGTAATTTTAAGTTTGTTTAAATTAAACAACGCGCACTGGCCCGAAATTAATTTCTACACCTTGTGTTATCAACAATTATAAATATTTTAAAGAAGATATTTGAAAATAAATTTATATAAAACAATAAATAAATATAATAAATAATTATTCAGGAAAAAGTTTATAAAATTTTAGAAATAAAAAAAATTGCAAAAAATAATTGAATTTAAACAAAATAATTAAAAATTTTGCAAATTTTGTTTGTTTGTTTACAGGCATCACAGTACCTTTTATCTTCAAAAAAGGTGACAAAAAACATAATAAACAACAAACTAGAATGTGTTTAAATCAGGGTTTCTACGTTTTCAAAATTTCAATATTCAATGACTTCCAGGTTATCCAGACCATTTTTAATCAAATTCCATGACCAAATATAAAATAAGTAGCAATATTAACACGCGCCCATGGGTGCGAAAAACTTTGCATTGTTTTTAGTCATTTAAAACTAGAAATTTTTGCAAATGCAATAAATAATGAAAATTATGAAAATAATTACAAAATTAAAGAAAATATCTGAAAAATGACGAAAATAATGAACAATTGAAAACAAAATTAAAAAAATGGCTAGACTAATTCACTGCTGAACAAAAAATTGAAAAAATCTAAGATTAATTATAAAATTTTAAGAAAAATGAAAGAATTGCAGGAAATAATTGAAAAATTTCGGAAAACAATTGAAAATCGAAGAAAATAATCAATAATTGTAAGAAATAATAGAAAAATGACGAGAATAATTGAAAAATTAAAGAAAATATCTGAAAACTGACCAAAAAAATTGACAATTAAAAACAAAATTCGAAAAATAATTAGATTAATAGACAACTACAAGAAATAATTGTAAAAACTAAACAAGAAATATTAAATTTAAAGAAAATATTTGCACATTGAAAAATTAAGAAAATTATAGGAATAATTATTGAAAATAATTGCACATTTAACAACTGGATTGAAAATAAAAAAAAAATTACTAAAATTGAAAAAAATAATTGAAAATTGAAGAAACCAATTAAAAATTAAAGAATGGAATTGAAATGTAAAGAAAATACTTAAAAATTGAAAAAAAGTAATTGAAAAAAGCCGAGAATTACTGAATATTAAGGAATTAATAAAAATCGATAAAAATAATTGGAAATTAAAGAAATAAAAAGAAATTTTAAAAAAATAATTGATAATTAAAAGAAAAATTACAATATGACGAAAATAATAATTAAATATTGAAGAAAATATTTAATTATTAAAAAAAATAATTAGCGATTGAAAAAAAAGTTTAAAAAATGGTGAGAATAACAAAAAAAAATTAAATTAATGAATAATCATAAAATTAAAAATGAATCATAAATTGTATATTAAAAACTGATGAAAAGTATGGATTGAAAATTGAAAAAAAATTAAATTGAAAAAAAGTTATTAAAAAAGCTGAAAATTGTAGAATATAAAAGAAAATAATTGAAAACTAAAAAATTAAAATTTGAAAAAAATAATAAAAAAAATTAAGAATTACCTAAATTGAAAATTGAAGAATTAAATTCAAATTTAAAAAAATAATTGATAATTAAAGAAAGGTAAGAATTATTGAATATTGAATAAAATAATTGAAAATTAAAAACTGGAATTTTAAATTAAAAATAATAATTGAGAAAAGAAAATAATTAAGAATTGAAGAAATAAATTAAAGATTAAGGAATTAAATTAAAATTTTAAGAAAAAATTTGACAATTAAGAAAAAATTAAAAAACTGTCGAGAATAATTGTCAACAGAACAAAATATTAAAGAATAATTATAAACTTCAAGAATAATTGTCAATTGAAAAATTAGTAGAAAATAAATGAAAATTGCGGAAAAAATTAATAATTAAAAGAAATAATTGAAAAATGACGAGAATAATTGAAAAATTGAAGAAAATATTTGAAATATGACGAAAATAATAGACAATTTATTAGAAGACGAGGATTATTGAACATTGAATAAAATAATTGAAAATAAAAATATTATTCAAATTATAAATATTATATATATATATATATATATTATACATTATTATATATAAATTATAAATATTTCACCAACTTCTTAAAAGATCCAGTTGAACATTTTTCAGAAGAAATTAGGTTGAGTTAAAATTTGTTGTTAAATAACAATTATTTAGAATTTTATGTTTTTTCTTTAAATTTAAATAACAACTGCAATTTTCATTCAATTTTGACAAATAATAGCTAATTTTTCTCGTTGAAACATTTCCTACAATTTTATCTGTTGAGTTTGTTAAATAATATTATGTTTAAGAAATACTTAAAGAACAAATTTAATTTGTTTAATAACTTTAAAACAAAACATTATTTAACAAAGCCCAACAGATAAAATTGTAGGAAATTATTCAATGAGGAAAATTAGCTATTATTTGTTAGAATTGGATGAAAATTGCAGTTGTTCATTGAATTTAAAGAAAAAATATAAAATGTTAAATAATTATTATTTCACAACAAATTTTAGCCCAACATAATTTTTTCTGGAAAATGTACAACTGGATATTTCGAAATTTGATGAAATGAATTTAAAATTTTTAATACTAGTTTTATTTGATGATTTGATGGGAAAAGTCATTTTTTAGTTTTAGGTTATGTCAATGAAGAGAACTTCCTTAAATAAAGGAAAGTTAAAGAAAATTTTAGATAAATACTTAAAACTTTCAGAAGTTCCTTGAAAAAAAAAAAAAAAATAAAATCAACAATTGAAAATTAAATAAAATAATTGAAGTGTCAGATAAATAGTTTAAAATTTTGGAAATTATAAAACAAATGAAAAAAATTGAAAATTTTGGAAAATAATGGAAATTTTAGACAAATACTTATAAATCTTAGCAAATAATTTTAGAAAATGTGAATAATAATTAACAATTAAAGAAATAATCGAAAATTGATGAAAATAATTAAAATTTTAGAAAAATACTAAAAAATCTTAGAAAATAATAAAGTTTAGAAAATGATAATAACAATTAATAATCGAGGAAAATAATTGAAGTATGACAAAATTAATTCATAATTGAAATATCATACCTAAAAATAATTTAAATATGAAAAATTGATAACAGTAAATAAAATTTGAGTGAAATAATTGGAAAAACATAAAATAAATGTTTGAAGAAATACAAAATTACTTAAAAAATTTTAATTAAAGAGAATTATTAAAAAAAATCGCAGATGTGATGCAAAATTGATGAAAATAATTGAAATTTTTGAAAATTATGCAAAAATAATGAAAATAATTAGAAATTAAAGAAAATAATAGGAAAATTGGATAATTCAGTATTCAAGCAAAAGAAAATAATTGAAAAATCGTTTAAAATATGGAACATTTAAGACAACAATCTAAATTTGTGATAATAACTGCAAATTTAGGAAAATAATTGAAAAATAATGAAAATATTAAAAGATGGAGAAAATCATTGCAAAATAATAAAAAGAAATGAAAATTGAACAAAATAATTATTTGAAACATTTGAAAGTTCAGGAAATTAATTTAGAAATTATAAAAATGATTAAAACTTGAAGGTAATAATTGCAAAATGACAAAAATAATAGTAAATTAAAAAAATTTATTTCAATTTACGATGAATAATATAAAATTTATGAATAAATAATTAAATTGATTTAATCTCAAGGAAAAAATAATTAAAATTCAAAAAGTGATTGAAAAAACTAAACAAATTAATTAAAAATTGACGAAGGTAAATTTAGGAACTTGGGAAACAATTTAAAGATAATTAAAAGAATTAAAAGTTTAGAAAATAATTTAAAAATGATAAAAATAGTTTAAAATTCAAATTTAGTATATTGAAACGTGGATTAATTGAACTTTTAATCAATGCAAGGAAGAAATTAAAATTGCTATAATTTTAAAAATTTAAGAACATTTTAAAAATTTAAGAACATTTTAAAAAAGAGAAATATGATTTAAAAATTAGAAAAAAACATCTTTTTAAAAAATCATATATAATTGGGGCTTCATTTTCTTTCTGCCCCAGGGCCCTTTTCCTCCCAGTTACGTCACTGAATCGGTATATAAAATGTCCAAATATTTATTTGCAGGGCTGATAAAAATTCAAAAATAGATTTTTTTAAAATATAATCAGTATAATTATGAAATCCCCAAATGTTTATTTGTAAGTAGTTTATTAAAGAAATGAAGAAAAAATTTAAAAAATGACACAAGAATGAAACAGTGACATAAAAATATGTAAAAAAATAGAAATTCTTTTAAAAAAATTAAACTATTTACGGACATTTTTTTTTTAAATTAAAATAATAAATAAGGTGATAATTAAAAACACTTTAAAATAAATTGGGTATTTAAGAGAATTTTTTTTTTAAATTAGAAATATTAGATAATTATTTTAGAAATTGAAAAAAAGAATGAATAAAAAATAAAATTTGGGAAAATATAAAAAAAATTTAAAAGAAAAAATCTATGAAATAGAAAAACGATGTCAAAATGAGAATGTTTAGTACAAGATTAAATTTACACAATATAAAATAAAAGAATAAAAGCTTTCAAAAAAGTAGAAAATTGAGAAATTAAAAAAATGTAAATAGAAGCATCAAATAAATGTAACAGAAAATTCGTAATTATAAAATAAAAACTAAGCAATTGAAAAGAAGGAAAAATGTTTTTAAAAAATAGAAAAATGAAAAATTTTACGTAATCTAACAAACAAACAAAAAAGGAAAAAAGTACAACAAAAAATAATAAAATTTGGTTAGAATCTACTAAAAAACTAAAAAAAAAAATCTTGACAGTGACAATATAGAATATTTTAGGGAAAATAGGGGACTTTTAGGGTACTTTAATAATTAATAAATAAAGATAAATAAATTTTAATGGTATAAAATTTGAATAGATTAAAATTCTGATAAATTTACAGACTGGATTATTAGTAAATTTGAATCAAATAATATTTAACGAGATACAATAACGAAAGTGAAAAAGAAACAAAGCAATATATTATTAAAAAATGGAGGAAAATCTCAAAAAAAAAAAGTTTAACAGACTATGAGAAAATTAGAAAAAATATAAAAATAGCAAAAAATGAACAACAAAATAAAAAATAGTAAGAATAAAATAAGAAAATGTAAAAACTGTATAAACAGAATGACAAATTTCCTTAAAAATGAAAAAATTTAGAAAATTATTCACAAATTGAAAAAAAAAAAAATATATATGTAAATTAATTTAAAAAATAAAAGAAAAAAACTCTTAAACAATTTTAACAACAAAAATTTGTTTAAAAATCTCAGAATCTAACAATTTTATGAAAGGGTCAATAAATTTGAGAAGAAATAGACAAAGAAAATTCAATAAATTGAGATAGAAAAAGATTTAATCTAAAAATAATCTGTCGAATGAAAAAAATTGCACTCCCCTCACCCCTTTAATTATCAAATTAAATAAAAAAAACCAATAAAAAAATTAATAAATTCTTTGAAATTTTATAAAGCCTAAATTATATAAAAAATAATCTGAAATACTTTGCGTAAAAAAAATCTACAACAAAAAAAAAATTATAGAAGCAAATAAAAGAAAAATTTTCAAAAAAGTGATTAGCATTAGGAAATTGAACAAAAATAAAAAATAAATAATAATAATAAAATACTGTCATTTTTTTTCGATAAAATGATATAATTTTAAAGGAATTGGAACATGATTATTAAATTAGAAAATTCATTATTTATTTATATCAAATAATAATAAAAGAAAATTATCAAGGAAGGAAAGGGTTTATAATGAAGTTAAAACAAATTTTAAATATCGGAAAGATTTAAATTAAGTTAAAAATGTTAAAATGAATCACAAAATAAGTAATTTTTTAATTTTAACTGTTAAAGTTTGAAATAATTGTAATTTAAAACATTGAATAAATTAAAGTTTGGGATTAAAAGTTTTTTATACAAATTCCCAGTATTCGTGAAAAAAAGGTCACACATTGTAATATAGATATTTTTTAAAAAGATTTAAATATTTCTTCTGTAAATGATGGATCAGTTTTAGATATTTTTAAAAAATTTGAAATCTGTTGTTTTTTTAAGAATTAATATTAAATAAAAAAATGTTTATACCTTTACGTCCAGTGGCGTAAATACTCATAGAGATAGAAGATCCGCACATATTGGTAGAATTATTATTAAAACACGACATTGTGCAATTTTCTGAATTTTCACTTTTTCCAAATGAACTTCCACAGTAACATTTTTGTCCGTCCATTAAACCTGCAAACCTGCAGAAGAAAAATAGTTTTAATTGGTCGATCAAAATTAGATTGCTTAATTAAACCAATTAAATTTAACAGAAATTTAAATCCTACAGTTCTAATTTTCTTAAGTATATTTTGTATTCTTTTCATACGTTAAATTATTATTTCTTATCCACAGAAAAAGTATTTTCGTTTCTGTATATTATTATATTGCCATAGATATTTGTCTTTACACATTTTTAGAATCTACTGTTTTGTTTAGTTTCTTATAATTCTTTTCGGTATTTATTTCTCTGATTATAATATTAATACAATATAGTTTAATTTCCATTAACATTACAATTGCATTTTTCTTTTATACTTACTCTCGACATATTTATTTTTTATATTACAATCGCCGTCCCTCAAAGAGGAATACTAATATATATTTATGCCCTGAAACGCTGGGCGGAATATTTTAATAAATTGATTATCTAATTAAAATATTTTTCAACTTAGTATCCGATCCTTAAGATAGGATAGAAAACTGCAAGTTAAATATAAAGAGAAACGAGTTTAGGAAGGAAAAAAGGGTTCGAAAAACGGAACTAAATTGCACTTACATGAAATAATGTGTTCGGCATTCTTCAATACAACTTTCAGGTGAGCCAAAGTCTTTAGAACTTAAAACTGATAATGCAGGATCAGTTGAGGAGCTTTTGTAACATCCAAGATACTCGATACCAAGTAAACTTTGAATTCCAATAATGAAAAAGAAGATTATCACGAACATATTGATTTATTCACTCCCGTTTAATAATTGGAAATAATGTCGAGGAATGCTGCATGCTTTCAGGAGAACAATGAGTCTGAGTCAGCAATCAGAGTTGATAAAAGAATAACATTGTACGAATAACATTTGAGGTTAGGTTTATACGAGATGGAAGGTTTTTTTAAATTAAATAACTAATGCTTTTGAATATACTGCACTAAACACTTGCAATTATTCTTTTTACCACAGTCGATTGTTAAATGCATAAATACTAATTGTAAAAAGGTCAAAGAGAACCTTGAATTAATGTTAAAAACATCCTGTCACTTTTGACAGCACGCGTTGCTTCAGGGTGCGGTGCATTGTTATCATTTGTCGGTAAGAATCCGTGTTGGTGGGAGAAATCCAATATGGAGGATTGGTGGAAGAATACTGAATATTTTGTACGCAAAACAATTTTTTTTAAATAACTTTATTTTATAAAATAGACTTTATAAACAAATAAACATTAAAAAAACTATTTTTTTAGAATAAATATATAATTCTGACTTGATAATAATATAAATAGTTAAGTTAATGCCTTGTTTGTAAAATGATTACAATTCTGAACTCAATTTATGTGACGAATACAAAATGGCGGTTTCAATATGGAGGCAAAAAATAATAAATCTTGTTCAGGCCCCTGAAAGTCGGTCTATTTTGCATGGGCTTAAGTGGTACTGAGAGTTGACTAAGGCCACCGCGGCGCTGCCTGTCAGTTGGGCTGAGATTTAAATTATTGCCTTGCGTAACACACAAAAAATTAATTTTATCTTATTAAGAACTATTTTATTCCATTTATTTTTGTTGAATGACAAAATAAAATTATTAAAGATATAAGCAAAGAAAAAAAAAACCTGACAAAAGATTAAAATATTCAATATATCAGCAATAATAAAACAATATTCTTGACTACACAATTAATTTTTAACTATTATACGCGCGGGAATAACAATGAATAAAATGAAAGTAATCAATCAATCAGGTATTTTTAATAAAATCTCTTCTTTGACAGTTATTCTGTTATAAATACAATTTATTTAATAATACAGCAGTAATTTTAATATTCACTTCCATTATAATATAATTAACATTTGTTCTAAAACATTAAAACCAGGGCTGTTATTGATTTAAATTATTTTGATTTAAATATTGAATTAAATCATGATTTAAGTCATAGGGACATTTGCATTTAAAATCATGATTTAAATAAAAAAAATTACAATTTTCCGGACGTCTAATACTGCATGTAAAAATTCACAAACATTAAAAAAGCCCATAAATTTGTGGATAAATCTTAAAAATTTTAATTTTTATATTTTATTTTTTATAAAATTGAAGAAATTGTGCTAATACTGATAATCAAAATACCTGCGATCTAAAAATTTTTAGTATGAAGATATGGCACAGAATAGTATCAAATTTATATATCTTTAAGTCATTATCATTAAATAAATTCCAAACGTCAATTAACTCATATTCCAATTTCTTCAAACTTTTAAAATTCAATAAAATTAAATTTAAATGCATAATAATAAAATAATCAGTGCTGATAAAAATCATGATTTTTATTAAAAAATCAAAAATTCATTTTTTTCAAAATATAATCAGTATTTAAAATCTCTAAATGTTTATTTGCAAGTAGTTTATTAAAGAAATAAAGAAAAAATTAAAAACACAACAGAAAAATGAAACAGTGACATAATTATTATATAAAAAAGTAGAAACTCTTTTCAAAAAATTAAACCATTTACGAACATTTTTTAAATTATAATAACAAATAAGAAGATAATTAAAAAAACGTTAAAATGAAGAGAACAAAATTTTAAAGTTAGGGAAATTAGAGAATTATTTGACATATTGAATGAAAAAAGAATCAATTAAATAAAATTTAAAAAAAAATTTAAAAGAAAAGAAATTCTATGAAATACAAGAACGATGTTCAAATGAAAATATTTAGTACAATGAGTAAATTCATATAATATAAAATAAAAGAATAAAAGCTTTCAAAAAAGTAGAAAATTGGGAAATTTAAAAAATGTAGATAAAAGCACCAAATAAATGTTTTCAAAAATTCGTAATTATAAGATAAAAACTAAACAATTGAAAAGAAGGAAAAATGCTTCTTAGAAATGGAAAAATGATGACAAAAAGTAAAGAATTAATTAAAAAGCAAGAACACTGCAAAAAGTAGGTATTTTAGTTGAAGATACATTTGTAGTCACTTTAAGATGTTTCCGAAAAGTTAGCAAAAGTATCTTAAAATTCATTAGTTTTCTAATATGGAAGCTGAAATATAAGATACTTTAAACGTTTTAAAAGTGACTACAATGCATTTTAAGATGTTTCTTTTTATAGTAAAAGAACTAAAAATAGTGAAACATCAAGTAAATTAAATAAATAGAAAGAAAATAGAGAAATGTTTTTTTTTCTTAATCTAACAAACTAAAAAAATGTAAAAAGTACAAAAAATAAATATATCAAGATAAATAAAAAGAAAGTCCACAAAAGAAACTTTTGAATCCTTTAAAAATAAAAAAGTTTAAGCAAATTAAACCAAATACATTTTTATAATATTACACTTAAAATAAGTTCAATAATAAAATTAAGAAAAGTAAATAAAATCTGAAAACTTTATGGAAGAATAAGTAAGTTTGCAAAAAATCTCGCAAAATATAGACAAGATGTGAAAAAAAATTGAATAACTTACAAAAAAAAAATTAAAAGTAAAAGAAGAAAAAACTTTTAAATGTTGTAAAAATAAGAATTTATTAAGATAAAAATTAAACAGTTTCGAAAAAATGAAATCTCTTCGAAATCTTGTAAGAATATTAAAAAAAAAAGGTGATTGTGAATATAAAAAATAATTAATATTATTTAAATATTTAGCAGTAATTAATAGTACCTATGCACTTAAATTTCAATTAATTAAAATTTAAAAGTTGGACCCAATTGGAATATGACTTAATTGACGTTTGGAATTTATATAATTATAATGACTTAAAGATATAAAAATGTAATACTATTTTTTGCTATCATACAAAAAATTTGTAAATCGTAGACATTTTGACCATCTGTATTAGCACAATTTTTTAAATTTTACAGAGATTAAAATATTAAAATTGAAATTTCCAGGATTTATCCACAAATTTCTGTCCTTTTTTTTAATGTTTGCGATTTTTCACATGTAGTATTAGGCATCTGGAGAATTGTTAAGTTTTTTTATTTAAATCATGATTTTAATGCACATTTTCCAATGATTTAAATCGTGATTTAAATCAAAGTGATTTAATTCTAGAAGAGACCTGAAAATAATATTAATTATTTTTCATATTCACAATAATCTTTTTTTTTTTAATTCTTACAATTTTTTAAAGAAATTTTTCTTTATTAAGCTGTTTAATTTTTATCTTCTGATTTCTTATTTTTAGAAAATTTTAAGATTTTTTCTCTTTTTGCTTTTGATATTTTTTTTTTTTGTATTTGTCTTTTTATTTTAGGATTTTCTTTAATTTTCTTAATCTTATGAAAATTATTTAATATTATTTTACACAATTTTGTTATTATAACATTCACTAAATTTTTTTATTTCGTACCCAGACCTTCATAATTATGTATTTTCATATTTGTAAAAAATAAATACGCTCATTTTTTTGTAAATTTATTCAATTGGTTTTCTCATCTAGCCTATTTTTGCGAGATTTTTTGCAAACTTACTTATTCCTTCATAAAATTTTCGGATTTTCTTTATTTTTCTAAATTTATTGCTGGCTTGTTTTAAGTGTAATATTATAAACATATTTTTGGTTTAATTTACCTAAACTTTTTTATTCTTAAAGGATTTTTTAATTTCTTTTTGTATATACATTCTTTTATTTTATTTTTATTAATTCTAATTTTTTAGTAGATTCTAACCAAATTTTATTATTTTTTCTACTTTTTACTTTTTTTGCAGTTAGTTAGATTAAGAAAAAGAACATTACTATATTTTATTTGGTTTGATGAATTTATTATTATTATATCACCATCATTATCATATTACTCCATTTTCTTCCTATTTATTTAATTTTCTTGACATTTCTCTATTTTTGTAGTTCTTCCTTGCGTTTTAATTAATTTTTTAATTTTTGTCATCATTTTACCATTTTCTTAGAACTAAATATTCTCATTTTAACATCGTTCTTCTATTTCATAGAATTGTTTTTCTTTTAAAATTGTTATTAATTTTTTTTTCTTCAATTTGTGAAATAATTCTCTAATTTTCCTAATTTTAAAATTTGATTCTTTTTAGTAATATTTTTTAACGGTTTTTTAATTATCTACATATTTATTTTTTTAACTTAAAAAAATATGTCCGTAAATAGTTCAATTTTTTTAAAAGAGTTTCTACTTTTTTATATATTTCTATGTCCCTGTTTCATTGATGTGTTGTTTTTTAATTTTTTCTTCATTTCTTTAATAATGTCCATAACATTTTTTATTTATAAGAATTTTCTCATTTTTTTATTAGACTGTTTTCTTATTTTTTTACGTTTTTTTTTACAATTAATTATTTTTTCGTTGCTTTTTTGTATGAATTAGAAAATATTTTTTGGGAATTTTCTCATTTATTCGACATGGTATATATGATTTTGATTAAATGTTTTATTATTTATTATTTCTTATAAATGTTTTTAGTTTGAAAAATAAACTACTTACAAATAAACATTTGGAGATTTTATATACTGATTGTATTTAAAAAAAATCAATTTTTGATTTAAATCAAATAAATTCGATTTAAATTAAAAAAAACCAATTTTGTTGATTTTTTAAAAAAATCATGATTTTTTTCAGCCCTGAGTAAAACTACATAGTATCAAATATTTAGTTCATATATCTCTTTATCAGTCTCATTAGATTGATATTTTCAGTGTAAAGCTTAGAATTAATTAATATTTAAAAATAATATTATTTTTAAACAGATTTAAAGTTTGTACAGTTTAATGCTTATAAATAATTAATATTTTTAAATAATACTGTTTTTGAATATAATTTAAATATTTAATGTTAGACTTTTCTTTAATATAATATTTTAAATAAAATTTTTAACAATTATAATTTTTAAAATATATAAACTTCAATCTGACATAAGTTAGACAGGTTTTTTTCTTTTGCGCATTTGATTGTGTCCTTTGATATTTCGAATTTTAGAAAACTGTCGCATTCGTGTTCCTAAATAAAATGTGATGACTTTTTAATTACTTCTGGATCTTTTGGAACTAAAACGAAATTCACTTTTTCCCGCAACTATATCACAGCCGGAATTGCATCCAAAAACTTTGCATTTCGCACCCATTTTAAATAAAAGCTCTTATTACATTTGTTTAAAAATACTCAATATTTTTAATATTCTTCAGAAAAAATCAGTTAAAATAAATACAATTTAAAAAAAACAGTATTTTTCACGATTTGTTTACTGTTTGCCAGCCATTGTCAGCTCGAGTCAGCCCAACTGACATGCAGCGCCATAGTTTCGCTTAGTCAACACTTGTGTCTTTTTCAACTCGAGAGTTTCAGGGGCCTGATCTTGTTAAATTTAAGCCTAACGCACAATGAATCGTAATCGCTAATCCTTAATCGTAAGAATGAGAGGAAGTAGGACAGACATATATCTCTGTCCTGCTTCCTCTCATTCTTACGATTAAGGATTAGCGATTACGATTCGTTGTGCTTTAGGCTTTACATAATTCAAAATACCTGTGTTACTTAAAGTCAACAAATCAACCAGTAAGATTTAGTATAAAAAATTATCATTTTCAATTTAATAAAAAGTTGTTTGAAAGTTTACTAGATTAATTTGTAATCAAAAAGAACAAGATAAATATTCGTATCAATTACTTCTGACTAATTAAAAATTCACAGAAATATAATTACAAAAAATTAATAATTCTTTTAATTTACAATATGTCATTTCCAAGTATAATGTACTATATGTTGCAATGATTTGAGTCATACACGATTTATCGAAAGAACAAAAATTACGTTTCTTTGCTTTTCAATAATTTGAGGATCTTCAAAGAAAAAATGCGAATAATTGTGCTTTTCAAAAAAATGGATAAACGCGTCGACGAATAATAATTATTAGGTTGCGATAGTGTATATTTTCCTTATTTAACGTAAAGGTAAACATTAGTTTTTGTTATCTTAAGAGGTAAATCGAAATAGTGAACATTAATGATTTTGTGTTAAGAGTTTCAACAAGTATTTCGTGTAAAATGTTGTTAATATTTTAAACAATCATTGCCACAAACAAAAATTATCTTTGACATCAATTTTAATATTTACACATTATTTTAAATAATAATGGTCTCGATAGCTTAAAATTCTGTTTTATTTGATAAAACCTGCATTTAATAAGTCAATATAAATAATTAAAAATGTTTCCTTATTGAAAATCTTGATATAGATTGCAACCTTGACTTTAGTATATATACAGGACTTCTCTTGATACACTTTATTAGTTCAATTCATACTTTAAACGATTGGCAACGTGCAAATTTTTTTTATTCAAGGTATACGCTGTAGTGCAAAATTATTGTATCTTCTATAATCACGGAATTAAGAATTTTGGCTAAAATTTTTAAAAATAAATAATTCAAATTAATTGCTTTTTTAGTTTTCAGTTAATAATACTTTATTTAAGGATGCTAAGTTCAAAATTTGTAATTTTTTCATTTGAGGTTAATGAATTTGGTAAATTTATTAGGAAATCTGATTAATAAAATAAATTGAATCAATGATAAAATTTTCTCAAATTAATATTAAAAATTAAGAGGAACCTAGCTACTAATATAAAATTTTTTTATTAATTCGGATTCAGAATGAATGATAATTATTTCAATTTCCTTATAATTTTTTTGCAAAAATAGGAAAACCAAAATCAGAAACCTTCTGAGAAAAAAAACTATTACAAGTTTCTAAAAGTTTTCATTTTTTTTCCAGATGCGTCAATTATTTATTATAATATCGATATGCCTAGCTTTTGCCATCGTAGTCAGTGGACAAAGTAAGAAAAAAATTTAATTATTGTTTTTAGAATTTGAATATAATTTTGGCGCCAGAAAATCACCGCACATATAATTTCTATTGTATCTAAATTTTTACGAAGCCTGTTTCATTTTACTGAATTTTTATATTTTTCGAAAGGTGGATACAATAAAAAATATTTTAAACAATTTTGGAGCGCCCCATTTAAAAAAAAAATTTTTTTAGATTAATTTAATCAATTAAAATTTTACAGAAAAAGTCGTCTGCTATTATGCCAGCTGGGCATCTTATCGTACTTCGAATGGAAAATTTGACATTTCAAAAATTAACCCCTCTCTTTGTACACATTTAATTTATTCTTTCATCGGACTAAATAACGACGGTACTATCAAAATTTTGGATCCTTGGTTAGATGTACAAAGCAACGGATTCAGAAACTTTAACAATCTTCGTCAAAGAAGTCCCTCTACAAAAACTTTGGCTGCTATTGGAGGCTGGGGAGAAGGCTCTACAAAATTTTCCCCGTATACAATTTTATATCAAATAAAAAAAAAATTAAACTTTTTTTATTTTTCAATATTATAGATTTTATTAATTTTTTATTATTTTATTATTAATTTTACAGATTTTTGTGCAATATTTAAAGATTTTTAGTTACTATGAAAAAAAACCTCTTAAGGGGTCAGTCGCATAAAAATTAGAGGGTTTTAAATGATTTTTTTCCACAAAGAAAAAATTTTTTCCTATTTATTTATATTTAGTATTTTTAATAATTATTATAAAGTATTTCTGATAATTATTTAGTAAAATAAAAAATAACTGATATATTATAATTAAATTAATTTTTAAGTTATGTCAAAATAACTATTTTAATAAAATTCTGTTTACTAATTCCATTAGTCAAATTTAAACTATTTTTTAATTATTTTATTTACTAATAATTAGTTATTTTTCACTAATTGCTGAAACATAAAATCAGCCACGATTTTACTAATAATTAGTTATTTTATCTAAATCAGATTTAGATAGGCCTAACCCTTCAATAAAAAATTTGGTGATAATAATTTTTGTAATTGAATTTTTTTAGTGTAGTTAGCAGTCCAGCACTGAGAAGTAGATTCGTGAATGAAGTGGTTGCTTTTTTGAAAAACTATGGTTTCAATGGACTTGACGTTGATTGGGAATATCCGGCTCAAAGACCAGGTTCAAAACCTTCTGATAAGGCAAATTTTGTCCAAATGTTGAAGGAATTGAAGGAAAGATTTAGCAGAGAGGGTCTCCTTTTGTCAGCTGCAGTAAATCCAACCGAATATTCTGCTGGAATTTCTTACAATATTCGAGAAATATCGAAATATCTCGATTTTATAAATCTAATGACTTACGACTTTCATGGGACTGGGAGTGATCGCAAAGTGGGACACAACGCTCCACTTTTTGCCTCGCCTCAAGAATCTGTCAATGAGAAAAAATTGAATTGCGTAAGTTTTTTGATATTACAACAGCGAAATAAATTTTAGATATTTTGAAATATTTTATTTGTGAAACTGTAATTTTCTTTAGTTTATCATTATCTATATTATTCTTTTGTTTATCAGTCTTATCAATTGAGGTTATGGTAAATTGTCTAATTTTCAATTTTGGAGGAAATTAGATTTGAAAATTTAATAAACTTTTCATAATGATGTTAGAACTCTTGGTTTTTTTTTTTTATATATCTAAATGACACTGTTTTATGGAGTTTATGGACAAGATCTAATTCAGTAAAAAAGATTTTCGACAACAGTCGAATATTTAGTCGATTAAAAATGAATAGCTTTAGATTGAATCTGATTGGTCACTGGTCAGTCATACTTTTTTAAGTTTATTCCGTCATTTTTTTATCGCTCTTCAATTGCGAGTTTGCGAGTGTCTGGATTTTCGATTTTTAGCTTTAATGCAGTAATAATTTCAATAATTTACTTTTAAGGAGTAAAACAATTTAAAAGATATATTTGAAAACAAATTGAATATACATTTTAAGTATAATACTTTTAAGATATTTTTACTTAGTTTATTCATTTGTCACTTTTTGAGGTTAAGTATAGTGTTTTCAAGAAAAATTTCAGGAAAACTTTATATATCGTCGAATTGAATATAATGCCAATTTAATATTAACTAAATCAGTTTTTATATTGAAAAATTTCTCCTGATTATATTTCTTTTCATAAATATGATTTTATTCTTCTTTTATTAAATTCTATAAATTTTTTCTAAATAGACACGATAATTAAGTGCAAGAAAATGTAATGATAGGAAAAACGGTTTTTCAAAATCGATACAAAAAGCGACTAATTATACATTATACAGAAAGCATTACACGAAACTAATTACACGGTATTAGCGTATTACAGGAAAATAATTATCTGAGGAAAGCAATTATTACAAAATAAAAGAAATAGTTTATTTTACAAGTCGAAATTCTGCCAATAAGGAAAAACATACACATTAAAAATAAGAAAATAATACTAATTGAACTAATGAAACCATGTAATACAATTTTGAATGAAAATGTTTTTAATCGTTAAATATATTTTTAAACAGGATGCATCTGTGAAATTTTGGATATCACAAGGTGCACCACGAGAGAAAATTGTTCTTGGAACTGCTTTTTACGGGAGATCATTTACTCTCGCTAATCCAAATCAACGTAAAAGAGGTTCACCCACAACTGGTGTGGGATTAGCTGGACCATATACAAAAAGTGCTGGTACTTTGGCATATTATGAAGTTTGTGAAAATATAAAAAATAAAGGATGGAGATCAGAATACGATGGGGAGCAGCACGTTCCATATGCTTTCCAAGGAAACCAAATTGTTGGTTACGATGACGTTAAGTAAGATTTTTTTCAATTTTAATTTTATTTTTCAGAAAAAAGCAGAATTTTTACAATTTTTTGGGACTTTAGAGTTAGTCTTTTAAAACCCAAAATAATATTTTTTGGGCCCAAAAGAAAATTGATCCTTTCTCCAGAAAAAAGATTTAATCGTATTATTATTATTATTAATTTTCAGCTCCATTAGAGAAAAAGCTCAATATGTAAAAAATAATAATCTTGGGGGTGCTATGATCTGGAGTATGGATACTGATGATTTTAATGGAATTTGTGGCGAAAAGTTTCCACTACTCAACACATTGAATCGGGTACTCCGACAGTAAAATTTAATTTATATTTGTCAATTTTTTATATTACATTATTAAATTAAAAAATTAATTAATTACAAGTTTTGTCATTTTTCAAACAAACCTGATGATCTTTACGATAATTAATATTTATTAATGATAAACTCTCAATTACCAATTTTTTTAATTAACAATTCTTTTATTGAAATGAAAATTTCTTAAGGTGTTTCTCCCCATTGACATAACCTCAAACTAAAGAATGCCTTTTCTCACAAAATAAAAATAATATTTCAATTAATTTCATTAAATTTTGAAAGATCCAGTCATATGTTTTTCAGAAAAAATTAGGTTGAGCTAAAATTTGTTGTTAAATAATAATTATTATTTAACATTCTACGCTTTTTCTTTAAAAAAGAAAGAACTGTGTATAAAACTAAATTTTTGTTGTGCCTTATAAGGCCTAATTTTTATTTCTGATAAAATGCGAATTACCAATCTATACCAAGTTCAAATGCATTTTTTTTGATTACCTGATTTTTCATTTCTTTACCTAAAAAAAATTCCGATTCAAAAACTGATATTTTCTATTGTTTCATCTTAAATTGATGTTGATATTTAATTTTTAAAATTTATAGCCAAATATGTTGTAAGGAACATACAAAAATTAATGCAAAAGGATTAGAAGTAATATCTAACAAAAAGTCAGTATTGTAAAAAAATTTTGGTTTCTCAATTTTTTTGAAAAATTGGCATATCTTCGGTTCTAATTAAAAACTTTAAACTTTCTAAGTTTATAAACCTTACTTTGGTCAACAACTAAGATACCACAAAATTGTGTTTAAATCGGTTAAGTCGTTTAAATGTGATTGGCGTACAAAGTTTCACTACAGACAGACAGACAGACAGACATGACACCTTTTCAGGGGCGGCGACTTGTGTATGGTACGTCTGCAAATTCCATAGAGCAAAAATGTCGCCCTATGGAATTCCATATGGCAAAATTACTGACAAAAAATAAATTTCTTACTAAGAATGTGGATAAATGAATTTACAATTCGAAGAAAATGCTTAAAATTTAAAAAAAACATATTTTGTAAAAATAATTGAAAAATGACACAAGAAGTTAAAAATTAATTAATAAATAATTTAACTAATTTGATATTAAAGAAAATAATTAAAACTGAAAAAGTTTTATTTGAAAAAATTAAAGAATAGAATTGAAACTTGCGGAAATTGAATTTAAGGAGGTTTATCCAAAAAACCAATTTCTACAGATTCTCATAAAATTTTAATGACATATTAAATGCATTACTTTACATGTACTGTGACAATTTTATTGAATTTTACTGTTCCGTTTTTAAGATATAAATTCATAAAGTTTGGACTTTTACATGGAAACTGTAACAAAACACGCAAAATGACTATATTTTAATTAATTATAAAAACACGGTTCTACAAATTTTTTAAAAAAACTAATATATTTTAAACTGTAATAATATAATACAATTTTTATAACAATATTTAATTAATTTACCGTACCGTTGTTAAGAAAATGTTATTCAAGGGTAGTATTTCTTTACTTTTTTGAAATAATCAGGAAGAAAAAATTTGACTAGCTTGAAATTTTCAACGGAAAAATTTTTTTTCAATAAAATTTTTTTGTGTAATGATTTTAACTACAAAATACTATTTAGAAACCAAATTATAAGAAGAAATAAAATTAAAAGAATATTGACTATCATGGTCCGGTAGAATGAGAACCGCTGAGGGTATAAGCGTCCTTAAAAATTAGGGGAAAAATTGAAAAAAACTTAGAAAATGAAGAAAATTTTTGGAAAATGATAAAAATAGTTGTTAATTGTAGCAAATAAATAAAATCATAAAAGAAAAGAATTGTTAAAAATTTAAGAAATTTTTAAATAATTTTAAATTTACTATTCTCAAAGATTAAAGAAAAGAATTGAAACTTTGGAAGATATGTTTAAATAATTTTAAATTTACTATTCTTAAAGAGTGGATTAATTAAAATTTTAATCAATGAAATTTCAAATTGATTGAAGTTTAAAGAATTATAATATATAATAACTGTAATTGAAGTCTTCTTTATCTCAAATATATTCTGTAATTTTTAAAATTATTTTTTACAAATGTTTATAATTTTCTTCAATATACAATTATTTCTATCAATTACTTTATTATTAAATTTATTTTTCAATTAATTTTCAATTACTTTTTGTCATTTTCAATTATTTTTTTTTAATTTATTAATTTTTTTATTATTTACCTCAAGTTTTAGTTATTTTTTCAATTTATAATTATTTTCATCATTCTGCAATTATTTTCTTATATTACAAATATAAGTTGAAATTTTTTCAATTATTTTTACAAACAAATTATTTTCTTCAATTTTAAGATATTTATATTACTTTACAAATAGTTTCTCCAATTTTATATTATTTTCAATATTCTTCAATTACTTTCGTAGATTTTAAAATATTTTTTCAAATTTTAATAATTTTCTTCAATTTCAAATATTATTATTATCATTTTGCAATCAATATTTTCAATTATTTATATCATTTTTCAAACATTTTTTCCAATTTTCATTTTCTTTTATATTTTTTCAACTATTTTCTCCGCCTTTTAATTAGAATTATATATTAATTATTTTTCAATTAATTTCCTTCATTTTTATTTGTTATCTCCAATGTAAGTTACTGTATCCACGTTTCAATGTAATATAAAAAATTTTAATTTACAATTATTTCTATCATTTTTCCATTACTTTCTGTCATATTCATTTATTTTTTAATTAATTTTGAATTTTTTTTATAATTTATCACAACTTTCACTGATTTTTACAATATACAATTGTTTTTATCATTCTGAAATTATTTTCTTTCATTACAAATATATGTTGCAATTTTTTTAATTATTTCTCAAAAAATAAAATTATTTTCTTCAATTTCTAATTATTTTTATTACTTTGCAAATATTGTCTCGATTTTTTTATTATTTTCATTACTCTTCAATTAATTTTATAGATTTTGAAACATATCTTTTAAATTTTAATAATTTTCTTCAATTTTAAATTAGTTTTATTACTTTGCAAATATTGTCTCGAATTTTTTATTAGTTTCATTACTCTTCAATTAATTTTCTAGACTTCAAAATATTTTTCTCAAATTTAAATAATTTTCTTTAATTTCCAATAATTTTTGTTATTATTTTGCAATCAATTTCTTCAATTTTTTATTAATCTCACTATTCATTCCTTAATTAAATCTAAATTTTCAATTATTTATCTCATTTATCAATTATTTTTGTCAAATTCATTTTCTTTTATCTTTTTGCAATTATTTTCTCCACCTTTTAAGTAGATATATTAATTATTTTTCAATTTATTTCCTAAATTTTCATTTATTATCTTAAATCTAAGTTATCGTCCCCACTTTTCAATGTTTCAATCAATCTTCAATTATTTTTCTCAAATTTTAATTACGTTCATCAATTTTTAATTATTCTTTTTCATTTGCAATGATTTTCACAAATTTTATATTATTGTGAATATTTGTTGATTCATTCTGAAAATTTCAATTATTTTTCTCAAATTTCCATTAGTGATGATTTAAAAAATTAAATTCTCTTAATATTAATTGTCCTGGTTTTTTCAACCGAAATTGACTTTAAAATATTAACCCACTTTTTTGATGTAATAATCTTAATAATTGTTACTTTTATACTTTCGGTTACAACAGAACTATTTGTATAGAATAAAAAATACTCTTTATAAAGCATTTATTGTCTTTGCTTAATGAGGAAACGATAAAAAAAATTCTATTTTCCGAAAGAACGATATCTATTTTATATTAGTGTCAAGTATAAATCAGGTGCACAAATTTAACAATAATATCACATTTTATTGTATTATTTTAAAAACAATAAATTCTTTCAAATAAAATATGATTCAACTAATTAATTTACTAGCCAATCAACTAATTGATTTATTATCTAATGAACCATTTAATTTATTAACTAATAAACTAATTAATTTATTATTCAATTAACAAATCAATCTCTCTCCATATTTATGCAAAAATAATAATTGTAACTCGAAATATTAAAAAAAGTGCATAAATATCCTCTATATTATATGATAAAATACTGTTTTCAAAAATTTACAAATTTCGAACGATAACAAAAAATTTATCTTTTTTTCACAATGTATATAGTTATATATTATATGTTGTAGTTCAATTTAGTAATAAAAAATAACTTTTTTATTGTTATTATAAAAGCTATATTAATGGCAGTGCTTAGAAAGGATATACTGAAGATTAATTCTGTTATTTACTAATACACGAAATCTTAAAGATATCAGCTTTTGTTGTCAATCTTGAGTTAAATATTAAATTAAAAACTTTTTTAAAAAAACTTATATTATTATAACTTATTGTATAGCTACTATTTACAAGTTATTAATTTAAGCGCTACAGTAAAATTTATTCGCACATTATTTTAATTTACTCTTAAAGAGGAGGCGGATTATTTGCATAGATCTTGATTCCGTTCTCAAGGCTCTCATTTGTGCTCTATTTTCTTTGAAAATTAGCCACTCTTTGCGATCGTTTTGTCGCTCTGGACCCCAGTCAGGAGCAGACGAGAAGGATTGAGATATCATCTGGAAAAAAATCATCAAATTATTTTCATTTCAATCTTAAAATTTGGAAATTCATGGGCTGTAAAATTTAAAAAGTAGGAGAAACTATCTGAATTTAAAATTTTATAGAATTGATAAGAGTTTAATTTTTTTTTCTGGTCACATGTGACAGAAAATTCTGCGTTACCTTGACAGAAATTTAACATAACCTTATTGATTCTGCGCATGCGCAAGGAGGATCATAACAGAAATTCCTGTCACACTTATCAGAATTTATTTTCTGTAAGGACATTTAGAAACTTTTGTTACAACTGTAACATAAAAGTGCTGTGAATTTCAAAATAGTTTTAAATTGCTTTAAACTTAAAAATGTTGTTAATTACCTGCAAAGTCGACAATCGCCTGTTTTTAATGAAAGTTACCATCATCCAAAATGGAATTTGCAAAACGCCAAAAGCAAGCAATAAACCACCTGCTATATGGGCCGAAGTTGGATATTTAATTCCACCATAAGTTAATCCTTCCATCATTATCACAGTATAGAAAAATATTATAATAAGACTAAATGGAGTTATGATAAACCAACACAGCCTCCAATAAATACTCGGCTCTCTATTTAGCATGAATTCAATATCATCCAAGAAATTCTCCAAACCTGATAGAAATAGAATAAATTATATTATAGTTTTTAATCTCTTTTAAAGGCACACAAATTTACTGAATAATTTGCTTTGAATGTAAAATTTCATAATTTTTCTAAACTGTTACATCGGTGGTAAACACAAAAATGATATCACTTTGGAGTTTAACAGCGATGTAACAGTTTAGAAAAATTATGAAATTTCCAAGTTAAACAAATGTTAGTTAATTTTTTCAAGATGAAAATTATACAACTTGTAAGATAAAACAGGAGTTATACAGTATTCTTGAGGTCGACACAGCTTAAAAGAATTTTTCAAGTTAAACAAAAGTTGCATAAATTTCTAGATAACCGAGGGAATTGTAACAATCTTTGTACCTAAAGTTTAATATTGATTGAATGCTTACCATAAACCCAAATGACACCGATGATTTCGAAACTTGCTAATATAAAGACAACAAACGAAGTGCCATAATAATCGACTAAATTTAACACAAATTGGCCACCCTGAAAAAATATAATTATATTTATGAATGATTTAATACAATTATCATTTGGGTGAGAAAGTTTGAATATTAAAAAAAAAGTAGTTTTACTGATAAGTAACTCATTTTATTACGTAATTAAATAATTTTTCTCCAATTTTTAATTTATTAAATTATATTTCAATCGATTTCCTGAATTTTCAGTCCTTCATCTCAGATTTCAATTATTTTCTTCAATTTACAATTAATTTTATTATTTTTTAATTTTTTCCTACCATTCATACTTATTTGTATTATTATTTGACGAATTTCATGAACTGACAATTATTTTCATCAAATTTAAATTATTTTTTCATATTAAATATTTTCAATATTTTTTAATTAATTTCCAAAACTTGCAATTATTTTTTTACATTCTAATTTCGGTAATTATTTTTTTATGGTGTTTATCATTTTTCAGTTATTTTATTAAATTTCAAAAATGTTTTGTAATTTTATCACTTATTATTATCATACATATTATTTATTTTCTTTAATTTTCAATTATTTCTATAATTTTGAAAATATTTTCACCAATTTTCAATTAATTAAAAAAATTTTAATAAATTTTAGAAGTTCTCAATTATATTTTTCAAATTTACAATTACTTTCGGTATTTTGTAATTAACTTCCTATATTTGCAATTATTTATCTCAAATTTTAATTATTTTTAAAAATTTCAATTATTTTTAAAAAATTTATTATTTTTGCCATTTTTAAATTATTTCCTTTAATTTGATATATATTCTGTAATTTTATCAATTATTCTTCTCAATTCTTGATTGTTTTCTTCAATTCTCAAATATTTTCTTAATTTTAATTACTGTCTTCAATTATCAATTATTTCTATAATTTTGCAATTTTTTTCTTTAATTTTTAACTTCAAAAATTAATTTCAATTCTTTTTTTTTCAATGTTCAATTTTTTTTGTAACCTTTTCATTTATTTCTTCGATTTTAAATTACCTTCATCATTTTTTAATTAGTTTTCTAAATTTTCAATTATTCTCATTAATTTTTAAATTAATTTTTTTCAATTTTTAATTATTGTCTTCAATTTTAAGTTGTTTCTATAAATTTTTCTATAAATTTTCTCGAGAATTTTCTATAAATTTATAGTAACAATTTTTAATTTTTCTAATCATTTTGAAGTTGATTTATTAAATCTTAAATTATTTATCTCAAATTTGAATTCTTTTTTTCAATTTCTATTAGTTTTAAATATTTTCTTAATTTCCAATTACTGTCTTCAATTTTCAATTACTTATTTCTATAATTTTGCAATTTTTTTCTCCAATTTTTAATTTTAAAAATTATTTTGAATTTGATTTACTTAATATTCAATTCTTTTTTTTTTAATGTTCAATTTCTTTTATAACTTTCTCATTGATTTCTTCGATTTTAAATTACCTACATCATTTTTTAATTAATTTTCTGAATTTTCAATTATTTTTCTTGATTCTCGATTCTTTTCATCAATTTTGAATTTTTTTTTTTAATTATTCTCGTCATTTTTAAATTAATTTTTTCAAATTTCAATCGTTTCTCAATTTTTAATTATTGTCTCCAATTTTTAGATGTATCTATAATTTTGAAAATATTTTCTCCAATTTTTAGTTGTGAAAAGTATTTTTTCATACACTTTCTACATTTTTAATTTATTTATCTCAAATTTCAGTTATTTGTATTATTTTTCAATTATTTCCATCATTTAAATTGATTTATTTTTTATTCAATTTTTTGTCTCCAAATTATAATTTTTAAAATTATTTTTCAACTGTTTTACTAAACTTTTAATTATTAATTTCATATTTCAATTAATTAAATAAATTTTTAAAGAGTTTTAGAATTTTTCAATTATTTTTTTTAAATTTACAATTACTTTCGGTATTTTGTAATTAATTTCCTATATTTTTAATTATTTATCTCAAATTACAATTATTTTTAAAAATTTATTTATTTTTGACATTTTTCAATTATTTCCTTTAATTTTTGAATTAATTTTTTCAATTTTTTTTAATTATTGTTTTAAATTTTCAGTTGTTCTTATAATTTTGGAATTACAGAAACAATCTCGAATTTTGTAAATTATTTTTAAGTTGATTTATTAAATCATGAATTATTTATTTATTTCAAATTTGAATTCTTACTTTTAATTTCTATTAGTTTTAAATATTTTCTTAACTTCCAATTATTGTCTTTAATTATCAAATATTTCTATAATTTTGCAATTTTTTTCCCAATTTTTAATTTTAAAAATTATTTCCAATTTGATTTACTTGATCTTTAATTTTTAATCTTAAATTTCAATTCTTTTTTTTCAATGTTCAATTTTTTTTATAACCTTCCCATTAATTTCTTCGATTTTGAATTAGCTTCATAATTTTTTAAGTAGTTTTCTAAATTTCCAATTATTTTTTTCAATGCTCGATTGTTTTCATCCATTTCGAATTTTTTTTTTAATTATTCTCATTATTTTTAAATTAATTTTTTAAATTTCAATAATTTTCTCAATTTTTAGTTCTTTTTATAATGCTGAAAATATTTTCTCCAATGTTTAGTTTTGAAAACTATTTTTTCATACACTTTCTACATTTTTAATTTATTTTTCTCAAATTTCAATTATTCATATTAGTTTTTAATTATTTCCATAATTTTTAAATTGATCAAAAAAATTTTTAATGACTTTTAGAATTTTTCAATTATTTTTTTCAAATTTACAATTAATTTCGGTATTTTGTAATTAATTTCCTATATTTTCAATAATTTATCTCACATTTCAATTATTTTTTAAAATATATTATTTTTACCATTTTTCAATAATTTTCTTTAGTTTGATATATATTGTATAATTCTTTTCAATTATTCTTATAATTTTTTTATGATTTTTTCAAATTTCAATCATTTTCTCAATTTTTAATTATTGTCTTCAATTTTTAGTTGTTTCTATAATATTGAAATTATAGAAACAATTTTTAAATTATTTTTAAATTGAATTATTAAATCTTGAATTATTTATCTCAAATTTGAATTCTTTCTTTTAATTCTTATTAGTTTTATAGTCTTTTAATTTTTTTCTTTTAAATTTTTAATTATGTTCATAATTTTTTAAATTATTTTTCTAAATTTTAAATTATTGTTTTAATTTACCATTATTCTTATTTTTTTTCAATTATTTTCTCTTAGTTTATATATATTTTGTACTCTTCCAAATTATTTTTCTCTTTTTTCAATTGTCAATTATTTTTACTATTTTTAAATTATTTTCCTCAATTTTTTATTATTCTCACCATTTATATTTCAATTATTATCTTGAATTTTCAATTATTTTTAAAGTTCTGCATTCATGTTCTATAGTTTTGAATTATTATTTATCAGTTTTAAATTACTTTCCACAATTTGTAGTTATTTTCCTTTTTTTTTTAATTATTTTTAAAATTTTGTAATTATTTTTTGTAATTTTGTCCTACCCAAATAAAATAATCGAGGTTCTACTGAATATAATTCATTTATCTTTAGGTATTTATAAAGTTTTTAATGTACCCTAAAAGTTCCCAATTTTTGTATATTCAGTCCCCTATTTCCCCTAAAATATTCTACATTGTAATTTTCCCATAATTAAGTATCAGATATTTAATTACAAAATTTCAAATTTTAAAAATTCTACATTGTCACTATGAAGCCTGTAACAGGGATAAATTTTGAAAAACATAATTATGGGTGAGAGGGATAAAAAATGGGCTAAAAATCAGTCACGTAATTTGTAGTCGAAGCCTAATCAGGAGTAATAATAATTAACATTGTGTGTACGTGACTAAGACTGAATATTGTTATCTGCATAATAATTATTGACAAGTATCAATTTATTCTGCGCCAATTTTATGTACAAGTTACATCATACAATTTTGATGACTGTCACGGGACAGGCTTTAGATTTACCAGATATGATTGTAACAAGTTTCTCCTTTAAAAATAAATCAATTGAAGATAATGATTATAAAATAACCCCTCAAAAAGAGTGTAAGGCGAAATGTGTTTTAACACTCTTTTTATAGATAAAATTATATTTTAATGTTCTTCCTTAACAACTCATCAACTTATTGAGTGCGATAATAATTAATTAATGACACTGACATTGGGGTCTTATTTATTTATGTATTGATAAGAAAAGGTGACTTACCGGAGTGACATAAACGAGGCCAACTAAAAATCCCAAAATACAGAAAGGATAGAGAACTTTCCATAATTCTAATTTTGGAAATACTGATCTAATACAGCTGATATTGCTTGTTGTCATTCCCACGCAGCTTCCAATTCCCAGAACAAACATCATCAAGAAAAAGAGAACGGAAAATACCTGGAAAATGATAATCAGTAAAAATATCTCTCTAAATCTGAATTAGTGGTTTTCTACTAATGAATTAGTAGAAAATTAGTAGAATTTTAATTATTAGTAGAAAACCACTAATTCAGATTTAGAGTCTGTACATAGGGTTGATTAAAAATATTATGATGAACGGTAATATAATGAACTATAAAGTTATTGATATAAAATAATTCTTAATATAAAATTCGAAGGATTGAAGTAAGCTTAAATTGAGATATTGCACCTGTAGCAGTTATTTAAATTATTGCAATTTCAGGTGTAATGTTACTTAAAAATTGTAAAGAATTTTTAAAAAATGAATACCTGTGGTAGAAACGAAAATTTAGCAATTGCATCAGGATAAGAAATAAAGGCTAATCCTGTTCCTGTGCGGACCAATGTTTGAATATCGTCAGTTCCCATTTCATGAGCAAGGTTTCCCAAAATTCCGAAAATCGTACAACCCGCTATAATACTTGTTACTGTATCCAAACTGGTAATTATTATGACATCCCTGAAATTAAATTTTTTTTAAATACGGGATGAATTATGATTGTTTTGGATGGGTTTGAAAAAAACTATAACTTCCGAGCTAGGTTTTAAAAGGTTGAAATTTAAAAACATAGTGATTAGGATTTTGAAAGGATGGTTTAGAAACATTAAAAATAAGGAGGATTGTGTTTGGAATACAATAAAACTTTAGGAAATATCAAAAATCTAAAGAACTTAGGTTTGAAAACATTAAAAATTCGAAGGATTGAGTTTAGGGAACAACAAAAGCATAGGAGTGGATAAAAATTGGAAGATTTAGGTTTGGAAAAGTTGAACTTTGGAAACATGGAGGTTTAGAATATGTCAAAATTTTGAAGAATTCAGGTTTTGAAACATTTAAAAATTAATAATAAATTGAGTTTTGGAAACAACCAAAGTTGAGGAATTGGCTAAAATTGAAGGATTTAGGTTTGGAGGCATCAAAGTTTGGAAACAGAGGTTTAGGAAATGGCAAAAATTTGAAGAATCAAGATTTAAAAACATTATAAATAAGAAGGATTGGGTTTGGGATACAACAAAAGTTTAGGAAATGTCAAAAATCTGAAGATTTTAGGTTTGGAAATATTAAAAATTAGAGGGTATGAGTTAGGGAAGAACAAAAGTTTAGGAATGAGCAAAAATTAGAGGGTTTCGGTTTGGAGAAGATAAACTTTGGAAAAATGGAGGTTTAGGGAATATCAAAATTTTAAAAAATTCAGTTATGAAAACATTAAAAATTAATAATAAATTGAGGTTGGGAAACAACAAAAGTCAAAAAAACAAAATTAGTTTAGTCTACAAAAACTGAAGGATTTAGGTTTGGAGAAGTCAAATTTTGGAAACACAGAGGTTTAGGAAATGGTAAAATTTAAAGGATTAAGCATTAAGGTTTGCGAACATTAAAAATTAGCAGGATTGAATTTGGGAAACAACAAAAGTTGAGGAATTGTCAAAAATTAAAGGGTTTAGGTTTGGAGACATTAAACTTTGGAAACACGGAGGTTTAGGAAATGTCAAAAATATGAAAAATGCAGGTTTGGAAACATTAAAACTAAGAAGGATTGGGTTTGGGAAACAATTAAAGTTTAGGAAATGTCAAAAATTTGAAGAATTTAGGTTTGGAAACATTCAAAATTAGAAGGATTGAGTTAGGGAAGAACAAAAGTTTAGTAATAAGCTTAGGAAGTTTAGAAATGAAGGATTTAGGTTTGGAGAAATCAAGCGTTGGAAACACTGAGGTTTAGGAAATGTCAAAATTTTAAAGAATTCATGTAGGGAAAAATTAAAAATTAATAATAATTTGAGGTTGGGGAACAACAAAAGTTAAGGAATTATAAAAAATTGAAGGATTTAGGATTGGAGGCATCAAAGTTTGGAAACACAGAGGTTTTGGAAATGACAAAAATTTGAAGTACTCAGATTTGAAAACATTAAAAATAAGTAGGATTGTGTTTGGAAAACAATATAAGTTGAGGAAATATCAAAAATCTGAAGAATTTAGGTTTGCAAACATTAAAAATTACAAGGATTGAGTTTGTGATACAACAAAAGCTGAGGAATTGTAAAAATTAAAGGATGTAGGTTTGGAGACATTAAACTTTGAAAATAACCTAGGTACAGGAAACAATAAAAATTAATAATAAATTGAGGTTGGGAAAGAACAAAAGTTGAGGTAATGGCAAAAATTGAAGGATTTTGGTTTGGATAATTCAAATTTTGGAAACGCAGAGGTTTAGGAAATGACAAAAAGCTGAAAAATTTAGGTTTGGTAACATTAAAAATTAGAAGGATTATGTTTAGGGAACAACAAAAGTTTAGGAATGATAAAAAATTGAAGGATTTAGGTTTGTAGAAATCAAGGTTTGGAAACACGGAGGTTGAGAAAATGTTAAAAATTTTAAGGATTCAGGTACAGGAAACAATAAAAAATTAATAATAAATTGAGATTGGGAAACAACAAAAGTTGCGGAAATGGCAAAAATTGTAGGATTTTGGTTTGGAGAAATCAAATTTTGGAAACACGGAGGTTTAGGAAATGTCAAAATTTTAAAAAATTCAGATTTTGAAACATTAAAAGGTAATAATAATCTGAGTTTGGGAAACAACAAAAGTTTAGGAATTGTGAAAAATGGAAGGATTTAGGTTTGTAGGCATCAAACTTCGGAATATTATGTCATAAATTTGAAGAATTGAGGTTTGAAAACATTAAAAATAAGAAGGACTGAGTTTTGAAACACTAAGGTTTGGAAAATGTCAAAAATTTAAAACATTCTAGTTTGGAAGATGAAAAATTTGGGATTGAAATTTAGCAACGACAATGGTTGGAAATATAACAGAATTGAATTATTCAGGTTTGGAAACATCAAAGCTTGGAAACTCTGAGGCTTAGGAAATGTTAAAAATTTGAAGAATTCAAGTTTGGAAACACTGAGGTTTAGAAAATATAACAAATTTGGAACATTCTGGAAACCTTTAAAATTAGAAGGATTGAGTTTAGAGAATAACAGAAGTTTAGGATTTGTCAAAAATTGAAGGATTTAGGTTTGAAGACATCAAAGTTTGGAAACACGGAAGTTAAGGAAACGTCAAAAATTTGAAGAATTCAGGTTTGGAATCATTAAAAATTAGAATATTTGAGGTTGAGGATCAATAAAAGTTTAGAAACTTAAAAAATGTGAAGGATTCAGGTTCGGACAATTCTTAGTATGGTAACATAAACAGTTTGGATGGATTCAGGTTGGGAAACATCAAAGTTTGAAAATATAAAACATTGGAAATATTTAGAAACTGCAAATTTCGAAATATCAAGTTTTGAAACAATGAGGTTTGGAAAATGTGGAAAATTTGCAACATTCTGGTTTGGAAACATTAAAAACCAGAAGGATTAATGTTTGGAAACATCAAAGTTTGGAAATATAAAAAATTGTAAGGATCTAGATTTGGAAACATAAAAAATTGGATGGGTTCAAGTTTGGGAATCCAGCATAAAAACATAAAAAATTTGAAAATTCTGGTTTGGAAATATAAAAATTTGCAGTCAGGTTTGAAAACATCATAGTTTTGAAACATTAAAATTGTTATTATCTAAAATTAGTCTTAAAAAGTTTTAAAAAACTAGATTTCTGAAAGATGTTTGTATAGATCGAGATACAGATTCGTAAAGATCTAGGTTTTAAAAAGATTAAAGTTTGGAAAGATAAAAGTTTTAAAGATCACATTTTAGGAAGATTATGCAACCAAAATGAAAAATACTGGTAGTAAATAAAATTGGAAAAATACCTGTATATGTTGTGTCTGAAGTCATTGTGTGACGAGTAGGTGATAATTGCACCAAAACAAACCGAAAGAGAGAAAAAGCATTGAGTCACAGCCGCATACCAAACACCCGGTTCCATAAGTCTACTCCAATCGGGTTTTATAAAGAATAAAATTCCTTGCGCTGCATTTTCAAGTGTTACAGCTCTTACCAGTAAGGCTAGAAGAATAACATACGGGAAAATTGCAAGAAAGTAGGAAGCTTTTCCGGAGCTTTTTAACCCTTTTGACATCACTATACAAACGGAAAGCCAACTTCCAAAAAGACAAAGTACCAATTTCCAATTTGGAGTACCAATTCCATCATCAATTGAATCCTTTTCCTTCAAAACTTCTTTCCTGTAATTCCAATTATTATTATTTTGTTTTTTTTTAATAATGATGTTGTTGACAAGTGTTGTTTGAAAATATTAAAATTTGGATAGATTAAACTTGAAAAGATTAAAATTCGTAAATATTGAAAGAGAAAAAATTGAAATCTGAGGTTATTGAAACTTGGAGATATGAAAGTTTTGAAAGACTAAATTTTGGGATTTGTTTTTTGTTAAAATAAATACATACGTAAAGTAAAGTTCAGCAGAGCTTCTCATTATTGTATTATTTAGAACAGATTCGAAGTGGCTAAAATTCCTACTTTTTCCGGAATCAATACAATTCAATCCCCATTCTTCTTGGCACTTGGACCAAGGTAATTCCGATTGAAATGAGACGATTAAATAATAAAGAGTAAGTGCCATCAAAGAACAATAATACGTAGACAATGCTACATTTGAGCTTAATTGTGCCCAACCAACACCTAAAATTAATTAATTATAAATAAATAATAAATATCAGTATTTTTTTAGAAGATAATAGATGAAAAAATGTTGTATTATAACTTCAGATAAACTTGGTTAAAATAACTAAATAACTATAAGATTGTTTATTAACTCTTTGACATTTATTAATTTTTTTCTCATTAACCCTTTGCGGCATAGTGGTAACCCAGATTACCACCTTCGTTTTTAAGATTTTTGTGAATACCTTCAGTACGACTTATCCTATCAAAATAGTAAATTATTTTTTATATTTTTCAGTAAATTTACGATTTCAAACTCTGGTTTTGAAGATAAATATCATTTTTAATTTACGAGATAAAAATTCATAAAAGTCGAAATTTTCGCATTCTTTAATTTTGATGTTTTTTAGTTTCTTGGATCAAAAAGTCACTATTTGTACCGATAAAATTATTTTCTTTGTTTTCAAAAAATGTGTGCAGCAAAGGGTTAATAAACATTGATATTTTACTCGATAACGGAAGTTTAGGATCGAAAATTGACTCCTGCAAAGGGTCAAATAATAGATTTTTAAACTTAAGAAAATGTTGGTCATGAAATTCTGTCAAGATTTTGATTTTAAACTGCCTTCGATAAGAAAGTTAATTAATATTCAAAAGATGTTATCATACCATATTTGTCATTGTCATAATAATTTTAATGTTATTATAATATGCAGTAAAGTAAAAATAAATGCTATTTCATCAGGAAATAACAATTACGATTTGAGACATTGAAACATGTCATCTATAATAATACAAGATTTCTTAAGTAAATCGTTAATTTTCAATTTTTTGATTTTCACCTCACAAAATCAGATTAGCATAAATCAGAGAAGTCAAAGAAAAGTTATAATTTTTTTTTTTTTAATTATTAGAAAAAAGTGAGAAAACTTTACTTCTTGGTAAAAGTTTCAAGAAAATGACATTTTTAATATGCGATATTACCATATTAGTTTTAAGGAACAAATTAGATACTGTTGACATAAAAAATTAAAATATTTGACGAAGTTATCTTAACAAAGAAAAATTTAATCTCAGAAACTGAAAAAAAAAATGATAAGAAACATAATTTAAATTTTTGTTCATTAGTTTATGGAATTTTTAAATACCCTACATTAAAGAACCAGTAGAAACCAGTAGAAATTGAACGTGGATCTACTGGTTTCCACTGGTTTCAACTAGCATGCCATGTTGAAAAAAATTTCCATGTAGAAACTCTACTGGTTCCAACTTGGAGATGAAATTTCTGTAAATGTCACGGATATCAAAGTTAAAATTGAAATGGTTTTAACAGAATTTTTCTACTTTGTGGAATAAATATTTCATTTTTAACTAGTTTCAACATGGACTTTCAACCTGACAAAATCTACTTGGATTTACAAGTTCATTTTTAACAAGTAACAGTTTGTAAATCCAAATGAAAAAATCATAATTTATGACACAGTTTAAATTTCATCTTGGCTCAACATGGATTATAAGTCTATGTATTCTACTTGGTATACATAACTGAAGTTAACAACGTTGCCCCAGCAACGAATGAAAAAAAAAATTTTTTTTTTTGGTGCATTTCAAAGCTAATAGATGCCCTGAGAAGAGAAACGAAAGTTAAAGACAAACTTGCCCCCGGAACATCCCCCTATCTCCCCCTAAATTAACAAAAATTCCAATTTTCAATATAAAAAATCCAAAAATTTAAACTAAAGCCGAGACCAATTTTTTTATTGCTCCAACTTGAAGCAATAGATGCCCAAAAAGTGTAAAAAAAACTTTGGAACAGATATCGCCCCCGGAACATCCCCCTATCTCCCCGTAAATTGGCAAAAACTACAATTTTCAATATAAAAAATCCCAAAATTTAAACTAAAGCCGAGAACTTTTTAGGATTTTTAAAACTTTTCAAACTTTTTGGGCATCTATTGCTTCAAATTGGAGCAATAAAAAAATTAGTCTCGGCTTTAGTTTAAATTTTTGGATTTTTTATATTGAAAAATGGAATTTTTGCCAATTTAGGGGGAGATAGGGAGATGTTCCGGAGGCGATATCTGTTACAAAGTTTTTTTACACTTTTTGGGCATCTATTGCTTCAAGTTGGAGCAATAAAAAAATTGGTCTCGGCTGTAGTTTAAATTTTGTGATTTTTTATATTGTAAATATGAATTGTTACAAATTTAGGGTGAGATAGGGGGACGTTCCGGGGCGATATCTGTTACAAAGTTTTTTTACACTTTTTGGGCATCTATTGCTTTAAGTTGGAGCAATAAAAAAATTGGTCTCGGCTTTAGTTTAAATTTTTGTATTTTTTATATTGAAAATTGGAATTTTTGCCAATTTAGGGGGATGTTCCGGAGGCGATTCTTTTCCATAGTTTTTTTACACTTTTTGGGCATCTATTGCTTCAAGTTGGAGCAATAAAAAAATTGGCCTCGGCTTTAGTTTAAATTTTTGGATTTTTTATATTGAAAATTGGAATTTTTGCCAATTTAGGGGGAGATAGGGAGATGTACCGGAGGCGATATCTGATCCAAAGTTTTTTTACACTTTTTGGGCATCTATTGCTTTAAGTTGAAGCAATAAAAAAATTGGTCTCGGCTGTAGTTTAAATTTTGTGATTTTTTATATTGTAAATATGAATTTTTACAAATTTAGGGTGAGATAGGGGGACGTTCCGGGGGCGATATCTGTTCCAAAGTTTTTTTACACTTTTTGGGCATCTATTGCTTCAAGTTGGAGCAATAAAAAAATTAATCTCGATTTTAGTTTAGATTTTTGGATTTTTTATATTGACAATTGGAATTTTTGCCAATTTAGGGGGAGATAGGGGGATGTTCCGGAGGCGATATCTGTTCCAAAGTTTTTTTTACACTTTTTGGGCATCTATTGCTTCAAGTTGGAGCAATAAAAAAATTGGTCTCGGCTGTAGTTTAAATTTTGTGATTTTTTATATTGTAAATATGAATTTTTACAAATTTAGGGTGAGATAGGGGGACGTTCCGGAGGCGATATCTGTTCTAAAGTTTTTTTACACTTTTTGGGCATCTATTGCTTTAAGTTGGAGCAATAAAAAAATTGGTCTCGGCTTTAGTTTAGATTTTTGGATTTTTTATATTGAAAATTGGAATTTTCGCCAATTTAGGGGGAGATAGGGGGATCTTCCGGAGGCGATATCTGTTCCAAAGTTTTTTTTACACTTTTTGGGCATCTATTGCTTTAAGTTGGAGCAATAAAAAAATTGGTCTCGGCTTTAGTTTAGATTTTTGGATTTTTTATATTGAAAATTGGAATTTTCGCCAATTTAGGGGGAGATAGGGGGATCTTCCGGAGGCGATATCTGTTCCAAAGTTTTTTTTACACTTTTTGGGCATCTATTGCTTTAAGTTGGAGCAATAAAAAAATTGGTCTCGGCTTTAGTTTAGATTTTTGGATTTTTTATATTGAAAATTGGAATTTTCGCCAATTTAGGGGGAGATAGGGGGATCTTCCGGAGGCGATATCTGTTCCAAAGTTTTTTTTACACTTTTTGGGCATCTATTGCTTCAAGTTGGAGCAATAAAAAAATTGGTCTCGGCTTTAGTTTAAATTTTTGTATTTTTTATATTGAAAATTGGAATTTTTGCCAATTTAGGGGGATGTTCCGGAGGCGATTCTTTTCCATAGTTTTTTTACATTTTTTGGGCATCTATTGCTTCAAGTTGGAGCAATAAAAAAATTGGTCTCGGCTTTAGTTTAGATTTTTGGATTTTTTATATTGAAAATTGGAATTTTTGCCAATTTAGGGGGAGATAGGGGGATGTTCCGGAGGCGATATCTGTTCCAAAGTTTTTTTACACTTTTTGGGCATCTATTGCTTTAAGTTGGAGCAATAAAAAAATTGGTCTCGGCTTTAGTTTAGATTTTTGGATTTTTTATATGGAAAATTGGAATTTTCGCTAATTTAGGGGGAGATAGGGGGATCTTCCGGAGGCGATATCTGTTCCAAAGTTTTTTTTACACTTTTTGGGCATCTATTGCTGCAAGTTGGGGCAATAAAAAAATTGGTCTCGGCTTTAGTTTAAATTTTTGGATTTTTTATATTGAAAATTGGAATTTTTGCCAATTTAGGGGGAGATAGGGGGATGTTCCGTGGGCAAGTTTGTGTTTAACTTTCGTTTCTCTTCTCAGGGCATCTGTTAGCTTTGAAATACGCAAAAAAAAAAAAATTTTTTTTTTCATTCGTTGCTGGGGCAACGTTGTTAACTTCAGTTAGGTCTTGGTATTCCAATTCATTATTTGCAAGTTTGAGTTTGTATTTTCCAGTTAAAGATTCAGAGAATAAGATTAAGACATAATTTTATCTTGGCTCAACTTGGATTACAAGTCTATGTATTCTACATGGTATTCCAATCTAACATTTAACAAGTTTGAGTTTGTCTTTTCCAACTTAAAATTTTAAGAATAACACTATGTCAGAATTTCATCTTGGCTCAACTTGGATTCTAAGACTCTGTATTCTAATTGGTATTCCGATTCCATATTTAACAAGTTTGAGTTTGTATTTTCCAGTCAAGATTCAGAGAATAAGATTAAGACATAATTTCATCCTGGCTCAACTTGGATTACAAGTCTATGTATTCTACTTGATATTCCAATCCAACATTTAACAAGTTTGAGTTTGTCTTTTCCAACTTAAAATTTGGAGAATAACGCTATGTCAGAATTTCACCTTGGCTCAACTTGGATTATAAGTCTATGTCTTCCACTTGGTATTCCAACCTAAGATTTAACAAGTTTGAGTTTGTCTTTTCCAACTTAAAATTTTGAGAATAACACTATTTTAGAATTTCATCTTGACTCAACTTGGATTATAAGTCTATGTATTCTACTTGGTATTCCAATTCAACATTCAACAAGTTTGAGTTTGTCTTTTCCAACTTAAAACTTTAAGAATAAACTTGAAACCGGTTTTCGGTTTTATGCTCTTTCGCTAAGGGCATATTGTCAGTTTCTTTTTGAATTTCGAATATTTGAGATCGTATATGTTTTACATTTTTATCTATTTTGCTTGAATTTTATATAAAATCATTTTCTTGCAAAATCGTGCAATCTAGTGAGTTCTTTTAGTTCAAAGTGCACATGTGTTTTAAATTAAGTTATCTGAATTAGTGATTAAGAAATCAGTGACTATTAAATAGTGAATATTTCGATAATGTTTAGTAGAAAACTACTATTTGAAAAGTAAAATATCTACTAATTGAAAAATTGAATTTTACTATATTTCAATTATTAGTAGATTTTTCACTTTCAAATTAGTAGTTTTCTACTAAACATTAGTAAAACATTCACTGTTTAATAGTGACCAATTTTTTGCTAATTCATTAGTGTAAAATGACTAATTCAGATTAAGACAGTTCATTTATGTATAAGTAATTAAGTATATATCCAAACAGAAAATAAAATTTTGTTTATTATTAGTGTGTTATTATTATTATTATTATTATTATTATTATTATTATTTGTTTTTAGAATAAAAGGGCGATTCTCCGAGAAGCGCACTACAATTTCATTTTCCCCATGTTCTGACAGAATAATCCGAGGAATAATCAGAAATAATTTGTGTTTTCTTTTACAGAGCTGTCATCGATTTAAATCACATTGATTTAAATCATCATTTAATTCAAAAATCTTTACAATTATTCGAATGTCTAATACTGCATGTAAAACATCGCAAATCATAAACAAAACCCACAAATTTGTGGATAAGTCTTAAAAATTTGAATTTTAATATTTTAATCTTTATAAAATTTAAAAAATTGTGCTAATACAGATGATCAAAATTCCTACGATTTACAAATGTGTGGCATTTTAAGAAAGCAGAAAAAGGTATTCAATTTTTATATCTTTAACTCATAAATTAAATAAAATCCAAACGTCAATTAACTCATATTCTAATTTCTTCTAACTTTTAAATTTCAATTAAATCAAATTTTAATGCATATTAATTAATGCAAAATAATTAATTAATATTATTAATTCTTTTCCACATTCACAATAATATTTTTTTAATTCTTGCAATATTTCTAAAAGATTTTAATTCTTCGAAACTGATTAATTTTGATCTTATAATTTCTTGTTTTTACAAAATATTAGGATTTTTTACTTTTAATATTTTTTGTGTATTTTTCTTTTTATTTTAGGATTTTCTTTAATTTTCTTCCTTTTATGCAAATTATTTAATATTATTTTACACAATTTTGTTACTATAACTTTCACAAAACTTTTTATTTCGTTGATTTTCATAATTATTTTTATATTGTTAAAATTAAATAGGGTAGAGTCAGGTGTTGTGGGACAGTTCGAGTGGTGGTACATAAATTGAAATTTTCTGACAAACTACTGAAAAAAAATGTTCCGAATTGTAGATATAATCGAGGTATGCGAAAACACATGACGTCCAAAAGTTTGAGCCATATTGATTGATTCATTAATTATAAAGGAAATAGAAAAAAAAAAACTGTTTTCGTTGAACCGTCGTGAGACATGAAACGAAGAGTGTATACCAATTTTAAAACTCTTTTAATTTATGACAAAATTTTATTATTAATTTTTGACATGTTAAAACAATGTTTTTAATGTTTTAACAAAATAGCCTGATGAGGTCGACAAACCCAGGTCGACGAAACGTTGTGTTATGACGAAAAAAATTTTTGGAGTTTTTTATTCCACTTACCTTCCTACGATCGTTTATTCTTTTTCTTAAAGAAAAAAAAACTGTTTTTGACGTAGCGGGGAAAAAATTTGCTTGACATAAAACATTGATTTTTAAAGAAATAGAACACTTTTAAACATAAGTATATTGTGATTTATATTATTTAGGTGTGTCATAAAATTTCTTTTTTTTTTAATTTTTTTAAATTTTCCAAAATTTTATTCATTTTTTTTTTTAATTCAATTTGTAAGATAATTTTTTAGTTTTTCTAATTTTAAAATTTTGTTCTCTTTAGTAATATTTTTTAATTTTTTGTTATTTATCATCTTATTTCTTATTTTAATTTTAAAAAAATGTCCGTGAATAGTTTAATTTTTTGAAAAAAGTGTTTACTTTTTTGTATATTTTTATGTCAGTGCTTCATTCTTGTGTTGTACACAAGTTATAATTTTTTTTTTTAAATTATTAGAAAAAAGTGAGAAAACTTTACTTCTTGGTAAAAGTTTCAAGAAAATGACATTTTTAATATGCGATATTATCATATTAGTTTTAAGGAACAAATTAGATACTGTTGACATAAAAAATTAAAATATTTGACGAAGTTATCTTAACAAAGAAAAATTTAATCTCAGAAATTGAAAAAAAATGATAAGAAACATAAATTAAATTTTTGTTCATTAGTTTATGGAATTTTTAAATATACTCTCTATTTCGAAACAAGTAAGATTTTGATCAATGATACAGCTTGTTTTGCTGAGAAGAAGATTTTCTAAATATTTTATTTGTATACAAATTTTCAGGGAAGTTAAATCGAAAATGATGACAGGTAATTATCATTATTGACTAAGTGTAGTTAAATGATTTTGTGAAAAAACTACACAATTATGGAATTGGACAAAGAGAAACATGTCATCTATAAAGGAAATTTATTGTTTTGTATTTAAAGTTATTTCAGAGATATTTTTTATGTATAGGTATCACAAAAAAAATGATGTAAGTTTAAGTGATATAAAGTATAATTGAAAGTAATAAAATTTGTACTAGTGAAAAATAATTATGTCATAAGTATTAAAAAAAAATTAAAATAAAAAAAGTAATAAAATATATTTCGAAAATAATCAAAAAGGATAAATAAGAAGTAATAAAATTTAGGGGAAATAAATATTGGAATGTTATCAAAAGTAAAAAAAAAAGTAATGGAAATTGACAAAGAAGAAAAACAAATTAACAAAAGCATCGAAAAGTAATTAAATACAAAAGAAGGTATAATCCAGACCAAAAAATAAAAAAAATATATAATTCATGGGAAATAAATATAAGAACATTATTAAATAAATGTAAAGTAACAAAAATAACTAAAAGTAATAAAAATAACAGAATGTAATCAAAAGTAACAAGAGATTTTTTTTAAGAAGGTAATATGAAGTAACAAAAAAAACTAAAAGTAATATAAAGTAAAAGAAAGTAATAAAATTTACTTAGAAAAATCAGTGGTAACAAAGAGTAACAAAAAAGTAATATAATTCAGGTGAAATAAATATAAGAACATTATTAAAAAAGACGTGGAAAGTAATAAAAATAACTAAAAGTAACATAAACAAAAAGTAATAGAAAGTAATAAAATGTATAATAAAATAAAGTAATCAAAAGTAACAAGAAAATTATTAAAAAAAGGTCATGTCAAATAAAAAAAATTAAAATTAATATAAAGTAAAAGAAAAAGTAAAATATATATTTAAAAAATAATGAAAAGTAACAAAGAGTAATAACATACAAAAGAAAGTAATCCGAGCAAAAAAATCGAAAGTAATATAATATAGATGAAATGAATGTGAGAAAATGATCAAAAATAGTAATGTAAAGTAACAAAAATAACTAAAACTAATATAAAGTAACATAAAGTAATAAAATGTATTTAGAAAGTAATCAAAAGTAACAACAGTCTTTTTTGAAAAGGTAATGTAAAGTACCAAAAAATGTTAAAAGTAATATAAAGTAAAACAAATTAAAAAAATTGACTTTGAAAGTAATCAATTATTAGAAAAAGAAAAAAGGAGTAATAAAAGCAAGTGATAAAATATAAAAGAAGGTAATCCAGATTCCAGAGCAAAAAAAAAGTAACATAATATAGGTGAATTAAATATAAGGAAATTATTAAAAAAAAGTAATGTTAAGTTACAAATATATCTAAAAGTAAAATAAGGTAATAAAATAAATAATAAAATGTAATAAAATGTATATATAAAGTAATGAAAAGTAACAAGAACATTATTAAGAAAAGGTAATGTCAATTAAAAAAAATAATGAAAAGTCATTTAAAGTAACAGAAAGAAATAAAATGTATTGAGAAAGTAATGAAAAATAACAAAGAGTAATAAAATACAAATGAAGTTAATCCAGAGCAAAAAAATCAGAAGTAATATAATATAGATGAATTAAATGTAAAAAAATTATTAAAAATAGTAATGTAAAGTAACAAAAATAACTAAACCTAATATAAAGTAACATAAAGTAATAAAATGTATTTAGAAAGTAATCGAAAGTAACAAGAACATTATTAAAAAAAGTAATGTCAATTAAAAAAAAATAATAAAAAGTAATTTAAAGTAACAAGAACTAAAATTTACTCAGAAAGTAATCAATTGTTTGTAAAAGAAAAAAGGAGTAATAAAAGCAACAGGAAGTGATAAAATATAAAAGAAGGTAATCCAGATTCCAGAGCAAAAAAAAAAAAAAAAGTTATATAATATAGGTGAATTAATTAATATAAGTAACAGAAATAAATAAAATGTATTTATAAAGTAACTAAAAGTAACAAAAAGTAATAAAATACAGAAGAAGATAATCGAGGGAAAAAATTCAAAATTAATATAATATAAATGAAATAAATGTTAGAAAATTATTTTAAAAAAGTTAATGTAAAGTAACAAATATATCTAAAAGTAATATAAATTAACGTAAAGTAATAAAATGTATTTAGAAAGTAATCAAAAGTAACAAGATCATTATATTTAAAAAGGTAATGTAGAGTAACAAAAAAAACTTGAAAGTAGTATAAATTACAATAAAGTAATAAAATTTACTCAGAAAGTAATCAATTGTAAGAAAAAGTAATGAAAAAATAATAAATGATTCAGGAAGTAATAAAATACAATAGAAGGTAATCCAGAGCAAAAAAATAAAAGGTAATATAATATTGGTAAAATAAATATAAGAAAAATATTAAAAAGAGTAATGTTAAATGACAAAAATAACTAAAAGTAATATAAAGTAACAGAAAGTAATAAAAAGTAACAAGAATGTTATTAAAAAATGTAATGTAAAGTAACACAAATAACTAAAAGTAATATAAAGTAACGAAAAGTAGTAAAATTTACTCAGAAAGTAATGAATGGTAACAAAGTGCATTAAAAAATAATAAGAGCAACCTGAAGTAATAAAAAGTAACAAAATATAATAAAAAGTAATAAAATGTTGCAGAAAGTAACTGAAAGTAATAAAATATTACAAAATATAAAATAGTGATAAAATGAGCAAAAAGATGAAAAATCCTAAAAGGATAATAAAACTAATATTGAGTATGATAGAAAGTTATATTAAATATATATATTATATAATAAAAAAATCAATTTTCGAATAAATATTGAAAATTCTTGTACCTGAAAATGCCGGCGATAATTTCCAGACTGTGATTGGCGATTTTCCCGAAAATTGGCCAATTATCATTTCAAGATAATAGAAAGGTCTTCCAACGAGAATTAATAAAATTACATAAGGTATTAAAAAAGCACCCCCTCCATTTTCATAAGCAACAAAAGGAAATCTCCAAATATTGCCAAAACCAACTGATAAGGCGATACACGACATTAAAAAATGAATATTGTTATTCCAAACATCTTTTTCTTCTTTTTCTTCTTCTTCTTCTCCATCTTCTTCTCTTGATGCTTCCGAAACTGGATTCGTCTCAGTTTGACTTTTAGGTAAACTATTGTTTAAAATTTCAGGTTCAAAGGTCAAATTGTCAAAGGATAGAGGGGCTCTGTTCTCCTGTAAATAACATTTTCGATCACTAACACCATTTCTTAAATTCCTTAACTAATTTCCTGTCATTAGCAATTTATTTTTCCATTTTTTCAATTCTCTTCTAAATTAATCGCTTTTTTAAATCTCTCGTTTTTTAATTCTATTCCTTTGTAAATAACTCGTTTTATTCTTTCTTAACTGCCGCGTTTACAAAATTTACTTTTTTCTAATTGTCTCGTTCTTTAAAATTATTCTTTTTTAATTGACTCATTTTCAAAATTTATTATCTCTTTTCAATTTTCCATTCTCGCCGAAGTTTATTCTTTTTTTTTTTTTTAACTTTTATAATTTATTTTTATCCCTAACAGTGCACTATTTAAAAATGCCAATTAAGTCTCTGATTAATTGTTTTCATTGTCATCAAATAATTTTGTAATCACTGACTCTATAATTTTTCAAACTTTTTAAATCGACCTTCAAAGAAGATCACGGTATGAAAAGGATTAAATTGCAATCTTGATTTAGTAAACAAGAGATAAAATTTAACTATTTCCTATATTTCTAATTTTATTGGTAAACAAGATTACAGGTCAACAATGCATTTTTTTTACCATTTCTCAATTCGAAATATCTATTAATAACTAGGGATTTTTTTTCTGATAAAATGAAATTTAAATTAAATGGATTTTTCACATTTCAAATATTAATTGAATTTAATATAAAATTAGAGTTTGAACCGATTAAATTTGTAATAAATTTAAATTTGACTTGATTAATTTTTGTTAATGAAAAACTGTAACCAATTATCCACCAATTAAAAACTGTATTATAATTCTCTCTAAATCTGAATTAGTAAAAAATAATTAATTATTATAGTCAAATTCATTTTTAGGTTATGTCAAAATAACTAATATTTTAGTAAGATTCTGTTTCTAATTCAAAAAGTCAAATTTTAACTAGTTTTTTTTAAACTAATAATTAGTTGTTTTTCACTAATTGCTGAAACAAAAACTCAGCTACGATTTTACTTAAGGGCATGTGATGATAATGCTAAATTTGTCCGTAAACTTTCTCTTAAAGTACTCAATGTTTTGACACCAAACTTTGTAGAATTACTCAAAATACCATTAGAATGGTCTCTCTGACCCAAATTTATTTCATTTTTATCTTTAAACTAATTTTTTTTTCAATTTTACAATTTTTGGAAAATTTTGAAAAAAAAGTAAATTTGAAAAATATTTAGTTTAAAGACAAAAATGAAACAAAATTGGGTCAGAGAGACCATTCAATTGGTGTTTTGAGTAATTCTACAAAGTTTGGTGTCAAAACATTGAGTACTTTAAGAGAAAGTTTACGGACAAATTTAGCATTATCATCACATGCCCTTAATCGTATTATTATTATTATTTTTAACTAATTCAGATTTAGAGAGTAAACATTTTTATACATTTTTTCTTATTAATATATTATTGACGGAATTAACGACAAATTAATTTGTCGATTTTAAGATCTTTTGAGTCATGTATAAATACAAATTCAATAAGATTTTAACTTGACGAAACACTGTTATACATCGTATAAATTAACTTGGAAATTTTCTCATTAGTTATGAAGAAAAATTAAATTTCGCTTTTAATGAAAGTCACATAAATAAATTTTTTTTGTAAACTCACATTGTTAGTCCGCATTTTCTAATGATATTGTCACTTTGTAAAATAATAATAATACTAATAATAATACTAATAATAATTGTCAAATAAAACAATGAGAACTTTCGAGCGTCACTTCTCAACCCCAACTGAAGACTGTTGTAGTCTCAACTGACAATTTTCAGTGAGAATATCGTTAATGAATATATCGTTTAACGACTCTCTATTCATCTTTATCTATCTTATACGTCATCAAATACCTGCACTTAGACAAGATAATAAAAAACGATAACCTCATAACGGAAATTCAAATTATATTACATTGTTTTTTTCTCTGTTTTTAAGTAGCTTCAAAAATATTGGCCATTTATAATAGCGGATGAGTAATTTTTCAAAAAAATTTCATCATATTAAATTGAAATGGAAAATTTTTATTTCTTCGAATGGACATTTTGAGAAATATTTTTTCTACTTACATCATTAAATATTTTTAAGAAACAATTGCTCATTTATAACGACATTACCAATTTTCCATCATTACTCCCAAAAACTGAAAATATTGTTTATTATTTTAAATGCATATTTAACAATACACCAAGAGTTTTTAAAAGTACTAATTATTATTTAAGTTATTTTATGGGACGCAATATAATGGAGGAAAAAGTAATAATTACAATAATAGTATAATTGTATATAATGTGCTAAACTGGAAAATCAAGTCATTAATCTTAAAAACTTCTTACTTTGTAATTTTGATTGAACGATTTGATATACAAAAGTTGTTTAACATTCTACTACTTTTTAATTGCGCATACAATTTTTATCGACAAAAATCAAATTGATAACAATTTTAATAATAATAGTATGTAATTGACTATAATTTCTGTAATTTTAATTTTATTTGAAGAATTATTTAATTTTCAATTTAATTACTTACTTTGTAATTTTATTTTGTTCAAAATTTTAAACATTCTTTTCTAATGTGGTTTAAATTATTTCTATATTACTTGCAATTATTTTCTTCAATTTTTAATTATTTTAAAATTTTTTACTTAAATCTTAAATTTACCTTTTGCAAATATCAACTATTTTCTTTAATTTCTTCAATTACTTTTTCAATTTTTATTATTTTCTTCAACATCAGATCATTTTCATTATTTATTAATTATTGTCTTAATTTCTAATTTCTTTTATCATTTTTCAAATACAAATTTTACAATTACAATTATTTTCTTCAAATTATATTAATTTCATAAGTATCGAATTATAAATGCAAATATCCTTTAGAATATTTTCATTTACCTCTTTCTATAATAATTTTTCAAATATTTTTCAATAATAAAAAAAATTTTTGTTGCTTCAATTTTTATTAAACTTTTTACTTTCTTGAAACGTAAATGGTATTTTTCAATTTTTTGAATGATGTTCGTCAATTTTTAATTATTTTACACAATTTTTTATTATTATCATTAATTTTTAATTAAATTCCTGAGTTTTCAATTATTTACCGCAAATTAAAATTATTTTTTTTACCATTATTTTTATAATTTTGCAATTAATATCTTTAATTTTTAATCATTTTCATTATTTCTGAAATAATTTTCTTAATTTTCAACTATTTATTTCAATTTTCATTTCTTTTTCTCATTTTGCAATTATTTTCTCCACTTTTGTCTTATTTTTTCGTCAATCTCTTAAATTTTCAATTATTATCTCAAATTTAAATTATTGTATTCAATTATTTTTAAATGATTTTTAATTACTTTTTTAAATTTCAATTATTTCCTTAAATTTTCAATCATTAATTTTATTTAACACATTATATTATGTCATTTTTTCAATTATTTCTCTCAAATTTAATTTACCATTTTCAATTTATCATTATTTTTATCATATTTCAATTATTTTCGTTCTTTTTCATAATTTCCAAAAAAATTCAATTAATTAACTTAATTTTTCTGTATTCTGTAATTAAATGCTATATTTGAAATATTTATAATTATTGCTAACACAGATTGTAAAAACTAATTGTATAATTTAGTTTGCACAAAATTTCGTTGAAACAATAATCAAATTTTTGACTAATTTCAGATCAGTTTAAAGGACATCCCATAACCTAAAATTGTAAAAATATTTTTTAAAATTTCTTAACGATTTATTAGAATAGATTCAATGGCAGATAAGGAAGAAAATCTAAGAGACAATGTCAGACATGAAAAAGTAGTTTTAGAAAAAGTTGGTCATCATGTGGAAGTTTATGGTCCTTACACTAAAAAAGAATTGCGAAGATTATTACTTTCATCTCTGTCACTTTATCCAGAAACAGATAACGAGAAGGTAAAATTTATTTGATCAAAGATAGGAATTAATTATTTCTTATATTTATGACAATGCTTTCAAAAAGAATTACATTTTTTCTTATCTTTAAAAGTAAATAGATTTTAGTTTCTGATTGGCTGATTTTTATTTCGAAGTTTTAAAAAAATTCAATTTTAATTTAGCGAATATTAGAAGAAATTGGATTAGATGAACAAGAGCTGAGAAATATAAAAAATGGGAATGAAGTGAGTGAAAGGGCTCAAAAAACTTTGGAGGATTTAGAAATTACTGAAGATATGATTAGGGAAGCTGCGAACGAAACTGAAAGTTCCAGATGTAAAAAGATATTAATTTTTTTATTGATCATTGATAACTGATAATTTAATGATTAATAATTGATTGATAATTGATATTTGATTATTTTAAAAAATAATTTATACTAAATATTTGATAATTTGGTAATTGAATTTTAGTCACTGATAATGGATCAGTGTCATTTATATCAGATTATTGATAACTGATAATTGATTACGAATTTTTGATAATTGATAATTGATAACATATATAGAATAAATTAATAATAATAAATAAATAATAATAATAAATAATAAATCTTTAAAAATGACTGAAAATAACAATTCCAGCTGGAGAAATGAGTGAAAAAATGAGTGAGGGAAAAGAAACGAAAATAACAAAGGAAGAAGTTAAATCTATTTCTGATGAAAAACAAGAAAAAGATGACGATATAGAAAAACGAAAATTGTCAGACAAAGTAACAGATAATTTTATTCAGTTTCTTCAAGAAAAAAATATAAGCAACGATCTCATTAATCAATTACTGCAGAATGGAATTACGGAAGAGACAATCAGGTATTAGAAAATTACGAAAATTTACACAATAGGCGAACTGAACTCAAAGACAACTTTTTTAAAAATCCTATTGGAAGTCTAAAGTAATGTATCATTGAATTCTTATTTATTCTTCATTCCGTAATTATAAATAATTCATTAAAAAGTTGTATGATCTCATAAATATAACAGAGTTAACTGAATCATTGATTTTTTTTTCTATACATATTGTAAATAAAATCAGCTTCATTTTTCGAAGAAACGTTTTAAGTTAAAGTTAAATACGTATAATAACATTTTATGCAAAAACATTTGTGAATATTTTGTTTATTATTATTTAATAATGATATTTTTTATATTAGCAATAATTTACTTAAAAATAAATTTTTTACAATTGTTTATAGATTGTTAAAATCACTGGATTTGTCTGCTGAGGATATAGACAATTTGGAGAAACTTGGGCAAATTCAGATAAATAATATAAATGATTCTGTAGCTCGGAATTTGAAATTTGGTTTAGATGAGTCTGATTATAATTTTTATTTAAAAAATTATTTATTTATTCCAATAAGAAAAGGTATTTGTGAAATTATTCTAAGGAAACCAAAAGATCCGATTGACTTTTTAGGACAGTGGCTTTTGCATTTTAAGGTACGTTTTCTATTTGGAGAGAATATTAAGTATTTGTAATTTAAAATTGATTTTCTATTCAATTAATTATTATTCAATGTTTTATGAATAATGAAGGTTTGTGAAGATAAAGAAAAGAAACGAAAAGAATACGAAATGGAATTATTGCTGGAACGTGAAAAAGTAAAAATAATGGTATTTTGATATTTTTTTTTTATTTTTTACATAATATACATGTGTATTTTCATTAATCTATAATATATTTATATTTTAATTTTCACCTTTTATTTTATTGTCAATTTTAGGAAAATTCAGAGAACGTAATTCAGTATTCTAGTTACAATAAGGATCAAAGAGAAAATGAAGAATTTGAAAATTCTTGGGAATTCGTAGATGACAATGTAGTGCAATAAAAAAGGTTTCATGCTAAATTTTTTTTTTAAATTTACATTATTTTCAACTACTGATTTTTTAACGAACTTAAATTTAGACGAAATAAAAATAAGTGTTAGAGATTCTTAATCTTATAAGTTTTAAACGAAATTAGAAATTTTCATATTTTTCTCTTTTACAATATTTTCATAATTCTGTAATAAATATACATTATTTATTCTACATTATAAAGATAAGATTTAAAAAAAAAATAAGCTTGTAAAAATTTGCACAATTAGTTTCTCAAAACAACAATGCAAAACAAGTTATTTACAATTTTTTATACTCTGGAGGCATATAAAAATTTTGCAATCAAGTTTATGCCACTTTTTTTATTTTAAATTTATGTAATTTTAGTTCTAATTAACAGATTTCAGATTTTAAATCTTTCTCTCTCTCTCTCTCTCTCTCTCTCACTCTGTCTCACAGACACAACCGAGAAAACCTAAAAAACTGATGTAAAGCAAACATATATATTTTCATTTTATAATTTGTAATTTTAGCCCCTTCCACCTTTCTCTTTATATATAACTCCCTATTATATCAAAACATTTCGCCCTATTAAAGGTTTCCTATAAATTAAAGAAATGTAACATTAAAAAATTTTTAGTTACAAAATTTTAAGCACAATTAAAAAAGGATTTATGTTTAAAAAAATTAATGATTTAAAAAATTTTATTTTTGTTTCCTTATTAAAAAATTTAATTTATTTACATTTAGCTTTATTACAAAACGGCATTGATTTTTAAAATTTAAAATTTTTGTATTTAGCTTTAAGTTAGTTTTCCATCTTCTTTTCAGTGTACCTTAACAATTTTTAAAATTTAAAACAAACATTTTTCTTTTTGAGCACAATATTTTTGATATCATTAATTTTTTTAAACAAATACTTTTTTTTAATAATTGTATTAAAAAATTTAAATAAACAATTTTTACTGCTCTATTATTTCTTAAATTGAAAAGAAGCCTTTAATTCTTTTCTGATCAGGTTTTATTATTTGTAAATATTTGTTTTAAAGATAATTGAAGTTGTTGAAACCTAACTTTAAGTATAATTATATTTAAAATTATTTTTCAAGTTAGTATTAATTTTAATTTATCAAAATTTAAAAAATTCTGTAATTTAACTTTAAACTTTAAAAAGTTTATTTTTTATTTTTAAAAATAAATTTCAATTTTTCCATGACCATATTTTTAATAATAAATTTTTAAAAATTTTATTTTTGCACATGTGTGGATCGGAAGGAATAAAAAATTATATTAAATCATTATAAACCTATCATTCTTTACAATTTGTTAAATTTTACTTTTAATTTAAACAGTTTTTAATGTGAATTTAAAATTTAAATACTTACATGATTATTTGTATTAATGTGATTTAAATTTAAATTTTAATAAAATTAAATTCTTCTTTAATATTTTCCAATTGTTACTTTATCTTTTAATTTCGAATGTTTTGTTCTGTACTTTTAATTTAAACAGTTTTTAATGTGAATTTAAAATTTAAATACTTACATGATTATTTGTATTAATGTGATTTAAATTTAAATTTTAATAAAATTAAATTCTTCTTTAATATTTTCCAATTGTTACTTTATCTTTTAATTTCGAATGTTTTGTTCTGTTTAACATACACACAAAATTAAATTTTTTTCTAAGCCAATTTTTGTTCTCCAGAATTATTTTTCATTTAAAAAATAATTTATTTTTTGAAAAGTTGAAAAATAAATAAATATTTGACGTGATTCAAAGTTAATATTATTTTTCATATAACAAATTTTTAAAATTGATTTAAGAATTATTTTAACTAAATCAGATTTTTTAATTTAAGAAAACCTAAATTTCATTTACATATCCATATTATTATTGTTCTTAATAATTATTTTTAAGTGTTTAATAACTTTTAATAAGTTAACTTTTTAATAAGTCTTTTTCTACTTAACAAAAAAAAAAAAAAAAAAAAATCTTCAAAATTCCACTAAATGTTTGGGTAAATTTACTTACAAGACGGAATAGGGGGCAAGACGGGGGACCGGCCTTAATTAATAATCTAATTAACCAATCACGATCATTTTCCTTAATACAGTACCTTTATGACAGCTTTTAGTTAATAAACTGACTTCAAGATGAGATTAAATTTATTGTTTGTTTTATGAAAAAAATGGGTTTTTGACGATTCTCTTAATTTTTTCTCTCTTTACTTAGATTTAATGTTTTTTATGAAAACAACAACATCTAAAATTACATATAAAGTTATTCACATGTGTCAGTGATTACGCTAGCAGATAAGCACTTGTTTATTTGTGTATTGGAAAATGATTTTTAGATATTAAATTTTAGGAGGGGAGGGGCAAGATGGTCTATAGGTTATTTTGAGTAAGATAAAGGCTAGATTTAGTTATATATAAATCAAAAATCTATTTTTCATAAACTAAAAGAAAAAACAAACATTATTTTCATTTTTTTCAATATATTTTTTCAAGCTTTTTGATTATCAGTTCAGTCTTGGTATCAAGATCTCTTTTGAGAGTATTTCTATCATGTTCTGCATTTTTTTAAATGGGCTATATATATGACGACGATAAATATCCAAATTTTTTTTTTAAAGTTTATACATCAAAACAGGTTGATTTTTTTCTTTTTCTTGTTTCTTAGGAGTACCCCATCTTGCCCCCAGGTTTAGCCAAATGGGAGATTTGACTTTTTTTACACAGATTAAGTTTCTATTTAATTACGTCTAACAGATATTTCTAATAAGACATAAGAGACTAAAGATTTGTGCTGTTTATTAAAATCTGAAATCGGTTTTAGAACCAAAATTACATAACTTTAAAAAAAGTGGAAAAATGTTCAAAATGACATATTTCTGGTAATTTTAAAAATTTTGACAAAATATTTGCTGGAGTTGTTTATTACCATGAAAGTAATAAATTCGCAGAAAAACACTCAAATCTCATTCCGTCATTATTTTCGATTATTAAGTTAAAATCTCACATTGTATACAATTTCAAACACTCTTTGATTATTTTTTTTTTTTATTGTCGATTACAATCTAATGACGTTTAGATTTTATAAAAACAATTTTATCGTCATTTACTATTTAACAAAAGAGTAAACTTATTATACAATAAAAATAAAACTTATTATTTAACAGAAAGTAAACTTATTAAAATTAATAACTATTTAATAGAATTTTAACGCTTTTAAGAAAAATTCAACTTATTCTCTTAAGTACAAGTTAGTAATAAATTAATGTATAAATTTAATTTTGTTTCTAGGACTTTGTCACATCACGTGAATTTTTTGCTTTGCTGTCTATTATTATTATAAAATAATTAAACAAGAATTTTTTAATTCTCAGTTTTTATATAAAATAGTTTTTCAGAAAAAATATCCAATTATAAAGTATCAATAATAGTGCAAGATAAAATTACGAAATTATCTATAAACTGTTCTGGCACATAAATTCAAAATTAAAACTAAAATTTCATAACCCACAAAGTCAATAGAAGAATATAAAATTTTTGATTTATGGTTAAAAATGTAAATTTGTCGCTTAAAATATTTTCGTTCATTAGTAAGTACAATGATTATTAAATTAATCAGGCAGTAATTATAGATATCACGAACTTGTTTACATATATCTTTGTAATTATGCACATATACATCTCTTATCATTATTTAAATATACATAAATAAATGAAGTACATATTGTCAATGACACCTACAAACAAATGATCATTGAAAAAATACAAAGATTTTATTGTCCTGCTCTTTTTGCATCACAGAGGAAGTTTAAATATCTAGACTTTTCTAATACTGCAATATTTTTTTTTCATAATTAAGGAAAATTGGTTTTAAAAGAGATTATCGATAACTTATTGATTTATTGATAACTTCCAAAATTCTAATTAAATTTCTGCAATTTAAAAATTTGGATAAACATTCTTTACAAATAAAGTCTCAGACCAATTTTCTTTAATTACTATTGTCTGATTCGAAAGGATCGAAAGCCTTTTATACTACGTTAAAAAATGACGTCACTGGTATGTATATATATAGTTAATCTAGTTATAATTAGTTTAGGACGGCAATTGGGAACATTTTTGTTTAATTAGAATTTAATTCCCTTTTTTAAAAAATAACTATACAAAATGAAGATAAAAATTATTTATTACAATACTCTCTCGATAAACACTTTTTAATTTCGAATCAAATATTTTCGTGAATAATTTAATTAATTGTATTAAAAAGATAATTATAAATAAAAGAATGCAATTAATGATAAATAATTATTTATAAATATAAAATATATAATTATAATAAATAAAAAACGAAATGAGAAAGAAGTATGTTTGTAATTGTTAAATTTTTATCGAGGGATTACTGTATTTTTTAAGTATTTAGGCCGTCGCTGGATTTCTTTAAATCAAAAACAAATTTCTTCAAGTCAGAGAAACTTTGAATCAAAAATTCTTTCTCGAGTCGAAAAAACTTTTTTTAAAATATATAAAAAATATTTTCAAAATAAAAAATTTTTCTTTTTTTTTTCTAAATTCGTATACTATTTTTACATGATATGTTTCTTCTTGTAAAACATTTACAAAAATCCATTTAAAACACTAAACTGACTCTAGAAAACTATTTTTATCTCTTTCATTTTACTCTTTAGGTACTTGTATATATATTTCTAAATCTTTATATTTATAAATTAATTACTGAAAAAAATTCTGGTTAGGGTATATTTTGTAATTCTGAATAGATTTATAATTCTGGCTATTATGACCAGAATTATAGTGAAGGTAACTAAAATAATGGTTAAACTAACTAGAATTTTGGTTGATTTAACTAGAAATAACAAAAATGTTAAATTTTCGTTAAATCAACTAAAATTCAAGTTTTACTGATTAATTTAACTAAATAGTTAAATGTACTCTAACCAGAATAAATTATTTTTCAGTATATTATACTCTCTAGCCTCCAATATCTTTTGAAAATGTATATTTTAGTTATCGCAAAAATAATTAAAGTCTATTACGGTAATCTATCTTCAAATCCAAGAAGAATATAAAAGAATTGTTTAAATTTCGATGATATTCTTTTTTCCCGTTTCTGCCTTTTGGCGTCTTTAAAAGCTCGCCATTCTGCTAAATGTGACGACTTAAATGGTCCCCAATCCTTTGACGGCTTGAAGGCTTTTACAACCATCTAGAAAATATTGATAAATTAATTATTATTAACTCGATTTTTTTTATTTTCTTATGCAAATAGTCACTTAGTTTGATTTGTTTGCTATTTTTTTTTGTAAAATTTATATATATTTCAAATTTAAGTTTCGATTTTAATATAAAAAATTTACAAAGATAAACTAAAAAGACAAAAAGTAATTTTTTAAATAACAATTGCAGAAAATTATTAAGTTAGAATATTTATATATTCAACAAAGAAAAGTAGTCCAGGCCTTTGACCTTAAGTTTTTTTTTCAAGTTTTAAATTACAGTGTTTTTTTTTAATCTTTCATTTCAAAATTCTACAAAGAAGATTAGGTCTTTGACCTTACGCTTATTGCTTTTTTGAAAAAGTTATTTTTGTATTATTTACTACTTATAATTCTAATTATGCATCATTTTAATTTTTATTGTCCATTATTTTGAAATGTATGTTTCGATAAATCAGAGAAGAATTAAATAAATGGGTACAATTTTGATATTTATAAAAATAATGAAAATAATGTTCATTGAAAATTCACAAATTCGGCTACGAAATGGAAAAAAGTAAATTAATTTTTCCGTTTAAACAATTAATTGTATTGTTAAGACTAACCTTAGGCATTCCTAACTTTTTCTTCTTTAAAATTGTATAAATGAGCCAGAGAGGTATTTGTAAAATTCCGAAGGCAAGAAGTGACCAACCTGCAGCTATAATAATATTTTTAATTAATCAGCATGATTATTATCACCTTAATTATATTACTAATTGAAGCTATTAATTGAAAATGAAGCAATTTATAATTGAAAAATAATGATTGAAAATGATCATTATAATAAATAAATAAATAGAATGAACGAATTAATAGTTTATAAAAAAATGAAATTTACCATAAGCGCTAGATGGATAATAGACACCTCGATAGGTAATAGGAGTGAGAGTTGCGATTGTATAAATTAAAATTATGCTTAGTAAAACAGGAGTGATTAAACCCCAACAAAGTCTCCAGTAAATTGAAGGCCTTCTGTTGAGCATGAATTCCACATCGTCTAGAAAGTTCTCCAATCCATAGACCCAAAAAACCCCCGTCATTTCAAGAATTGCGAGGACAAAAACAACAAACGAGGCTCCATAATGATCCACCAGATTTAGAATAAATTGTCCTCCCTATTTTGGTAAACAAAAAATTATATAGAATTATTTTATGCTGAAAGAAATATTCCGTTAATACGGTTTTAATTTGAATAAAATATTATATAAAAGAAGAATTTAGTATTTTACCGATACAAAATGACTGAAAAATGACTGTTTAGATAGCTTTGGAATTTTCAAAAAGTTTGTTGAAAATTGTTGAAAAACCTTTTTGAAAATTTCCCTTGAAAAAATTCCTGGAAACTTAAGTGGAAATTTTCTAGAACATTTACATCTAAACTTCCCAAAAACTTTTCTTGGAAACTTTCAGAAAACTTTCAGGAAAAGTTTCTTGAAAACTTTTTGAAAATTTCATTTATAAATTTTACGGAAACTTTCCTAGAAATTTCCTGGAACCTTCTCTTCGAAACTTTTCGGAAACTTACATTGGAAACATCTTGGAAATTACCAATGGAAACTTTCAAGAATCTTCCCTTCTTCCCTTGAAAGTTTCCTGGTATCTTTCCTTATAAACTTCCAGAAAGCTTTCTCTGGAAATTTCCTGGAAACTTCCTGGAACTATTCTATCTAAACTTCTAAATTTACTTTAATTTATAATTTTCTTCTTTTATTTCTAATTTTATTGTTTTTCTAAACTTTCCGACAATTTTTTGGAAACTTTCAGGAACGTATACTCTTCTAAACTTCCCAGATAATTTCCAATAACTTTTCTCGAAAGCTTCCTGATACATTTCCTTATAAATTTCGCGAAAACTTTTGTAAAAAAAAAACACTTTTTGAAAAATTCCTGGAAACGTACAGGGGAAACTTTCTGGAACATTTCTTTCTAAACTTCCCTAAAACTTTCATTTGAAACTGTCAGGAAACTTTCAGGAAAAGTTTCTTGAAAACTTCTTGAAACCTTCCTTTATAGATTTCACGGAAATTTTCCTACAAATTTCCTGGAACCTTCCCTTCGAAACTTTTTGGAAATTTACACAGGAAACTTCCTAGAAATTACCAATGGGAACTTTTCTTGGAAACTTTCCACAAAGTTCACTTGAAAATTTCTTGAAACTTTTCCTTATAAACTTTAAAAAACATTCCTTATAGACTTTCCGAAAATTTTTTAGAAAATTTCTAGAATATTCTCTTCTAAACTTCTCGGGTGTTAAATTGGAAACTTCTAAGAAATTACCAATGGAAACTTTCAAGAATCTTCCTTTTTTGGAAAATTTCTAGAATATTCTCTTCTAAACTTCTCGGGTGTTAAATTGGAAACTTCTAAGAAATTACCAATGGAAACTTTCAAGAATCTTCCCTTTTAAACTTTCCAGAAACTCCCCGGAAACTTTGCTTGGAAAGTTTCCACAAAGTTCCCTTAAAAATTTCTTGAAATCGTCTCTTATAAACTTTAAGACACTTTTCTTGAAAACTTTCCGGAATCTGCCGCTGGAAAATTTCTACAAATTTTCTTTAATCTTGCCTTACAAATTTTACAGACACTTTCCTGGAAACTTCCTGAAAACATCCATTATAAATTTTCTCGGAATCTTACCTGGAAACTTTTTGGAACCTTCCCTTCGAAACTTCTTGGAAATTATACCAATTGAAACTTTTTAGAATATTCCTATTTAAACTTTCCAGAAACTTACCTTGAAGGCTGCCTGGAACCTTTCATTATAAATTTTCCGAAAAATTTCTTTGCTTCAAGGGCAATTTTAGAGAATTTTCCAAAGAAATCTTTCCGTAAGATTTTAGGAAAAGTTTTATGGAAAGTTTTTGTGAAGTTCTCATGGAAATATTTCGTGAAATTTCTAAGGAAAGTTTCCGTGAAGTTTTTAAGAGAAGGTTTCAGAAATTTTTTAAGGGAAATTTCCAGAGAATTTTCGTTAAGTTCATAAAGAAAATTTCCAGAAAGTTTCCTGGAAGTTTCCAAGGTAAGTTTCCGGGACATTTCTAAGGAAAGTATCCGTGAAGTTTTTAAGGGAAGGTTTCAGGAAATTTCTAAGGGAAGTTTCCAGAGAATTTTAGTTAAGTTCATAAGGAAATTTTCCAGAATGTTTCCTGAATGTTTCTAAGGTAAGTTTCCGGAACATTTCTATGAAAAATTTCTAGAAAATTTCTAAGGAAAGATTCCGTGAAGTTTTAAAGGGGAGCTTTCAGGAAATTTCTAAGGGAAGTTTCCAGAAAGTTTTTGTGAAGTTCAGAAGGTAAGTTTTAGAAAAATTTCTAAGGAAAGTTTCAGTGAAGTTTTTAAGGGAAAGTTTCAGAAAATTTCAAAAGGAAGTTTCTGGGACATTTCTAAGGAAATTTTCCGTGAAGTTTCTAAGGTAAGTTTCCGGGACATATCCCATGAAAATATCCGTGAAGTTATTAAGGGAAGGTTTTAGGAAGTTCCTAAGGGATGTTTCCAGAAAACTTTCTGGAAGTTTCTGGGACATTTCCAAGGAAAGTATCAGTGAAGTTTTTAAAGTAAGGTTTCAGGAAGTTCTAAGGGAAGTTTCCAGAAAGTTTTCGTGAAGTTCAGAAGGTAAGTTTTAAAAAAATTTCTAAGGAAAGTTTCAGTGAAGTTTTTAAGGGAAAGTTTCAGAAAATTTCAAAAGGAAGTTTCCGGGACATTTCTAAGGAAAGTTTCCATGAAGTTTTTAAGGACAGGTTTCAGGAAATTTCTAATAGAAGTTTCGGGGAAGTTTATAAGGTAAGTTTCCGGGACATATCCAATGAAAGTATCCGTGAAGTTTTTAAGGTAAGGTTTCAGGAAATTTCTGAGGGAAGTTTCCAGAATGTTTTCGTGAAGTTCTTGAGGGATGTTTCCTGAAAGTTTCTAAGATAAGTTTCTGAGACATATCCAAGGAAAGTATCTGTGAAGTTTTTAAGGGAAAGTTTCAGGAAATTTCTAAGGGAAGTTTCCGTTTAGTCCTTAAGGGATGTTTACTGAAAGTTTCTAAAGTAAGTTTCGGGGACGTTTCTAAGAAAAACTTCCAAGTAATTTCAAGGAAATTTTCGTTAAGTTCATAAGGGGAAGGTTCAAGAATTTTCCAAAGGAAGTTTCCAGAAAGTTTTCGTGAAGTTCATAAGGTAAATTTCCGAGACATTTCTAAGGAAAGTTTCAGTGAAGTTTTTAAGGAAAAGTTTCAGGAAATTTCAAGGCGAAGTTTCGGGAAAGTTTCCTGTAAATTTCTAAGTTTAGTTTCCGAGACATTTCTAAGGAATGTTTCCGTAAAGTTTTTATGGGAAGGTTTCAGGAAATTTCTAATGGAAGTTTCCAGAAAGTTTTCTGAAAGTTCTTAAGGTAAGTTTCGGGGACGTTTCTAAGGAAAGTTTCCTGAAAATTTCTAAGGATATTTTCCGTGAAGTTCATAAGGGGAGGTTTCAGGAAGGTCCTAAGGGAAGTTTCTAAGTTAAGTTTCCGGGACATTTCTAAGGATATTTTCCGTGAAGTTTGTAAGGGAAGGTTTCAGGAAGTGTCTAAGAGAAGTTGCCAGAAAGCTTCCTTTGAAAATTTTCTTGAAGTTTATAAGGGAAGGTTTTAATAATTTTCCAATGGTAGTTTCTTGGAAATATGTAAGGAAATTTTCCGTGAAGTTTTGAAGGTAAATTCAAGGTTTCCTGGAAGTTTCCTTTGATAAACTTACCAAGATAATCTTTCAAGAAACTTCTTAGAAATTTCGGAGCAAATAAATTCAATTCCATAAATATGTAAAAATAATCATAAATAAAGTAAATTTTTTAGTTCAGTTTAAGTGAAGTGAATTAACGTTTTTTTAAATTTGCAATAATTTACTTACTGGAGTGCAGTATACAGTTCCAACTAAAAATCCAAATAAGGCAGTTGCTAAAACGATGTGCCAATGTTTAATAGACGGAAATTGGTCACTAATTATGCTTATAATTCCACCAGCTATTGCGATTGCACTTCCAATTCCCAATACGAAAAGCATCAGGAAAAATAATACTGAAAAGAGCTGAAAATATTTTTAATTCAATTACAAAACAATAAATCGTTAAATCTCTTAATATTTATTTAATTATTGAGATAAAAATTGTAAATACGTCTATTTAAATATGAGATAACCAAGTTGAAAAATTGCTTGTAAAATTATTTTACGAGTCTCAAAAACATGCTTTCTAAAATCAAATATACTTGATACTGTGTCTAAACATGATTTTAATTGGTTCAAAAACAATTTTTTTGATTTGAAAACAATTATTTAAAATTTAAAAACATTTTATTTAATTGAAAAACAATTCATTTCGGAAAAATTCATTCAATTTATTTTTAGTTGATAATAAAAGTTTTTTTTTCTTGTACCAAAACAAATCAATATTTTGGTATTATATCTCACCTCACGCTACTCTATTATCATTAATATTTTTCGTCTTATCATTAATAACTTCTATTATGAACAATAACCCGCATTCACTCTAATAGAATGCAATTAGAGCAATTTTAGGATTTTCCCATTTCGTCACATAATTTCGTGTATTTGTCATCCCATATTGAAAAATGTCAATTCCCAATATTGATTAACATTCTTTCTCATCTGCTTTTCTATTTGGTTTATTTTCGTATAAAAATAAAGCCTCATTAAATGTCACACAAAAACCCCGCTAATTCTGGTATTTATATTTGCATAATGAATCGTACATTCTAAGAATTGAAGTAGCTCTTACGTATGCTCATTAGCATTCGCACAATGTGTATAATTTGTAAAATAAAAAAGTGAACTTGAGTCATAATGTGTAGAAATAATAAGAAAATAATAATTATTATTATTTGCCATACCTGTGGTAAAACAGTAAACTTGGCTATTGCGTCTGGATATGAGATAAAAGCAAGACCAGTTCCACCCTTGACGACTTTTGTGATGTCATCAGTTCCAAGTTCATGAGCGAGATTACCAAGAATTCCAAAAATTGTGAATCCCGCCATTAGACTCGTAAAAGTATCCAGAGTTGTCACAACAATAACATCTCTGCAAATAGAGTTTTTTTATTTTCATATTTTCAATTTTTTGTTTTCAAAATAAAAATTCTAATTAGGGGAGAACCGGGTAAAATTCCTAATTGGTTAAATTGGCAATCGTTAATAACTTGGCAAAAAATAAATATTAAACATAATTGTGTTTATAAATAAAGTATATTAAGGTAAAGATAGTTTCTATAAAGTTTCAGGTTTATCAGTTTATTATTAAAGAATTTATTAAAACTTAATTTTAAATAAGCGCGGGATTGATCAAAAGTGCGCATGCGCGGAAAAATGCGTAGTCACGTGATTAAATAATCATGGCGGATTAACCTACTGTCACATTTGGCATTGAATGTTAAATTTTAGGTTTTCTTTCTAAAACTCACGCTATTTTGAAGCAATCAGGTATTTTTGTAATTTATTACAGTGTCTTAATTTACTTTTGTAAGTTATTTTATAATTCTAGAAGCTTTATTTATTTGTTAAAGATTTTATTTTCATTTTTTGTCGGACTGCTTTGGATTGAAACTTTAGTTTTATGATAAAAAGATTTACCCTGTGGGTCAAATAAAATGACTAGCTTATTATACTCTTAAAGATCGTTTTCTAAATATGTGTTGGTTTATATTTTTCAAAACTATAGTTAAAGACTTTTTTTTTTGCTCCAAACTTTACCATAGGCATTTTGGCCGATTCTCTCCTATAGAAATAATGCTTTTGATTGAATTTTTTAATTGTTTATCAATCTACCTGTAAATATTGTGATGAAACGAATTGTAAGAGGAGTACATGACAACACCTCCAAAACACACGGAGAGTGAGAAAAAACATTGTGTTACAGCAGAGTACCACACAAAAGGATCAAAAAGTTTTTCCCACTGGGGTTTTATAAAAAATATAATTCCATTGATTGCACCGTCCAAAGTGACGGCTCTGACTAGCAATGCTATCATTACAACGTAAGGAAATAGAGCTAAAAAATAGGCAGCTTTTCCCGAACTTTTTACACCTCGGGCCAAAACTGCAAATATACACATCCAAGCGATAAAGAGGCAGAATGTCAATTTCCAGTCGGGCATACCAACCCCGTCATCAATATTTAGTTTTTCCTTCAAAACAGTCTTTCTGTAAAGAAAAAAACAATTTTTCACTTTTTAACAATAGAAACAATATAGGTAAATATAGTTTTTAGGTGGAATTGGACATTTATTCGAAAAGAGGTTATGTTTGAAGATATTATTTTGCTTTTTGAATGGAAAATCTAACTTCTAAAGTATTTTTTTTAGACGAAAGATTATTTATTATATTATTTTGCTTTTTAAATGGAAAACTAACTTTTAAAGTAAACTTTCTCTTTTTTTTTTGAAGATTCTGAAGAATCTTTAATTTTTGTCGAATTATGATTTATTTTGTTTTAAATTAAATTTGCCACATTTTGTCTAAATAAAATCATATTAAAGGATGGTTTTTTTATTTTTTAGAGAGCAAAATAAACACTTTAAACATAACCTCTTTTCGAGCATGTGTCCTTTTCTTTCTTAAACGGATGAAAATAATGAGAACATTTAAAGAAAATAATTGAATTAAAAAAAAAACAAATTAAAAAGCTGAAGAAAATAATTGAACAATATAACGCAAATAAGAAATAAAAAGAAATAGTTGAAAATATAGTGAAAGCTAAAATATCATTAAAATTTAAAGAAAGTAATTAAAAATTGAAAAAAATAAATAGAAAACTACAAAATTTAGAAGTAACTGGAATTGATGAAAGTAGGCTAAAATGCATAAAATTTTTTTTGCAGAAAACAATACTACAAGAAATAAAGAAAATCGTTGAAAAAAATTTAAAATTTAAAATACAATTTATATTTAAAATAAGAAAAACAATTTAATAAAATAATTGAAATAATCAAAAACTATTGAAAAAAGACGAAGCTAATTAAAAAATAAATAGATAAAAATAGAAAAGAATTTATTTCTTTGACAATACAATACAATAGAATATATCAAAATAATTATGCAATAAATAAGTTAATTGAAAAATTGAATAATATAATTGTAATTTGTGAAATCAAATTAAAATTGAAATATACAGTTGAAAGAAAATAATTAAAAAAATGATTAAAATTAATAAATTATTTAACAATTTAAAAGTAAAATTGACATTTAAGAAAAATAAAAGAGAATTTATTAAAATAATTGAAAAAATAGTTATTTTTAAAATTAAAAAATAAAGGAAATTGGAATATGAAAGACAATAATTGAAAATATTTAAATTTTCATTCATAATTCATAATTAAAGATTGAGGAAATTAATTGAAAAAGGAAGAAAGTAATTAAAAAATGATGGCGTTGTAATAAAAAAAAAATACTACAATTTGAAAATAGTGAAAAATTAATGGAAAAAATAAAAATAGAAAGACAGTACTTGATAAGGGGACATAAAATTTAATTTTGATAAAAATAATTTAAGAAATTGGAGAATATAATTGAAAATTGAATTAAATTTTTACCAATTTTAATTTCTTCAAATTTCAGTTAATACGAATTTACATTGATTAAAAGTTCAATTAATCCACATTTCCAATATACTAAATTTGAATTGATTTAAAAATTTCTTCAATTTTTAATAATTTTTTTCTATTATGATTTCAATTACTTAAACTACAATTTTGTGCTATTTTTATCATTTTGCAATAATTATCTTTAATTTTTAATCGATTCATAATTTATGAATTAATTTCCTGAACTTTCAAATATATATATCTCAATTTTCAATTGTTTTGTTCAATTATGATTTATTATTATTATTTTTCAATTATTTTCTCCATCTTTTAATATTTTTATTATTTTTAATTTTTAATTATTTCAATTATTTATCTAAAATTCCAATTATTTTCAAAAATTTTCAATAATTACTGCGATTTTTTAATTATTTTCTTTAATTACATTTTTTTAAGTAATTTTGTAATTATTGTCTTTTTTTAAACACATATTCTATGAATTTTTCAATAATTAATTATTAATCTTATTTTCAAAAAATATTATCTAAGATTTTTAAGTATTTTTCTAAAATTTGAATTAATTTCTTCAATTTTCTTTAAGTATTTTCATTTGTTTTCATAATTTTAAAAAATTTTCATTAATTATCGTAAATGTCAATTATTTTTAGCTTTCTTCAATTCTTTTCTTTATTTTTCAACTATTTCGCGTAAATGTCATTTACTTTTTTAAAACTTAGCATTGTTTGTATACCATATTTCAATTATTTTCTTCAAATTTCAAATTTTAAAATCAATTTTCAAATATTTTTCAGACTTTACTTCTTTCAATTTTCAATTTTTTTCATTTGTTTTAAAATTTCAAAAATTTTAAACTATTTATCTGACATGTCAACTATGTCCTTCAATTTTCAATTATTTTTTTTTTAATTTTTTTTGATTTTCAATATTACTTTTGTTCTTTTTCATAATTTCAAAAATTTTTTTAATTATTTCTCTTTAAGTAAAAAGTATACTCTTCAATTTGAAATTATGTTTATCTTTTTTCACTTATTTTCTATAATTTTTAATTTTTTTCTTTTTTTTCAATGAACTTTTGAAAGATTTAAGTATTTTTATAAATTTTTTTTAAACTTTTCTTTATTTAAAATATACATTAAGTAATTTTCTCAATTATCAATTATTTATCTCAATTTTCAATCATTTTTTTTTAATTTTCAATTATTTTCTCTTATTTTTCATTATTCAATTTTTTTTTAAATTTATTATTAAGATTTTCAAGTATTTTTCTCAAATTTAAATTATTTTTTTTATTTTTAAAACATACCCTGACGAATTTACTAAAATCGCTTTTTGAACTGAATTTGATCAAGTCTTTATTAAGTTTGATTAGGGGCAGAATTTTGCTACTATTCAATTAAATGTTATCAAATGAACCAGTGTCAATGAAAAAATATTAATGTTTTAGTTGATTTTCGCAAGAATTGAGTTAAATTATGCTTTAATTAAATAGTAATTAAAACATAATTTAACTTAACTTTTGCAAAAAGCAACTTAAATATTAATATTTTTTGCTTCCAATGGTTTTTTTATCAAATTTCATTGATTGTCAGCAAAATTCTACATCTAATGAAATTTAATCAAAACTTGTTCAAATTCGATTCAAAAGCATTTTTTAAAAACCGTCAGGGATTTCTGTGATTTTAAAAAAAAAAATTCAGTAACGCCACTGGTTTTGACTGATTTTTAAGAAAAACAGGTTAGAACATTTTTAGTCATATCTCGAGAACCTCTTAATATTTTTTAAGTTTTCTTTGCTTAAATTAAAGCTGATATTTCAACAAAGAAGATAAAGTCAGTTTTTATTTTTTCAAAAAAATTTTGTAGATCAGACAGCGAGTTAAAGTTTCTAAACGAAAGTTAAAAAATCAAGAATTTTTTCTTCTAACTTATCAACTATAATATAATCACTTTAAAAAATTTAATTAATAGAAATTCTAAAGCAGAATTTAATAAGCTTTAAAATTTTGTAAATTTAAATTTACAAAACGCCCCTATCGGTTACTGTGTGAACTATTCAAATTTAGGGTTGGAAAGCCGAAAACAAAATCAGACTTTTGACTTTCCGATCGAGTTTTTTCGATTCGACTTTGAAAATCGACTTTCCGACTTTGTTAATAAAAATAAAAAATTATTACTTTTACTTAATATTAAATTTACTAATATGTGTTAAATGAATATAAATATATTTATAAATATGTTTTATTAATAAAACTTATAATTTAAAAGGGCAAATTGTATCTATGAATGGAAATACAAAAAAAATCGATGTTTTGTTTAACTTATGCTTCTTCTAAACTTTATGATTCTATAATATTTATAAAGAATATTATTAAATTTCTATTTAAAAACAATTTTAACAAATTATAAAAAAAAATTACATTTAAAAGTCGGTATCAAAATCGGTATAGTAAACCTCGACTTCCGAGTCGACTTCAAAAGTAAATATCGATTATGAAAAGTCGACCTTCAGAAAGCAAAAGTCGACTTTCGACTAAAGTCGGACTCGACTTAACCCTATATTCAATATGGCCGACATCATAGTGAAAATTGACAATGTTTATACACAGAGTTCAGTATTTTTCTTAAAAAAACAAGATTTTAAAGTGTTCTTAGCAGTGAATGATAATTTTATAATAGTGACAATTATTTATTTTGTGTGAAAACAATGGAATTTGAACAAAATTTCCGAAATTTCTCCCGCTTTACAAGAGCATGTCATCTTTTGTATATATAATTACATTGAAGCTTCTGAGAAAAAAATTATTAAAAAACCTTTTATTTATATAGAAAATTTATCGTGATCTGTATAAAGTATTCTAATGTGAAAATCTCAACTTACGTAAAATAGAGTTCGGCAGAACTCATCATTGTGCTCATATTGGTGGAGGAATTGTGTTTTATAAGATCATCGTCACTTCTTCCTGAATTGACACATATGTCTCCCCATTCAAGTTTGCATTTTGACCAGGGTAACTGTTTTTGAAAGCTGTTAATGAGGTAGTAAAGAGTTACGGACATAAGGGAACAATAGTAGGTGCTGACAACAATCATGGAAAACATTTGAGCCCATCCAACACCACGAAAGGCCGGTGCACATGACCACATTTTCACTGATGACCTGCTCGTGAATTGACCCATAATCATTTCCAAATAATAAAAGGGTTTCCCCACGAGAAAAAGGACAATAATGTAGGGAATTAGAAAAGCGCCTCCTCCATTTTCAAAAGCTGTGAATGGAAATCTCCACACATTTCCAAGGCCTATTGACATTGCTATACAGGACATTAAAAATTCTAGTCCATTTCCCCATGTTTCTCGTTCCTTTGGTTCTTCTATTGTTGCCTGAATTAAAATAAAGAAAATATATCGATATTAGTTCGATTAAAATAAAAGGATAAAATGAGTAGATAACAGTTTTGCATGAGTATTGAAATATTAGAAATTAAAATGTTAAAAAATTTTAATATTGAAAATCGTCTCTCAAATTGTCTATATTAGAGAAAGTTCACGGAAAAAAATTAATATCCAAATTTGACATTTAATATGATATTGAAGCATGAATTATCTCTAAAAACAAAAGTAATATATAATAAAATCGTCAAAATTAAAATATACATTTTTTATGCCTAAAAACAATATTAGAAATCTCTAATTCATTGATATATGGAAAATACAAAATAAAAAAAGCAATTTTATGCTTTTTTGCTATATTTTAAATTCTTTAGTAACAAATTTTAATATTATTATTAGAATAAGAAATAAAGTATTTTAATGTTATACGTCTACATTGTATAATTCCTCATTTTAGACATTAGCCCATTACGAATAAAATTTAAGTTATTATTGAAATTTAGAGTAAACGGATTACTTAGAATGTTTGTGTTTTAAAATTTAAAAAAAAAAGTAAAAACGTTTTGTTTAAAGGAATTCGACAAAAATAATTATTTCTTTAGAGCAAATTTATTAATAAAAAAATCGATCTAAATTTAGTCAAATCTTCATTATATCCCAAAAACTAAACATTTTTAAACTTTTCCGAATAATAAAATATGTTTTAGCATAACCTTTTTTATAGATTTCTAGGTTGTTAAATGAACATATAAATTATTTAGAGATATCATAAAATGGCATTTTCTGATATAAAGTTTTGCAAAATAAAGCATAACGTATTATAAAAAGTTTGATTATAATGCTTAATTTAGATACATTTTTAATTCTCTGCAAATAAGAATTCAACTCATTTCAAGTTTTGTGATTAATTTTTTTCCGTGTTGAGAAAGTTGAGAAATAATAAGAATGTAGATAAATGAATTTACAATTCAAAGAAAATGATTAAAATTTTAAAAAAAAACATATTTTGTAAAAATAATTGAAAAATGACGAAAGAAGTTGAAAATTAATTAATAAATAATTTAACTAATTTGATATTGAAGAAAATAATTAAAACTGAAAAAGTTTTATTTGGAAAAATTAAAGAAAAGAATTAAAACTTGCGGAAATTGAATTTAAAAATTAGGGGAAAAATTGAAAAATAATGGAAATAATTAGAAAATGAAGAAAATTTTTGGAAAATTATAAAAATAGTTGACAATTATAGCAAATAATAAAAATAATAAAAATCATAAAAGAAAAGAATTGTTAAAAATTTAAGAAATTTTTAAATAATTTTAAATTTACTGTTCTCAAAGATTAAAGAAAAGAATTGAAACTTGGGAAATTGAATTTATAAATGAGGGGAAAAATAATGTAAATACAATTGCAGAAAAATGTTAAAAAATGATAAAAGTAGTTAAGAATTGTAGCAAATATAATTAAAATCATAAAAGATAAGAATTCTTAAAAATTGAAGAAAATTTTAAATAATTTTAAATTTACTATTCTCAAAGAGTGAATTAATTAAAATTTTAATCAATAAAATTTCAAATTGACTGAAGTTTGAAGAATTATTATAATATATAATAATTGTAATTGTAGTCTTGTTTATCTCAAATATATTCTGTAATTTTTTAAATTATTTTTTACAAATGTTTATTATTTTTTTCAATATACAATTATTTCTATCAATTACTTTATTATTAAATTTAATTTTCAAATAACTTTCAATTACTTTTTCTCATTTTCAATTATGCTTTTATTAATTTTCTAATTTTTTTATTATTTATCTTAAATTTTAGTTATATTTTCAAATTTACAATTATTTTCATCATTCTGCAATTATTTTCTTATATTACAAATATATGTTGACATTTTTTCAATTATTCTTCACAAACTAAAATTGTTTTCTTCAATTTTAAATTATTTTTATTACTTTACAAATATTTTCTCAAATTTTATATTATTTTCATTATTCTTCAATAAATTTCCTAGATTTTGAAATATTTTTCTCAAATTTTAATAATTTTCTTCAATTCCAAATATTATTATTATCATCATTTTACAATCATTTTTTTTCAAATTTTCAATTATTTATCTCATTTTTCAAACATCTTTTTCAATTTTCGTTTTCTTTTATATATTTGCAATTATTTTCTCCGCCTTTAATTAGATATATTAATTATTTTTCAATGAATTTCCTACAGTTTTATTAATTATCTTGAATGTAAGTTAGTGTATACACGTTTCAATGTAATATCGAAAATTTCAATTGTTTACATCAAATTTCCATTATTTTCTTCAATTTACGATTATTTCTATCATTTTTCAATTACTTTCTGGTATAATCAATTATTTTTTAATTAATTTTGAATTTTTTTTATAATTTATCACAACTTTCACTTATTTTTTCAATATACAATTATTTTTATCATTCTGAAATTATTTTCTTTCATTTTACAAATATATATTGCAATTTTTAAAATATATTTCCCAAATTTTAATAATTTTCTTCAATTTTCAATTATTAATATTATCATTTTGCAATCAATTTCTGCAATTTTTAATTATTTTTATTAATTTGCAAATATTGTCTCGAATTTTTTATTATTTTTATTACTCTTCAATTAATTTCCTAGATTTTGAAACATATTTCTCAAATTTTAATAATTTTCTTCAATTTTTAATTAGTTTTTATTACTTTGCAAATATTGTCTGGAATTTTTATTAGTTTCATTACTCTTCAATTAATTTTCTAGACTTCAAAATTATTTTCTCAAATTTTAATCATTTTCTTTAACTTCCAATTATTTTTGTTTTCATTTGCAATCAATTTCTTCAATTTTTTATTAATCTCACTATTCATTCCTTAATTAAATCTAAATTTTCAATTATTTATCTCATTTATCAATTATTTTTGTCAAATTCATTTTCTTTTATCTTTTTGCAATTATTTTCTCCGTCTTTTAATTAGATATATTAATTATTTTTTAATTAATTATCTAAATTTTTTTTTTTTATATCAAAACTAAGTTACTGTATCCACGTTTCAATTCTTTAATCATTCTTCAATTATTTTTATCATATTGCAAATACTTTCTACAATTTTTAATTATTTTTTTGTTAAATTGCAATGATTTTCACAAATTTTATATTATTTTGATTATTTGTTGATTAATTCCGAAAACTTCCATTATTTCTCTCAAATTTCTATTATTTTCTTCAATTAACGATTATTTCTATCATTTTTCTTCAATTTTTAATTATTCTCACTATTCATTCCTGAGTTAAATTCCTAAATTTTCAATTATTCATCTCATTTTTCCATTATTTTTTTTCAATTTTAATTTTCTCTTATACTTTTGCAATTATTTTCTCCACCTTTTAAGTAAGATATATGAATTGTTTTTAATTTATTTCATAAATTTTCATTTATTATCTTAAATCTAAGTTATTGTTCCTACTTTCAATGTTTTAATAAATCTTCAATTATTTTTCTCAAATTTGAGTTAAGTTCAAAAAGTAAAAATTTTTTTTTTAACTTGTAATGATTAGATCACAAATTTTATAGGTTATTATTTCCGAAAATGTACTGAAAATCAAATTAAATTGTCAACTTTTGAGTTACAATAATTACGCTAATTAAGAAACTCTTTAATTTATTATTCTGTGATGGAAATATTTAAAATGTACAGCTAGAAACTTGAATTTGTTGTTAATTTTTATTTTATCAGAATAATAAATATTGCAATTTTTATTAAAACATTATATAATTAATAAAAATATTATATAATTATCTTCCAGAGAAATGCTGTGAAATGTCGTGATCATTAAAAAAGGAATCAAGAAGAACTGTGATTGTGATAAATGATAAAATAAGTTGACAGAATTATAATTTTGTATTTGTACTTTTATTTCCAAAACAATAAATAAATTAAAATATGTATTTAGTTTCGTCATTAATGTGTAATTTAAGTTTAAATTGATATGATTTTCTAGTATTTTGATAAGTAGTTTTTGTTATTCTTATAGTTTCACTTAAATTAATTTTTATTGAAAAGTAGGGTTATTAAAATTGTAAATAAACTTAACAAGTTTCCAATACCACTTTATATATTATATTTAATACAGATTTTTTTTAATTTTTGTTTTTTATTTGTTTTAATTCAGAAAATTATAAATGATCTTGGGAAGGTTGAGGGAATAAATATTCAATATTTATTCATTTCAAATGTATTTATTCGTCTACCTTTTTTTATTTGTGATAATTTTTATTGGACTTACCTTTCCAAGATCACTAAAAAAAACTCTCTGTTTTCATATAAAAAAGTTTTTTTTTTAATATTTTTAAATTGGATTTTAAATTTTTATTTTACGTTTTTATCTTTAGGTATTTCAAAAAATACCTATTTAATACCTATTAAATTTATCAATTAACTTAAATATAACAACATTTTAGCTTTAAATATTTTATTATTAATGTTCATTTTTAAAATTGAATCAAATGATTCGTTGTTTACAGAATTAATAACACTTTTATTTTGTAAACAAAAATTAAAGGTTATTTTAATAAACTTTAAAATAAGAAAACCTATTTATTATCACGTTATGCAAAATTAAATTAACTTAAATTTCAATTGATAATTAATAGTAATTGATAAAACTAAATTTATATTTAAATTTATTTATTGTTTTAAAAAAATATATATAAATAGGGTAGATAATTATAATTTTATTAACTTATTTATTCACGGTTTTTTTTTTCTTAAAAAGGAATTTCTTGTATTAGAATGAAAAAATGTTGTTAAAAAAATTTGAAAAATTTAACATTTTGTGTTTTTCTTTAAATTTAATGAAAAATGGCAATGTTTGTCCAATTTTATCAAACAATGGCTCATTTTATTCGTTGAAACATTCTCTACAATTCAACTCATATAATTTTATTTAAAATGTATAATTGTTCGGAAACAATATAGAAAACATAAAAAAAAAAGTTTTTCGGCCATTACTTCTTAACCCAATATTTTTAATAAAATTCTATGAGTAGAATTTTAGAGAATATTTCAAAGAATAAAATGAGCCATTATTTGACATAATTGGATACAAATTGCAATTTTTCATTAGATTTGGAGAAAAAACACGATATATCAAATAATGCGTAAATAACAAGATATTTTAACCAAAAATACTTTTATTTAAAAATTGTATAAGTAAATATTTTAAACATAGTTAAAAGCAGTTTTTATTTTATTTTATTCTTACGTTAAAAAACATTTAGTCTGAGGTTATGTCATAGGGCCAAACATCCTTAATTACTTAAAGTGTTAATTAAGGCTTTATATATTTGTAAAAATTATGTTTTGAATTAAAAATTTCAAATATACATGATTTATCTTCAAAGCATAAATTATTTATTTATTTTCATTTGAATAAATAGATTATAATTATTGCCTTAAATAGTGTTACTTAATTATTTCTATTTAAATACTCACTAAAAGAGTATATTCTTTAATTTCCTTTTAATATAAACAATTTTTTTACGGTGTAAAAACTAGAATTAACTAGAAAAAAGTAGAATTCGGGTCTTCATTAACTTCTCAATTACTGACAATAACACACACATTTAATCTACACACGACACATTATTTTAAAAAACAAATTTTTTTATAATTTAATTTATTGTGAATAAATTTCAAAAAATGATTGTTTCGGCCATCAAGGAATAGATTTTCTTCAATATCTTTATATCTCATTATTTTTTACCAGAGTTTCAATTATAATCATAAATTACACGATTCTTGGTTATTTATAAATTCATCACAATTAAATCCTATTCGTCAAGGTAATCTCGAGTGACGAGCCTTGATAGTAATTAATGAATATAAATGACGGAGAAAACACGAGTTTTTTTTACATCGAGGAAGAAAGGATTCTTTATATGTTAATTAATTGACACCTCGAAGGAAAGGCATATTTTATGCCAAACGTAATTAATTATTGTTTAATGAGTCATAATATGTGCATTATCAAAGCATAACTCACCAACTGTTCCGGCAGCGAAAGTGAAGTTTTCTTCTTATCGTGAATCCCATAATCAAGATTGTAGCCAGCACTTTTCTGCTAAAAACCGATAAGTGAAAAATTGTTTATAAATTGTCGAGAAAACAAAAAAAGTGCATATAATATACAATGTGCATTGCAAAATATTGCGAGTAAGTTCTAAATTTTTAGTGCCATGAATAATTTGATAAATGAGAAATATATTGCAAAAGATCTTGAAGAGGTCTACAAACCACCTTTCCAACGTCCTTGGGCGACTTTCCGAGTTCCACATTATGAAAGCCTTCGTCTGGGATGAACCCGGGATTGTACTTTCCACCCTGTAATTTAGAATTTTTTGTTTTGTTTACATCAATCAATCAATTAGCACGAGAATATTTCCAATTTTTGGATAATTTACAAAGTTTTGGAACTTTTTATTTCTTTTTATTCTAGGTATACACATTTTTCATATATATATTTCAAATTGAATTTATATTAGAATTAAGAAAAGGCAAATTTGTAAAATACTTAATTAAAGAAAAAAATAGTATTTTTAATAAAAAGTATTTTAATGGGTATTTTATAAAACCCGTGTGTGTAATTTTAGATTATAATGGTACAAATTATCATGCGAAATTTTATTTAAATCCGTTAAACCATTTCTGAGTTATCGTGTTTACTAAAAAACGTGACACCCCCCCCCCCACCGCTCAAACGCATCCGGAAAATTGAACCCGAAATCTTAAATGGTTGAAAATTTATTTTAGATTCGTAATCAACGATTCCAAAATTAAATAATAATAATCTCCGTAAACTCCTGAAGTTAGTTAGTTTTTATATTTATTCATCTTTTTCTGTCCACGTTTTAAAGTCTGAAGTGAAGTTAGTTAGTATTAATATTTATTTATCTTTTTCTGTCCACGTTTTAAAAACTGAAGTGAAGTTAGTCTTAGTCTCTGTTATTTTTGTTTTGTTGTTGTGTTGCTCTGTTGTTAGTGTGATGTTGTACTGGTTTTTAATTGTCATTTGTGTAAAAAAAAAGTTTCGAAAAATTTATTATGGTTTTTGAAGAAGTTTAAAATATATACACATGCAATTAATTTACTAAATTTTCATTTATTATCTCAAATTTAGATTATTGTAATCAATTTTCCATTACATAACGATTTTTTAATTATTTTCTTTTGCTTAAAAATAAATTCTGCAATTTTTCTTGATTTTCATCAATTTATAATTATATTAATTATTTTTGCATTACTTTTGAAATTTCAATTATTTATCTGATATTGCAACTATTTGCATCAATTTTCGTTATTTCTGCAATTTTTTCATTATTCTCTTTAATTAAAATTTTTTAAGTAATTTTGTAATTATTTTTTTTTTTTAAACATATATTCTATGATTTTTTCAGTTATTTCTCTCAAATTTTATTGAATGTTGTCAATTTACCATATTTAAATTATTTTCATCATAATTTAATTTTTTTTCACAATCTTAAATTATTTTCAGCATATTTCAATTATTTTTTTCAATTTCTAATTAATTTTATCATTTTTCAATTATTTTTCTCGATTGTTAATTATTATTCTCATTTTCTAAAATTATTTTCTAAGATTTTTAAGTATTTTTCTGAAAATTTAAATATTTTCTTCAATTTTTAATTATTTTCATTTGTTACCAGAATTAAAAAATTTTTTTATTAATTATCGTAAATTGCAATTATTGTTAACTTTCTTCAAGACTTTTCTCCAATTTTTAGTTTTTCTCATTTTATACTCTCTAAATCTGAATTAGTTAAAAATAACTAATTTGAAAGCAAAAACTCAGTCACTAATTCAAATAGTTAAATTTCTACTAATCATTTGGTTAAAAATAACTAATTATTAGTCAAATTCATTTTTTAGATTATGTCAAAATAACTAATATTGTAGTAAAATTCTGTTTACTATTTCAATTAGTCGAATTTTAACTATTTTTTAGTTATGTTTTTACTAACAATTAGTCATTTTTTTACTAATTATTAGTTATTTTTAACTAATTCAGATTTAGAGAGTAAAATAAATTTCTAAAAATTTTCAAGTATTTTTCTCAAATTTCTATTATTTTTTTCAATTTTTAATAATATTGCTTTGTTTTCATAACTTCCAAAAAATTTTATTAATTATCGTAAATTTCAATTATTTTTGGCATTTTTCCAGTCTTTTCTCCAATTTTTAGTTATTCTCATTTTCTAAAATTATTTTCTAAGATTTTTAAGAATTTTTCTAAAATTTCAATTGTTTTCTTCAATTTTTAATTATTTTTATTTATTTCATAATTTCAAAATTTTTTTATTAATTATCGTAAATTTCAATTACTTTTAGCTTATTTCTTCAATTCTTTTCTCCAATTTTTAGTTATTTTCTTTTTTTTTCAATTGATTTCTAAGATCTTCATGTATTTTTTCAAATTTTGAATTATTTTTTCTTTATTTAAAAAAAATTCTGTAGTTTTTTCAATAATTACACTTAAATGTCATTTATTTTTTACAACTTATCATTGTTTGTATCATATTTTAATTATTTTCGGCAAGTTATAAAATTTAAAAACATTTTTCAATTATTTTCCAAAATTTATTTCCTTCAATTTTCAATTCTTTACATTTGTTTCATAATTTCAAAAAAAATTTAACTATTTATCTGACTTCAATTATTTTAGTATTTATATTTTTTTTTATATTATGTTCTTCAATTTTCAATTACTTTCATTCTTTTTCTCGTTCTTATTCACATTTTCGAAAATTATTTGCTAAGATTTATAAGTATTTGTCTAAAATTTTCATTATTTTCCAAAAATTTCAATTTTTTTCATTTTTTATAATTTCCAAAATTTTAAACTATTTATCTGACACTTAAATTATTTCATTCAATTTCCAATTATTTATGTTATTAATTATATTATTTTCTTTAATTTTCAATTACGTTTATTTTTGTTGATTTTAATTTTTTTTTAAATGAACTTCTGAAAGTTTTAAGTATTTTTCTCAAACTTTGTTTAACTTTCTTTTGTTTAAAATATTTTATGTAATTTGTTTAATTATTTTCTCAAATTTTAATTATTTTTTTTAATTTTAATTTATTTATCTCAATTTTTAACCATGTCTTAATTTACTTTTAAGATTCTCAAGTATTTTTCTCAAATTTAAATTATTTTCTTTATGTTTAAAACATTTTTCTGATTGTTTAAATTACTTTCCCCAATTTTCAATTGATATAATTTTTTTTTTCAATTAATTTGTAAAATTTGCAATTATTTTGTTTAATTTTAATTATTTTTTGCAATTCTTTTTAATTCTAAAATATTATAAATTTTGTCTAAATAAATATTTAGTTTATTTATATTAATTGATTTTTAAATATTATATTTCAAATATTTATTTCTTCTTATTAGATAAATATTATTTACCGATTTGTTATATTTATTATTGTATTTTATAATTTCTAAAATGTATGAAAAACTAATCGCGCGCTGGTGCGCGTTTTATTTTGCTAGCTCTTGAAATAATACTTTTTACAAAAAGCGAGTAAATTTAAAAAATACAGTTCACCATATTTAATTCGCCATTTTGAATTTTTAAAATTTGACCTCAGATTCGTAGAAAGCGATCTCAAAAATCGTAAAGTTACAAGTTTCATACGAATTGAACTAATTTTGTAGTAAACCCAACTGTTATTGTGTTTAATCCAACTAGAATTATTGTGGTTATTTTAAGAATCATTCTGGCTAATCATAAATCGAAATGCATCTACTTCAGTGAACAATTTTTTATTGTGTTAAATGGGGAGCATCGTGCCCCTAAAACTTTAAAAAAAGTTTCAGCCCCAAAACACATCTAGAAACCCATTGTTGAAAAGAAATTACGATCCCTCAAAAATAAAAAAAATTATTAAATTGCATCTGATTTAGTGAACAATTTTTTTATTGCGTAAAAGGGCGTGGATTGTGCCCCTAAAACTTTAAAAAAAGTTTCAGACCCAAAATACATTTGAAACCCATTGTTGAAAAGAAATTACGACCCCCCAAAAAATAAAAAAAAGTATCGTATGTGTGTTGAAGATGAAATTTTTTTTACAGTTTCGAGGGCACAATTCAAGCTCTTTTACGGAATAAAAAATTGTTCACAGAATTTGATGCATTTCGATAATTTTTTTTTTGTATTTTTGGGGATCCGTATTTCCTTTTAAACAGTGGGTTCCTAATATATTTTGGCTCTTTTAACACAATATAAAAATTGTTCACTGAATTAGATGCATTTCGATAATTTTTTTTTTATTTTTGGGGGGTCGATTTTTCTTTTTAACAATGGGTTCTGGATGTGTTTTTTTAGCTTAACCATCAATCTGGTTAATCGAATTCAAGTTTTTTCCGTTAAATTAACAAATTTTCCGGTTCGACTATCATTTTTTAATTCAATAATATTGATAGGTTAATCGAACTATAATTTATCTATTTCTCTCAATTAACTTTGTAGTTACTTTAACTATTATTCTGTTTAATCAAACCAGAATTATTCTAGTTACTTTAACCACATTTTAGTTAGCTCAACCATAATTTCGGTTAACCTAAGTATCCTTTTTTACAATCTAATAATTCTTCACTTCAATCTAACCAGCAGAATTATAACCTAAAATTCACCTAAAATCACCTCTATATTGTTTAGTAAAAGTTACAATATACACATAATAAAATCGAAAAAATTCAAATCATTATTATTTACCAATAATCTGACACACTTTTAATCTAAATCAATGCTAACCAATTTGCAATTGATTCCCAGAATAGAACGAAAGTAATGTCATGAATAAATAATTCCCTTCCGTAAGTTCATGACCAGTAGATTCTAATATGTATTCAGAATGACTGTACAGATGGTATTTGTCCTTTATTTCCTATTAGCTACTTTCATTATTTTTTTTTTTTTTCTTTCTTTTTGTTCACATTTACTTGGTGATTCAGGTGTCATTCATCTCGAATCAATGGGGATTAACGAACTAGGACATTGTTGTCACTTTCCAAAGCTGATCATTCCAAACAAACAGAGAATAATCTAGTCACTCGATTATTGCTAATCCACAACTCAGAAACTGTACCTGATATAGAAGGCCACTTTCTATTACTGAAGCGCGAGGTTTGAGCATAAGCATCAATGTTACGTTTCTCGACGATGTCAACAGTGCACCTGTACATTCTCCAGGTGTGGGTAAAACACTGTTGCATCTCCGAGCATTAAACGCTTTCAATTAATATACGACTCGAGACAGAAAATGCTGATCTTATTGTAGGATTAAAGATCACGCCAAGTTACGTTAAATACCAGGATTATTTTCTTTTTCACATTTCAAGCGATAAACTCAATTTATCGTTTATTGACTGTCTTATCGGCAATTAATAAAATAAAGTTGATATCATTCCAATTTGTCATGTTTTATTGACTTTTCTTTTCATTTTAGCGAATTTTAGAATTATTTGAGATAATAAGGATATCTGTAAATATTAAATGCAAATTATTTTTGCGCAAAATAAAATCTTAGCAACTTTAGTCAGTTAGAAAAAAGAATAATTTACTTTTTGGCACTCTTTTTATATATATTTAAATTTCGAAATCTTATCTTCTGATGTCAATAGTAACCTCTAAAATAGTGGCGTCACTGGATTTGAGGGCCTCCCCGAAGGAAGGAAAATTAGGCCCCCCTTTTCTTGGAGAATTTCAAATAAAATTTTAAGCGATCCTACAGTTGAAATTCAAGGGAACAATTTTAAATTGAAGAAAATAAAAGTAAAAATTAAAGATAATAATTGAGGAAAGGAAAAATTTATTTTAAAATAACAAGAATTTAAATTAAAAATTGAAGAAATTCCTTAAACAATAATCGAAAATTAAAGATTATAAGTTAAATAAACGAAAATAATAATTAACAGATAAGAAATAGACGTAATTTGGAAAAATTAATTTAAAAATAATGAAAAATGATTAAACTTGAAGACAATACTTTAAATTTAAAAAGGAATCAAAATTCCGAAAGAAATTAAAGACAAGATTAAAACTAAAAAATTGTTATTGAAATTTGAAGGAATAATTGAAATTTCAAGAAAACAGTTTCATTTTGACTAAACTAACTGAAAATTGAAGAAAATAATGTTAAAAAGAAAGTAATGAAGGGCATGTGATGGATTATGACGTCACTGATATAAGCAAAATTTGTCCGTAACTTTTCTCTTAAAATATTAAATATTTTTTTATGAAAATTGGTAGAACTACTTAAAATGTCATTAGGAAGGTCTCTCAGACCCGAATTTATTTAAATTTTGGAACATTTTCGAAAAAATGCAAACTTTTATAAAAATCAATTTTGAGACAAAATTTAAACTTACTCGGGTCTGAGAGACCTTCCTAATAACATTTTAAGAAATTCTACCAAGTTTTATAAAAAAATATTCAATATTTTAAGAGAAAAGTTACGGACAAATTTTGCCTTATACACCAGTGACGTCATAGTCCATCACATGCCCTTAAGTAATGACAAAAAAATTAAATTGAAAAAAAAATTCAAAAGAGAATAAGAAAAAAAGTATTGAAGAAATTCATTTGAAAATAATAAATAAAACAAACATTATTGATTTGAAGTTAAATTTAAGAAAATAACAAAAAATGAAACATAATCTTTAAAAAAAAGTTTTTTTGAATTTAAAAATGAGAAAAGTAATTAAAATGGAAATAATAATTTAAATTTAAAGAAATATCATACAAATTGAAGTCATTAACTAAAAAGCGACAAAAATAAATTCAGTTTTTAGACTGTCTAAGAAAATGGAAGATATTTTTGAAAAATTAAGAAAAATATTGATGAAATTGATAAAAAGTTAAAAGAAATTTTTAATTGTTAGAAAATGTAAAATGCTACGAATATAAGATTAATAAGAAATAAAAGTCAAATAAAATACTGAAAAATTAAGAAAATCTTAAAAGAAAAATAATTGAAAATTAAAGAAAAATATTTTAAAATACATTAAGAATGTAATTAAAATTTTAGAATCACCTAGAAAACAATTTAAATTGTTCAAACAATACTTTAAAATCGCTGAAAATAACATGTTTTAAATTTGAATAATTAAAAAATAATCTGTAATTGCATAAAATAATTGAATATTTAAGACAATACGTGAAAGTTGAAGACAGAAACTGAAAGTTGAAGAAACTCGTTAAAAAATATCAAACATAATTGAAAATTTGTAAGTTTCAATTTAAAATTGAAGAAAATAATTCAAAGACAAAGAAATATACTAAAAATGACAAAAGTAATTGAAATTGATTGCAACAGTTTGTAACTAAAGAAAGAAAAAGTGGAAATTTAAGAGAATAATTGAAAAAGGAAAATATTCATTTTGAAATAACAAGAAAAATTTAAGTCCAAGAAATTCATCTGAAAACACAAAAATAATTAAAATTGAAGACAATATTGTGAAATTGAAGAATTCCGTTTGACAAAAAATATAAAAAATAATTAAACATTATAGACTACAAGTAGAAAATTGAAAAAAAAAAACCCCGAGAATTAAAAGAAATTATTTTAAAATAGGAAAAACAATTTGAATTGAAGACAATAATGAATTATTAACAAACATAATTGCAAAATTTAAATTTTTATTAAAAATTCAAAGAATAAATAATTAAAAGCAGAAGAAAATAACAAAGTGAATGAAAATCGATGAAAGAAAATAAAAAACATCACAATTAATTTAAAAATTAGGAAAAAATTTAATTGAAGACAATAATTTATAAATTGTGAAAAATAATTAAGAATTAAAGGCATTCAATAAAAATGCCGAAAATAATTGAAAGAAGAAGAATAATCGAAAATTGAAAAGGAACAATAAAGAATAAGAAAAATAATTCCAATTGGAGACAATAATTTGGAATTGTAAAAGAAATTTTTATTTGAAGAAATTCAGTATAAAATGATCAATATAATTAAAAAATATAAGTTACGAGTTAAATTTGTAGAAAATAATTGAAGAAACTTATTTAAAAATAGAAAAAGTAATTGAAACTGTACAGATTTAAAGTAATAAAAGATATGAGAAATAAAGAAAATAATTGAAAAACGAAGAAATTGCATTTAAACATACTTTTAAAAAAATTGAAATTTGAAAAAAGTGCTTAAAAAGTTACAGGAACAATTGAATTTAAAGGATAAAAATTATAAATTGATAAGATTCCTGAAAAAATAATTGAAAATTAAGGACTATAATTCGAAAATGAGAAAAATAATTGAAATTAAGACAATAGTTTTTTAGAGAATGTGCTAAAAAACTTCATTGACATAACCTAAAACTAAAAAATGACATTTCTCATCAAATAAAACTATTATTAAAATTCATTTCATCAAATTTTGAAATATCCAGTTGTACATTTTTCAGAAAAAATTATGTTGGGCTAAAATTTGTTGTCAAATAATAATTGTTTAACAATTTTTTTTTTTTTTTTAATTCAATGACAATTTTATCTGCTGGGTTTTGTTAAATAATGTTTTGTTTAAAAGTTATTAAACAAATGAAATTTGTTCTTTACGTATTTTTTAAACAGAATATTATTTTACAAAACCCAACAGATAAAATTGTAGGACATGTTTCAACGAGAAAAAATAGCTATTATTCGTTAAAATTGAATAAAAATTGCAGTTGTTAATTAAATTTAAAACAACATAAAATGCTAAATAATTGTTATTCAACAACAAATTTTAACTCAACGTAATTTTTTCTGAAAAATGTATAACTTGATCTTTCAAAATTTTGGTGAAATTAATTTGAATAATATTTTTATTTGGGGTGAAAAACGAATTTTCAGTTTCAGGTTATGTAAATTGTAATTGAAATTTGAAGAAAACAATTTGACTATGACTAAATTAACTGAAAATTGAGGAAAATAATTTTAAAAAAGGTAATTAAGTAATAACAAAAAAAAAATGAAATTGAATACAAAATGGAAGAAAAAAATTAAAAACTCATTGAGAAAATTTACTAGAAAATGAGAAATATAATTAAAGATTGTTGATTGCAAATTAAATTTGAAAAAAATCTTTAAAAAATTTTGTTTGAATTGAAGATTGGAAAAAATAATTAAAATGGCAATAATATTTCAAAATTGAAGAAACCAATTGAATCAATTCGTTGAAAAATGTCAAAAATAATTGAAAATCGAAAAAGGAAAGTAAAAGTTGAAGAATTATAGTTTCCATGTTAAAATTGATGGAAATTGTTTAATGAAGTAGAAAAACATTGCCCTAAGTTAAATAAAATTTTATGTCTCAAATCGCAAAATCGTAAATTTTTAAAAATGAGAGAAATTTTGTAAAAAAATTGAATAGCGCGACCTTTGTAAATGTCCATTAGACTATTTGAAAACAGTTTAAATAAGTTTTGTGTCGAAGAAAATTAAAGAAAACATATAAAACAAATTTTGAAAGGAGGAACAAATTAATGTTAAAGTCAGGAAATTAGGAAAGACTTGTAAATATTTGAAGTAAAATAAAATGAAATGCAAACAAATTAATTTTTGACTCTTGAGATTTAAATTATTCACAAATGAAAAGTTTGAATAAATTAAAGTTTGATTTAATGGCGTTTGGGATTTACATATTATTAATTAGAATGATTTGAAATTATTCAAAATTTAATATTATTTTCAACTTTCCTTCTGTCCAATATTTTTATTTGAAAGGATTAAAATTTAAAGACAATAGAATTTTTAACCGTTTATTAAAAGAGATTCAAATTTAATATTTAAAAGAAAATATAATTTACAAAATTGAAGTAGATTAGAGGCACTAAGATTTTAAAGCGATCAAAATTAAACGTTACCAACTTTGAAAATTTAAAAATTTGACGCACTTGAAATCAAAACAGTCTAAATTTGTAAATTTCAACTTTGAAAAAATTGATATTAGAACAAATTGGAAAAGATCGAAACTTAAAAAAACAAAAATGTAACTCAAGTTTGAAGGTGTTAAAAATTGGAAACATTTGCGAAAGCGAATTACATACAAAGAAATTGGAAAACATCTAAATTGGAAATTCTGGAAGTTTCAGATTAAAAAAAAATCTTTATATTCAGATCCATATTACTATAAAGATGAAGTTAAGGTTTAAAAATGCTAATCTATGAAATTAATGATAACGTGAATAATTAAGTAATTACTTTAAAATACAAGACTTTTTTCTTAGCCACATTATAAGAGATAATAAATTGAATTTATTGTTTGTTAATGGTATTATATCAATTGAACAATTTTCAAATCAGAAAAAAAAAAAATTTCAATGTTTAGCATTGTGCTGAGTTTTGAATGAATTGAGGTCTAGGTGACGTTGTCATTTAGGAATTTCATGCAATCGGTTACCTGTACTACATGAAAGCTGAAGAGATTATAATGTTTGCAATGCGTTATGGGAACCTCATTCCTCACGCACATAATTACGATTAAAGGCACGCTTATCCCTGACATATAAATTACCAAACTCAACAAAAGTCCACTTTATTGGAAAACAAAAGATAACAGATTTTATTTGTTTAAGAAAAACAACAAAAAACACCACATTTTTATAATCACCTCTTATCGAAATTGATTCTAAGCAGTAAAATAAACATTAGCAAATGTTTTAAAAACTAAATTGATGACCTTCCACTTAATGAAGAGATAATGATCATTTGAATTTTTAATTCAATATTTAAATTGTGAAATTTATCCATAATTAAAAATTTAATTATCAATTTATCAAGTTTTTCAATAAAACACAAAAATTATGAGAAATTGTGAATTATTTTTAATAGATTCCAAATAAGATTGATTTTTTAATTAAACATCGGATTTATTTGATGATTTTATTCTGTATTTTATATTCTGTTAATAAATTGTGTTTTTTCCCAAATTGTGAAATATTTTTCCAATTTTATTCCTGAAGAGTGTATTTATGGAAACTGACTTTTTGATATGCAAATTATGGTCATTATTTTTATTAGATTTTCTAAATTTGAAATTCTCGTTTTTGTTATGATGGTGTCAAATAATCTATTTTTGGTTTATTTTTCTCAATATTTGAAAAATTATTGTATTTTACTTTTTTCTAATATTACTGTATTATTAATTTCCATTACTATTATTATATTTAGTTTTTAATTTATTATTATATTATTATCGCAACTATTTGAATCTATGATAAAAATGATTTCTATTTATTATTATACAGAATTTTAGTAAAAATAAAACAAGTAACACTGATTATAGGAATCACTTTCATGTATATACTTATCTAAGATTGTTTTCTGTAAATGGAAGAAATTTCACTGCACAAGTATACTTTGTGAAGAGGAGAATGTTTTAGAGCATTACCTTCCCACAGTTGTCTTGACAAAGTTTAACGAGAATCAGTGAAAGAAATGTAATGCTCACGACTCAAACTTAATGATACGATGCTTCGATTACGTTTATTCATTCATGTTTCTTTCAAAGAAAAATAAAACTAAACTTTTTACGGGAAAAAAATTCTCTTGCTATTTTAAAGTTATTTTTTCGTCATTTTTATTATTTCCAAGAAATGATTGATCAAGACAAATTCTTCAAATAAAAAAGCAATATTCAAATAAAAAAAAAACCATTATCGAGTGTAAGTCACAATGCGTCGAATTAAAATCAGCCAAAATCAAACTCATTGCAATTTTTTGCACAAAAGAATGTAATTAAATTCAAAATTTATCTTGATAAAATGAATTATTGAACTTGTTATTTAAAATTTTGCAAGGTGTAAAATTTAGGATATATAAGATTTGAAAATATGTTTTTAGAAATGATAAAATTTATTTGAATATTAGGAATCATATTAGGAATATTTATCAGATTAGGAAATTTTTGCAAATTGTATATTCAAATTTGACGTTTACAAAATTTGAAACATTAGTTTATGAAATTGGAAAAAATTATTATGATTTAAAAAAGGTATTATTTAGTAACTCCTTGAAGTTGACAGTACTAAAATTTGAGAAAATCAGAATTTGGACGCGCTCGAATTTGAATTCACCCAAATTTAAAATATTTGGAAATTTAAGGCATATTCAAATTTGGACCCTACAAAGTTTGAAAAATTAATTTATTAATTTTCTAAAAAGTATTAGCGTTTAAAAAAATTATTATTCTGCAATCCCTTGAAGTTGAATGTACTCAAATTGAAAAAAAAACAAATTTAAAACCGCTTGAATTTAAACGCACCTAAATTTTAAATTTTTGGAAATTTAAGACATATTCAAATTTGACGTTTTCAAAATTTGTAAAGTTAATTTATCAGTTTTCATAAAAGTATTATCGTTTAGAAAAAAAATTATTATTTAGCAAAACCTTGAAAATAAATGTACTTAAATTTGAATATTTTGAAATTTATGGCATATTCCAATTTGACACTTACAAAATTAGAAACAACAATTTATGAAATTTGAAGAAAAAAGGATTAACTTATAAAAAATTACTATTTAGGAACCCCCTGAATGAACTTAAATTTGAAAAAGTCAAAAATTGGACGCCCTCGAATTTGAACGCACACAAAACTAAAATATTTGGAAAATTAGGGCATATTAAAGTTTGACCCTTACAAAATTAGGAAAATTAAAAAAAAAATTATTATAAATTAAAAAAATTACTATTTAGGAATCCCTTGAAGTTAAATGCACTCAAAATTGAAAAATCAAAATTTGGACGCGCTCGAATTTCAACGCACCCAAAATTAAAATATTTGAAATATTTACTCTTACAAAAGTAGGAAAATTAATTAATAGAATTTTAAAAAACTAATTTCATTGAAAAAAATTACTATTCAGAAACCTCTGGGAGATGAATTTACTCAAATTTGAAAAAATCAAATTTTGGACGCGCTCGAATTTGAACGCACCAAAAACTAAAATATTTGGATAAAAATCAAATTTTACCTCTACAAAGTTTGAAAAATTAATTTATTAATTTTCTAAAAAGTATTACCGTTTCAAAAAAAAAGTATTATTTAGCAATTCCTTAAACCTGTACAAATTCGGAAAATCAAAGTTTTTTCGCGCACAAATTCCAACGCACCCAAATTAAAAATATTTAAAAATTTGAGGTATATTCAAATTTGACACTTATACGAGATTTGACAAATTAATTTATGAAATTTAAAAAAAAATACTATTTAGGAATCCCTTCAATTCGAATGTACTTAAATTGAAAAAAAAAATTTGGAAGCGTTTGATGTAACACCTAAAAAATTTGAAACAACAATTTACGAAATTTGAAAAAAGTATTAACTTATAAAAAATAACTATTTTAGAACCCCTTGAATTTGAATGTATTCAAAGTTAAAAAACCTAAAAATTTGTAGGCGCTCGAATTTGAACGCACCCAAAACTAAAATATTTGGAAATTTAAGGCATATTCAAGTTTGACTCTTACAAAATTAAGAAAAATAAATTATGAAATTTGAAAAAAAGTATTATCATTTTAAAAAATTACTATTTAGGAACCCCTTGAAGTTGAATATACTCAAATTTAAAAAAAACAAAATTTGGGCGCACTTGAATTTCAACGCACCCAAAATTAAAATATTTAGAATATTTACTCTTACAAAATTAGGAAAATTAATTAATGGAATTTTAAAAAAGTACTATCATTTAAAAAAATTACTATTAAGAAACCTCTTGAAGTTGAATTTACTCAAATTTGAAAAAACAGAATCTGAATGCACCCAAACTTACAATATTTGAAAACGTGAGGCGTATTTAAATTAGGAAAAAATTAGGAAAATTTATTTATGAAATTTGAAAAAAATATCAACTTATAAAAAATTACTATTTAGGAACCCTTTGAATTTGAATGAACTCAAATTTGAAAAAATCAAAATCTGGACGCGCTCGAATTTGAATGCACCAAATACTAAAATCTTTAGAAATTTAAGACATGTTCAAATTTATGAAATTTTAAGAAAAGTACTATCATTTTAAAAAAATTACTATTTAGAAACTCTTTGAAGTTGAATGTACTCAAAGTTAAAAAACAAAAAATTTGTAGGCGCTCGAATTTGAACGCACCCAAAACAAAAATATTAGGAAATTTAAGGCATATTCAAATTTGACTCTTACAAAATTAAGAAAATTGATTTTAGAAATTTTAAAAAAAGTACTATCATTTAAAAAAATTACTATTTAGAAACCCCTTGAATTCGAATGTACTCAATTTTGAAAAAAATCAAAACTTGAACTCGCTCGAATTTGAATGCAACCAAATTAAAAATATTTAGAAATTTAAGGTGTATTCAAATTTGACAATTACGAAATTTGAAAAAATTACTGTTTAGGAACCTCGTGAATTTAAACGTACTCAAATTTGAAAAAATCAAAATTTGAACGCGCTCGAATTTGAACGCACCAAATACTAAAATATATTTGGAAATTCAAGGCATATTCAAATTTGATACTTCAAATTTAAAAAAATTAATTCATGAAATTTGAAAAGAGTATTTTAAAATATAATTACTATCGAGGAACCTCTTTAAGCTATACTCAAATTTGAAAAGTTCAATTTTTGTACATTCTCGAATTTTAACTCATGCAAATTAAAAATATTTGAAAATTCAAGGCAGTCAATATTAGACTGTTTTAAATTTAGAAAAATTGCAAATTTCGGAAAAACTTTATATTATGTAAAAAATATTTTTATTTGCAATGTATTTTATTATGATTCTAAATATTAATAAAAATAATTTCCGTAAACTCTTGAAGTTAGTTAGTATTTATATTTATTTATTTTTTCCTGTCCACGTTTTAAAATCTGAAGTAAAGTTAGGCCCTATTTTTCTTATATTGATTTTGATTCTTTTTATCTTAAAATATTTTGAAATTTTAATTGAAAGCTAATTTTTTTCGTTTGCGTCGAGTTATGCTAATTTTCAATTGTCATTTATGTAAAAAGAAACGTTTTAAAAGTGCTTTAACGATTTATTATGGTTTATAAAGATGAAGTTTAAATATTTGAAAACATTGTGCCGTTTTTTCTTACTTCGTAAATTTTTCTAGTGGCTTTTGTAGTCAAACTCGAACACTATGAAAAAGAACTTCTAAAAAAAAATCAACTATAAAATTGGTAAATTATTAAGGGGAGGCACCACTTTCATTTCTACCCCTTTAAATTTGAATGATCTTAGAAAATTATTTTATTTTTCAATGCATAAATTAGGTTTGATCACTAATTTATCACTAAACAGAAAAATAAAAAAGAATATTTTGATTTGAAAATTTTTATCAGTTTAAATGTTGAGAAAATTTTAATTTATAATTATTCTTTTAATTATCTGACACTCAACAATTTTCCAAGAATTAAACAGTAAATAAGTTTGAAAATAATAATTTTTTTTTTATAATTCAATTTTAAACGTTTTTAATGATTTTAATTTAAATTTTACTAAATATCTGAAAAAATACTGAAATTTTGAAATATTGTTAAAAGAAAAACTTAAAAAAAAAAGAATAATTATTTTTTAGAATAAATTGTTATTAACAAGCACTTAATTTTCAATGTTTAGAAAAACAGCTTATAAAAAATTAAAAACCTCGTACTGTAAAATAAAAAATAATAATCCCGTACACTTAATATTTTAAATCCCAAAATAATTATGTCTTCTTACTTGAAAAAGGCTATATTATAATAAACTTAAACGAGAAGTTTTATTAATTTAAACTCATCAATATTAAATTTAATTATTATTAAACTTAATTTCTTTCTACATAGAATCTAAACTTTTTGTAACTTTTTTAACCATTTCTCAGGTGCTATGTGCGGGTATCAATGAGACAATTTTTAGAATCCCTAAATAATTATTTGTTCTTATTGGACAAATATTATTTATCGATTTGTTTTATTTAGTTTAATTTCTAAAATGCATGAAAAAAAAATTATATTTTGCTAGTAATAAATATCATGAAAATTGAAGCAACAATTAAAAACTTGTTAAATAAGTAATGATATAATAAATAATAATATCTACATTATATAATGAGATATATAATATATAATAATAATTATATAATAATTATATATAATAATAATAATATTATAATATATAATATAAATAATATAAAAATATATTAAAACGCAACTAAAAAGTAATAATGAATATTTAACGTCTTTTTGAATCTTGTCGTTAAAATTCAAGGTGCAATGCTACTTAAATTGCATAACTCTAAAAGTTATTATTTTTTCTGTTCAATTTTTCTGGAAGTGAATTGAACAAGTGGGTAAGTGATTGGGATTTACCGGTTTAGTGAACGTAAGCAATGCCAAGTACAAGTCGAAGACTAGTCGCCCTTGTTGGTCTTCCGGATGTTACCTCGAATTCAATGCTTCCCTTTCCTTCATTACAATTTTTATTTCTCAACGCTCCTTTACAATTCTATTAAAATTTTACTAGCTCAGATGTCCTCGAAAGATTTTAAAACTTAAATGCTCAATTTTCTGACAATCCTAACGACATGTGGAAAATTAACCACATTTATATCTTAATTTACATTATTTTATTTATTCATATCCAAACTAAATAATACTTTTATGTGATAATGAAAAATATATTAATAACATTTCTATACGATAAGCAATATTTTTATGCGCAAAATTAACATTTTTATTTGTAGAATGAACATTATTTTTATGGATATAACTTTAATGTCTATACTTTATGATGAATTTAATTTTTTTTTTATAGTTACGAAAAATTTAACGCCCGTTTAATTATAACACTCTAACAGTGATTAACAGTCTGAAATAATAATTCCAATATATTTATTATTTCACTAATTAAACCTTCACCAGATGATATAATAAATTACAATCCCACATTTTCTTCTTCTGACAATTTTCAACACTAACCGGAAATTATAAATCGTTACACTTCAACGGGTTGCATAATTTTATTTTTTACATAATTACACTTTACTTGAATTTTTGTTTCCCATTTTCATAAGCTTCTTTGAGTAGTTGAAAAAAAAATTAAAAACTAGTCTTTTATCAAGTGTATATAAATTCAAATTAAATTATTATTAAGTATAGATTTAGTCTCTCATTATCAATGTAAATCGGACCACTTTACAAGATAATTTACAATTCAACACCTTCTGTTGAAATATCTTCTCTTCATTTTGAAATGTGTACACATAAAAACAACACAAAGGGGAAAAAAAAGGGTACAAGGCTGTAAAAATAGATTTGTAATTAAAACTGATGATTGACAGAAATTTTGTCTTTGATGGACTCGCGCGCCTCAAGATAAAAAGGACTGCAGAGATTTTATAATAAAAGAATTATCTCTCGAGGAACTTTCTCAAGTAGATGGTACAATGCCAGTCTTGTAGTTAGATCTTTAAGTTTTTTTTTTTTTTTTCAGTCTTGACGAAAATCGAAAGTGTATCATTGGAAGAAAGTTTCAGTGGCGTCATTCAGGTGCCCCCCTCCATTTTCAGATTCCAATACACCACGAGTTCTACATACTTGAAAAGAATAATTGTGCAATCGACAAATTTTTGTTGCACACACACCCAGAATGCCCAAATATCGTTATTAAATCTTGACGGAATCTAGACCAATCAGAAAACCTGTTACAGACACAAGTTTCATTAAAAGTTAATTGCCCCAAGATAAAAATCATTTTAGATTTTTTATCTCATCAAAATGATCAATTTTTTTGTTCTTTGTTACCGAAAGTTTTCTTCAATTCACACGAATTTTTTTTTTCCAATTCGTCCAGCTGTCATTAATCAAATATTTGTTCCGAACGGATAAAAAGCGCTTTTTAATTGAAAGGGATTTTTTTTCGATTTATTTATTTTTTAATTGATGCTTTGTCTGATAAAGTTACTCTCATTTTTAAAAGTTGAATTTTTTTCGAAAAATTTCTCTTTCCATTGGAGACGTTTTTTGCGAGAAATTGTACGGCAAAATCTATATAGGAAAGAATGGATAGAACTAATCGAACCGAGACCGAATAGATCGGAATTGCAAAAAAATATCCTCCAAGGAAACGTGATCTTGTTCAGAGGCATTCTAAAGTATTAAACTTATATCAATAAACTCGAAGTTCAAAGTACAATTTGAAGGTATGACACACATTTTTTTTTTGCATTGATGAAGAGTTTATGAAATTTTTAATGAATGATCTTAATTTTGAAAAGTTGATAAATTTATAAAAGTTACTTAATCCGGTTTACGTAATTTATAATTTGCCGAAACAAAAGAGTTGAATAAACAGTGAGCGCGTTTAAAACACTGTCTAACTAATGGTACATTGGTACACATAATAGGGAAAAAAATTAGTCCAAATGCATTATTTTGATTTTTGAAATTAAACTCATATTTTCATGTAATATTTTTCAGTGAAAGTGTGAACAATTATATTGTTTAAAATACAAAATTCGACGTTTAGAAATTTCGAATGATCTAACCTCAAAATTAAAAAAAGTTTCTAAACCTCGATTTTTTTAAATTTCCATCAAATTGCAATTTTTTAATTCTGTTTTTGTGAAAAATAAAATTGTTCACACTTTCACTGAAAAATATTATATTAAAATATGAGTTTTCTAGTTTAAAAATCAAAATAAATGCATGAATGCGCATATTGAAATAGAAAATTTGGACTTCTTTTTTTTCAGACTGTAAAATTTTTAACCTTTTATTCTTATATAATAATATTATTCTTATTAATGACCTTATAATAATTACTAAATTTAATAAATATACATTAATATAAAATTCATTTATTACTAAATTTCTTATCATAAAAGAAAATTAAAATTTGTTGAACTCTCATTAATAATAAACAATTAATTCATGATAAATTTAATAATATATTAATACATCAAAAATAAAAAGGAAATATCCCTAATTTTATTAATACAATTAGAATTATAAATCATATAAAATTTATTTTATTTATTATTAATCTAATTGAATAAAATAATATTATTGAAGATCTAATTCTTTGAATTAAAAAATATTTTATAAAACTATCATTAAATTTATTTTCATTATTAAATATAATTAAAGGAATAAAAGAAATTATATTAACTTCAATCCTAATCCAAAAATATAAAATAGAATTAGCATTAATTCCAATAATAATTCTAAATAATAAAACAAACAAAAATAATATTAAATTAAAATTTTTATTTATCATTTTTATTTATTCTTTATTTTTTTATTTATTCATTTTTCGTTAAAATAAGGCTTAATTAAATATTTTTGTGTTATTATCGTTTTACAAATTCTTAAAATTAGCAAAATATCAGGTTTGACAATATTATATTATAGATAAATACACTTCATGGATATAAATATATATTCCTAACCTCTAAATGCGAAAGATAAATTTTTGAATTAAACAAAATTTGTTGGTCATCAATTAATTTAAAAAAACGACAAATTTTTATGAAACTTATTAAATTTCGTTGTTTTGGATCTTGTATTAAAAAGACAATTTTCCAAAATTCAAAATTGCTAAACAAATATCAGTTTTTTTAACCTTGATTTTTAGAGGGTAAACGTTTTTGGAGTTATTGTTTCAAAACCAAGTCTCAAAAATCGACAATTTGAAAAAACTCATATTCGATCTGTAATTTTGAATTTTGGAAAATTGCCTTTTAATTTAAGATCGCAAAAAACCAAATTTCCTAACCTCTAAATTGAAGATAAATTTTTCAATTGAACGAAACTTGTTTTAACTTATTGCTCAGATTTTCACGAAACTTGTTAAATTTGGTTTTTTTTGTATCTTGTATTAAAAAGTCAATTATTCAAAATTTTAAATTGCAAATCAAATATAAAAATCAAATCTTCAAAATCAAGCCTCAAAAATCAATAATTTAACAAAAGTCATATTCTATCTACGAATTTAAATTTTGGAAAATTGCCTTTTAATACAAGATCAGAAAAAACAGAATTTCCTAACCTCTAAATTGTAGATAAATTTTTCAATTCAACGAAACTTGTTTTAAATGATCGGCGTTTAATTTTAAAAAACGTTAAATTTTTATGAAACTTGCTAAATTTTGTTGTTTTGGATATTGTATTAAACATGCAATTTTTCAAAATTCAAAATTGCTAAACAATTACTATAAGTTTTTTTAAACTGGATTTTTAGAGGGTCAACGTTTTTGGAGTTACTGTTTCAAAACCAAATCTCAAAAATCGACAATTTAAAAAAACTTATATTCGATCTGCAATTTTGAATTTTGGAAAATTGCCTTTTAATACAAGATCGGAAGAAACCAAATTTATCAAAGTTTAACGAAAATCTGACGGTTTTACAAAATTTTTTAGATCCACTATTTGGAATTTGGATTTTTTATTTTTAATCATGAACGAAAAATACATTTTGTATTATTAAAATGCTTACTTTTAAAAGATTAAAATTAATTTTCTATTTATTGCTTTAAACATATTTATTAATAAAAAAATGGTTAAATATAAGTAAATCATTTTAATTTATTTTATTTTCAAATAAAAGAAACCCGCTCTTTAAATCTGAATTAGTTAAGAATAACTAAAAATAGTAAAATATGACTAATTAAATAAACAGAATTTTATTAAAATATTAGTTATCTTGACATAACCTAAAAATGAATCAATAATTAGTTTTTTTTTTACTAAATAATTAGTATAAATATCACCACTTCAATTTAGTGACTGAGTTTTTGCTTTCGAATTAGTTATTTTTAACTATAATTCAAATTTAGAGAGTGAAGATTTCTTCGATTTGAAGAAAACCTGTCAATTAATGAAACGTATTCCTTTCCTTCATCGAATCCTTTTGATTGAAAGTTTGATTAAAAGAGAGTTTGAAATGTTATTTTTTATCTTTTTTTTTTTGTTTATTTAAAAGTAAATAAATGAAAAAACAAACAAATTCTATTATTTGATTTTCATACTCGTGCTTATATTTTATGCCGATAATGACTAGTAATTGGTAATCAATGATTTTAGATTGTATGGTGTAGCATCTAAAGGAAAGTGAAGACGACAGTCTCATAAACATGTATCGAATAGACGAATCATTGGAATGCAATATTATTATACCTAGTAGCTTTTGCAACTAGAAATTCCTCGCGATAGAAAATAAAGATTACATAAAGAAATTATAGTGAAGACAATATATATTAATAATTTAATAATTTTTAGTATAAAATTAGCTTTTATGTAAGGTTCACTTATCTTGACATAACGTCAAACTAAAAAGTAACTATTCTCATCAAATAAAACTATTAAATCTAATTTCACCAAATTTTGAAAGACCCAGTTGTAAATTTTCCAGAAAAAATTAGGTTTAGCTAAAATTTGTTTTTAGATAATAATTATTTAACATTTAATGTTTTTTCGTTAAATTTAATGAAAATTTTCAATGACAACTCATTTTTCTCGTTGAAACATTTTCTACAATTTTATTTGTTGGACTTTGTTAAATATTATTTTGCTCCAAATTTATTAAACAAATGAAATTTGTTCTTATATATTTACGTATTTTTAAACAGAATATTATTTAACAGAAGCTAACGAATAAAATTGTAAAAAATGTACAATTAGATCTTTTAAAATTGGGTGAAATAATTTTAATATTTTTATTCGGGGGGAAAAACGATTTTTCAGTTTAAGGTTATGTAAATGAAGAGAAACACCTTAAAGTGCGATTAGATGAAAAATTCTATTAAAGAAAGGTCAGTAAATAAAAATTCGATAAATTAAAATTATCCAATATTATATTAAAATATTCAAATATTTTTCAAAGGTCAGATAAAATTAAAAAATGTTGCGCTTATTACAGGGCATAATTTAGTGATTAAAAATTGGTATGAAAATTGTATATAAAATGAAACACGATAAAATTATAGATAGAAATTTATTTTTACTCATGTGCAATTCAAATTAGATTTTTCTGATATTCTATTTTGAAAATATGTCTATGAATAAGCCGGTTTGCAATATACACAATTATTTTTTTATGCACGTATTATGCGCGGGTTTTATATATACGTGTATCATTTTTTTTTTTAAACACGATACACATTTTTTCCGATTTATTTACAGATAAAAAGTATAATCACTGACTCAGTATTTATTTTTAATCTCGTAACTCAGTAACAAGAACAATGTTAACATAATTGTTTAACAATCTTTTTCAAAATACAGTTTATTGACCCTGAATTTAATCGAGATCGTGTTTTTTCAAAGTAAAAAAATACTCGTAAACAAATTTAAAAGTTAAAAAAAGAAAATTGCATCAAATTGAAGAAAATTGTTTCAGATTGCTATTAATCATCTTAAAATTATGTCAGTAAACAATTTTCCGTTTTTTTTTTTTTTGTAACTTTTCCAGAAATCGTTTTTCTTTTTTTCGCCAACTGATCTTTATGATCGGCGTTTTTATCTGATAATAAATTATCTTTGAGGCGCGTCATTTACATTGTAAATTTTTTTTGCGAGATTTAAGCAAATTTTACGTTGTCACGTTCATTCTTTAGAAACAAAAATAAGTGTTTTTTCTTAAAAAAAGAAAATTGATTGTTAATTGTGGAATTTTGAAAAAAATATTGTTTCGGAACATTTGAATAAAAAAATAACGAATTTTTATTTTCGTAATAAAAATAAATGAATATAATTCGTTAATTTGAATTGTGAAATATTTGTTTGATAAAATTCTAACGACTTCTTGCGGTGCAAAAATTTTGAGATGAAATTAAGTTGTGCAACTAATTACCATACAGGATTTATAATAACCTTTACCATAGAACGAAGCAGTGTCCTTCGTAAAGTGTAGCAAGCCCACAAGCCGTAAAGAAAATTAGACCGCTTTATATAAAGTATCTTAAAGGTTATTATATAAATTGTTATCTTTTTTTATAATCTACAAATGAAAAATCAGGTGAAATGTGATTATTTTATGTGTTTAATAATGTCTCTTTTTGATAAAAAAATCTCACTTTTGCACATTCTTAAGTAAAATCCCGTCACTTCATGTTTGTTTACATTTTTGCATTATATTTCAATATTTATAAAAGGAAAAAAAAATTGCCCTTCTATTTATTTAAGATTTTTTACTTAAAAATAAAATTTAATTTCTATGTAAATAATAAAGTTTAGAAGTTTAGAATAAACTTTTGAATTGCCGAGGGTACAAAATAAGGGTATACAATTTCCTTTTAAATCTTTGTATAAAAATACTAATTTAAAAAAAATAGCTTCAAAAATCCAGAATCACTTTTCCTTCTCGTGTTTAGAATGAAATTTCGAATTTTAAAAATAAACGTTCGTGACCATCGTCTTAAAAGAATACTCGTAACAGATAAAAATTTACACTTGATAAATTGTCAAACATAAAAACTGCAAATTTGCAAATACGTGTAAAATTAAATATTGTTTAGAATAGGAAGAAAAATAATATTTTTTAAAACTCGATTAGTTAATTTAAGAAATATTTAAAAACATATTACAAAAAAATATTAATAAAATATTTAAAAATCAAGATGTCGAGAGTGGAATTTAAAAATCGCTTATTATAAATTAGTAAAAAAAAGTTGACAAACCCCGTCCATTTTTTGTCAAATCCAAAAAAAAAAAAAAAAAAGTTGAAGTCGTTGTCAAAAGTTGAATTTCACTGGCACAAACTTTTTCTAGTCACAATTTATTCAGGACGGGAAATCATGTGTTAACGGGGTGATTACGCGGGAAAATTGAAATTCCCGTTGGAGGGACATCTAGGGCACAAGATCCGGACGTCCTCAGGTGCAACCTCTTACTGAACCAGACACACCAACTGACATTACAAACACTATATAGCACCAATCCTTGCCACTCTATGAGGGGATAAAAGTCCCTGAAGATCTGTCGATGATCTTTAAACGTTATAAGGGTGGGGATCACGTGTCTTAGATTTTCTCAATAAATAAAAATGTGAATTCATCCTCAAATTGACAATTTGCAAAGAAACGCACATTTTACAAAACATATTCTCATTATTATGTAACACCGAACTCGATATTTCTTCTTTCGACATCGGAATTTTACAAACAAGTAAATAAATAAGTTTTTAGAATGTCATTATAAAATTCGGATCTTATATAAATTTTGTTAATCTGAATTATAGTTAATGGGTGATTCTACTGAAATCAGAAAAATCATGATTTTTTTAAAAGAGATCGGATTTTTTTTTTTTTTTTATTTAAATCGGATTTTTTGGATTTAAGTGAAAATTTGATTTTTTTAAAGATTTAAAATTTTCAAATGCTTATTTGTAAGCAGTTTATTTTTTAAACTGAGAACATTTAATAAGAAATAGGGAAAAATAAAACATTTAATTAAAATCAAATGAATTATGTCGAATGAGAAAATTTCAAGAAAAATATTTTCGAATGATGATTGCAAAATTAAGGACGTTTATACCCTCAAGAGGTTCTCATTCTATTGGACCATGATAGTCAATATTTTTTTAATTTCATTTCTTCTTATAATTTGATTTCTAAATAGTATTTTGTAGTTAAAATCATTACACAAACGAATTTTATTGAAAAAAAAAATTTTCCGTTGAAAATTTCAAGCTATTAAAATTTCTTTTTCTTGATTACCTCTTTCAAAAAAGTGAAGAATTACTAACCTTAAATACAATTTTCTTAGCAACTGTACGGTAAACTAATTAAATATTGTTGTAAAAGTTGTATTCTATTATAGTTTAAAATATATTAATTTTGTTTTAAAATTTGTAAAGCCGTTTATTGTTTAAATAATTAAAATATAGTCATTTTGTGCGTTTTGTTACTGTTTCCATGTAAAAGTCCCAACTTTATAAATTTATATCAAAAAAACAGAACGGTAAAATTCAATAAAATTGTAACATTGCATGTAAAGTAATGCATTTAATAGGTCATTAAAATTTTATAAGAATCTGTAGAAATTGGTTTTTTGGATAAACCTCCTTAAGAAAATTAGGTAAAAGCAACGAAAGAATAATAAATTAGGAAAAAAAATCAGAAAAACGTAGAAAGATAAGAAAACAATGTATTAAAAAAAAATGAGAGAATCCTTTTAAATAAAAAATGTCATGGACAATTATTAAAGAAATGATGAAAAATTAAAAAAAACAACAACACAAGAATGAAACAGTGACATAGAAAAAATATAAAAGAGTAGAAACTATTTTTAAAAAATTAAACTGTTTACGAAAATTTTTTTTTTTTAATTAAAAAAATAAATAAGAAGATAATTAAAGAAAAGTTAAATTGTATTCTAATTTCTAAGAACAACAAATTTTTAAAGTTAGAAAGATTAGAGGATTATTTTACGAATTGAAAAAAAACGAATGAATACAATTTTGGAAAATTTTAAATGCAAAAAAATTCTATGAAATAGGAGAGCGATGTTAAAATGAGGAAAAAAAGTAGAAAATTGAGAAAATTAAAAATTGTTGATAAAAGCATTGAATAAATAATTTGAAAAATTCGTAGTTACTAGATAAAAACTAAACAATTTAAAAGAAGAAAAATGTTTCTAAGAAATAGAAAAATTATGACAAAAAATTGAATAGTTAGTTAAAATTCAAGGAAAGACTAAAAAAATGGTGAAACATGAAGAAAATTAAATAAATAGAAAATAAATAAATCTCTAAATCTGAATTAGTGAAAAATAACTAATTATTAGTTAAAAATAACTAATTATTAGTAAAAAATAACTAACTGTTTGTAAAAAATTAACTAAAAGATAGTTAACATTTGATTAATTGAATTAGTAAACAGAATTTTACTAAAGTATGAGTTACTTTGACATAACCTAAAAATGAATTTGACTAATAATTAGTTATTTTTTACTAATTAATTAGTAGAAATATTCGACTATTTTAGTTAGAGACGAGTTTTTGCTTTCAAATGAAGTATTTTTAACTAATTCAGATTTAGAGAGTGGGGAAATATGTTTTTCTTAATCTAACAAACTGTATAAAAAAATGTATAAAAAGTACAAAAAATAAAAAAATTTGGTAATAATCTGCTAAAAAATTAGATTTAATAGAAATAAAATAAAAAAAAGGTGAAATAAAATAAAGATGAATAAAAACTTCAGAAACGAAATTTAAAAATACTTGAAAATAAAAAAAGTTTACGACAATTAAACCAATAATATTTTTGTAATATTACACTTAAAACAAGTCCAACAATAAATTTAAAAAAATAAACTAAATCTACAAATTTTATGAAAAAATAAGTAAGTTTGCAAAAAGTAGACTAGTTGTCAAAACAAATTAAATAAATTTATAAAAAAGTGGATATTTATTTTCAAAAATATGGAAATAATCAAGAAAATCAACGAAATAAAAAGTTTAGTTAATGTTATAATAACAAAATTGTGTAAAAAAATATTAAATAATTTGCATAAGAAGAAGAATATTAGAGAAAATCCTTAAATAAAAACCAAATAAAAAAAAATAATAATATAAAAGGTAAAAGAAGAAAATTCTCCAAATTTTGTAAAAATAAGAAATTATAAGATAAAAAATAATTATTATGTATTAATTAATATGCATTTAAATTTGAATTAATTGAAAATTAAAAGTTTAAACAAATTGGAATATAAGTTAATTGACGTTTGGAATTTATTTCAATTATAATGACTTGAAAACATAAAAATTGAATACTATTTTTTGCTACCTTCGTAGCAAAAATTTATAGATGGTAGATATTTTGATGATCTGTATTAGCACAATTTTTTAAATTTTATAAAGAATAAAATATTAAAATAGAAATTTTCAAGATTTATCCACAAATTTGTGTTTTTTTTTAAATGTTCGCAATTTTTTACATGCAATATTAGACACCCGGAGAATTGTAAAGTTTTTTTTAAATCATGATTTTAATGCAAATGCCCAATGATTTAAATCAATTACAGCATTTTTATACACTTTTATATTCACTTTTTAAAATGAAATGCTTTTTTTGATTTTTCAAAATTCCTTTTGTAGGATTATTTAAAATAATATTAAAAAACTTAATATACTGGTTCGCAAAATTAATTTCTAAGAATTAAGAGTTTAAATAATATTTACCAAAAGAGCGACAGTTAACCAAAAAACAATATTTAAGATAATAATAACTATTTCTTAAAATAATTAAATCTTATTCTTTAAAAACTTAAATAAATATTACACGAATGTTAATTTTTAGTAGAAAAATGATTATTTTAAATACATACCAATTTTTCACTTGATTCCAAATCATACAAAACGATTAAATTCTTCAAAACATTAAAAATAAACATTAGAAACAAAAGAAATCTTAATAGCTTCAAGAAAAAGGCTTGGTAGATAATTAGAATTACTACAATGTTTTAATATGAAGTTAAAATTCAATAAATTTCAGTTATTTACTAAAAAAAATAAGGATTCGGAGATGAATTTGAATTTTTACTCGCGCTAGTTTTTTAACTTTGCTTATTTATAAAAGGCAAAATTTTTGCTTTAAATTATAAATTTTATGAGAGCAAAATGAACATTAAAATCTTAACTTTCGTTTAAAAAGTTTTTTTCGTTCAAACAGTTAGATAACTACTAATTATTTAGTAAATTCATTTTAGCTTATGTAAAAATAACTAATATTTTAGTAAAATTCTGCTTACTTGGGTAAATGTACCTAATACTGCGAATACCCCAATTATTGTAGTTTTTTGAAAAAAGTTATATTATCAATTGAAAATGACTGAAAAAATTATTTAAAACCTTACTCGATACAGTTTTTAATGAAGATGTACATTTCAATTAATAATTTAATTATATTCAAGTTTAAATTACAACTTACGACAGAAATTGGGACAACATAACCTCCAAATATTTTTAATAAGGATAAAAATTTTACAGTAATAAAAATATTTGACTATATTTTACTAATAATTAGGTATTTGACTAATATTTAATTATGTTAATATGTAATGATAGTTTGTTATATTATTTAATTAATTCAAATTTAGAGAAAATATATTTTTAAGTAGACAAATGTATTAAATTAATTCCAATATGTTAGTAATAAAATAAATCACGAAATGTAATTAATAATTAAAATTAATCAATTAGAAAGGAATAAAGCCTCTAAAATTACCAATCATTCGAATTTTAAAAAGTAACAAATTTTAAATCATTTAAATTCGTTGATAGCCTTGATTTTTATTCTAGAAAATATTAAAAATTAGTAAATTTTTGGAATCATTGCTATAGAATTAAAATTTTAATAGGATACGAACTGTAAGGTTTTTGGTTTTAAAAACCGAAATTATGCCCGATTTTTGAAAAATTACTCTCTAAATCTGAATTAGAGGTTTTCTACTAAAGTATTAGTAACATTCTTACTATTTAATAATAGCTCACTTCTAAAAATCCTTTGTATTCAAATTTAAAAAATCCATCCTCACTTATTAATAAAACACATTCAGAAAAATGATAATCCAAAATTGTACAAATTTTGACTCGAAAAAATGGTTTTTTAATATCAAATTTACTTTGTTTTTAACATATAAAAATGCTCACGACTTTTTAATAAGAAACGTCATTTTTTTGTATAAAAATTTTCCATTTTCCAATTTTATCTGAATCTGATAAAAATGATAAAACTCTGATTCTCGTTTATCAATTCTCGTAAAAGGATATGACATACGCAAAAAATACTTAATAATTTTATCTGCAATGAAACTTCTTTGTAAAAAAAAAAGTATGATTGATTAACGAATTTAGTAATTTTTCAATAATAACTAAAATCAGAACATGTAATAAAATTCAAATTCATGTACTGAATTATTTCTTAACACTTAATTTAATCCAACATTCTCAATTTAATGTTATTTATTTTAAAGGTGAAAAATCGTTCTTAGGTCGTTTCTTAAAAGAAACTGACAATCATTAAATTCCTTTTTCATGCCGTAAATATTTAATTGTCCTATTAACGTCACTTACTATCAATGCGTCAAATAAAACACGCTATGTTTAAAGATTATCCTATTTCCTTAAAGAAAGTATACTGATTCAAAAAGTTTCTTCATTGAGAAAAGTTCTTTTCACAAACTTTTGTTTTATATAAAAAAAAAAAATTTTCATACAATGTTTAGTTGATTTTAAGACAATTTCTCTAAAATTTTTTTTTCGATTAAAAAAAAAGCATACTTTGTTATAAAAAGTTTCTTCGAAATTAAAAGAAAATAGAAATTCCAAGAAATTAGTTTGATTGATGTTAGTATTTGATTAGTATCCGTAAATTCTGAGAATTTTTAATTCCATTTTACAAGTCTTGCAAAAAATTAAAAACATAATATATTTCAAGTTTCTAGAATATTCTGACATGATACGAATAATTTATTTTTCTACAAAAGAACGTCCTTTCCTCAATAAAAAAAAAGAATGTTTTAAACTGGAGTTCCCCATATTTTCTGCTGCGAGTTGTTATTTGTAATTTTTTTGGATGACGTTTCATTTTACGATTTGCAGAAGTTTACAAAAATATTGAACTTGAGGTAGGTAATATAATGCTTTGTAATAAAAAAATGTATTACAAAAAATGTATTACAAAAAATCTATTATACAAAAAGTAATGTTTTACAAAATAAAAAATTAAACAAAATTTTGTTTTATTATTTTTTCTATATGTGACAAAAAAATTTTCCTCTTCCTGTTCCTAGCGTATAAAAAACCTTTTATAGTATCGTCCTTAAAATTCCTAATTCGTGTGCAAAACTTGAATTTTTAAAATATCGTTCGGAAAAGACCGTGAATGTAATGAAGGATAAAGAAAACAGGAACAAAATAATTTCAAAATAAGGAACTAAATTTTAAAATAAGATTTTGTTATTTAATAACAAAATTAATTTGATAAAGAATTTTTTCTATATTCGTAGTTGATGACAACAATAACAGAGCGGTCATAATTTGTTGATGACACATCCGGGATTCACGAGAGTGAATGTACGTTCAAAAAATGACCTTCAATTTTCTATGCATGCGGGCACAAATCTGTATTTAAAAATAAAAAAAAATCTTCACAATTTGTGTCAGAAAAATTATCCCCCGCATTATTAATATAGTTGATAATTGTAATTTCAGAGATATATACTTTATCTGTTTTATTGTTGTTATATTAATATTATCATGACAATTATTATTATTATAATTATTTGCGTATATTATTGCTAATAATACAGTTACTATCGTTAATTTATTCTATTTTACTAAAATAGATAAAAATATTAAACATAACCTAACTTTCTTTATTTTTAGCATAATTTTTCAATTATTCTGCTTACTCTTCCCTCTATTTTAAAACACCGTGTTTGCATTTTTAAACATTGTTCGTTTCATCAATTATGTTTTTTTAATATATAAACTGATTTGGAAACACAGGATGCAATGAAAAGAATTTATTTGCGAAATATTTGAACATTCGTAAAAAAGTTACTTCAAATTAATTTTTTCCGACTTGACGATAATTTTATTTCTAAATTTATACATGTATTGTTTTCTAGTTAAAACAAATTAATTATATATCTGTTACAAGTCCATTCCAGACATTGACCTATTTTTTAAAATTACGTAACATTGTTTTCAATGCAACGATCATTGTATTATTTTAAGAATGTAATTAACCTATTTTATAATTACGTATTTTTAAAACTATATGGTTTTTTAATTAATAACCACGAAGATTTTATTAACTTCAGATTTAAAAGAAATTAAGTGTTTATTAAATTAAATATTTTAATCAACTAAATTATAATTAAACTATTAACAACGTAATGGTTACGTTTTATTAAATTTAAAACAATTAAATTTTTTTACATTTAATTTAATTTCAAAATAAATTTTTACAATTTCCATTTTTCGAAATTTAAACCCATTTACAAACATTAAATTACTAAATTTTATTTATATTCACTGAACGTTTTTTTTTTTATTAATTATATTAGTACAAAAAAAGATTATATTAGTTTTTATTTGACTTATTATTATTATTTTTTATCGAGATTGATTAGTACAATTTAATTCTAGATAAATGAGTTTTTGAAATTTTATTATTAACTACTGTTTAAGGAGACCGCCAAGCGTTTGTAACATTGATCAAAGTAATTTGCCAAGTTTACATTTATCCAGTTTCAACTGGTTGCGATTTTACTTTCACCTGATAAATCCCCTTAACCCTTTGCAAAAAATTAGTCCTCGAGGTTTATTATAATAGATTTAGACAGTCCGGTATAAAATGTTGAAAACTATTTTTACCAAGAATAAATTTATCACTAGCTTATGGAAAATAAGTTTATAAATTAAATTTTCTCGTAAATAAATAATTGGAAAATATTCTCTCTTTATTCTTTTCTTATGCCTCTTATTTAAATACACATTTCCCTTATAAAAACAACTTTGTCTGTCTATTTACAATTTTATTAACATTTTCCTTATTTCCTGTACCAGGAATCTAAATTAATAATAAATTAAATACAAATATTAACTTATTTTTCAGACAAAATAAAAATTATACATTCTTTTCAAGTCGGATTTTGAATCCTTTCCTTTTTTTTCCTAGTGAGTGTATCTTGAATTTCCAAAAGTGATTTTCGTTTTGTTTCCGGCAAAATAAAATAAACAAAGGGTAACGATAAAAAGACAACAAACGCGCACAGGAAAAAAACATATTTTTCTCCGATTAGATTTGTCATTGGCTGAAAAGATTGAGTAGTGCAAAAGTTAAAAATAGCTGCAGATGCAGTGGACGCAAAACCGGCAATTGATTTTATATTCGGTGGAAATAATTCACCTACTAAAGTGGAAGGCACGCAGCCCAATCCGTAGGCAAAAGATACATTGAAAAAAAAGAGGGAAAATATTGGTAAAATCCATAATTTTTCAATGGTCAAATTTAGGGACAGTAAGTGAAAATGTAGTCCTAAAAGTGTCAGGGAAATAGTGACGCCGATTGATGAAGTCATCAAAAGACTTCTTCTGCCAAATTTGTCAACTAGATAAGCCGACAAAAAATTCGTGACAATTGGGCAAATATTTAAGATTGACACCAATAAACTGGGATCAATTATCGTCACCTCTGACTTTCTTACGATTATCTCCAAATAACTGTAGAAAACATTGTACATGCTAAAAACGCAGAAAAATTGTAGACAAATGATGATTATTGCACTTGTTCGATTACCTGAAATAAAATTTATTATATTTAAAAACAGTTATTTTGAAAAAGACAACATTTTTTTGATTTACTTTATTTATTTTTCTTTTATTTTAATTTACCTGGAAGTCTGAATTCTCTCAGTCTTTGTAAAAAGCCATTGTTTAAGGCTCCAGAATAATGCTGCATGTCTTGGATTTCTTTTTTGGATTCATTCGTTCGTCGGAACCATTTTAAGGATTTTTCTGCTTTCTCGAGATTTCCCTTTTGGACGTGATGATAAGGAGATTCAGGAATCAGTGAAAAGAGTGCGAGAAATAAAAAAGTCGGCACAAGACTGATGTATGCAAAAATTTCCATTGGAAGACGTGATCCCATTATATTACCCAAGACATTTCCAATACTGTTCATGTTTATATTTAGCAATATCTGAAAATGTGGTATTTTTGTAATTAACAACAATCTTACTGTTACTAGTTGAATGTAAATAATAAATCAAAAAAAAGAATTAGGAAAAATTGAAATAAAAAGGTTAATTGTGACATAGATTTCTGTCACTGTGAAAAAAATTGTTTTCTTTCTAGGAATTTGGGGAAAAATTCTTTGGCTTACACTAAAAGTAAAAGAAACATCTGGAAATTTAAAAAATCACTATAATGTGAAAAAATAACTGAAAAGTCAAAGAAGAGTAACTAAAAAAATTTAAAAAACTTGCCAGAGAGTTAAAAAAAATAGGAAGCAAATGAAAAATGAATTGACAAATAAGGGAAAATTAATAGAGGAGAACCGGACAAAATGCCTGAGTGAAAGAAACAAATTATTTAATGATATTTTTGAAAAAAAAGAATATATAAAAAGCAGAGTAAGTAAAAGTAAGTAAAAGTTTTTCTCTGAAAACTGAAGTGACGTCGAAAATCGGTGATTCATAAAGGGGAAAAAGACTATATAAAAAATTTATAAAGCTTCTAGGATTGAAATAACTTGCAAAGTTGAGTTTATAACCCTTTAATAGATTATACAAATATTTGATTGTTTCGAAAAAGAGTGAGTTTTAGAAAGAAAACTTAAAATTTGACATGTAATGACAAATGTGGCAGGTTAATTCGCCATGATTCTTTATAGTCACGTGACTCGCATCGTATGTATATTTTTTCTGCGCATGCGCACTTCTTTTGATTAAACCCGCGCTTATTTAAAATTATGTTTTAAAAATATATTAAAAATGATTCTTCAATGTACAATAATTATAATTATTATTAATCTTGCTTATAATTTTTACAGCTAGAAGGAAATTTATCCAAAATTTACCTAAAAAACACACGACGTAAATAAACTAAGTTTTTTAATTATAAGACTCATTTTTATAAAAAATCAAGGTGTCCCAGTCGAAAAAGTTATATAATAGAAACTTTGTAGGATGATTCTATAGAATTTCTATATAGAATAGTTCACTTGAATTCCTACATGAATTCTATAAAATATTCTATAGAACATTTTGTAAAAAAAAATTGTTTGACATTTGAAAATACATGTAAAGTTTGTAAATAAATTAAATAACTTGGAAATAAATAGAAAAGCTTAGAAATTAATAAATAATTGAAATTAAACACTGAAAAAAGATGTCGGATAAAGAATACCGGTTTTTTTAGTGAATATAAAAGCAACTGAAAAATGAGAAAAGTAACTAGAAAATTAAGAAAATAACTAAAAATAATAAAAAAGTACTCAAAACAATTTAAAAAATAACAAGAGAATAAAAGAGAAAATTTTAAAAAAGGAAAAATGTCTCTAGAAAATAACTAAATGACTATATAAACTAAAGAAAATAAATGAATGGAAAGTAACTGTAAAAATTTAAGAAAAAAATTGTAAAAATAGAAAGGATAGAAAGGAAAAGATGTTTAGACATTAGAAAAAGTTACTTGGAAAATAATTAAAAATTAATTGAAACTAAAATAATAACCATATGTTTATTCAAGTTATTAAAAAAATTATATAAATAGATTATTAAAAAATTAAAGTAGAATTATAGAAATTTAAGAAGAAAAATAGAAAATAGAGTAGAATTATAAGAAAGTAAAAAATACTAAGAAATTTATAAGAATTATGACTGAAAAATTAGTGCAAATTACTAGTAAATAAAAGAACTACTATTAAATGAAAATACTAACTAAAAAGTTAAAAATTACTAGAAAATAACAAAAAATCTGGAGAGTGAAAAAATAACTATAAATAAAGAAAACTAGAAATTTAAAGTTATTACTGAAAAGTAAAGAAATATCACTAATAAAAAATAATATAAATTCCTTCCACTAGGAAGGAATAAAAACTAGAAAAAGAAAGATAACTAGAAAATAAAGAAAAATTACTAGAAATTGAAAAATATTTAAAGTTTTAGGGATGAAAGTAAAAAATTGTTTAAATTCAAATCGAAATTTACAACTATGAAATAAAAATGATAATAACATTTTTAAAAAATTACAAAATAACTAGAAAATGACTAAAATATCCAAAGTTGATGAAAAAAACTAAAAATTGAAGTATAATTGAATTAGTAACTGGGATTAAATATAATCTGGATTTAAAAAAAGTAACTAGGAAATAAAAAAAATATTGTTATAATGTGATAAATAACTAATTTTTTTAATTAAAATTTAGATGATGATAAAAAACTCTTGAAAAGAAAGAACTGAGAGATAGTGAAAGATTACAAGGAAATAGTAAAAGCTGTAAAAAATATTTTAAACTTCGAAAAAATAACTAGAAATGGAAAAAATTACTAGAAGTTCAAAAGACATCTTGAAATTGCAAAAAATTTGTATAAAGTAAACAAATAACTTAAAACCAAATAACTAATTAGATATTTTAAAAATTAATAGAGAATTAGAAAAAAAAACTCAAAAAATGAAAATAATAACTAAAAAGTGGATTAAACTACTATAAAGTTATAAAGAAACTCGAAAATACAGAAAGTTACTATAAATTGAAAAAATACTAGAAATTTAAATGAATTTCTAAAAAAAAAAGGAAAAAAAATGCTGGTAAGTGAATGAGTAACTAGGATTGACAATAAATAACTAAAATTGAAAAAAGACTATCTAGAAAAAGAGCAAAAATAACTAGGATTTATATAAACTAAGAAATTCTGTGAAAAAATATCTACATCAAAAATTCTGAGAAAATTTGAATTACTAAAACTAGGATTTATATTATAGATCAAAATATCTAGATATTAAGAAAAATAACTAGAAAATGCAAAATATGATTAGAATAGAATTGTAGAAATCAATAAATTTGGAAATTATAAACTAAAAGATGTTAAAAAACTCCTGGAAAGAAACAATAAAAAAGTAAAAAGCAAAGTTACTAAAATTTAAGAAAAATTACTATAAAGAGAAAAGAGTATCTCAAAAAATGTTACAAAAAAAATACTAAAATGTTGAAGAAAATCACTAGAATTTAAAAGAGAGTACTTTAAGAAAAGAAAAGGAGGGTATTAAAGAAAATAAAAAAATACCAGAAAAAAACTAAATAAATAATAATAAAAACTACAAAGTGAAGAAAATATTTGAATGAAAAGTAACTAGAAATTTAAAAGTAACTTGAAAATGAAGTACAAATAAATAACTGGAAATAAGGAAAAAAATAATTCGAAAAACATTAAAATTAGTTACTTAGAAAACTTTTACAAATTACTATAGAAACTAAAATATGTTAAAATATGCTGGATGTTTGTTTAAAATTGATTACAAGAGGAAAAAAAATGACGAAAAGGCAAAAGTAGAATTAGAAATTGAAAAAATTTAAAGACATGTTTCTGGATATAATTTTTATAACCCCCCCCCCCTTCTCCCCTTAAACTTTTAACAACAATAGTCTATACTCTATAAAAATAAACTTCCGCCGACTTTGAATATTTTATTAAAAAAGACCCTAAAGGCAAAAAATTGATGAAATAAATTTGATTTATTTTTAAATGGAATAAAGGGATTTTACTTGCCAAGGCACCACGAATCGAAGGATGCGCAATTTCTCCTAAATATATTGTCAATGATCCCCAAATTAAACCGGAACCAATTCCATGAAAAAATCTCGAGAAAAATAGCCACAAAACGGAAGTCGCAATTATTGTAAAAGTCCATCCAATCGCCATTGGAATTGCTCCCAAAAGAAGTACAATTTTCCGTCCAAAAAAACCTGCACGGACAAAATTTGATTAAGGGAGGAAACAAAGTTCTAAATTTAATAAGACTTTTTTTTTAAAAAATAAATATAGAAAATAAAGTTGAAGTTTGATTTGAATATTTATAATTATATTCGAATTTGAATTTATATTTAAAAATTAGTTTGAAGCGAAAATATAGTTAATTTTCCAAATTTTTGTAATTTAAGGAAAAAGTGTCAAACGCGATATATTTAATCATAAAACTATAATTTCTTTCGTGATTAATATCACCTTGAATGAAAGCTCCTGTAAAAGCTCCGATCAATCGTCCAAGATTTAATAAAGAAGCCACCCATGAAGCTTCAGAATCTGACAATTTTAAGGAAGAGTTTGATTCTGATGAAGTCAATTGTGCCAGATAAGGAGATGACCAACCATTTATTAATCCAGAATTAAGAACAATGAGACTCACTGTAAAGAAATAAGTTTATCTTTGATAATTTGAAGTTTAAGATTTTCTTCACTCACGTGTTAAACCAGCTAACCATTGGGGCCAAAATTTTTCCTTCTCATCATTATCTTTAGATTCGTTATTATTGCTTTCTAGTGTCATTTCTGAGATAATTTTTCTCCACGAGCCGAGAAAGAAAATTAATAAAAAAAAACAGCAAGAATTTTGTTTAAAATTATATAATAAAAAATTTAATTTACTTTTTAAAATTACGTATTTTTATAATAAAAGAAGATATAAAGAAGACTGCTCGCATTTTATGATAATTTAAATTGTTTATCGAATAAGAATTGTGGAATGAATTAGTTTCATTTTAAAACTGACATTTTAGTGTGAAAATATCTGAAAATTTACGATTTCTTGATACTTCATTCTTCATTATTGGGAAAAGTATGATTTTGTGGCTTATACAAATTTGTTTATCTCTTGCAAAATGTCATTCATAGAGACATTATCTTATGCTATCTAGGATATTGCAAATTTTGAGCAAACATAAATCTAATTTCATTAGATATTTAAATGTTTCTTATCTTATTCTGTCAATTCGTTAAGTTTAGTCGGTTTAGTAAACGAGCAAACAGTGGAAATTTTACTAATAACGGTTCCGACAAACTCAACAAGTAGGATAGAAATAGAACGTCAACATAACCTTAAATATGGAAAATGTCAACAAAACAGTTTTCAAGACAGTTGCACGGGTTGCACGATATTTGTAATAATTAACGAGTATGTTTTGTTATTAATAATTTGCGAATTGTATTTTCCCTAATTTCTATTTTATCACAATAAAATGAAGAGAAGAAAAGCTTCTGTAGTCGCAAAAAAACCAGAAGAAAAAATTAACAAAAATTCAGAGGTTATTCAAGATCAGAAGGTAAATGTAATTTAATAATTTAAACACTATTTCGTTATTTTTCGTTTTTTAAATAATGCAAATTTTGATTATTTTACCCTACAATCCAAAAATGGCAAAAAGATTCCATAATTTTTTAATTTAAGGAAAATCAGGCAAATGCTTTATTTGTTTCATTCCAAAAATTGATTTTGAAAAGATATTGAAAGTTAGTGAGAAAATCAACGAAAAACCAATAAGGAAATTTTACTAAAGGTGTTATTAAAAATTAAAGAAACTAAAACATTTACCAGAAAATAAATAAATGAATAAATTCTATTTATTTCAGATTTTTTTAATTTGTTTGTGAAATAAATTAATATGTTTTTATCACTGGGAACTAATTAATCATTCAATTTATTTTTTTTTAAATTTTCAACCTTTACCTATTTAATTTAACTAATTAAAATTTTTTACAGGGAAACCAAATCGATAATTCAGAGAATGTAACCTGTAACATTACTAAAAACAACAGGAATTCTGCGAGGAATGTAAATAAAGTCGAAGCTGTTAAATTACCTGAAAAAAAGAAATTGGACTTTAAATATATTAGTGAGTATTTTTAACTCTTTTGTAAAACAGTATTTTAAAAAGGGTATAATAATAATATTTTCTCTTTTTAGGAGAACAATTAATGGCGTTAAGTTCCGATTCTCGTGAGAAAAGTACAAAAAAATCTAAAGAAACCGAAAATGTAGATTTCTTGAAAGAAGAACTCAAACAATTGGAAGATCCTCCATTAAGTAAATTGGAAAAAGATCTAACAGCATCTAGGCTGAAATTTGATTTTTTTAACAAGCCTTGCGAACAATTAGCTCAAGATCTTCTAGGTAATATTTAATTTTTAAACTCTTAAAATACTTTTTAATGGAAAATTAAAAATTCCAAATTTAATTCTCCATTTTTTGAGCTTTTAAAATTCCAATTCATTTTTATTTTAAATTTAATCAAATGTAAAATCCATCGATCGCAACAAAATGTTCATCTACTTAGATATTATTCGTATATGGTACTTTTTTCAATTCTTTAAGTTTAATAATCTATTTATATTTTTAGGAAAAATTCTAGTGCGAAGATTAGAAAATGGAAAAATTTTAAAAGGACGGATTGTAGAAACTGAAAGCTATATTGGAACAATTGATAAGGCTTCACAAACTTATGAATATCGAGTTTCCGACCGAAGTTTGCCCTTGTATATGATACCAGGAACCATTTCTGTCTACATGACTTATGGAATGTATCATTGTATTAATATTTCTAGTCAAGGTGTGTTGTTTTATTTTAAAAAATATTCTAGATTAATTTTAATTTACCGGAAAGTATGATAGTCTAATGCTTTTTTAAAAATATGCCAGAAAAGACGCTTTAAATTGTATAAAAGTACATTATGCGATAATATTTATTCATAACAATCAATTTTGTCGTTGTGGGAATTAGATTCTTTATAGAAAAATAAAAGTTGAATAATAAAACTGATTCTTGAAACTTCAGTCTAGAAGCTAAGATTATGATAGCGAGGTTATGTTCCAATTAAACAACTGACTTGCGTAGTAATTTCTTAAGGCGATCAGTTTTGAAAAAATTAGCGATTTTCTTCGGAATTTTCAAATAATTATTCAAAAATCTTCTGTTAAATTGAAATAATAAAGAAGGTTTATTTAATTTATTCTAAATAAATCTTCATTTAGAAATAAGAAGAAAACCACTCTTGATAATTAAATATTTTCAAAACTGACCGCCTTAGAAAATAACTACGTGAATCAGTAAAGGAGAAACATAAGAACATAACCTCTGATATCAAAATCCATAAGAATAAAATTACAAAAATTTTTTTTATTAATTCACCTTTGTTTTTCAATTTTAAAAAATGTGATAAACGTGTGCCAAATTAAAATTAAGCACTTTTTAAATTGAAACTTGACTTAGTTCCAATTAAAAAACATATTGTTCTAATAAATCTTTTTGTATACTAATAAAAAAAATCCTAATTTTGCAGGCGATGGTTGTGCAGTTCTTATTCGTGCCCTTGAACCTATGGAAGGTCTTGAGGAAATGACAGAAAATCGCAATCCGAAAAAAAAGTCGTCTGCAAAACAAGCTAGGAAAGAATTCAAGGACCACGAATTGTGTAATGGTCCATCGAAATTTTGCATGGCTTTTTCATTAAATAGAAATCACAGCAAATATTCTTTATGTTCTTGGAAAAGTTTGTGGATCGAAGAAGATAATTTGAATCAAGAAGAAATTCAAATCGTCAAGTGCAAGAGAATAGGAATTGAAAGTTGTCCATCAGCTGAATGGGTAAAAAAACCTCTACGATATTATATTTATGACAACAAATCTGTCAGCAAAAGAGAAAAAAGTGCTGAAGCCAATTTTTTGAAAACTGATTTACAATCTAGTTAAATATTTAATTTGGACCACCAGAATATTTTCATCCTTTAGAAAAGTATTAAATTAAGTATTTTTTGTAAATATTCAAACTTTAATTTTTATACTTTGATATTTAATAAAGAAATTTAAATTCGCATGTTAAATGTTTTTTTGGTAAAATAACGAGAGAATTCAAGTAGAAGAAAGATACAATAAGTTAAATAGTTTAAATGTAATTAATTTTAGACAATTTATTAATTACGGATCATGACCAACTTTGCCCGGTCATGACTGAGCAAAGGCGGAAATTTCTTAGAGTTCTGAAAGTCACTACCCAACCCTGACATACTGGCAGCTGTCAAAAATGAATTAGTAATTTTTTATTAAAATAAAGCGTTCATAAGTCGTAATGAAGATTTTAAAGTGTTTGTTTTTTAATATTAGTGAGATTTAAATTAATAAAATAAATTTCTTGAAAAAAAAATTATTAAAATTGTTTCTTTTCAGCATCTATCATCTGATTGCTTGTTTTGTGACTAAAATACGTAAAATAATTTTGGGTTCTTTAAACAATATTAAAAATTGGGAAAAGTCGATTATTTGGATAATATTTGTGTCCTTTTTTATCAAATTATCAAATGATACGGGTTCCTACTTTATCTGTCTAAACGCCTGTTTCTGTCTACCTGTCCTACGTGCCTGTCTCTCTGGCTGCCTATATATAAAATAATAATGGCGAAACTAAATTTGATTGGCTGTGCCGACAGAAACTTTTAGTTGTTTGGGATTTCTTTGGGAGAAGAACCAATCAGATTTAGTTATTAAAATCCAGTGGATTTTTTCAATTTGTAAATAAATTAAAAATAAAATTCGTAAAATATGGAAAAGTATCATCTAAAAGTTTTTGGGATGATTAAAAATTTCAACAATCAATTCAGTTTTTATTCTATCGGAAGTTTCCAGGATTTTAAACGTAAAATTTGATTGAAAAGCACAATTTTATTCTACGATTAAAAAACATCTTACAGGGAAATGAATCCATGTTCCTAGAAATAATAATAAAAAATAATTAAAATTCTTAAAATTAAATAAACAATACAATTTTCTAAAAGATGTTAATAATTTATTGTAATTTATTTTAAAATCATAAAGTAAAAATAAATTTCGTTTTTTGCAATTTTAAACAAAATATTTATTATTAAATATAGATTATTTTTTATAAGAAAATAACAAAAAATACCTGAACTAACAATAAGTTATTTTCTGTAATTATTTTGTAAAAAGGTCGTCATCAATTCGGTCATTTTCCGGTTTTTGCAGATTCAATTTTTTGGATTTGTCGAATTTTCGGAAAATTAATACAGTATTTTTAATTTCAGGAAATTCGATTTTATATTTAAAATAAAAATTTATACAGTAAAACTCACGTATATCGAATTTCAAGAGACCGAGAAAATTTTCCGATATAAGCGGGAATCCGATTTATCCGGGTAAAAATGCACGATATATAAATTCAAGGGACCGGCAAAAATATCTGATGTAGGCGGGAATCCGGTATATGCGGGTCCGATATACGTGAGTTTTACTGTATTTAAATTTAAAATTTACACACTTTTTTTAATCAATTAATTATAATTAAAGATTAAAAATTGTTATTATCACAAAATATTAAAATCTAAATTTTTGGACAATAATTTATCAAAAACATTTAAAAATTCCAAGAAACTTTGCACTGTTGTTGGTCATTTAAAATTATAACTTTTTGCAAATTCGAATAATGAAAATTACGAAATTGAAGAAATATCTGAAAAATGAAGAAAATAATTGACATTTGAAAACAAAATTCAAAAAATGTCTACAAAATTACAAAATTGAAAAGAATAGTTTAAAAAATTAAACAATAAATATTAAATTTAAACTAAATAGTTGAAAAAGTATAGGAATAACTGTTGGAAATTATTGTAAATTAAACAGCTGGATTGAAAATAGAAAAAAAAATTGAAATTAAAGAAAATAATAAAAAACTGAAGAATTGAATTAAAATTTTAAAAAATAATTGATAATTAAAAAAAATTACAAAATGACAAAAATAATTATTGATAATTGAAAACAAAATTAAAAAAATAGCTAGATTAATACACAACTGGAAAAAATAATTTAAAAATCAAAGAATAATTACAAAATTTTAAGATAATAATTTAAAATTGCGGAAAATAATTAATAATTGAGGGAAATAGTTGAAGAATGACAAGAATAATTGTAAAATTTAAGAAAATATGTGAAAAACAACGAAAATAATTGTCAATTGAAAAAAAAATTCGAAAAATGACTAGATTAATAGGCAACTGAAAAAAATAATTGAAAAAATTAAACAAGGAATATTAAATTTGAAAAAAATAATTGCAAATTGAAAAATTAAGAAAATTATAGGAATAATTGTTGAAAATAATAAATTGCACATTCAACAACTGGATTGAAAATCGAAAAAAAGTAATTAAAAATTGATGAAAGCAATTAAAAATTGAAGAATGGAATTGAAATTTAGAAAATATAATTAAAAATTGAAAAAAGCTGAGACTTAATTAATGTATAAAAAAATAATTAAAAACTAAAGAATCGAAATAAAAATTGAAGAATGGAATTAAAAATAAAGAAAATAATTGGACAATTGTTCTTAAAATTAAAGAAACTTAATAATGAGCGAAAAAATAAATAGAAAAAAGGTGATAATTTTTTAATATTAAAGAAAATAATTGAAAATTGAAAAGTGGAATTGAAATTTGAAGAAAATATCTGAGAATTTGAAGAGAATAGTTCTAGAATTAAATAATTGAATTGAAATTTTAAAAAATATTTTATGAGTGAAAAAAATAATTGAAAAAATCCGAGAATTATTGAATATTGATGAATTAATTGAAAATCGATAAAAATAATTGAAAATTAAAGAAAATATTTGAGAACTGAAAAAAATAATTAAAACTTGAATAAATAAATTGAAAATTAAAGAATTAAATGGAAATTTTAAGAAAATAATTGATAATTAAAAGAAAAATTACAATATGATGAAAATAATTCAATATCGACGAAAATAATTAACTATTTAAAAAAATAATTAACAATTGAAAAAGAAATTCGAATCATGATGAGAATAATCGACATTAGAACAAAAAACTTGTAAAATTAATGAATAATCATAAAATTGACGGAGAATAATAAATGAAAATTAAAGATCTGTATTGAAATTTCAAGAAAATAATTGACAATTGAGAAAATGCGAGAATTATTTAATATTGAATAAAATAATTGAAAAAACGAAGAATGCAATTGTAAATTTAAGGAAATAATTTAGAATTGAAGAAAATAATTAAAAATTAAATGAATAAATTTAAGATTAAAGAATTAAATTGAAATATTAAGAAAAAAGTTGATAATTGAAAGAAAAATTTCATAATGATTAAAATAATTAAATATTAAAGAGAATAATTGAGAAATGAGGAAAATAATTGACAATTGAAAGAAAAATTCAAAAAGTGGCGAGAATAATCGACAACAGAACAAAATGATTTAAAAAAATTAAAGAGAATAGTTGTATATTGAAAACTGTTGAAAATTATAGAAAAAATTATAGATTTATTTATGAATGAAATTAAAATTATTTGAACTGGTATTTATAAATTTTAATTTTAATCAATTTAAATGCATTTTTTAAAAAGTATCTGATTTAAAACAAAAAATATCTATGTGCCAAACTTTAGGTGTGAACAGACAAAGAATGAATGAAGGAATGAAAAAATTTGCGGATTATTATTATTATTATAGATTTGTGATATATGAAAAAAAATTGATTTTTGATAAAATGTCTCAGAAGTTTTAGATCTACGAAGAAATTCCCGGTCAACCAAGTGGCATAAACTCAAGAAAATAATTATTAAATTATATTTAAAGTTTGTGAACAATTGTAATTTTCATCCAATTTTGACAAATAATAGCTCATTTCAATCTTTAAAACATTCTCCACAAGTCTGTTAGTATTAAATTTTGTTAATACTTTTTTTAATAAAATTATTAAATAAATAAAATTTTACAATTATATATTTTTTAAACAAAAACGTTTTAATAATATTTTTATTTTATCTGATGGTGGAAAACCATTTTCTATAGTTTGAGGTTATGTCAATGGGTTGAATCGGTTGAACATTCGGTGATTATTCGTAAACGTTAGATTATCATAAAATTTCAATAATTGTTTCCAAATGTGTAACAATCTTCCAAATACAAATAGCTCTTTGTTACTTTTGAGAGTTTATCCCATTTCTTTGGGAAAGAAGATGATGAATATCGTGTTCCCGCGCCACTTCTCGTACATCCTCTCATCATTTGGGATAATCCTCTCCCTACACGTGCAATGCTTTTACACTAAGTGCACATCGAGCAGAAATTTATTACCCGCAGGCGACAATATTTCATTATTAAACAAAATAAATTACCTCCTATTTTCAATTATTGCAAATAGCAGCAAATGTGGAAAAAAATACTCGAGTTTATGTTTGATTTAACTAGGAAAAAGTCTCTCTCGTCAGCAAACTTAAAATAACTAGGATGAATACACTGAAAAAAAAAGGTTTGGAATGCAAAACAAAAGTTTTGTTGGATCAACCAAATTTTTTTGTTGATATATACGAGCAACGAAATAGTTTTGTTGACACAACAAAATTCTTTTGTTGAATTTTTTTGTAACTTCAACAAAAAAATTTAGTATAGTCCGAACAAAACTTTTTTAAGCTGAACAAATACTTTGTTGGTTACAGATATAAAAAACAATAAATGAAGAAAGAAGTTAAATACAGAGTATGTATATATAATTTTCAAATTTATTTATAATATTTTTTTGATATGAAAGTGACAGTAAATCCATGAATATTATAAGTATTTAGTATTTTCTGTGAAATAAACATTATAATAATAATTGTAAGTTTTCAAAAGCTATAATAAATCTTTTTTTTTTGTTATTTCAAGAAATTAGGGGATTTAAATATTTTAGTAATTTCTTCGAGTATAAACAAAATTAAATTTATAAATCGTCTTGGTTAAAAGTCCAGATATTTTTAAATTGAAAATTACTTGTTAATAAAATTTGTTTCTTATAATCAAAAAAATGGCATATCGATTTCGAGGTTAGATTAGACTTTTGTTCAATTTTGCTTTTTTACGAATAAGTTTAATAACTTTTTTACAAATACAGCTTTTACTCACAAAACTGGATCATTTTCAAAGTAAAAAATATTTGTTATTTGTTCAATCTATTAATTAAATTAGAATAAATTAACTTTCTATAAGAATATGTTATATGTCATTTGCTCAAAAGATTTTATTCAATACGATTTATTATTGAACTTTCACAGTTTTAAAATATTCTTATTTTACATATTTTATTAATTTTATTATAAAACTTTTCTTGTGAACAGAAAAAAACACGCATTATATTTATGACATTATCAATAAACGAGTTTTGATCAAAATCTCACTCGCCGCGCATGCGCAATACATTTTTGGTACTGCCATCAACAAAAGATTTTAATAAACTCAAATAAAATTAAAGATTAATTAATCAACAAAACTATTTTGTTATGATTAGGTTCTTAACTTTTTCAGTGATATATTTACACAAATGTATCAAATAGAAAGCTGGTTATAAAAAATATTGTGAATAAAAAAATAGGTAACCTAATAAATAAGAAAATGAAAATAAGAAAATTAAATAAGAAGATGAAATTTATAAAATTAAATAATAAGAAAACAAAAATAAAAAAATGAAATAATATAAATATTATAATCTACACACAATAATAAAAATACCCAAATGAAAATGAATTAAAAAAAATTATATTAAGAAAATTGCCGTTGATTGCATTTCCTTTATCATTGTCGGTTTAATTTGACAGGAAGGAGAAATTTGAAAAGAGATCTGAGGAAAAGAAACGGGACGGTTGTTAAAAGACGATTAATTTTCTTGTCAGTAACAGTGGCCTGTTACTGTTCTAGAAAAAAAGCACTGCAAGTATTGATTGTCAAATACAGATGCATTTGTACCACTTTCGTTCATAGAAAAATAAATTTTATGTATTTATTCTATTAACAAATTTTTTTATTTTATTTACATCAGCTTATGTCTCATATTTACACATTTGCATGCTCCTTTTTTCTGCTTTATTAATAAATAATAATTTTAATTTTATCTAAAAAATATTTCCTTATTGCAAATTAATAGTGGAAATCAATTAATAGTAACGATAAAGTTTTCTCGTTAAAACTGAGCACAACAAATTTTCCAATAACGATAAACTCTGTGACATATTGTGTCTACATTAATTTAAATCTGAAGCAATTAATTTTTTATGATTTATTGCCTTTAGATATTTTATTTGTCTATTTCCTTTTTGCGAATTTTTGTTGTTGCAAATGTTACAAATAGTAATTATTATTAATTTAATTTTTATTATTATTATTATTAATTAATATTAATACGCTTCTTGAGATTATTTAATATTTTGAATACAAAATTCAGGTGAAAAAATTGTGCCTGTTTTAACATTAAAAATAAGATTTTTTTTATTGAAAAATGACTTCGAATTCGGATTCAGCGAAGAAAAATATGTAGGAATACACAAGTGTAGTGTCTCGGACAAAAAAAGTTTTTTTTTTGTGGGACTGTGAAATTAAACAACTTTAAAGAGGGGAAAATATATCCAAGATATTAAAATGATGACAAAATTTAAAAATTAATTAAAATGCAAGGAATGATAAAGAAATTGTGAAAGAATAAGAAAATGAGATAAATGGAAGTAAATGGGAATTTTTTTAAATCTGACTATGAAAAATTTAAAAATATTGCAAGAATCTACTAAAAAAATGAGAAGTAGTAAAAATAAAATTTTAAAAATGGAAAAAATGTAAATTATGAAACTTAATTGACGTTTGGAATTGATTTAGAATGACGGATACAAATTTTATATTCTGAAACACATTCTTAAGTCTGATTATATTAAAAATAAGTAATTTATTTCCCTGAAAAATAGTTAAAACTTTATTAATATTAGATAAAAAAATATTAATCAGTCCGAGTTAAATAAAAGAACATTTTTTTACCCATTACTAGCTTATGACTAACAACAATTTATATATTACACACTTATATGAATTTAAATAATAATTTAGACTAATTTAAAGTGTCGAATAGTCAAATTTATTAAAAATTCAAATGACGTTATTTTACTATATTGAAAAAAATGTAAATTAAAAAATTAAATACAGTTTAAATATTATTAATAATTATTTTTGTCAATTTTCAACTACTTTTGCGATTCTGAATTTAATTTTTTCAAATATGAATTATTCTTTTCAGTCTTTAAATTATTGACATGAATATTTAAATTTATTACACAAGTTTTCATTTACTTCTGTCATTTTTCAATTATTTTTTTCTATCTTTAAATTATTGACAGGAATATTTAAATTTCAACACCAGTTTCTATTCTACTTTTGTTTATTAATTTTGAATAATTTTCTTCAAATTTCAATTACTTTTGTCATTATTCAAGTATTTTTGTCATTTTACGATTATTCTCTTCATATTTTTATCATTTTTGCAATTTTAGAATTAATTTCTACAAATTTCAATTATTATTTTATTCAAATTATTGAATGCGACCTATTAATTATTAATATAGTAATTATTATTATTGTTGTATTCAATTTTAATTTTTTTGATACTTGAAATAAATTTTTAAATTTTATACTGTAATGGTCTTTCACCTGTAAATAAATAAATACATAAATAAATTTAATTTTTTTTATTACCATGAATTTTTAAATTTATTATATTAGTTTTCAATTATTTTCAACAAATTTCAATTATTTTTTTCAAACTTCAATTATTCTCTATAAATTTTTTATTTACACACCATCTTTTAATTATTTATGTCATCATTCAATCAGTTTCTTCAAATTTCAATTGTTTGGTCAACTTTTCAAATATTGTCTTTGAAGTTTTAATTTTGTGCACCAGTTATCAATTATTTTTTTCAAATTACAAGTATTTTTGTTATTGTTCAATTATCTTCTTGTAATTTTAATTATTTTTGAAACATTTCAATTATTTTTTTAAAATTTCAATTGTGTTTTTCAACCTTCAAATTATTATCAGGAATATCCAAATTTTCTACACAAGTTCAATTCACTTTCGTTATTTTTCAATTATTCTCTTAAAATTTCAATTACGTCATTAATCATTTGTCATTTTCCGATTATTTTTTTCATATTTATGTTATTTTTTCCATTTTAGAATTGTTTTTTACAAATTGCAATTATTTTATTCAATTTTTTTTTATTGTCATGAACTTTTAAATTTCTTACATCTGTTTTTAATTATTTTCATCATTATGTTTATTAATGTCATGAATTTATTAATTTTTTTACACCTGTTCCAATTATTTTCTTCAAACTTTAATTATTTTTTTCATATTCGAATTTTTTTGCCATTTTTTTAATTATTCTCTTTAAAATTTAATTATTGCCTTCAAACTTCAATTAATTTCTTCAACTTTCAATTATTTTCCTCCAACTTATGATATTTTTTTTAACTGTACAATTATTGTCTATAATTGTTTAATTTTTACACCAGTTTTGAATTATTTATTTCAATATTTCAATTGTTTTGTCAAGTTTTCAAATATTTTCTTCAAATTTTTAATTTTTTAAATTTATCAATTATTTTTATCATATCTCAATTATTTTTTCAATTTACAAATATTTTTGACATTTTGGAAATATTTTCTTTAAATGTCATTTTTTCCATCTTTTTATTATTGACATGAATTTATTAACTTTTGAAGATCAGTTTTTAATTAATTATGTCATTATTCAATTAGTTTCTTTACATTTTAATTATATCGTTAATTTTTAAATTATTTTATACAATATTTTTCAATTAATGTATTAAAGTTTTTATTTTTTTACTTCATTTTTTAATATATTTCTCATATTTTTTGTTAATTTTTTTTCTAAATTTCAGTTATTTTTGTAATTGTACTACTATATTCTACACATATACATTTTTTTGATATTTTTAAATTATTTTTTTCAAGCTTCAATTATTTTCTTGAAAATTCTATTATTTTGTTGAATTTTTTAACGTTTGTCTAAAAAGTGTCATTTTTACACCAGATTTTATAATTATTTATGTCCATAATTTAATTAGTTTCATTACACTTCATTTATTTTTTCAATATCTCAATTATTGTGCGAAAATTTAAATTTTTACACTAGCCTCAAACTTTTGTTTCAAAGTTTAATTATTTTTAAAACTTTTCAATTATTTACTTCGAATTCCAATTATTTCCTTTCAATTTTTGTCATCATTTTTTGATTTTTAATCAATTTTTCAATTATTTTTGTCATTTAGAACTTTTTTTTTCAAATTGAATTATTTTTTAACCTCTGTTTCAACTATTGACTTATTTTTGTAATTATTTAATTATTTTGTACATATTTCAATTATTTTTGCGATTTTCGAATCATTTTTTCAAATTTGAATGAATCCCCAATTTATTATCAGTAATATCAAACTCTATATTGCTTATTCACTTTTTTTATTGCAAAACTTACTATTTAGTCACTTTTTTTTATTTAAAAGCTCACTATCTATTCACTTTTTTTACTTAGAAACTCATTATTTACTCACTATTTTAAATTAAAAAGTCTTTTTTTTCACTATGTTCAATCTGCAAGTCCACTGGCAGCCCTCCTTATTAGATAAATATAATTCATCGATTTGTTTTATTTATTATTATAGTTTAATTTCTAAAATGCATGGAAAATTTTATTATATTTTGCTAGTTTTTAATAATATTTAATCTTCTTTTTATATGTTTTTTACCAAGTTTCACCAAATTGTTAATAACTCCTATTTTACATTTATTAGGATGACTAGAAAAATAATTTATGTATCGACCAGAATAGGTGGGTTTACAAAACCAATTTGTAATTAATGAATTATTTTTTTTAAAAACTGTTGTATCTAAAAAATTCAATTTGTTATTAGATTCCTTTTCCACTGTAAATTTTAATCTCGGATAATAATCATTTAAGACATTTAACATTTCTTCAATTTTATTTATAGGTATGACGGTGAAAATATCATTCACATATCTTTTATATATGTGACGCTCCACAAGAGAAGGGACCTAAAGCGGAAAAAATATATTTTCATTTTTTTTGCTAAAAGATAATTTTTTAGTTATTCTTTCATTTCCACGTTTCAAAAAATTGTATTATTAATTTCACTTTTTGTTATAATGCTTCAAACCTAGGCATGCTAAGTGTATCGCATTTTTGGGATTTTCTTTGAACGACAGTCCCGTGAAATTGGCTTTTATTGATTTAATTTTTTTACGGTACTTGATAGCTTTTTAGTTGCTTTTTGAGTTCCAAATATCAAAATTTGATTCCTGCAATTAGTTTATTTTTTATGAAGCTTCAAACTGTCCGTTCTTTAAAGTTTGCTTTTTCCGCGTTAGAACCCTTCTCTCGTGGAGCGTCACATATAATAGGTTTGAAAGATAATTTTTTTAAACAATCTGTTTCTCGATGTTTATTCATCGATAACTATATCTGAAACTACTGGAGACAAAGGTATGAATTTGTCTGTAATAATAAATGTATAATAATAATAATGTAAAATAATGCATTTAATATGACATTAAAATTTTATAAGAATCTGTATAAAATCAATTTTTTGATAAACCACCTTAAATCAAAGTGATTTAAATCTATGGCAACTATGATATTTTATAGCTTTTTCTTTTTTTTTTAAATGGTTAGAAAGAGACTCTTTTAAAGAAGAACACTGTTGCGTCGCCCGGAAAAAATAAATCACGAGAGATGTTGCATGAATAAATAGAAGTTGGATTAGCGTCTGTTCCGACCAAATCTGGTATCATCTCAGACTTTTAGATTCGTCAAGGGAATTGATCTCGGTTCCCTTGTCTGACGGACTGTTCTATCCATAACGGATGTGAGGATCGGTGTCACGTGAACCCTCCGGATATATCAGCTTCTACTCACCTAGTTTATATGGCCATTTCGTTCATCGGAAATGTGAGAAAGCCTTAGAGTCGAAGGCGTCGCGGACCAAATAGAAAAATTTTAAGTCTTCCTTCTGACTTTTTCAATTGAATTAAAGCCGTAACTAGGTCAATGATCCGTCATCTCTCTCGTCTAAATTTTGTATTAAAATTTAATTATTTTCTTATTTACCAAAAATCGGCCAACGGTAAGTAAAAATAGTAAATTATCATTTAGTCTTGCGCCTTTTTTTTTTAAATAATGACAATACGTGAAATTCTCATCTCGGACTATAGGGGAGAGTGGGGCAAAACCGCTAGGTTTATATTTATTGATGCACAAAAATTTAACTATACGTTCAATTGGAGTAATTTTTGTTTGTTACACTGCTGAAACTAACCAGTAACAGGTTTTAATAGTCGTTGTTACATTTATCAAATCATAATTACATTATTTAGTTGTTTTTTAAAAAGATTCAAACTAGCGGCTTTGCCCCAACTGTTGGGGCAAAGACGTTTTTGCTAATATTATTATTCCAAATATAATAAATGGTCTAAAATATATACTAAATAACATTTATTGATGCAATAATTATAAAACATAAACATTTTACAGATTTTTAAAGAGATTTAATCCATTTTATTAAAAATAATAACGACTTGTATTTTTAACCTCATATTTTCAATTTAATTGTTTTTTATTTTGTTTCAAAATCTACTTTATCAACTCTACAAAAATAGAATGTGATTTAAATAACCGCGCGAAAATATGATAAAATAATAATGCTTATTTAATATTCGAAATGCATAATTTTTTTTGAAATTAGTAGTAAATGCTAATAAATAATTTAAAAATTAAAGAATAATAATACTAACAATAAATTTGATAGAGAAAAATACTTATTTGTTTTGATGAAAAAATGCAGGTTGACAGTTGATTAACATGAAGTTTCCATCATTTAAAATAACATGATAAGGCAGTTTTTAATATTCAATTGTTTTTTATGAAATATTTTTCAAGCGTCTTTGCCCCAAACGACAAACCTTTTTTTAATTTAAAATTGTATATATTTAGATTAAAAATTAAACCTAGATTTCAAAGAGATTGTGTAGATAAATCATTACTCTACTAGAACGTGAAAATTTCAATTTTAAATGCTCACAATTTACATTCAAAATTTACTAGTTTTGGTCAATATAAATTTCATCTCAGACATGTGAAATCGATTTTTTCCGTATATTTCTTAATACATTTTATATTTTTAAGATTTTTTTTTTCTAAACAATAGTTCCAGTTATAATTATGATAAACATTAAACATAAGTTGAAACGGTCTAGAAATAAGGGAGATATTTTGAAAAACGTCTTTGCCCCGCTTAGCGGTTTTGCCCCACTCTCCCCTATAGGAATTTTTACGAATAGAAATAAGTAATAGAGTTTGGAAAGAAATAACAATATATTTTGTTGTAAAAAGAACGTTCTTGACCCGAAAGGCGTTAAAAAAGAAAATATCTAGTTTTATGAAATTGGGGGAAATACGTCAATGTGGAGGATGAAGAATATATTTTTCGCTTTTGGTGTCGTTGATTAAAAAATCTATAGTAATTATTCCAAAGTTATTTTTATTTAAAAAAAACCTACTAAATTAAATTTCTCTAAATGAGTTTTACATTTTATTTTACATCTCAAAATGCATTTTTCTAATGCACGAGAAAATTGTTACTGAAGTTATTTAATATTCCTAACTAAAAATTGGATAAAAGAGATCAATTTAAAATTGGTCTATTTTGATGAGAATTCATTTTCTGCGTTTAAAATAAGATTAATAAAAAATATAGTTTATTCTAAAATATTGAACTGACATTTCGATACACTTAAATTTTAGTGAATTCATTATTAAATTAAATAATGCATTAAATTATTAATACAAAAATTAGTTAAAATGTTGATGCGTAAAAGTTTATTGATTGATATTTAGATCCTTGGAAATTGAGATCTTTAAAATTACGAAATAATTATTTATTAATGGAAATCTAAATTAATAGTTGAGCATCGGTATAATTATTTAAGTTTTAATTTTAATTTCAATTGATATAAATAAATTTTTTAATTTAAACTTATTTTAATCAGACGTATCTTTATTTTATCATGATGTCAATAAATTACTGCATCTTCTAATCAAAACTTTTTTTGTTACAAATAATAACTCATTCAAATTTTTATTGGTTTAGACTTTAATTATCTAAATTTTTATCAATCCTTGTATGTTTATAATCCTGAAAATTATAACTAAACATTTCAACTATTCACAATTAAATTTTCTTTTAAATCTAAAATCACTTAATTTTAAATTCCATTAGTCCCAATTTTCATTGATTCAAATTATAGTCAAAATTATTATTTTTAAAATTTAGACTGATTCAAACTTTAATACACAAAATTTTTTTTTATATACATAAAAGTTTTTATATAATGGTTAATGTTTAAGATAATTTAAATGTTCATTGTTAGATTTTACAAATATTTGAAGTTTGTAATAATTAAAGTTTAAATTGATTACTATTTTGATCAATTAAAATTTAAAGAATTAAAAGTATAAAATAATTGAAGTTTATTACCTACTATAAAAATATGAATAACTTGTAATTCCTATACTAATTAAAGTTTAACGAAATTTTAAATCGTACGTATAAATCAATATCTAGTTTAAAATTTTTAATTTGTAAATGAAGAAGATTAAAATAAGTAGGTATTTAAAAAAATAATTTAATTTTTTGAGTCAAACTTTCGTTGGTATTTTAAGTTTAGAAAAATTAAAATTTGGATTGATAGAAATTTGGAAGAATAAAAAGTTAAATTCAGTTAAGTTTGTAACAATTAAAATTTGTATTGTTTAAATAAGAAATTTTGAGTAACAAATTTTCCTCGATAGAATTTTGGAATGTTTGAAGTTCGTATAAATTATAGAAGTTTGAACACATTTTGTCCAAAAAACTATTTTTTCAATAAAAATATTCCAACTTTTTGTAACGTACATACCTACTACGTTATAGCACGCTTATTTTTCCTTTTTTTAATATAAAAAAATTTTAAATCATATTTTACCTTTTCAAAATGTTCTCAAATTTTAAATTTATAACAATTTTAATTTCTTCAAGTTTCTGTTAATTTGAATTTGCCTTGATTAAAAGTTCAATTAATCCACGATTTAAATATAATAAATTAAAAGTAATTTAAAATTGTCTTCAATTTTTAATTATTTTAATTATTTCTCAATTTTCCCCCTAAATCTTAAATCTACCTTCCGCATATTTCAACTCTTTTTTTCAAGTTTAAATTACTTTTATCATTTTTCAATTATTTTCCTCAATTTTTAATTATTATTCTTATTTTGTAAAATTTTTTGTTGTTGAAATTTTTAAGTACTTTTCTCAAATTTCAAATATTTTCTTCAATTTTTAAATATTTTCATTTGTTTTCATAATTTCCAAAAATATTTATTAATTATCTTAAATTTCAATTATTTTTAGCTTTCTTCAATTCTTTTCTAATTTTTTTCAATTAATTTCGAAGATTTTCAAGTAGGTATTTTTCTCAAACTTCAATTATTTTTATTTTTTTTTAAAAAAATCTTTACTTTTTTAAATTATTTATTTCAAATTTTATTTTTTTCCATCTGATCATTGTTTTTATCATACTTTAATTATTTTCTTCAAGTTTCAAATCTTAAAATCATTTTCAATTGTTTTCCCCAATTTTTTATTTTTTTTATTTACATGTATACGGGCTTACAAAAAGTAATAAAAATATGCCCTCTTGTACTTAGATTACTATATCATGATAAATTTTTTTTTAATTATTCTTATTCTTTAAAATTATTCTCTAAGATTTTTAAATATTCTTCTCAAAATTCCCATTATATTCTTAAATTTGAAACTAATTCCAATTTTTTTCATAATTTCAAAAATTTCAAAAATATTTATCTGATATTTCAAATATTTAATTCAATTTTCAATTAAATCTATGATTTTCTTGTATTTTATGTATATTCTGTATTTTTTTGCAATTATTTCTCTGAAATTAAAAAATTGTTATCTTCAAATTTAAATTATGTTTATCTTGTTTCTTTTATTTTCTCGAATTTTTAATTATTTTTCTATTTTTTTCAATTAACTTTTAAAAGTTTGAAGTATTTTTCTGAAATTATCTTTAACTTTCTTTTATTTGAAATATATTATGTAATTTTTTCACATATTTTATTTATTTCGTTTATTCTCTCAAATTTTAATTATTTTCGTTAATTTAAAAATTATTTTTTCATTATTTTCTTCAATTTTTATTCATTTTCATTATTTCTGAATTAATTTTCTAAATTTTTAATTATTTATCTCAATTTCAATCATTTTTTTCAATTTTCAATTATTTTCTCCAATTTTTCATTATTACAACTTTCTAAAATTTATTTCTAAGATTTTCAAGTATTTTTCTCAAATTTAAAATGTTTTATTTAATTCTAAAACATTTCTATGATTTTTTAAATTACCACCTGCAATTTTTAATTGTTTTCATTATTTTGTTTCAATTAATTTGCAAAGTTTGCAATTATTTTTCTAAATTTCAATTATTTTCTTGAATTTTTTTTCCATTCTGAAATTTTATATATTTTGATGAAGAAAACTTGTTTTATTTATTTTTCAATATTATATCTAAAATATTCTTAATTGTAGGAGAATCAATTATCTTAACATTTTAGAAAGAATTATATTAATAAAAACAACTGTTTTTAGAAAATTTCAAATTTATTTTTATCACAATTGTGAATATCACAGTTTTTACAAGTACAAGAAAAAATATTGCTTTTAATTTTGTCCTCTTTTTGGCAAATCGACACTAAAGTATGTAAGCTATTTAATGATAATAATTATCAGAATTGTCAACATAAATATTTTGTATAATAAAAGAAAAGACTCTTTGTAGTTTTATCCACAACAGTTATTTAAAAAATAATAACGTGGATCAAAAATAACCAAAACGAAAATAATAAGCTTTTTGTAAAGAGAAGCTGTTGTTAAAAATAAAGAGAAGTTTTGCCACTTATTTTGTGGTTTAATATTAAGTATAAAGTTATCAAAAAATAATAATTGTAAGACACAATGCACGAAAAAAACATGTTGCAAGTCTTGATTAACAATCTCGATCATCAATTTAGTTATATTAAATATTTCAAAAAATTATTAAAAAATAATATGGTAAGGCACAAATTCATCCGTAAACTTTCACTTAAAATAATAAATATTTTGTAACCGAATTTTGTAGAATTACATAAAATATCAGTAGGGTTTTTTTTTTGATCTGAGGTTGTTTGGATTTATCTTTAAAACACATTTTTCAAAAGTTACTAAAAACAGTAAATTTAAAAAAAATTTGGACACATACTTAAGAAGAGTTTAGGTTTACAGCCATTATTTTGCTTTTTGAAATAGAAAAACTAACTTTCAATGCAATTCTTTTTAGACATAATGTGTCAAATTAAATTTAATACATGATAAACCATTAAAACTTAGAATTGGATAAAAATGAAAGATTTTCGAGATTCAGAAAAGTTTTACAAAAACTGTAAATTAGTTTCTAAATTTTAAAAATCTTTTATTTTTAGCCAATTATGAGTTTCAAATGTTCGCATTCTTTTAAATTTATTTTGTAACCTCTTATCTAAAAAAATTGCATTACAAGTTGTTTTTTAAATTTAAGAAAAAAAAATCATTGGCTTTAAAAATAAGTTCTTCTCGAGTATGTGTCCAATTCCTTCTTCAAATTAATTTTTTTTACTTTGCCGATTTTTGAAAACTTTGAAAAATTTATTTTAAGGTCGAATCCAAACAACCACGGCAAGACAAACCTTCCTAATAATATTTTAGGCAATACTGCAAATTTTTGATAAAATATTTAATGTTTTAAGAGAAAGCTTACGGACAAAGTTTTCCAATACTTGTGACGTTACTTTATGTCACAAAATTTCTAACACAAAAATCAAAATCGTGTTAATTAAAGAGGGCTACACAGAGGTTATTTTTAATAAAATGCTTTATAATTTAGGGGAAGTGTCAGAAAGCGACATTTTCATACAAGAAATTTTAAGTTTTAAAAAAACCATTTGACTTATTGCTAAGTTATTTGGAAATTTAATATAGTTTGTAGCAAATTTAATATAATTTTTATAAAGTTTGAAATTATCAATCTGAAATTTTCTCTTTTTAATTCTTTTTCCCTAAATTGTAAAACAGTTTTATAAAATTTGTAATTAATTTTTTTTCCGTGTATTCAAATTTTACAAATTTGTAAAGATGTGCGAATCCGGATTTTTGAACCACGTATCTAAATGAATCGAATTAAAAATTTTAGGTCCCGAATCGAATCGAATCTCATAAAAAGTTATTTAATCGAATCGAATCAAATTAGATTCGACTTTAAACGAATTTGCATTGAAAAAAAGTGTTTGATTCGAATTCAAACTGTTTGAATCGAAATCTTCGAATAGTTCGAATTCGAACTTTTGCAACTCGAATTCGATTCGAATTCGATTCAATTCGGATTCCGCACATCTCTACAGATTTTTAAAAAAATTAACACTTTATTCCTCTGTGCAGCATTTTAGTATAATATACCGATAAGACGCCATTTTTGCAATAATAACAATAATCCAATTTGTTTATCGTCTTATCCTCTTCCAACTGTGTTTCCGAAAATGGAACATTGATTTGATAAATGCTCACCACCACAGCGACGACAGAACATCAATTTCAGTCCTTCTTTACCTACCTTTGGGTCGGAAGTATCCCTCCTTACCGACTGTACCGCTTTGGTAGACGATTCCTTTTTGACGCAAGCCTGAAACTGAAGGAACTCAGGTTTCTCTGCATCATTTTGCCTTAAGGTTCCTTCTTTATCAGCCTTCGGGTCAGAAGTATCCCACTTTACCGACTGAGGTGTTTTGGTAGACGATTCCTTTTTGACACAAACCTGAAACTTGAGGAACTTAGGTTCCTTTAGAGCATTTTGCCTCAAGGTATCTTCCACCCATTGCTGCAAACGCTTCTTTTTATCCTCTTCCTCTTCTCGCCTTTGGGATTTTTCCTTTTTTTCCACTTTACCCAAGTTTCGGCTCGCTTCTTCTTCCCGATGATTTTCCAGTCGATGGTGGATCTCGGTTTTCTTTGCGCTGGTTTCTATTAAATTATTCCATTGATTCTGATATATCTTCTGATTTATTGAATCTTTACGTTTTTGTAAATCTTCGGCTCTATTGTTTCTGAACGCTTCGGATATATTTCGATTCGTTTTCGCTCCTTCTCGGCTAACCTCTTCACTGGGTGATCTCTTTTGGTGTTCTTTCTCCACGCAATTGAGTGGAGGAACATACGTATTTCGGTTTGTTCCAGCTCTTTCTCGGCGAACCTCTTCTCTTGACGTTCTGTTTGAATATTCCTCCACATAACGACGTGGGGGAACAGAAGCATTTCGGTTCATTCCCGTTCCTTCTTGTCGAGTCTCTTTTTTTGACGATCTGTCTGGATATTGTTTCTCCATATCGTTAAGTGGAGGAACAGAAGTATTTCGGTTCATTCCCGATTCTTTTCGGCGGACCTCTTCTCTTGACGCTTTGTCTAAATATTTATCTTCCACATAACGACGAGGAGGAACAGAAACATTTCGGTTCATTCCCGTATCCTCTCTTGACGCTCTCTCTAAATATTTTTCCTCCACGTAACAACGAGGAGGAACAGAAACATTTCGGTTTATTCCCGTTTCTTTTCGGCGGGTCTCCTCTCTAGGCACTCTGTCCAAATATTTATCCTCCACGTAACGCCGTGGAGGAATAGACCCATTTCGGCTCATTCCCGCTCTTTCTCGTCGGGTCTCTTCCCTGGCCGCTTGGTTGTGATCATCCTCCACGTAATAGCGCCGATTGTTTCTCTCCGTTTCGGCTATATTTCTGCTAATTCCCACTCTTCCTCTAATCTCTTCGCTTGGCGGTCTTTTTACATATGATTCCTCAACAAAACCACACCGAAATTCCTCCCTCTGGACCTCGGTTCCTATGGCGCCATTTCGTCGAAGATTATTCCATTCGGTTTTGAAATTCTTACCATCCGCTGCATCCTCACGCTTTCGTGCTTCCTCAATCCTCTTGTTTTCGTCCAGCACATTTCGGTCCGGAACCTTTTTTTCCGATATCCTTTCTCGGCTAACTTCCCATTTTGTAGCATCTTCTTGACCTTGTCCCTCCAAGTAACGGCGGCGAAATTTCTCCTGCAAATGTCTCACCTCTGCTTCTATTTTTTTCAGGTTATCCCACTGATCATGACGTTTCTTTTCGGCGACTTCATCTTTCCATTGTCGTGCTTCCTTCTTTTCAGCTCCTCCGACAATGTCTCTTCTAGCTTCTGCTTCTGCTCTAGCTTTGGCTCTACGGAGTCTTTCTCGGGTTTTCTTGCCTGGCTTCTTCCTGTTCCGGTGTCTTTGACGCTGCCGTTGAGGATTGCACAAATAACCTGCCTGTGTCCCATATTTCTCGAAAGCCGTCCCTTGTGGATGACTGAGTTTCGTTTGTCGGGATGGGTCGTTCGTTTTCAAAATCTCCATCTCCTGAAGGACCTGCTGGTAGTATAAGAACACCTGTCTCGTCCTCCTGTACCTTTCCTTATAGTGCTTTTCTCCTTCTGTGAACCAATAAAATTTTGTCTCTTTGACATTCGTTATTTTGAAATTTTTTGTAGGATTACTAGATGAGCTCTTTTGGATGGTGGTCTCAGGTAAGTTGTATCTCATCTTCATCCTCCAAAGGTTCTTGGTAAGAGGAAATTCAGGTAAGGAAGTAGAAGTTTGACCGGGAACCTACCTACAGGTGTTATTATTCTTATGCTCAATTTTCATGTTCCTGAATATGAACTACTATTAAACGTTCCTAGTTTTTATCCACGGAGATATCAAATTATTTTGCTGTCTTGTAAACAATTGAGAAAAAGAACCTAGTGTTAAGGCTGATCGCTTATAAGAATATTGTACGCGAAAATTCCTACAATTTTCAGGGAACTTTCGCTTCCAATATTCCTGTAGGTGGACATTTTTATGCTTTGTAACCTATAAATTAATTTCAAATTTAAAATTTTATTTGGTTACCTTCGGCGTTGAGAATTGTTAGTTTCCAAAGAAAATTAACTTATCAAAAGATAAATTATGAAAATTAATTATTTGTTGGGCGCCTTTTAATTAGGAATAAAAAAAAATAGAAATTAATAATTCACGAACTCAATTAAACAACGACGGAAAAATCTCGGCTACTCAGAAGTTGTAATCCTCACGGCAGAGAGGGGTGATTCTTTGAAACTCAAAATTGAGATAAAATAAGATTCTTTTATGATTAATTGTAAATTAAAAAAATTAGTTTATAAATTAATTTAAGCCAAAATCACAAATGAAAATTCTAGAATTTAGAAAACAATATTTAATTAAACAATATATAATTTATAATACAGTGTTGAATTTATAAACAATCTATAATAATTTAATAAAATACAAATTTTATCATAAGGATTATAATCAGAATCAAATTTACAATACAATTAATAAATTTTCTAATTTTATTTCTAAATTAAATCAGTGACTTTTCGTCACGATCTTCCAAGATTGTCTTAGAAATTATTTCTTAAAATAATTACTATATTCGGGATGGGTCAAAACTACATTAAAAGGGTTTGGATTTAAATTGTTTCTTTAAAAATAATCATTAATCCTGGGTTGGGTCAAAATTACATTAAATTGGGGTTGAAATATTAAATAAATTATAATTTTAAATATGGACAGATGAAAATATATAGGGAAGGAGTCAAAATTACATTAAATAATTATGCAATCAAATTGATAAGAAATTTTTAGTAATAAAGTTATAATTTACTAAATGAGATAATCAAATAAATCAATTGAAAATTAAAAAGGAAAATTCAATAAAGGATTCTATATAAGAAAATTTCTTTAATTAAACAAAATGCCTTCAATGGCCATCAATTAACAAAACTTATTATCCTTTGCTGAATTTTTATTACAAATAAATCTCATACCAATAAAAAGGAAAATTCAGGAAAAGAACAGGAAACGGTTCGATATCCTCGGAAACAGGAATGGACACAAATTAAATGATTTAAAACAAAATAAAATTTATCTACGACACAATTAAATAAAACTATTTCTCGGAGATGTTGCTTCTTTGGAGGTTGCCGACGAAAAGTGACGATGCTCGAGATTTTGTTGACAACGTAACCATGGATTTTTAGGTTTTCAATTGTTTTTATAAAATTTTGAACTAAGTTAGTTATTTCCATGGTAACGATTCCAGGAGCGGAGAGTTCTGAACTGGGGCCCTCGGATATCCAATTTATTAATAAAATCCTTTAAGATTATAATATTTCTTCTATTGCTCATTCCAGATGGTAAGGATACATAATTTATGTAGGCTCTCCTCCATTATCCTCTAATATGTTCCTTTTGACAAAATTACACCACAGACGAGTGAATTCATTGACATCAGGTCCGTATGATGATTTTAATGGGCTTTTCGCATCAGGAGCTTCCGTAGAGAAGACAGAAGGCTAGATAAATTCTTCCATGAATTTCCATAATTTTTCAATCTCCTAAAGAGAAATAATGTCGAAGGGCAAAACGCAGCAATCGCACATCAATAAATCCAAATAAAATTATAAAAGAATCCATGCGCGGGAATGGCAGAAATAACGAATTGGATCATGGAACGATGATAATAAATGGGCGGTAAATTCAAACGTTGATCTTATTCTTAAACCTCTTCTACTCAGGAAATTCTATTCTTCGTTGTCTCAGGAAACAGGATCAGGATTTTACATAAATAGAAAATTTAATACTAATTAATATTTTAATCTAAAATTATTTAAATGACAATCTTGGAATACCGCTGCAACCTCCAAAATTTGAATTGATTAAATTCAACAATAAAAAAAAATTAATAAAAAAAATAAAAAAAATTAATAGTTCAAAATTTATTTGATTTTTAATGAACGAAATATAAAAATGTGACTTGTGAAATTAATAAAATTTCACAGCGTCACATACCCTTCTCCTTAGACAAGACCAACAGGTCTTTCATTAATAAGAGATTCAACAAAAATTCAGCAAAATTTAGTAATTATTTGAAATATTGTTGCATACGGTTTTCCTTGATTGGATTTAACTTATTAATATTATTATTACATGTTAAATTATGTCAATACTGAAATAAATTATTATCAAAATTTCTTAAAATTTGATTTAATCTTCAAAGGGAAATAAAAGAAACAGAGAATTTAGAAAATATAATGGAAGCTCATATATTTAATGTAAAAATATAAAGATTTATTTATTTATCAAACAATTGGATAGATTTTTATACAAATTAACTTAAACTTTAATATAAACAAAAGTAATTTGAAACAAATAGTAGTAATTAAATAAAATAATGAAATTAATTAATTAGAAATTAAGAATAAAAGTTGAATTGGTAGAATACTTAAACGACAAGAATTAAATAATTCGGATAATTAAATTATAATGGAATTTTAATAATAAAAAATTAATTAAAAAAAGTCAACATTTGGTTTACAAATCAGGTAATTGATTCAAAATTAGGTCAAAATTGTCGTGGAAATTTTCTTTCATGCTCATCTTTACAATTTTCACATTCGGTGATTTTAAAACCAGGCAATCCACAACCAAAACAGATAATTCCACGCGGTGGATGGGGACAATCTATACGTCGATGATCTTTTTCTTTGCAATTCCAGCAACCTAATCTACAATTTTCATCTAACCATTTCAAGATTTTAGGAGTAACTGTGCATGGGGCTTCCACTTTTACTTCAAAAAGGGAAGGAATCTTTGGATTTTCCCTTGGGGAATCTTTTTCATGAGGTCTTTTATAGGGATTCGAATTATTTTTACGAAAAGTAGAATCAGAATTAAAATTTTGACGGGAATCAAAATTTCTTTGAGAATCAGAAGTTTCTTTGAGTTTAGGTTTAGACTGGGGGTCAAAATTTCTCTGAGAATTATTTCCTGACGCACAATGATAATTGTTTTCAAAGTTGAATCTAGATTGAGGGTCAAAATTATTTCGAGGGGTAAATTCTAGATCAGGGTCAAAATTTTTCTTTGTATAACGTTCTGGATTTTTGTGGAAATTTGTTTGTGGGTTGGATTTCGAATGAGCATTGAAGTGTGTCTGAAGATTAGGTTTTGAATGATTGTTAAAGTTAATTTGCGAATGAGGTTTCGAGTGAAAGTTTGTTGGTAAATCAGGTTTTGATTGATTGTTGGAGTTTACCTGTGAGTTGGATTCTGAGTGAATGTTAGAATTTCTTTGTGAATCAGATTTCGAGGAAGAGTTAGATTGTTTTGGAATAGTTCCAGTGTAAGGCTTAGGGGAATCAGTTCGAATTGTGTTTTGATAAAAGTTAATAGTTTGAGTGGAAGAATCAATCGAAATTTGAAATGAGGCGGGAGGTAAAGAAATTCGAAAAGTCTGAGTAGAAACGTCGGTTTTAGTTTCGCCTTCCATTGGTGTTTGAGTTGATGCTTCGGAAGTTGAAGGAAATTCTTTAATGTGGTCTGACGAAGCCTTAATATTATAGAATTTATCTTCCGCTCGATGGGCATCAACTAAAGCAGGAATTACGCTAGGGTTTCTTTCGTTGACAGACTGCAAAATCTTGCTAAACGGTTTGATATATTCCCAGCCAGGATGAGTTATATTTCTTTTACCATCTTCTTCCGTCCACCCGACATCTATTTCTTCTTCTTCCTCTCTTTCCAAAATTAGAGCATTGAAATCATTAACTAAATCATTGTATTTAGAGAGTAGATCGTCGTATTCTTTAAGTGCAACGTATTCTAAGTCTGGGTCAATATATTCAACTTCTTTATCTTCTCGGGGATTTGTCATTATTCAGGATGGGGTCAATAAATCTGGAACAAAATAATTAGGACCAAAAGAAATAATAATGATTCAATTTAATTTTTGGGAAATATAAGGTTTTAAATATTGAATGTGAGTTTTAGTCACGAATTCGTTGTTAAGGGTACTTATTTCATAAACAATTGGGGATAAAACTTTAGAAACTTTATAGGGTCCTTCAAATTTTGGATTTAGTTTCGCGGTAATATGTTTTATTTTTGAAGAAAGTGTTCTTTTACGGACTAAAACTAGATCTCCAATTTTAAATTCAATATTTCTTCTATGAGAATTGTAAGATTTTGATTGCTTTTGAAACGCAGAATCTAAATTTTTAATGATCCAATCTTTCATAACTTGAATTTTTCCCATACGTTCTTTCCATAATTCTACAGATTTTGGGTTAATTATAGGGTTGACATTATTTTTGATTTTAGAAAGAGAATTAATAGGTTCGGGGTTTCTTCCAAGATTTAAAAATGCAGGAGAAGTTTTTAGTGAAGAATGATAAGCAGTGTTAAATGCAAATCGAAATTCAGATAAGTGTTCATCCCATGTTCGATGATCCTTTTCAATAAATGAAACTATCATTGTTTTTAAAACTCTGTTTACTCTTTCCACAGGGTTTGCTTGAGGATGATACGGTGGAGTTGTTGAGTGAATGATATTAAATTCTGACGCTAACGTTTTTATTATGCTATTTACAAATTCTGTGCCATTGTCTGTGTGAATAAATCGAGGTGTTCCCCAACGATTAATAATTAGTTCAAAAAAAGAGTCTCGGATCTTTTTACCAGTGGCGGAACGAAGAGGAACAACTTCTATCATTTTTGTAAACATATCCTGCATTACCAAAATATATTGAAAGCCAGATTTACTACGCGGTAGGGGACCAATAATATCAGCAGCAACAATCTGCCAGGGTTCTTCGATATTTCGCTGTCCCATTAACCCACACGGAGCTTTTTGTTCTACCTTACATTTCTGACATATTTCGCATCTTATAACAAAATCTGAAACATCTCTATAACAACCGGGCCAAAAATAATTCATAGCGATTTTAATATAGGTTTTCTCAGTGCCTAAATGGCCGGATTGAGGATCATTATGACATTCAGAAAGAATAGAATCACGAGATTCATCATCGGGGACTAATTTCCAAGCATTTAAGTCTTTTACTAAAGTTGAAATTACCGGATCGGGTCTATAACGATATAATTTGTCATCAATAATTTTCCAAGTCGGAAATTTTTCGGGGTAATTTTTAACGGACATAAATCTTCGTACATACCAAGAGAGATTGGGAGTCAAAATTAAGTTGATTTGTTCTTTAGGAGTTTCAAACATTCTAGACAAAGCGTCTGGTACTAGATGACAACTGCCTTTTCTATATACTATTTCAAAATTATATTCTAAAAGAGCTAAAGACCATCTAGCTAGCCTACCAGTAGGGTTCTTAAGGTTACTTAACCATTTTAAACTAGCATGATCAGTGATTACAGTGAAATAGTATCCTTCCAGATATTCTCTGTATTTTTGGATTGCCCAGATCACGGCAAGACATTCTAATTCAGTTACGGTATAATTGCGTTCTGCGTTATTCAAGGATCTACTTCCAAAAGATATTACATGTTCAATTCCATCAATTGATTGAGTCAACACTGCACCTAAACCTGTAGTACTAGCATCGGTCTGAAGTTCAAAAGGAATATTAAAATCGGGACACGATAAGATAGGACTTTTAGTGAGGTGATTCTTTAATTCCTTAAAAGCAAACATTTGATCATCATTCCAAGACCAAGATTGATTCTTTTTTAACAATAAATTTAAGGGCGCAGCAATTGAAGAGAAATTTTTTATGAACCTACGATACCAAGATGTCATTCCCAAAAATCTTCGTAGTTCTTTAACGTTTCTAGGGACAGGATATTCTAAAATGGGAATAATTTTCTCAGAGTCAATAAGTAAACCGTTTTCATTTATCAAATATCCTAAATATCGTATTTCAGAACAACAAAATTCACATTTCTTTAAATTTAAGGTTAAATTGGCATTTAGAATTAATTTAATGACCTTTTCCAGCCATTTTAAATGTTCTTCAAAATTCTCATTTTGGATTATAATGTCATCAAGATACGAGATCACGTATGGGTCCATATCAGGAGTGATTAAGGAGTCAATAAGTCTTTGGAACGTTGCCGGTGCATTAGTTAAGCCAAAGGGCATTCGAGTGAATTCAAACAATCCACGTCCCGGTACCGTAAATGCCGTTTTTTCTCTACTTCCAGCTTCTAGAGGAATATTCAAAAATCCTTTATTGATGTCTAATTTTGAAATATATTTGGCTTTACTTAGTTTTTGTAGAATGGAATTAATTTTTGGAAGAGGATAAGCATCTTTCTTAGTAACTTTATTTAAAGCTCTAAAATCTAAACAAAATCGATATGAATCATCAGGTTTTCTTATCATAACTATTGGCGAAGACCAGCCACTTTTAGAAGGTTGAATAATTCCATCTGTTAGCATAGCATCTACTTCCGCATTGATAGCTTCCTGTACTTTCGGAGAAACAGAATAGTATCTTTGTTTTATGGGACGCTGATCTTCGGTGTCAATAACATGTTCCGTTAGGTTAGTTAAACCAGGTTTTCCATCATTAATAGGGACAGTATTAAGAAAAATTTTTAATTTATCTGCTTGATCAAGGGTCAATTCTTTCAATCCATAACATAAATCAGAATTATGTTCTTTTATTTCAAAGCTAAAAACCTGGTCAGGATTAGAATTATAAAACCACGTTTGATTTTCATAATCGACCTTTATTCCAAACAACTTTAAGAAATCCAAACCTATGATAAAGTCAACCGGTAAAGAATCTAAAATTCTTATTTTAAATAATTTTGATTTATTATTTAATTCAATTGGGACAATCATTTCTTCGGAAACGGTTTCTATTTCTCCATTTGCTATTTGAACTCGACCTTTGCTTTCCTGTACAATAATTCCTAATTTATTTCTCAATACAATATTAATTTTTCCTATAAATGATCTTGTAGCACCACTGTCAACTAATGCTTGAATGGGAAAATCAAAAATTTTAATTGTTACAAATAATAAAGGTTCTGGACTGGAGAAACAATCAGAAACATAAGCAATTTCAGAAATTTTAAAAATTGAAGAAAGATCATAGTTTTTAATATTATCAATATTAGCTTTATTTTCTGTCTCAGAGTTATTAATTTTAATACAAGTGGAGTCAAGAGTATTGTTGGTAAAATGAATTAAATCAATGTTTTTCGTAGTTAATTTACTTAGATTAGAACCATCAACAACATCCAAAAGGTTAATTTTTTTAAGAGAAAATTTAAAACCATTTTCTTTAATTAAAATATTTTTACTTCCGTTAATTTTTTCTAAATCTACTTTATCTATAAAATATCTATTTGAATTACAAAAAATAAATACATCATACTCTTTAGGACTGTAAACTCCATTAAATTCTGAAAGATCAGTTTCCAAATTTAAAATTTCTATTTCAATGAAATCATCGGAATTTGGGTCAAAATTAGAGTTTTTAGAAATGTAGGGCATTTCCGAATTTTTAAGAGACGATTGAGCCCCAATCAATGACTCTGAAATTAGTTTACCGTACATTTAGGGCAATTTGTTTTAATGACGTTTTTATGTCCACATTTGTAACAGAAAATCGTTTTAGGTGCTGGGCAATCAGGATGTTTGTGACCTTCTTGATCACAATTGTAACAAATAATTTTTCGAGAATCATTTGGGGTCAAATTTTTGGATTTAACAGGGGCATTAACAAGAGGATTGGTAGGTGTCGTTTTAATAGATGCTTGATTTATTTTAGTTAAATTTTTGGATTCTTTTATCACCAGAAGAGATTCTAAAAGGGTATCAACATCAAGGTTATTTTCTTCAATTAAATTCAAGTAATCCTTATTTTGACCTTTAGATCTAGTTGACTCTTTGTACGCTAAATCAGGCAACAGAGATTTTTCGGGAGTTGGAGGTGGTCTGAAAGTTCTACTTAATAAATGACTTTTTTCAACTGATTTAGCCAATTGTTCTAAATGAGCAACGTTAACAATATTTTGACGGGGAATTATCATTTGATAACGAGGAAGTAAATTACGATGAACGAAACTTAATTCTTCCTCAGCAGATAATTTAGGCACGATTCGATCAAATAAGGTCAACATACACGTGATAAAGTCTGATACTGATTCTTTCTCACCTTGAGTACGACGATAAACCTCCTGACGTAACTCAAATTGGAAATCTGGGTCGGCAAATCTGGATTGGAAAGATCTAGTAAAATCATCAAAATCTATCCATTGGTGGCGCATGCCACGGAACCAATTAAGGGCAATGCCAGAAAGGAAAAAGGGCAAAACTTGCAACAAAATTTGATCTGAAACTGGAACTATTGCACGACCTTCTCGAATTTTCATTAAGAAAGCTTCTGGATCTTCAGCTTTTGAACCAGAAAATCTTAAGTTCCATTTTCTCATTGTTTCCAAAGCGGATGCTGCTGAGTTTTGTGAAAATCTAAGATTATTATTTGTTCTAATATGATCATCAAAGTGAACTTGGCGATTGTAAAAATTGTCATTTGGATAATTACGTTTAGGATTGCGATGACGAAATTTATCTTCTTCGGATAAATCTGAATAATTATTTTTATAGTGGTTATTTTTAGCTGGAGATCCGAAATTAAAGTCTAATTTCTCACCAAATTCATTTCTGAATTGAAAAGGACGATAAGTAGGGTCATAATTATTTGAACTTTGTCCTTTATTCAATTGACTGGGGTCAGAATTTCGGGGAAAATTATAATCGGATTTAAAAGCTTCATTGTAGAATTCAGAACGATAGTTTTTAGAAGAATTATTCTTAACCGTTGGTTTGTCAAAATATTCAGTGTTTTTATAGGGATCATCTTTATTTTGTTGAGATTTATAATATCTGTCGGATGTTTTATTAAATTCAGAATTTTGATTTAAAAAATTATCTTGATGAGGTTTAAAATTATGGGAATCAAAATTACTTTTCGGGTGATAATTAGGGTCAGTATAATCCGAATGAAATTTATCAAAATTTTTATAATAATTCTGAGATGGTTTATTTTTATTTCCGAAGGTTTGTTCTCTAGAAACACAATTTCGAGATGGGTTATTAATTTTTAAAGATGCAGGATTTTTTCTAAAATTAATTGGTGGATTTAAATCATTAGATTGGTTAGGAGAGTCAAAAATCGGGTTTGATTTAAAAGAATCATTAATTCTTTCTTGCTCTAAATCTAAGGAAGTTTTACTGCTGATACAGTCAAATGTGATTAAATCGTCATTATCAGGAAAGACATTGTCTTGATCCAAAGTTTCACTATTTTGGGAATTGATTTTTCTTGTGGGGTCCGTAATTTCATCAATTTCTTCAATAATTTGGTCAGTATTAGGGTCAGGAATTAAATTGTCTACCAATTTCTTAGCGTAATCGGGATTTTTAGGGATGTCAAAATTATTAATTAAACGATTTCGTCTCGCTGTAACATTTCCTATTACAAAAAGACCTCGCATTTTTAATTCAGCAGTTAGTTCTTCTCTACTTAAGTGGTTAACCCACTGAATCAAATCAAAATCGTTAGAATCCATTTTTAAAACAAATTAATTTTCTTTAATAAATAATCAAAATTAAAAATTCAGAGGAAAATAATTGCACAGAATAAATTAATAATTAAATGCGATAACACCTATCAATTTTTTTTTTTTTTTTTTTTATTATTTATTTATTTATTTTAGCGCTTGCCCCACGTTGGGCGCCAAATTGTAACCTATAAATTAATTTCAAATTTAAAATTTTATTTGGTTACCTTCGGCGTTGAGAATTGTTAGTTTCCAAAGAAAATTAACTTATCAAAAGATAAATTATGAAAATTAATTATTTGTTGGGCGCCTTTTAATTAGGAATAAAAAAAAATAGAAATTAATAATTCACGAACTCAATTAAACAACGACGGAAAAATCTCGGCTACTCAGAAGTTGTAATCCTCACGGCAGAGAGGGGTGATTCTTTGAAACTCAAAATTGAGATAAAATAAGATTCTTTTATGATTAATTGTAAATTAAAAAAATTAGTTTATAAATTAATTTAAGCCAAAATCACAAATGAAAATTCTAGAATTTAGAAAACAATATTTAATTAAACAATATATAATTTATAATACAGTGTTGAATTTATAAACAATCTATAATAATTTAATAAAATACAAATTTTATCATAAGGATTATAATCAGAATCAAATTTACAATACAATTAATAAATTTTCTAATTTTATTTCTAAATTAAATCAGTGACTTTTCGTCACGATCTTCCAAGATTGTCTTAGAAATTATTTCTTAAAATAATTACTATATTCGGGATGGGTCAAAACTACATTAAAAGGGTTTGGATTTAAATTGTTTCTTTAAAAATAATCATTAATCCTGGGTTGGGTCAAAATTACATTAAATTGGGGTTGAAATATTAAATAAATTATAATTTTAAATATGGACAGATGAAAATATATAGGGAAGGAGTCAAAATTACATTAAATAATTATGCAATCAAATTGATAAGAAATTTTTAGTAATAAAGTTATAATTTACTAAATGAGATAATCAAATAAATCAATTGAAAATTAAAAGGGAAAATTCAATAAAGGATTCTATATAAGAAAATTTCTTTAATTAAACAAAATGCCTTCAATGGCCATCAATTAACAAAACTTATTATCCTTTGCTGAATTTTTATTACAAATAAATCTCATACCAATAAAAAGGAAAATTCAGGAAAAGAACAGGAAACGGTTCGATATCCTCGGAAACAGGAATGGACACAAATTAAATGATTTAAAACAAAATAAAATTTATCTACGACACAATTAAATAAAACTATTTCTCGGAGATGTTGCTTCTTTGGAGGTTGCCGACGAAAAGTGACGATGCTCGAGATTTTGTTGACAACGTAACCATGGATTTTTAGGTTTTCAATTGTTTTTATAAAATTTTGAACTAAGTTAGTTATTTCCATGGTAACGATTCCAGGAGCGGAGAGTTCTGAACTGGGGCCCTCGGATATCCAATTTATTAATAAAATCCTTTAAGATTATAATATTTCTTCTATTGCTCATTCCAGATGGTAAGGATACATAATTTATGTAGGCTCTCCTCCATTATCCTCTAATATGTTCCTTTTGACAAAATTACACCACAGACGAGTGAATTCATTGACATCAGGTCCGTATGATGATTTTAATGGGCTTTTCGCATCAGGAGCTTCCGTAGAGAAGACAGAAGGCTAGATAAATTCTTCCATGAATTTCCATAATTTTTCAATCTCCTAAAGAGAAATAATGTCGAAGGGCAAAACGCAGCAATCGCACATCAATAAATCCAAATAAAATTATAAAAGAATCCATGCGCGGGAATGGCAGAAATAACGAATTGGATCATGGAACGATGATAATAAATGGGCGGTAAATTCAAACGTTGATCTTATTCTTAAACCTCTTCTACTCAGGAAATTCTATTCTTCGTTGTCTCAGGAAACAGGATCAGGATTTTACATAAATAGAAAATTTAATACTAATTAATATTTTAATCTAAAATTATTTAAATGACAATCTTGGAATACCGCTGCAACCTCCAAAATTTGAATTGATTAAATTCAACAATAAAAAAAAATTAATAAAAAAAATAAAAAAAATTAATAGTTCAAAATTTATTTGATTTTTAATGAACGAAATATAAAAATGTGACTTGTGAAATTAATAAAATTTCACAGCGTCACAGCTTTCACGAAATTTCACAGAATATTAGATCCGAATATTCAGGAAATGTCGACCAACATTCAGGGAAGTTTCAGCGAATTTCCGATGCTGTGTGGGGACCTTTCTTAAACTTAAAAGACTTCAATTTTGTTGATATGAAAAATAGTCAAATATTATTTTTAAAGTATTTTTGAAATTTCGAAAAATTAAAAAATATTTAACTCTTTTTTATAGCAACAAAACTGAAGTTCCACCACTTGGGCGACTTTATTATTTTTAATAAATCAACATTAACTAATTTATTTTGTCTTTTAAGAGCGAGAAACGTCAACACTGAAATCAGGTGAGAGCATTTTTGCTAACAGATTTGATCAGCCTTAACTAAAAAGATTAGTAGCTCAAAAATCAACACGGCAAAAATAGTTTGAGCTATTCACAATATTGGGTCAAGTTTACTTAAAACTGTTTCACAACATAACCTCAAATTCTTACTCACACTGATTTGAACTTTTTTTTTGTTAAACATTAATTGAGGGGCTGGATGCAATAAAGGGATATAGACGACTTTCGAAGTCCCCCGTTTCTGCCGGAGACTCGCTGTACGCGGGGCCAACGAAAGTCTCGCGTATCCCCTTATTGCATCCAGCCCCTCAATTTGATTTAGAAGTGTTTTTTATTTATCAAAAGGTAAATCAAAAGTCTTTTATACACTTTTCTTTATAAATACCTTATTCTGAGAATATTCATTTTCTTTATTAATTTTAAAACTAATAAAGAATTTGAATTGACGTAAATTTAAGTAATCAGTATAAAGATGATTATTTTGTTTATTGTTATTATGATACTTTTACAACGTCGGACATTGAAAAAATCATATATATTATGATTTAAAAAAATACAATCCTACGTGTTATTTTTTAATCTGAATGAATACAAATAAAGTGGGACGTATGATTAAGTTCTAAAATTAATTATTTAGAATATTTATTTCATATAATTTAATTAGAAAGAATCTTCTTTTAGTTGAAATTTCACATTTCCACATGTTTTTAATCGAACATAAATTAATCCGAATTTTGACCTAACAGATTTTTTAGAGATCAAAATTCGGATTAATTTATGTTTGATTAAAAACATGTAAAAATGTGAAATTTCGACTAAAAGAAGATTCTTTCTAATGAAATTTAATAAAACAAATATTTTTAATTAATTTTAGAGCTTAATTATACGTTTCAATAAAGTTCACATTTCGCTTATAAAATAATACTCAGATACGTTTTTTTTAAATCGTGAGACACGTAGTCTCTTTTTTCAGCGTCCGACATTGTAAAATTACTTTGGAATTTTTTACAGTGCAGTAAAACACAATTTTGGTGAAACATTTGAGGTTATGTCATATAGCCCTTTTCCGAAAAGCCAAAGCAGAAAAAATTCGATTTTCGAATATCCTTAAAACGAATTCTCTGCCGTTCTTCTAGTATCTTACCACATAACCTAAAAATGCTCTCGGGTCTTACTATAAACTCATTTCGAAATTTTCTTCCACAAGATTCAGCTAAATCTTTCAATAATTTGCTTCTATTGTTAGTTCAGCGAATTAAACTGCAGATTAGGAACGTACGTCTTGAAGTTGGTTGTAAGTAGTTTAGGTTATGGGTTGCAATTCTCAAAACATCTGATCTATACTTACAACCAACTTCAAGGCTTACATTTCTAATCTGTTAATCTGCAGTTTAACTCTGATTGTTTTGTTTATACAAATCCTGAATGCCACCGAAAATCGATTTCGATTTGTCCTAAAGCTTTTATACAATTTATTAAAATCTCTTTCAGAATGGAAAAAAAGTATCAGGAAAGGTACAGGTTATGTAACAAAAAGTTTTTTTCAAATAAACAAGAGCCAGATACGAAATCAGTATGTAAATAGAGTATTTTAGTATCTTATGAATTAGATATTTAAAATCAAAGCAATAAAGTTGAATCTGAGTAGAAAATGGTAGCTGACAATGAGTCACGAGTAGTTAATTTTATATGTGCGATATGACAAACCTTTCAATTCTTCGAATTCCTTTTTCATCTTTTCCATTTCTTTCTCTGACAAAAAATCTGCCATAACTGTTTTAGTCCCGACTTTGTTAAGCTCCATATTTTTATTTTTCTCTTCAAGTCGTCGTCTTGATTTACGAAATTTGTTCAATTTAACTGACTTTTGCCGTAGCCGACTGTCAGAACTATAAAATTTGTTCAATAATTGACAAGAATTTGTTGTTGATTCTTCTTCGTTTTCGTCTTTCTGTTCTCGTTTCTGATTGGCTAATCAGCTTATTAGGAAAGTACTTTGATTGGCTGACTTTCGCACCTTTAGGTTGGTACTACTGTTATTCAAAATCGTCCAAAAACCTCTGAATCAATTTCCAAGTTTTTAAGAAATAAAATTTTACAAAATGTCGCTACTTTCAATGAAGAATATTTAAAAAGTTCTTATTACAAAATTTATTATTTCTCTCAAAATCTGAATTAGTGAAAAATCGGTCACTAATTCAAATTAGTTTTTTTTATTAATAAAATTATAATAATTCGAACTCTTTACTTTTACAAATAAGAGTTATTTTCGGAAACGGAAGGTTTCCTCCAGAATTAAGGAAATATTTATTTAAATATGCAAAAAAAGATATTTTGAAAAATTATTTTAAAAATAAATTTAGACTTAATAATTCGATAAATTATTTATAATAAGAAAAAATAGTTAATTAATTGGATGAAATAAAATCATTATAATTATTAATCAATAATTTACCTCTTTTTTTGGATTCAATTAAAATTAAAATATAAAAATAATTAATTTAAATAATTATTTTAATATGAGATATTAATGTTATTAGTTTAACTTATTTCAATTTTGAAAGAAAAATTATTTTTATTTTAATATCTTCAATATTATGTTTTATTTGAACTATTTTAAATTATTTTCAAGCAAAGAAATAAAAATGATTTATTCATTTTAAATTAAATTACAAGTTTAATATGTAATTTTATTTCATATTTATAATTTTGAATAGATTGGAATTTAATCTTAAATTTAAATCGAAATTCTAATATATTCGATTTATTCAAAAATACATTTTTATAAAATAATTTTTGAATGCAATTTAAATGTTATTTAATTTTTAACTATATTATTCATAAATTTACTTTAAACAATTTAAAGACCCCTCTATTCATTCATAGTATAAACCAAAATTTAAAATTTTCACTAATTCAAATTAAGAGAAATTGATAAGAAAAATAAAATGTTAAGTTCAGTAGGTACCCACTTTTTAAAAAATGTTTAAATTTATTTAAATCCCGTTGCGAAAAATTATCATAAAGAACAAGAATAATTCTAAACCGAAGAAGATATTTAATTTAAAAAAATTAAAAATGACTAATTTAAACAATAAACAACGATAATTCGTAATTTTTTTAACAGTAAAGAAATCAGACTTTTTTAGTTATTTAAAAATGAAATATACTATTTTAAACAAGATTTTTGAAAGGATAATTTTAACGATAACTTTTATGAAAATTTTCATAACTTATATTATAGGAGCGTTATTTTAGGAAGGATTAGAGAAAATAAAAGGGATAAAGAGGAAGGAATAAACTGGGCGAACTTTGAAAGTTTGGGCGTGAAGCTTTAAAGCTCAAACTTCTGCACAATGTGCGCGCAGTGTTCATTATCTATATCTCACAAGTGTCGGGAAAGCACTGATTAAAACCAGGATTATATGACTCAAGCTTTCAGAATTTAAATGGCTCTCTTCGAAAGTATCTGAATTCGCCTTTTCAGAGTAAATTCATCAATTAAAAGTCCCGCAAGATAATTCATTATCATTTTCCAATACTTACAGAGTATTTTAATGTGACGTCACAAATCAAGAAGGTTAGGTCATTTTGTCAGGAAGGTTAGGCGCAGACCCAAATTTACATTGAGCTATAAAGGGATGTCTAATATAAAAGGTATTTTGGACTAATTTATTTAAAAATTGCATAAATTTTTGCTATTAGAAGATGGAATATGTTTTTTTTACATTTTTCTAATGTATTCATATTCCTTGTCAATTAATTAAATTTGTATTTAAAAAAACAATCACACTGACAGAACTTTCTAACCTATTTTGAATTTTTCACTATTTTTTTTGCATTTAAAAATAAATCAGATAACCGATAAGAAGTATGATTATGCTACAAAAACGTAAAAAAATATGTTTTATCTTCTGCCGTTAATAATTTTAAAAGTTTTTTATTGAATTGTCATAAAAATCACTTTTTGTTAAAAAATATCATTATAACGTAATGTAAATTTGGGTCCGAGCCTAACCTTCTTGACAAAATGACCTAACCTTCTTGACTAGTGACGTCACATTAAAATACTCTCTAAGTTTTTTATATATATTTTTTCAATTTTTCAATTTAGTTTTTTCTCGAAAATTTTTTATCACTCAATCCAGTTTAATCTCATGGAAATTTCTATTTTTTATATATAGGAATGTCATAAAGCGTCGAGAATTATATTAATAATTATGTGATGAATTGAGGAGCACTTTTTCAAAAGTTGATAAATCCATTTTTCAAAAAAGTTGAGATAATTACAAATTTAACATATTAGGAACCTTACAAATCGATTTGTCACTGTTGAATTCCAGAAAAAAATTTATTACCAAAGAATTTTCAATTTAAAAAAAACTTGGACTTAACCAAGATGATTTAAAATTTTTATTTTTTTCCTAGAATAAATTACAAAAACCTTTAAATTCCTTTATTACTATAAACTTTAATTAAAAATAAATCTCCTTAAGTGCAAAAAACATTCGTATATAAATAATTTCATATATTTTTTCTACTTTATAATTAACTCTGAGGATTAGGTGCAAAACTGCATTTGTTTAATTTTCTCGAATTAACAAAATGTGGATTTATCAACTTTTGAAAACGTACTTCTCAATTATTGTATAAAAAATATAAAAAGCAATTTTCAATTGAAAAAGGTGAATCGTAGCCTGAAAAAGTGTGAGAATATTTCCCTCTTGGAATTTCAATTTCGAAGAAGAAAGCCTGGAAAACGTCTTCGCCCTTGCATCCTATCTTTTCTCTAGGGTATATATGTTTTGTCTCTGTTGTGCAGCCACAAAACAGACAAAGTCAGAAGATGAATCGATTTAGTTTCAGAGCGACGGTAACTCTGACCCGGACGTACCCGAAGAACAAATTTGGTCTTGGTCTTACGATCAAGTAGTAAAAAGAGAAGAAAAATTGAGCAGGACTTTGGCCTGGAAGTTTGTAAACTTAGATCAAGATGAAACGAGTCCACGGAGATAATAAAAATTTATACGATTATAAATAAGAGAATTCAACTGCAGAAGAATTTTTTAATATTGTTAATTTTCTCAGTGTGTATAATCATATAACAAAATAGTTTTGTTGTGTAATTAATCCTTCATTTTTTTTTTGAGTTTATTAAAATGTTTTGTTGGCAGTACCAAATATGTATGACGCATGCGCGGCCAGTGCTATTTGTCTTTTGATAATGTCATGTAAATATGATGTTTTTTTTTCTGTTTACATTGAAAAGTTTTATAATAAAATTAATAAAATATTTTAAATAAGGATATTTTAAAGCTCTGAAAGTTCAATAATAAGTCGTATTCAATAAATTTTTTTGAGAAAATGACACAAAGCAGATTCTTATAAAAAGTTAATTTATTCTAATTTAATTAATAGTTTAAGCAAATAACAAAAAAATTTTAATTAAAAATACTTCAGTTCTGTGATTAAAAGCTATATTTGTAAAATAGTTATAAACTTATTTATAAAAAAGCAAAATTAAACAAAAATCTAATCTAACCTCGAAATACCGATATGCGGATATGCCATATACTTTTGATTATAAGAAACAAGTTTTATTAACAAATAATATTCAACAATAAATATTCAAATAAAACATGAATTAAATAAAAAATCAAATCTTTTTGATTTATGACTAAAAATAAAATACAAAAAACATCTATTTTATAAATAATTTTCAATTTAAAAATATCTGAACTTAACCAAGACGATTTATAAATTTAATTTTGATTATTAAAAAAAATTACCAAAAACCTTTAAATCCCCTAATTATGATAGGTAGACTCATTAAAAACAAATCGCCTTAAATAAAAAAAAAACTGTTTTTTATAAATAACTCATTACAATTTTTCTGCCTTAAAACTTCAATGATTATTATGTAAGAAATGGCATCTGCTTAAATTTCTCGAAATAACAAAAAATAGATTTATTAACTTTTGAAAACTTAATCAGTGGCGTAACTATTAAGGGTCAAAGTGTTTTAAATTAAAAAAAAATTACAAAAAATAATTGAAATTAAACAAAATAATTGCTGATTATAGAACTTAATTGAAACAAAAATGAAATCAATTAAAAATTGGAGGACGTAATTTAAAAAATCATAGAAATGTTTTAAAAATAAAGAAAATCATTTAAATTTGAGAAAATTACTTGAAGATGTTAAAAATAAAATCAAAAAAATTTCTAAAAAAATTATTATAATAAAAAAATTAATAATGAAAAATTATGGAAAATAATTGAAAATTGTAAAAAAATGATTGAAAATTGAGATAAATAATATAAAATTGAAAAAAATAATTAAAAAAATTTGAGAAAATAATTGAAAAAATTACATAATATATTTTAAATAAAGGAAAGTTAAAGAAAATTTCAGAAAAATACTTAAAACTTTCAAAAGATCATTGAAAAAAAAAGAAAATAATTAACAATTGTAGAAAATAAGTAAAACAAAATAAACATAATTTAAAATTAAAGGGAATAATTGTTAATTAAACAGAAATAATTAAAAACTTTTTGGAAATTACGAAAAAGAACGAAAGTAATTGAAAATAGAAGAAGATAATACCAAAAATCGTTTAAATAATAGAAAATTGAATGAAATAATTAAAATCTCAGATGAATAGTTTAAAATTTTGGAAATAATAAAAGAAATGAAAAAAATTGAAAATTGAAGGAAATAATCAAAATATGATACAAACAATGATAAATATAAAAAAGAAAATCACATTTGAGTGAAATAATTAAAAAAATTACACAGTTTTTTTTTAAATAAAAGGAAAATAATTGAAATTTAAGAAGAATACATGAAGATCTTAGAAATCGATTGAAAAATGAGAATAACTAAAACTTGGAGAAAATAATTGAAGAAAGCTAAAAATAAATGAAATTTACGATAATTAATAAAAAAATATTTTATTTATTTATTTATTTATTTATTTATTTATTCATTCGTATACGGGCTTACAAAAAATTGCCCTTTCGTACATAGTACTAGATACATAGTACATAGTACATAGTACTTTATATTTATTATTTTATATTTATGAAAAATATAAAATAATAATTGAAATTTTAGAAAAATACTTAAAAATTTTAGAAAATAATGTTAGAAAATGAGAATAATAATTAAAATCGAGAAAAATAATTGAAAAATAATCAAATTAAGTCAAAATTCAAAAAAATAATTGAAATATGTTGAAAATAATTTAAGATTGAGAAAAATAATTTAAACATGATGAAAATAATTTAAATATGGGAGATTGAAAAGAGTAAATAAAATTTTAGAGAAATAATTGAAAAAATCATAGAATACATATATATGTTTAAAAACAGAAAATAATTACAAAATTACTTAAAAAAATTAATTAAAGAGAATAATTAAAAAAATCGTAGAAATAATCGAAAATTGATGAAAATGATAATGGAAATTTCAGATAAAAACCTTATTGAATTTTTTGAAAATTATGCCAAAAGAATGAAAATATTTGAAAATCGGAGAAAATAATATAAAATTATAGAATTTGTTTTTAAACAAAAGAAAATAATTAAAAATCGTTTAAAAATTTAAAAATTGAAGATGTTAGTCTAAATTTAAGATAATAATTTAATATTTAAGAAATTAATTGAAAAATAATTAAAATATGAAAAGATGGAGAAAATAATTGAAAAATAATAAAAAAAAAAAAAAATGAAAATTGAACAAAAAAATTAAAAATTGGGATATATATTTGAAAGTTTAGTAAATTAATTTAGAAATTATGAAAATGATTAAAAATTAAAAAAAAAAATTGCAAAATGAGAAAAACAATGGTAAATTAAACAAATTAATTTAAATTTGCAATAAATAATATAAAATTTAGGAATAAATAATTAAATTAATTGAATAAGTGATGGAAAAAACTAAAAAAAATAATTGAAATTTGAGGAAGGTAAATTTAAAATTTAGGGAATCAATTTAAAAATAATCAAAATAATTAAGAATTGTAGAAAATACTTGAAAAATGATAAACATAGTACAAAATTGTATTTTAAGTAATTGAAATCATAATAGAAAAGAATTACTAAAAATTGATGAAATTTTCAAATCACTTCAAATTTAGTATTTTAAAAACGTGGATTAATTGAACTTTTAATTAATGAATGTTCACATTAACTGAAATTTTAAAAAATTAAAATTGATCTAAATTTGGAATTTAAGAATATTTTAAAAATGAGAAATATTTTTTTATATTTTAAAAGAAAAAAACATCTAGTGACAAATTTTAGGTGTGGTCAGAATTAATAAAGGAATTAAACTTGCAAATTATTATATATAGTTGGGGCCCATTTTCCTTTTTGCACCAGGGCCCTTGCTCTCCCAGTTACGCCACTGAACGTAATCCTTAAATATAATCCTCAAATAATATTTTGCATATATTATTATTACTTTTATATTATTTATTTCGCAGAAAATACTTATACTAAATATTATAGTAATATTAAAGGATATATATTGTCACTTTCATATAAAAAAAATATTATAAAATAATTTAACAATTAAAAAGAAAATTACACATGAAAATATGTTATTTATACACTGTGTATTTAACTTTTTTCTTCATTTACTGTTTTTTATATCTGTAACTACAACAAAATGTTTGTTCAGCTTAAAAAAGTTTTGTTGGACTAATAAAGTTTTTTGTTGAAGTTACAATAAAATCCAACAAAACAATTTTGCTTCTCGTATCTCAACAAAAAATTTGGTTGAGTCAACAAAACTTTTGTTTTAGATTCCAAACCTTTTTTTCAGTGTAGTACATTTTAATTTCTAATTCCTTATTCTTGTTAATTTACATACATAACCTTAAATTTCGTTATTTATTTTTAATTTGTGATTAAATAAATCAAACCTTTTTGAAAACAAGTCTTTTCTGCAATTTTTAATTTAATACACTTTGTAAAAATTTTGCCCGCGATGTATTTATCTTTTAGGAGAGACAATGACTTTGTACTTATGTACAATTGATAGTGCTGAAAAAGAGGCATTGTTTTCGTTTGAAACGAATTGTAATAATGGAAGTCTGAACTTTGGGATAAAAGTCAGTATGTCAGTTTTGTTCCTTTACTCCTTGTAGCTTCGATGCTTCACTGAATTCGGACGAAATAAGAAACACAAAATATTTCGTGAAATTGCATTTTAAATATTTATTTTTCTTTTTGAAAACTTAAAAACTTTGGTTCTTTAAATTTTTTTTCTAAATGTATGTAGAGATTCTCGGAGATTTATTCTTATATGAAATTGAAGAATTTTAAATACGTTCATTTTTATGATATTTTTTCATTTCAAAATAGATTTCTAGTTATTTTTCATTTTGTAGTTATTCATTTATCATTTCTAGTTACTTCCCATTTGTAGTATTTTATTTGCCCTCGAGAGTAAATATAAAGAATAGTATAATTTATTTCTCAGATATTTATTATTTCTTTTCTAAAATATAAAATTATTACATTTTTTTCGAGTAATTTTTCATTGCTTTTTAGTTACCTTTTTTTATATCTAAATATTTTCATTTTCTAGTTATTTTATCATATTATCTGGTTCTTTCTGCAATAATTTAGTTTTCTAATTTTCTACCGATATACTTTACTTTCGGTTATCCTTTTGTAATATGAGAATATATTTTATATTTATAAATTAGTTTATTCAATAGTTAAATATTTTTCACAAATTTCTAGTTAATTACTTTACTTTCTATTTAATAAATTTGTTTCTTAATTAATATAATACATTTTTGTTTCTTGTATCTTCTAGGTGGTTTTTTTTCTTCAAAATGCCGTTTGAAATTTTTAAAAAGCTTTAAAATTAATAAAATTATAGATGATTTTCCAAAAATAAATAAGATCCATTTTTTTAAAAATCCCACCTTTTTTTCTTTAAAATTTTGACCATAAATTCTTATCAACATACGCAAATATTTATGTAAGTTTCAAGTATGTTAAACCATACTGACAGTCAGGAGATTTTTTTTCAAAAATAATTTTTTATTTCAAGTTTGTGATCGGTATGCACGTTTAAGAACAAATGAAATGCAATTAATTTAATTGAAGTAAAGTTGTTTTATAAAATCAATAATTAATGCACACTAACACACTCCAATTTTTGTGTAAAAAACAATATTTCGAAAAAAATTCCCCTGGATGACAATATGGTTTAACACACTTGAAACTTATAGGAATATTTGCTTATAATTATAAGTACTTGTGGTCAAATTTTTCATGAATTTTATTTTATTCTTCATAAAACATAAAAAATTGTGTTTTAATCGAATTTATTATTTTCCATAATTTATATTTTTGAATTTTCAATTATTTCCTTCAAATTACAGTCATACTCTTCTATTTTTGATGATTCATAATTACATTAATCCGTTTTCAATAATTTCCTTTAAAATTTCAATAATTTTATAGTCAATTGAATTGTTTCCTTAAATTTAAAATTTACAATTTTCTCCAAATTTCAGTTACATTCTTTAATTTGTCGATCATTTTCTTCAGTGTCGTTTATTTCCTTATTTTTTAAATTATTTACTTTAACCTTAAAATATTCTCTTGGGTTTAGTATATCCTTGCTAAAAAGCTCTGCTTCGCGCCAAATGAATTTAAAATTCCAAGAAAATGATTAAAATAAAAAAAAACATATTTTGTAAAAATAATTGAAAAATGACGAAAGAAGTTGAAAATTAATTAATAAATAATTTAACTAATTTGATATTGAAGAAAATAATTAAAACTGAGAAAGTTTTAATTGAAAAAATTAAAGAAAAGAATTGAATCTTGCGGAAATTGAATTTAAAAATTAGGAGAAAAATTGAAAAAAAATGGAAATAATTAGATAGAAAATGAAGAAAATTTTTGGAAAATGATAAAAATAGTTGAGAATAAATTGTAGCAAATATAATTAAAATCATAAAAGAAAAGAATTCTTAAAAATTAAAGAAATTTTTAAATAATTTTAAATTAACTATTCTCAAAAAGTAGAATAATTAAAATTTTAATCAATAAAATTTTAAATTAATTGAAGTTTGAAGAATTATAATATATAATAATTGTAATTGTAGTCTTGTTTATCTCAAATATATACTGTGATTTTTAAAACTATTTTATACATATTTGTATTATTTTCTTCAATATACAAGTACTTCTATCAATTACTTTATTGTTAAAAAAATTTATTTTTCAATTAACTTTCAATTACTTCTTCTCATTTTCAATTATTTTTTTATTAATTTATTATTTTTTTTATTATTTGTCTCAAATTTTAATTATTTTTTCAATTTACAATTATTTTCATCATTCTGTAATTATTTTCTTTATTACAAATATATGTTGAAACTTTTAAATTATTTTTCACAAACTAAAATTATTTTCTTCTATTTTAAATTATTTTTATTACTTTACAAATATTTTCTCCAATTTTATATTATTTTCTTCATTCTTCAATTAATTTCCCAGATTTTAAAATATTTTTCTCAAATTTTAATAATTTTCTTCAATTTCAAATATTATTATTATCATTTTGCAATCAATTTTTTCAATTTTCAATTTTTTATCTCATTTTTTAAACATTTCTTTCAATTTTCATTTTTTTTATACTTTTGCATTTCATTACTCTTTAATTAATTTCATAGATTTTGAAACATATTTTTCAAATTTTAATAATTTTCCTTACTTTTTAATTAGTTTTATTACTTTGCAAATATTGTCTCGAATTTTTTTATTAGTTTCATTATTCTTCAATTAATTTTCTAGACGTTAAAATATTTTTCTCAAATTTTAATAATTTTCTTTAATTTCCAATTATTTTTGTTTTCATTTTGCATTCAATTTCTTCAATTTTTAATTATTCTCACTATTCGTTCTTTAATTAAATACCTAATTTTTTAATTATTTATCTGATTTTCCAATTATCTTTTTTAATTTTCATTTTCTTGTATCCTTTTGTAATTATTTTCTTCACCTTTTAAGTAGATATATTAATTATTTTTCAATTTATTTCCCAAATTTTCATTTATTATCTTAAATCTAAGTTATCGTCCTTACTTTTCAATGTTTCAATCAATTTTCAATTATTTTTCTCAAATTTTAATTACGTTCGTCAATTTTTAATTATTTTCTTTCATTTGCAATGATTTTCACAAATTTTATATTATTGTGAATATTTGTGACGCATCGCGAAGAAAAGCACCTAAGAAGCCAAACAGCAATTTACAGGAGAGTGAAAAGTAGCGGCGTGCGCGCCATTGGATTCTGTACAAACCGCTGATGCTTAAGTCTTAAATACGTGAAAAATATTCAATGAAAATGTTTTCTGACTTTAGATAATGAAAAAGGAACATTTAATTAACCTAATTTTATCAAAATCCGAAAATCGATTTTTTCCTTCTTAGGTGCTTTTCTTCGCGACGCGTCACATTTGTTGATTCATTCCGAAAATTTCAATTATTTTTCTCAAATTTCCATTATTTTCTTCAATTTACGATTATTTCTATAATGTTGTAAATTATTTTTCTAAGTCCAATATTTTTCGACATTTTTCAATTATTTTAAAAAATATGATTTTTGTTCTTCAAATTTTCAATGTTTTAATCATTTTTTAATTATTTTTCTCAAATTTCAATAATTGTGTTAGTCAATTTAAAATTTTTTTTGTACCTTGTAATGATATGATCACAAATTTTATAATATTTTGATAATTTGGTTATTATTTCCGAAAATGTACTTAAAATCAAATAAAATTGTCAACTTTTGTATAATTGTCGGATAGGACTTGGTGTAGGGCAGGTTGATTATAATCAAAACTCTTTAATGCTGCTACACATTCGGTCGATATAGTGAAGAATGACCGATGATTTATTTTCAAAAGTAAAAATAGCGGAATTTGCGACTGGTCAAGGAGGCGGTCGATGTGCAATAGAACGAAACAGTGGGGAGAAGTGAAGCTCCCCACCTTTAACATAGAAGGCTCATAGATCTGCGCTTTTCAAAAAATATAAATGCTGCTAGCGCTGTGCGGCGTTAATACAAACTACAATAGCGCGCGTGATCATTTGAATTTAAACAATATAAAAATATCATATTACTGAGAAATAAAATAATTTACAAGAATTTTAGTTAATCTAAACATACCGCCCACCTTGATATTACTTGGTATCAAAACAAATAACAATTACAAAATGCAAATTATCAACATGTCATCCAGCAGACAAATTTATGTTACATAGTTAGAATAAGAATTCACTGTGATTGAGATGAGTTTTTGTTGGCATCCCCTTCAGTGGGGAAAGGACACAGTTTGGTTGCGCCTCGCTTTACAATCCCAGTCGCTGTCTGCACTGAGAATACCCTGGCGATGCCATCCTTTCCGGGATGAGCTTCAGTTACTCGTCCAATCTTCCATTGCGCTGGTGCAGTATTATCTTCCTTCAAGACAACGAGAGCGCCGGGCTTGATTGATACGGAATCCATTTTTCTCCATTTAGATCGAGTTTGTAGTCCAGATAGATATTCGGAGCTCCATCTTTTCCAAAAATGCTGGAGAAGCTGCTGCATTCTTTGAAATCTGGAAAGACGATTTTCGGCGAGATGCATTAAATCTGGATCAGGTACCGTTGTCAAAGGCTCGCCTATCAGGAAATGTGCAGGTGTGAGAGGTTGAAGGTCATTTGGATCTTCGGATAAAGGACTTAAAGGACGGGAATTTAGGCAGCCTTCTATCTGCACGAGGATCGTGTTAAATTCCTCGTAAGTTATATTACAATTCGTTAACACCTTTTTTAAATGCATTTTTGTGGACTTTACTCCTGCCTCCCATAGCCCACCAAAATGTGGAGCTCGAGGTGGAATAAAGTGCCATTGAATGCCTTCCTCATTAAGCTGCTCAACGATAACTCGTTCATTAGCTTTTATAATTTCAAAAAGCTCTGAGAGTTCCTTTTCTGCCCCTACAAAATTTGTGCCATTATCCGAATAAATGTTCGCGGGCCTTCCGCGTCGCGAAACAAAACGGCGTAAGGCCGCCGTGAAGGCATTAGACGACAAGTCTCCGACGAGCTCTAAATGAATGGCTCTTGTCGCGAAGCATACGAACAGACAAATATATGCCTTTGTCAGCTTAGCACCGCGTAACTTCCGGTCCTTTATTAGAAAAGGCCCGGCGTAATCGACGCCACATTGCAGGAAAGGACGATTTGGAGTGATCCGAGAAGCCGGCAGATCACCCATGTATGTCGTAACTGATTTTGGACCGGAGCGAAAACAGGTATAGCATTTGCCAATTACCGATTTAATTTGACCTTTACCGCTTATGGGCCAATACATTTGTCTAATAGACGCTAGAACTGCTTGCGGTCCAGCATGCAACAGGCGTTCATGCTCATGCCTTATAATTAATTTCGTCAAAGTATGCCCCTTTGGCAAAAGCATGGGGTGCTTTTTATCAAAATCGTAGCTGGAATTTTTAAGACGCCCACCAACTCTCAAAACACCATTATCCAAAAATGGACTTAAGGGCAATAACTTGCTTTTATTGTGCAGGTTGAGATCCCGATTTAAACATGAAATTTCACGCGAAAATGCTTTCCTTTGGGCTAATTTTACTAGCGCGAGAATGGAAGAATTAATTTCCTTTGCCTTTAAGCTTCCTGTCAGCCTATTTTCTTTAGAACCTAGCGAATTTTTTACGAAACGGAAACAGTACGCCACAACATTAAGCAATTTAGAAAGGTTAGAGAATTTTTCAAAAAGAACATCTATATCAGTTTCATCAGTTGACACCAGGGATATAGATTTTTGCTCTGGAATCAGGTTCTCCGAAATATTCTTCTCACTTGAAGGCCAGCTTTCGGCCGGAGAGGACAGCCAGCTGGGCCCATACCACCACAATTTGTTATTTATTAAATCTTTTGGCTCTGTCCCCCTAGATAATAGATCCGCAGGATTTTCAATTCCACACACATGACGCCAACTAGAAATATCGACATTTCCTTGTATTTCGGAAACTCTATTGGAAACGAAGGTTTTCCACCGGCTGGGGCAACCCTTTATCCATGCCAATGTCACTGTACTGTCCGACCAACAAAAATTTTCGTTAAAGATTACGTTTAGTGACTCACGCACCTTCACGACTAATTGACTCAATATTAATGCTGCACATAATTCGAGTCGCGGAATTGATAATCTTTGGAGAGGAGATACCCGGCCTTTTGATGCAAGCAGGCGCACAGTGACATTTGAAAATTCATCACTCGAACGGATGTACACGCAAGCGCCATAGGCTGATTCGGATGCGTCACAAAATGCGTGTAATTCAATGCGAACAGGATTTTTACTTAGCGTGTGCCTAGGTACTTGAATTTCACTAAGAAAGGAAAAACTATCTCGTATTGTCAGCCACTTCGTGCGAAGATCTAAGGGGATTGCTTCATCCCAAGACAATTTTAATTGCCATAAACGTTGCAAAATGATTTTGACAACAGTTATAATTGGGGCAATCAGACCCAGCGGGTCGTAAATTTGTGCGATGCACGAGAGGATCTGCCGCTTTGTGACTTGCAACCCTTTTATTTTAAGATTTATGCAAAATGCAAAGCTGTCCGTCTCTCGATTCCAAATCAAACCAAGAGTCTTAGAGTCTTCAGTGGAAGAAATGACAAAATTTGCATCATCATTTCTGTCATTGCAAATACTATTTAGAAATTCATTGTTATTCGAAGACCATTTACGAAGCTGAAATCCAGCTGAGGCTAAGATGCGAGAAAGTTCACGATAGATATAAATTAAATCATCCAGGGTATCTGCTCCAGACAAAACGTCATCGACTGAGAAACAATTCAAGATAATGTCGCTGATTATTGGACAATTATCTTTATTAATTTTCGACAATTCGTTCAAGCAACGTATGGCCAAAAATGAAGCAGATGCAGTTCCATACGTTACTGTATTGAGCTCATAGCAACTGAGAGGGGATGACGAATTAAAGCGCCAAAATATACGTTGAAATGCACGATCGGCTTTATTTATTCGTATCATACGGTACATTTTAGCAATGTCTGCCGTGAAGGCATACGTATGCTTTCGAAACGATAAAAGAATAGAAAAAATGTCCTTTTGAAGAGTAGGGCCTACCAGCTGTACATCGTTTAGAGATTTCCCATTTGATGACTTTGCAGATGCATCGAAGACAACTCGAAGCTTTGTGGTTAAGGACGTGGGCTTAATAATAGGATGATGAGGAATATAATAATTTAATTTCTTATTGCCAACCTCGCTAATTTCCGTCATATGACCTAAATCAATATACTCTCGCATAAATTCATTATAATGATTTTTTAATGAATTGTTTTTATTGAGCCTTCTTTCTAAGGAACGAAACCTATTAATGGCCATTTCCCTAGAATCTCCTAAAATATTGTCGCCCGATTTTTTAAAAGGGATTGAAACTACAAATTGTCCGTCCGGCAATCGATAGGTGTTTTCCTGAAAATGAACTTCGCACTCTTGCTCGGAGGGTGTCATGGGCTTAGATTCTAGAAACCTTTCTTCTACTTCCCAAAAATTACGCAATTGACGGTCTAAGTCATTACTTAAACTAAGATGGCATAACGTTTCCTGCGAACTGCGATGAGGAAAGGTTATAGGCCCAGAAACAATCCATCCTAAATGAGTTTTTTGCATTAAAGGCAAACCATGGCCCAATCGAACCTGACCCTGACATAAGAGATCCCAAAACAAGGAACCGCCAATCAACAAATCTATTGGAGCTGATTGATTAAATTCTGGATCAGCTAAACATAAATCGTCTGGAATATTCAATCTTTCATAATTGAATGATACCCCAGGAATGTTTGATGTAATTTGAGGTAAGACAAGGCATGATAAAACTGCCTTAAAAGAATTGGTTCTTGAATGAATATTAATATTTGCTCGCTTGTTTACTTTAGTCAAGCTCGAACCAATTCCCGAGACATTAAGGTGGACCGATTTGGGAGTCAACTGTAAACTATCACACAGCCTTTGAGTCACAAAATTTGATTGCGAACCTGGATCAAGCAATGCTCTTGCCTCGTGAGGTTCCCCTTGTTTATCAATTATTTTGACTAATGCGGTTGCTAACAATACACTTTTACGCGGATCATTTGAGCTGCAAGCGGCAACTATGTTGGGAGCAGATGTCCCAGGAAGCGAGATATTATTTTGCTCGTTTTCGCCTTCGAGATGTAATACTGAATTGTGCCGTTTATTACATATACTGCATAATATTTTGTATTTACAATCACGAGTCTTATGTCCCCTTCTAAGACAATTAAGACAAAGGTTGTGCTTTCTTGCCTCTTTAATACGATCTTTTACACAAAGTTTTAAGAGATTGGGACATGACTTAGCAGCGTGAGACTCTTTGCAAAAAATACAATTTTCGCCATCAGTGGATAAGAGAGTTTTTGAGGGTTGGCGCGCACGCGCTGAACTTGCCGCGACAACTTTATTCGGCTTTGAATTATCCTTTTTTATGCTTTGAAGAACTTGGCATCTATCGTTAAAAAAACTAAACATTTCTTTAAGCGTGGGAATTTTGTCCGCGCATTTGACACCCTTCCAATCCCTAAGCGTTACAGAATCTAATTTGGAAGCGACTATGTGCATGACTATAACATCCCAACTATCGACAGGCAGTTCCAGCGCCTTTAATGAGCGCAAATGCTTTTCAACGGTAGCATGCAATTGGCGAAGGCCTAAATATGATTCATGATGAAGGGGAGGTATATCGAAAATGGCATCCAAGTGACTACCGATTATCAAAGTCTGATTCTCGTACCTTTCCTGCAGTAGTGACCACGCTATATCGTAATTAGCGTCCGTCGTTTCTAATGATTGGATTTGATCCGCGGCTTCACCGGTAAGGGCTGAACGCAAGTAATGAAACTTTTCTATTTTCGAAAGCACTACATGATCATGAATTAAGGATTTGTAAGTATCGCGAAAATGTAACCACTGTTCGTATGCTCCCGAAAAGACAGGAATATTAATCGTTGGTAGTTTAACTTGATTTTGAAAGGGTACACGATCTGACGATTGCGTCTGAATTGACCCGGCAATACTATTTGCTTGACTCGCGGGAGGTTGAGGTGAATGTTGAATTGATGTCAAAGTTTTACTTTTTATTATGCTCTTAGCTAAACCGACAGCGGCGTAAAAGGAACTCTCGAAAGTTTCAACTTCTAGATTGTATTGATCTTCGGCATCTTCAATAGCAAAAATGCAACTTTCAACTTCGATAAATTCGTCTAAAAGAGAATTTATCTTTTCTAACCTAGATTTTAAATTTTCGATTTCACTTGTCTCGATGTTGAAGGAATTTAAAAAGGTTTTAAAAACGCGTTAAGTTACTTTTGGCAATCTTACGTTTGAGTTTAAGTCCATCTAACTCGGTATCTGGCATTTTGCTTTAGAGAATTTAAATTAATATATAAAAAAAAACAATTGAATTCTAATATACCCCAAAAGAAGAGTATCACGATTCACGAAACAAATAGTAAACAAACCGTTAATGAAATTGTAAGAAAATAAGGAAAGGTAAAAAGGTGCACATAACCTGTATTTCCCAATGGCGATGACGCTCCAACGTGGCAGCGATGCTCTCGCTCGGGGATGATGCTCTGGCTTGGTGACGATATTCTCGTTCGGCAATGATGCTCTGGCTCGGCGACGATATTCTCGTTCGGCGATGATGCTCTGGCTCGGCGACGATATTCTCGTTCGGCGATGATGCTCTGGCTCGGCGACGATATTCTCGTTCGGCGATGATGCTCTGGCTCTACTTTAGAATGCCGTGAAGCAGGTAATTTAACTAAATTTTAGTTTCAGGCTTCCGATGATAATAATGCTTTCAGCACAACGACAAATCCTCGAAAAGCGTCGCTCCGCTGTTGACCACGTGGCTGCGATCCAAATCTATTCCAATATGAAGATCTCAAGCGTGGCTATTTCCTTTTTCCCAAGTAATCCGGCTCGAAGGACCAAAATGTATAATTGTCGGATAGGACTTGGTGTAGGGCAGGTTGATTATAATCAAAACTCTTTAATGCTGCTACACATTCGGTCGATATAGTGAAGAATGACCGATGATTTATTTTCAAAAGTAAAAATAGCGGAATTTGCGACTGGTCAAGGAGGCGGTCGATGTGCAATAGAACGAAACAGTGGGGAGAAGTGAAGCTCCCCACCTTTAACATAGAAGGCTCATAGATCTGCGCTTTTCAAAAAATATAAATGCTGCTAGCGCTGTGCGGCGTTAATACAAACTACAATAGCGCGCGTGATCATTTGAATTTAAACAATATAAAAATATCATATTACTGAGAAATAAAATAATTTACAAGAATTTTAGTTAATCTAAACAACTTTAGAGTTACAATAATTACGCTTTTTTTTCTATTCCACACCCCCTCCCCTCTGTCAATATTAAGTTTGTAGATGGCAAAAATTTACAAGTCGCCGTCCCTGCTTATTTATATTCTTAAGGGCATGTGATGAAGAATGACGTCACTGGTATAGGCAAAATTTGTCCGTAATTTTTCTCTTAAAATATTGAATATTTTGTCACGAAACCTGGTAGAATTACTTAAGGTAGTATTATACTTTGCATCGATCAAAAAATCGACATTTTTTTTATTTTATTTTTATGATCTACATTACCTCAAGAATATTATCACCGAGAAAAGAATTGTTGTTTAAGGGTAAGTCTACAATAGGCAGTTTTCTATTAAATATTTTTATAAAAATATGCTATTAAATATGACGAAAATTAACAGTTTTTAGATCAATTTTAAATCGATTTTTTTATTATAACTAAGCTTTATACACAAAATAAATTGTTAAAAAGAAATCTTTAGAATATATTTTACAATTCCTTTTTAAACTGAAAATTTAAAATACAATCGCAATTAATAATAATTAAACTTTTTTAGATCCCATTTTAGATCTCAAGGAATATTGAATCTTGATCAAATTAACATTTATCACGTGTTAAATGTAGTTTGGTCTAGTATATTTCTTTTACATTAATATTTATAACATAAACATATACTTTTGTTAATTCTCTTTTAAATTTAGACTTATAAACTCATTTTTTTTTACAACCTATAATTTTTTATAAGAGTTTTAAACATCTTATAAAACGTAGTTTTTAAATATTAAATAAATAAAATATATATAAAGTAAATATAGTGCTTAACAATTCTGCACAAAATATAAACATGTTTTAACTTTTCTGTTGCGCACGACTTACGTATTGAAAAGTGGAGATACCCCTCTAGCCATGTTTCGCTCGTAATAGGGAGAATTAAGAGTCCCGAGTTTTTCGTTATACGGAGGTTTGAGTGTACTTTGTAAACTGTGAAAGATGACTTTAGGGTGAGTCTACAATAGGCAGTTTTCAACTTATTTTTCTTTAGAGAAAACGAAATGGAAGTGCGCGCGCATGCAGTGCCAACTGCTGTATTTTTTTCTGTTGGTTCGCGTTCCGATGTTCCAGTAATCTAATTATCTAATATGAAAATGTCTATAATTGACCAAAATAATGTAAACAAATATTTATTGACATACTGAAAAATAGTTTCGCTGTACAATTCATCAGCTAAAACAATGTCAATAATTGACTAACAACTTTCAAATTATGTGCAGTGTTTGAACTTAAATTTAAGAATATTTACTTTTTTCAATACGCCTCTGGAAAATGCGGTATTTGTTAATTTTAAAAAAGTGAATACAAGTGCCTTTTTCCATAAGATTACTTATTATCTGAAAACAAAAAGTGTGTCATTAAAATACAAAAGAATTATCATACTTAACAGCAGTTTAAAATATTAAAATCAACCAAGTATCTGTCAAACGAGCATAGCAAGACAAAGTTAAACTTAACCTCACTTTCTGTCAAATGTCAAAATAGTAAACGTTTATTCTCATAATGTTTATAAAATAAATCGCATTTTCCTGTAATTTGTAGGAAAAAGAAAATAAAAAAGTGACTCACCGCACATAATATGAAAACTGTGAAAAATCTTTACAGATCGAATTTACACAAAATAAAGAGTTCTTTGGATACACGTATATTTGTAGGTATATCAAGTTTTTTGTTACTAATTGCATCCACCCGTTTTTCCAAAAACTTTAGCTCAATTATCGATTATTATAAACACATTGACAAATTCAAAACTACCCTTCGTGTCGTGTAGCGGAACATAAATATATAATTCTCGATTTTACCAAAATTTCAAATTTTTCAAATATAATTCATCAAAATTCTCAGCATTTGCATTATAAAGTTTTCAAGCCAGCTTCCATAAATCTAAAATCTAGTTTCAAATATGCTACAAAAAATGTCGGTTATTTTGAAACCTTTCAAATTTTCACAAATTTAGCAACAAAAGTTTTGAAAAAAATATTTGGTAATTTTTTTAAAACTACATGAATATTAAAAAGAAGTTTCGTTTATGGTCTTGTCATCTGGACAATCCCAATAAATTTCTTATTAATTTAGATCATAAACGAAACTTCTTTTTAATATTTCTATATTTTTTAAAAAATTTACAAATATTCTTTTCGAAATTTTTGTTAATTTGTGAAAATTTGGAAGATTTCAAATAACCGACATTTTTTGTTGAAAATTTAATCTACTTCATCTAGACAATCTCAATTATTTTTTTATTAAATAAGACCATAAAGGAAACTTCTTTTTAAAGTACATATAGTTTTTAAAAAATTTACAAATATTCTTTTCGAAATTTATGTTGTTAAATTTCTGAAAATTTGGAAGTTTTCCAAAAATGGACATTTTTTGTTGTTAAATTAATCTATTGCTTCCAGATAATCACAATAAATTTTTTATAAAATAAGACCATAAACGAAACTTTTTTTTAATATTTATATAGTTATTAAAAAATTTACAAATATTCTTTTCGAAATTTTTGTTGCTACATTTGTGAAAATTTGAAAGATTTCAAAAAATCAAAAATTTTTGTTGTAAAATTAATCTATTGCTTCTATATAATCGCAAGAAATTTTTTAATATAAAAGTCGATGAACGAAACCACTTTTAATATTTATATAGTTTTTAGAAAATTTACAAATATTTTTTTTTAATTTTTGTTGTTAAATTTGTGTAAATTTGGAAGTTTTCAAATACTTGACATTTTTGGTTAAAAAATTAATCTACTTTATCTTGACAATCCCAGTTAATTTTTTATTTAATAAGACCATAATCAAAGCTACTTTTGATGTATTTGTTTTATTTTTGTAGCATATTTGAAACTAGATTTTAGATTTATGGAAGCTGGCTTGAAAACTTTATAATGCAAATGCTGAGAATTTTGATGAATTATATTTGAAAAATTTGAAATTTTGGTAAAATCGAGAATTATATATTTATGTTCCGCTACACGACACGAAGGGTAGTTTTGAATTTGTCAATGTGTTTATAATAATCGATAATTGAGCTAAAGTTTTTGGAAAAACGGGTGGATGCAATTAGTAACAAAAAACTTGATATACCTACAAATATACGTGTATCCAAAGAACTCTTTATTTTGTGTAAATTCGATCTGTAAAGATTTTTCACAGTTTTCATATTATGTGCGGTGAGTCACTTTTTTATTTTCTTTTTCCTACAAATTACAGGAAAATGCGATTTATTTTATAAACATTATGAGAATAAACGTTTACTATTTTGACATTTGACAGAAAGTGAGGTTAAGTTTAACTTTGTCTTGCTATGCTCGTTTGACAGATACTTGGTTGATTTTAATATTTTAAACTGCTGTTAAGTATGATAATTCTTTTGTATTTTAATGACACACTTTTTGTTTTCAGATAATAAGTAATCTTATGGAAAAAGGCACTTGTATTCACTTTTTTAAAATTAACAAATACCGCATTTTCCAGAGGCGTATTGAAAAAAGTAAATATGTGACGCTCCGCGAGAGAAGGTACCTATCGCGGAAAAAATCAATTTTCATTTTTTTATGCTAAAAGATAGTTTTTGAGTTGTTCTTTCATTTCCATGTTTCAAAAAAAATTTTATTGAGTACTCTTTTTGTTATAATGCTTCAAACCTAAGCGTGCTAAGTGTATCGCATTTTTTGAATTTTCTTTGAACGACCGTCTCGTGAAATTGATTTTTATTGTTTTCATTTTTTTATGGTAACTGATACTTTTTGAGTTGCTTTTTTGGTTCCAAAAATCAAAATTTGATTCCTGCAATTAGTTTTCTTGTTATGAAGCTTCAAACATAGGTATGTTAAACGTCTCAATTTTTCTTCCTTCTCTTTGCCTATCCGTCCTTTAAAGTTTGCTTTCTCAGCGATAGGTCCCTTCTCTCGCGGAGCGTCACATATTCTTAAATTTAAGTTCAAACACTGCACATAATTTGAAAGTTGTTAGTCAATTATTGACATTGTTTTAGCTGATGAATTGTACAGCGAAACTATTTTTCAGTATGTCAATAAATATTTGTTTACATTATTTTGGTCAATTATAGACATTTTCATATTAGATAATTAGATTACCGGAACATCGGAACGCGAACCAACAGAAAAAAATACAGCAGTTGGCACTGCATGCGCGCGCACTTCCATTTCGTTTTCTCTAAAGAAAAATAAGTTGAAAACTGCCTATTGTAGACTCACCCTAAAGACATCTTTCACAGTTTACAAAGTACACTCAAACCTCCGTATAACGAAAAACTCGGGACTCTTAATTCTCCCTATTACGAGCGAAACATGGCTAGAGGGGTATCTCCACTTTTCAATACGTAAGTCGTGCGCAACAGAAAAGTTAAAACATGTTTATATTTTGTGCAGAATTGTTAAGCACTATATTTACTTTATATATATTTTATTTATTTAATATTTAAAAACTACGTTTTATAAGATGTTTAAAACTCTTATAAAAAATTATAGGTTGTAAAAAAAAATGAGTTTATAAGTCTAAATTTAAAAGAGAATTAACAAAAGTATATGTTTATGTTATAAATATTAATGTAAAAGAAATATACTAGACCAAACTACATTTAACACGTGATAAATGTTAATTTGATCAAGATTCAATATTCCTTGAGATCTAAAATGGGATCTAAAAAAGTTTAATTATTATTAATTGCGATTGTATTTTAAATTTTCAGTTTAAAAAGGAATTGTAAAATATATTCTAAAGATTTCTTTTTAACAATTTATTTTGTGTACAAAGCTTAGTTATAATAAAAAAATCGATTTAAAATTGATCTAAAAACTGTTAATTTTCGTCATATTTAATAGCATATTTTTATAAAAATATTTAATAGAAAACTTGGATACTTACTTGGATTGAAAATCAATACATTAATTTTTCTTATTCAGGAAGAATGACTTAAAAACATTGTTTTAATTATTACAAAATTGTAAATTCATAAAAAATACCATATTTCAACACATCATATCTATTTTCTGTAAGCTTTAAAAAGATTCAAACTTTGCACATATTTAAGTTTGTACAAAATATACAGAATATTCAAAATCCACAAAGAGATTTTTTGCTTAATTTCTGAAATATTTAAGTTTTAAATTTATTGCTATTTTCAGAAAAAAGATATGATGTGTTGAAAATATATGGTATTTTTGATGAATTTACAATTTTATAATTGAATTTCGTAATAATTAAAATAATTTTTTTAAGGCATTTTTTCTGGATAAGAAAAGTTAATGTATTTTCAATCCACGTAAGTATCCAAGTTTTCTATTAAATATTTTTATAAACAAATATGCTGTTAAATATGACGAAAATTTACAGTTTTTTGATCAATTTTAAAACGATTTTTCTTATTATAACTAAGCTTTATACATAAAATAAATTGTTAAAAACAAATCTTTGAAATATATATTACCCTTCCTTTTTAACAAAATTTTATTTAATCCTATATTTATTAATTATAAAAAGTTTGAAATAAGTACTAAAGACGACATTTTATAACCTTACTCTGTCGTCTTTAATTACAATTTTTAAATAACTAAAAAATTATTTAACAGAATCTCCATTAAAAATTATTCTACGGTGTTTAATAATGATTTATATATAAAAAAAATTATTTTTGAGATATGACAGCAACACCTCTCAGACGAAAGTCGCAAAGGAATCACCCAAATAGATTTTTAAATTTCCTATATATTTTTGTTATTTGTAAAGTTTTATATTATTCAAAGTTATTTTTTTTTTACTATAAGAATCAAAATACACAATTTACAAGAATCATGTTCTTTATATATCAAAAAGAAGAATTTTTTTACTTTTATTTATTTACTTTAATCTAAATTAATTTGTCAAATTTTTATATATTTCCGTTATTTATAAAGATATATATATGAAAAATTAAAGTTAATTACAAAACTAAAATTAAATTAAATATTATTTTTTCAAATTTTCGCGCGTTTTATAGTGTTTAGTGGGGATGACGGAGAAGACATTTTTCTTGTTATGCGGAGAATATGAGGGCTCGGTAACGGGGGTTCTCGTTATATAGAAGATCATCACAGTAAAAAATTTTTGTGGAAAATTCCCTTAAATTCTGTTGACGCTTTTTTCCACAGATAATTTGTGATTATTTCCAAACATTCGGAAGAAATTTTTACCTGCAAAAGGATCGACTTTATTATGCCTAACCCTCTTCAATTTGAAGGATTAGTACCTGCTGTTTCAAAATGTTTATAATAAAAATTAAAAGTTTATTTTAACATTATATTTATTTTTTATGAATTTATAATACTTTTATGTATCATTTATATAACATATCTTTTGGCATCTAAATTCAAAAATGCTATCTATTTTTTTTTAACATTAAAGGTTTGCGAGATAATTTATAACTTTTGCAGATATAATTATTTTACAATAAATTTTAGATATTTGTAATCATGAAATATTATAGATTATAAATATGCTTTTTAAAAACTTGAATTGTTGAAATTACAAATTTTTTAAGTCATAAAATTTTAAGCCATGGAACAATAGATCAAAGGGTCTATTGTTCAAGTAGAGTGAGCAAGATAATATTCGAAACTTCCCAGGAAATTCATTTAATATATTTATGGCTTTTTTCAAACTCAGGTAATCTATACATCTATAATGAGGGATAAATACTGTTTTCCTAATATTTTGGGAGATCTATAAAAAGTTAGGGAAAAATCCAATTTTTTTTCAGTAAATGAATTTTTCCTATGAGATTTGTGAATTTTCCCTAATTTTTGCAAGGGAAAAATCCCAAAATTTTTTACAGTGATTATGCGGAGGTTTGAGTGTATAAAACTACCTTAAAACATCATTAGAAAGGTTTCTCTGACCCAAGTTTTTATTTAAATTTTAACCTAAAATTAATTTAAAAAACATTTCGAAATTTTCCAATATTTTATAAATGAATTTTGGGACAAAATTCAAACAAATTTTGGTCAGAGAGACCTTCCTGGATGATAGTTTAAGTATAATTTTACCAAGTTTCGTGACAAAATATTCAATATAAAGAGAAAAGTTACGGACAATTATTTTTGCCTATACCAGTGACGTCATAATCCATCACATGCCCTTAAAGGTTGTTTTCTAAATATGTGATGGTATATACTTTTCAAAACTATAATTAAATACTGTTATTTTTTTTTGGCTCCAAACTTTACTACACTTTGGCCATTCTCTCCCCCAAAGTGTGTTTTTAAGATGCAACTGAATTGTTTCCAGTCGTAAAATGAGACACCCCAGTAAGTGTCCATACACTGTCATATATTGGAAAAGGCAAACAAGCATGTATACATATATATAGATATATATATATATATATATATATATATATAGATAGACAAATGCAGGCATAGGGTTTCGTAAAGCGATGTCAACTTGATGATGATATACTGTTTTGTGATCTTGGGGAACCCCCCCTTTACCACCATCCTTGGCATGCTGATGATCTGCACCAGATGTGTGATATCGGGCACAGTGAGGGTACCAGATATCCAAGCGTATAAGGGTGAATACTGGATTGGGTGGGGGGGTGGGTTGATGGAGGCCGAGGATCGAAAAAGAGGGTGGATGAAGCGGGCAGGTCAGGGGACAGGGGGGAAGATTCCCCATTTTTCTTCTCCGACCGATCCGCACCAGGTCCAGGGCGGCACGACGATTTCAGTTCTTCGCGGGCATCACGACGGCTCGCACACGCGTTTATCCCCCAGCGATCGATTCCAGGAAACGCGCACGTTTCCCAGCATCCTTTTCCACTCCAAAAGACGTTCTAAACCAACCCTCCTAGTGATTGCAGTGCGTTTGTGCCGTCGAACCCGTCGTCAACTGTCTCCCCAGTTAAATTATTTTTTTTCACTCAAATCCAAAATTCTAATTCATCGTCATCAAATAAACAACTGATTTTATTTCAAAAATTTACCGGGGGAGAGAAAAAAAAAAGAAAAGAAAAGAGACCAAAATTCTCTCTGTGCTCGATCTCAAAAAAAGTGTATGTGCAAGGATTTGTACCGATTCATCCCTTACCTTTTGATACACAACGACGAATCCATCCAAGGTAAAATTATTCTCGCGCGCTTTTTTTTGGGGGGGCGGGGGGGATGGAATATTTCGAATTTTGATTATTTTTAGCCATAAAACTCTGGGGAAAACTATATAAAATGGTTAAAAATCTGAGAGATTTTGTTTTTTTTTTTCATTGTGTAAGAAAATTTTTTACTTGTGACTGCGAGTAAAAAAAATATTGAATTAATAATATAGGGAAACTGGAGCAATTTTGAAGTACATGACCTACTGCAATGAACGGGCAGACAGATGTTATTGTAGTGCAAATTGATTAATTGTAATTAAAGGGCGATAAAAATAAAAGTGTGTAAAGGTGTTGGAGAGATTGAGGCCGTGGGCCCAGTAACAACTAATACATCCTCGGCTAATTAGAATATAGCTGTTTTTTATGAGCGTGGAAGAGGAAGAGGGAGCCGACGATTTTGAGGATAGGAGGGGTAAAGGGGGGGTAGGAGAGACAAGTATGATCGTGATATATTTTATTACACGGACCCCCTGCCGGACATGCATATTTAACGCTTCTGATGTTCGATGAATTCAACATGTTGTATACATACCATATATACCCTCTTTTTTTTTCTTCTATTCCGGGTCAAATTTCACTTTTTTTTTCTCTATATTTCACGATTCCATATAACCTTTCATTCGAGAAATTAATTAATATTTAATTTCAGCGGGTTCTTTATTTCGGTTTCTTTGAAGTATATAGCCAGGCTTTTGTCTGCCCGAGACCTGTCCATGAAAGCTCGAAAACTCTCTGGGATATGCGATAACCGATAATCAGCCGAGCGTATTAAAAGAAATGTTTCCTTGGCCTCACATTTTTACTAAGATTGAGATTTCTTTTTTTTTAATAAAGCCAACATTCGTATCTATAGCCATTCTCATCTTTTATATACCCCGAGCCTTTTAGGCTAGATTAATTTTTCATATTTTATACCAAGGCTAGGTTTATGCTTAATCTAGTTTTTTATTCTAGTATACTTCTTATATCCCTGTAGTGCCCCACTGTAACTTAACGTGGAAAAACAGAATTTTTGTCTGTAAATTATAATTTGAGGTATAAAATACGAATTTTTTTTTTTTATTTCTTATTTCTTATGAACAAGTGATTAATAGGTTTAAATTGAAAATCAGGTTAGGGGTAAAATTTACTGCAGAAATGGATTAAAATTGGATTTTATATTTTATTATAAACAGATGTTATTTGGGAAAAATTCTAGGGACGCGAAAAGATTATGTGGATTATTTTCCATTTTGGCATTTTTCTCACATTTGGACAATTTTTTAGTTTGGATTTTTGTTCTTTTTTCCATAGCAAATTATTTGTTAAAATCATACTTCGTTTAGATTAGACTAACTATGGTTGTAGTTATCTTCACCATTTCCATGGTTAAATTCAGGAAACGTGATGAACCTAATTTGGTTCTTTTTTTTTCAAAATATCTAGTAAAAGTCAATAGATTTTACTTAAAAACAGATATCAATTCATTAAATGTAGGACAAATAATAATTAAATAATAATAATAAATATAATAATAATAAAATAATAATAATAATAATAATAATAATAAAACAAATAATAATTTTGTTATTTCGCTTGATCCGTAATTCGAACCGAAACAAAATAATTACGTTTCGAATTACGGGTCAAGCGAAATTACAAAAAATTGAAAATCAATTTTGAAATTATTATTTGCCTTAAATTTGACGAAAGTATAATCTTTTAACTATTACGAGATATTTTGAAAAAACTGCAGAAACCAAATTTCTTTCGAGACGGTTCCTGATTAAATTAACCATATTTTTTGGTTAATATAACCAAACTAGAAATATCAATCAATTTTGTTTCAATTTTCTCGTTTTTTCTTTTTGACAATTTCTGTCACTTTTGTGAAATATTTTACACTTTTCTGTATTATTTTCCACTTTTGTGTATTTATTTATCATTTTTGGGCTTTTTGTCACTCTATGGCTTAGCTTTTGCGATTTGATAATAGTAGTGGATTTTTTTTTCATTTTTGTGCCCTATAATGGGAAAATTAACTTGAAGAAACATTAATTACCTTTTGGTTAATTTAACTTACAAAACTGATGAAATTGTCCTCATTTTCTATTAATTAAAAACTTTCTGAATTAGTGAAACATACTCTCTAAGTTTGAATTAGTTAAAAATAACTAATAATTAGTAAAATCGTGCCTGAGTTTTTATTTCAGCAATTAGCTAAAAATAACTAATAAATAGTTAAAAAATAACTAATTGTTAGTAAAAACATAACTAAAAAATAGTTAAAATTTGAGTAATTAAATTAGTAAACAGAGTTTTACTAAAATATTAGTTATTTTGACATAACCTAAAAATGAATTTGACTAATAATTAGTTATTTTTTACTAAATGATTAGTAAAAAAATAACTATTAGAATTAGTGACTGAGTTTTTGCTTTCAAATTAGTTATTTTTAACTAATTCAGATTTAGAGAGTAGGTTACTTTAAAAATTTTAAAATCGATTCTTTAATGAAACTAATTTACTTGGTTATAACTAATCAATAATTTAGTTAGTTTGGTATTATAATTGTAATTCGAACATTTTCTGTGTAATAATTACATTTATAATTAATTAACGTGTTGATGTTTACAGTGGCATAATTGTTCTCTTTTTAAAATTATTTTTAACTTTATTTTTACGTTTTTGAAAATGTAATTTATGAAACTGGTAACATTAAGCAGATTTTTTATTAATTTAATCACAAAATTAGTAAAGTTGACTATAATTTTTTACTTAACTCAAACATACAAATACGACATTTAACAAAACACCTAATCCTTGAATGCAGTCAATTTATTTCGTTAATTCTACGTTTTTTTTTCAATTTTACGTTTTTTAATTACAATGGTTTCGTTTTTTCACTTTCCTGCATTATTTTATTGATTTTTATGCATTCTCTCTAAATCTGAATTAGTTAAAAAAAACTAATTGTTAGTAAAAAAAAAACTAAAAAAAAGTTAACATTTGACTAATTGAATTAGAAAACAAAATTTTACCAAAATTATTTTGACATAATCTAAAAATGAATTTGACTAATAATTAGTTACTTTTTAACAAAATGATTAGTAGAAATATAACTATTTGAATAAGTAATTGAATTTTTTCTATGAAATTAGTTATTTTTAATTAATTCATATTTAGAGAGATCTTTTTAAATTTTATGCATTATTGCATTTTTTTCAGTTAAAATGTACTTTTATACATTGTTATTCACTTTCAAGTTGATTATTATTCGTTTTATTATTTACTATCTTATCATTACTTATTATTTACATTTTTGCATCGTTATTCATTTTTTCTTCATAATTATTTACTTTTTACATTATTACTGATTTTCAATCAATTATTTCTAGTTTATGTATTTTTTCTACTTTTTCACATTTTTTCACTTTTCACATTCTGAGTGCTCTTTTCAACATTATAATCCATTTTTCTACATTATCATTACCTTTATTTTTTACCAGCTGATAAATTTAACTCATAAAATTGATTGAATTATTAATTTCTTCATTAATTTTACCGAAAACTTAGTAAAAATAACTAGTTTTTTAGTTAAAACGATTATATAAATATACAACATACACACAAATTTAAATTTGATTCAACCAATTTACTTGGTTATAATTCCACCAATTTTTCGCGGAATTTTTTTACGATTTTTATTTACAGTGACATTTATTTCACATTAATTCATTTTTATTCTTTAAAATTATTTTGTGCATTATTATTTTTTTACCTTTTTCATTTTTTCGTCATCATCTACTTTTTTGCATTTCTATTCAGTTTTTCGCATTATTTTTCACGTTTTTGCATTGTTATTAATTTTTTCCCATTATTATTTACCTTCGTGCATTATTTTCTAATTTCGCGTATTATTATCTTTTAATGTTATTTCTAACATTCTTAAAATTTGTTATTTATTTTTTTAACATAAGTATATTACATTCACTGGGACTTTTTTAAAAAATTAGATTTACATTGTACGGTTCAATTTTTTGGTGTATTATTATTTTTTTGTGCGTTCTTATGTTCTTTTTGCATTTTCTTAGTTTAATTCACTTTTCTGCATTATTTTTCATTTTTGAATATTATTCTTTTTTACACGTCAACTTTAACTTTTTAAATTGTATTTTTTTTGTACATTATTATTCTTTTTGTCCATTACAAATCCACTTTTCTGCATTGTTATTAATTTTTTCCACGATTTTTTACATTTCTGCATTATTATTATTATTTACTTAATAATTTCTCTACATCTTTACACTTTTTTCTGCGCATTATTTTTTATTATCATCCATTATAATTTTCCACCCTTATCATAAACTTTTTTACCTTATTATTCATTCTTCTGTGAATTATCACCCTTTTTCTGCTTTATATTATTTATTTTTTGAATTATTTTCCAAGCGACCAGTTTTGACATTATTTTCCGCTTTTAAAAAATAAAACACAAATAAAAATATTATTACCTTGACAAATAACTCTAAAACTTTAAACAACCTGTTTCGAAATTCTGCTCAATTTTTGATCATGAACTTCCTTCAGAAACAATTTATCTATTGAGAAGAGCAATCTTCACTCTTTCTCTAAACCTTGGATAAATTAAAAACAATCCAACAGTCAATCTTAATTAATTTCTCGAGTTCCGGTGATATGTTTGTGTCTTATGAGACTTGTGTTTCCTTTTGTGTTGTATTATAATACGACCTTTAGTAAAAGAAGATTATAAATTTCTTGGTCTTCTTCTTCTTTTTTTTGTGTAGAAAGCGCAAGCACAAGTAGAGCAAAACTTTTTTTTTTTTTAATTTTCAATGTTTAATTTTTAATATCACAATTTCTCTCCAGTGAAAAACGTCGCAACAATGTCACGTGCCTATATGCCTGCATGTAAAAAGTGAGAAAAAACGGACGGAATGCCTTCGTTGACATCGAGTTGGCTGTGTTCCAAAAAGCACATATGTTCACCGAAGAATCAACAGTGCGAAAAGAGGCCGACAAGAGTATGATTACACCCCTTTCACACGGGGTTAATTCGCGAAAGGAGACGTTTTCCTCAAATTGAAAAACGAAAATCAATTTTCAATTTATTTGCAAATTTTCAACTCATAAATAATTGATGAATTTTGCTCATTTCAATGCACCTTTTTCTAAAATGAAAATATTACGATTTTTTCACGGACAAAACCTCTATTTGCTCGATTAATGACTTACCGTGATTATTTGTATTCAGAGAATTTTTTACTCTCATTTTTTTCTAATCTCTATTCGATATAATATTTATTTTGCTTAATTTTCATTTCAGCTGCTTTAAATTAATGTAAAATCTGGTTAAAAATACTAATTCTTTAACTTAATTTATTTTTAGGTATCGTTTGTCTATTTTCACATTTCATTTCTTATAATGTCAATCTAGCAGACACGAATTCAGTATTAGCCAATCAAAAATCACTAGGCGCATTCTGATTGGCTAATTTTCAATTTGTTTCTGCTAGATTGGTATTATGGGAAATGGATTTTTTTTCAAAAATGTGATTTTGGGGATTCTTACAGATGTTGAGTTTATTAAGTAACTTTTAGATTATGTGATTATTCAGATTTATGAAACGTGTCTCGATTAATAATTCTAATAAAAATTGCTTGCAAGATTTTTGGTAAATTTAAAACAGTCGAAACGAAAATTTATTTATTTATTGGTGTTAATTGTGCAAAATAAATATTATATCGAATACAGAATAAAAATTCTGAGAAATACATAAATAAATCATCAATAGAACAATTGGAGGTTATGTTTGTTGAAAATGTCAGGAAAAGAGAATTTTGTGCTTCTTTAAAAGATTAATTTACTAAACGGTAAAAAAAATAAAGATAGAAGACTTTTGCCAAGTGTAGGTAAAAAAATATCATTTAATATACGTGAACAAAAAGCGAAGGGGAAATCTGTTTCAAACAATTGACAACAATTGAAAGATTTCTACTGTCATTTTATGCGTTAGTCACTTATTATTTATTATTTTTTAACACGTTAAACAAAATTGAGGTTAGGAATTTATTTAAATTGTATAATTATCATTATTCGAAATCAAAATAAAAAATATTCATCTCTGGGAATATTTCCAAGATTTTTGAATTTTAAACAATTTTTAAATATCTTTGACATTTTTTGATATTTTTTTTTTAATTTTCTGCCAATTTAATAATAATAGAAACAATTTTTAACGATAAATTCGCAATTTGCAAATCAAGATTCAAATCGGCTCAAAGTTGCGCAAGACTTATGAGTTTATTATAAAATCTGAGACACAAATTTCGCTTCACACACGCGTACATTAAATATTCACGTGTGCGTCTGCTTACGAGAATGAAATCCATTGAGTCGTAAGTAGTAAAAGGCGGGACGGAAAAGGCTGAGTAATTTTCTCGTTAAAGATCGTTGAGTGACCGGACTTGGACTTTTTAATTGATCGATTCAGAGCTTAATTAGCATACGATTTACAGCTTTTTTTTTAGTTTTTAAAGAGATTTTCAATCATTTCTGAAATGACAGTTGCCTATTTATTTTTAGATTATTATTTCTAGATAAACAAAGTATTTAAACTACTAGCAAAATAAAACGCGCGCCAGCGCGCGATTAGTTTTTCATGCATTTTAAAAATTATAAAATACAATAATAAATATAACAAAGCGGTAAATAATATTCATCTAATAAGAAGAAACAAATATTTAAAATATAATATTTAAAAACCAATTAATATAAATAAAATAAATATTTATTTAGGACAAAATTTATAATGTTTTAGAATTAAAAAGAATTGCAAAAAATAATTGAAATTAAACAAAATAATTGCAAATTTTACAAATTAATTGAAAAAAAAATGAAATCAATTAAAAATTGGGGAAAGTAATTTAAACAATCATAAAAATGTTTTAAACTTAAAGAAAATAATTTAAATTTGAGAAAAGTACTTGAGAATCTTAAAAGTAAATTAAAACAAAATTGTATAATGAAAAATTCGAGAAAATAATTGAAAATTGAAAAAACATTGTTAAAAATTGAGATAAATTAATTAAAATTTGAGAAAACAATTAAACAAATTACATAAAATATTTTAAATAAAGGAAAATTAAACAAAATTTGAGAAAAATACTTAAAACTTTCAGAAGTTCAGTGAAATAAAAGAAAATAATTAAAAATTAGAAAAAATAAATGAAAAAAGATAAACATAATTTAAAATTGAACAGAACATGTTTTAATTAAAGAAAAATAAGTAAAAACTTTTTGGCAATTATGAAAAAGAACGAGAAAAAGATCGAAGGTAATTGAAAATTAAAGCAAATAATATAAATAATGAAATAAGTGAAAAGTCAGATAAATAGTTAAAAAATTGTTTAAATTATGAAACTAATAGAAAGAATTGAAAATTGAAGGAAATAAATATTGGAAAACAGTTGAAAAATATTTTTAAATTTTATAACTTGACGAAAACAATTAAAATATGATACAAACAATGATAAGTTGTAAAAAATAAATGACTTTTAAGTGTGATAATTGAAAAAACTACAGTTTTTTTTTTAATATAGAAAAAAATAATTGAAATGTGAAAAAAATACCTGAAAACCTTAGAAATCAATTAAAAAGAAAATAACTAAAAATTGAAGAAAAGAATTTAAGAAATAAGCTAAAAGTAATGGAATTTACGATAATTAATAAACAAATTTTGAAATTATGAAAATCAAGTAAAAATAATTAAAAATTGAAATTTTAGAAAATTTCTTACAAATCTTAGAAAATAATTTTGGAAAATGAGAATAACTAAAAATTGGAGAAAATACTAGAAGAATGCTAAAAATAGTTGAAATTTACGATAATTAATAAAAAATTTTGGAAATTACGAAAACAAAGAAAATTAATTAAAAATTGAAGAAAATAATAGAAATTTGAGAATAATACTTAAAAAATTTTAGAAATTTATTTTATAAAAAGAGAAAAACTAAAAATTGGAGAAAAGTCTGAAAGAAAGCTAAAAATAATTGAATTTTACGATAATTAATAAAAAAAATTTGAAATTCTGATAACAATTGAAAATAATTAAAAATTGATAAAATATTTGAATTTTCAGAAAAATACTTAAAAATCTTAGATAATAATTTTAGAAAATGAGAATTATAATTAACAATCAAGAAAAATAATTGAAAAATGATAAAATTAATTAAAAATAGCAAAAATAATTGAAATATGTAGAAACTAATTAAATAATGGCAAAAATAATTCAAGTTGAAAAAATAGTTGTAAATGACAAAACCAATTGAAAAAGTAATTAAAAATCAAAAAATGATGACAAACATTGAAACGTAATAATTGGAATTTGAAGTATATAATTTAAAAGTTTCAAAAATAATTAAAGTTACAAAAAAATAATTAAAGAATGACAAAAATAATTATAATTTGAAACAAAAGATTGAGATTGTTGTAAAAGATTTAAATTTTTGCACAATAATCGAGATATTGAGAAAATAAGTAAAATGTAAAGAAACTATGTGAATAATGACATAAATAATTATAAAAGCTGATGTAAAAATTACACTTTTTAGATAATAATTAAAAAAAAATAATAATAGGATTTTCAAGAAAATAATTGAAATTTGAAAAAAAATAATTTAAAAATATCAAAAAATGTATACGCGAAGAAAATGGTTGAATAATGACAAAAATAACTAAAATTTAGAAAAAAAATTAATGAAAAATGAGAAATATATTTAAAAATGAAGTAAAGAAATATAAAATTTAATACATTATTTAAAAAATTGTATAGAAAAATTGAAAAATTAACGATTCAATTAAAATGTGAAGAAAATAATTGAATAATGACATAAATAATAGAAACTGATCTTCAAAAGTTAATAAATTCATGACAATAATAAAAAGATTAAATAAAAGGACATTTTAAAGAAAATAATTCTAAAATGTCAAAAATATTTCATTATTGACAAAAATAGTACAACATTGAAAGAATAATTGAGAAATGACAAAATTTATTGATAATTTTTAAAAAGATTTTAAATTTGAATAAAATACTTGAAAACTTGACAGAACAATTGAAATATTGAAATAAATAATTTAAAACTGGTGTAAAAATTAAAAATAAAAGACAATAATTGTAAAGTTAAAAAAAAAGAATTTAAAAGTTTGGGTAAAATAATTGAAAGTTGAAGAAATTAATTGAAGTTTGAAGACAATAATTGCAATTTGAAGAGAAAAATTCAGAAATGGAAAAAAAATTCAAATATGAAAAAAATTATTAAAGTGTGAAGAAAATAATTGAAAAGGTGTAAAAAAATTAATAAATTCGTAGCAATAATAAAAATAATGATGAAAATAATTGAAAAAAGGTGTAAAAAATTAAAAAGTTCATGACAATAAAAAAAATTGAATAAATAATTGCAATTTGTAAAACATAATTCTAAAATGGCAAAAATAACAAAAATATTAAAAAAATAATTGGAAAATAACAAAAATAATTGATTAATGACAAAATTAATTGAAATTTGAAGAAAATAATTGAAAAATAACGAAAGTGAATTGAACTTGTGCAGAAAATTTGAATATTGCTGACAATAATTTGAAGATTAAAGAACACAATTGAAATTAAAAAAAAAATATTGAAAAGTTACAAAAATAACTGAAATTACATGAAGATAATTAAACAATAAAAAATAATTGCAATTTGAAAAGAAAAATTTGATAACTGGTGCATAAAATTAAAAATTTAAAGACAATACTTGAAAAATTGACCAAAAAATTGAAATCTTAAGAAATTGATTGAATAATGACATAAATAATTGTAAGCTGGTGTATAAATAAAAAAATTATAGAGAATAATTAAAGTTTGAAGAAAATAATTGAAATTTGTTGAAATTAATTGAAAAACAAGGTACAAATTTAATAAACTCATGACAATAATAAAAATAGTGAAGAAAATGATTGAAATTTGTAGAAAATAATTGAAAATTAATATAATAAATTTAAAAATCCATGATAATAAAAAACAATTTATTTATTTATTTATTTATTTACGGGCAAAAGCTCATTACAATATAAAATTTAAAAATTTATTTCAAGTAACAATAAAATTAAAATTTGATATAACAATAATAATTACTATACCTATTAAATATTAATAGGTCGCATTTGGTTAAAAAAGTTACAGAGTAATTTAAACTGTATTTAATTTTTGAATTTTAATTTTTTCCAATAAAGTAAAATAACGTCATGTGAATTTTTGATAAATTCGACTATTCGACACTTTAAATTAATCTAAATTATTATTAAAATTCATATAAGTGTGTAATATATAAATTTTTGTTAGTCATAATTTTCTGAAAAAGAGAATAAAAATTAATGAAAAAAAGCAGGGACTAACTTCACTTTGGATTTTAAAACGTGGACAGAAAAAGATGAATAAATATAAAAACTAACCAATTTCACTTTAAGTTTGAAAACGTGGACAGAAAAAAATGAATAAATATAAATACTAACTAACTTCAGGAGTTTACGGAGATTATTATTATTTAATTTTCAAATACATTAAAAAAAAATTTAAATATCTTCCTCTATTCATCTTATTTTTTATTTTACCAACTGAATTTTCAGTTCTTTTTCATAAAAGAGATAAAAAAGCAACTTTCCAGACAGTCGGCACGAGCGATTTAAATTATCATATTGTGAGACAATACAAGTGACCCCATTTATGGCGTTGAAAATAGCACCAAGTAAAAAATTTGATTTTAAAATAAAAATTATCGTAATTTTTTTGTTTTACCCTATACACAATTTATTTTGTCGTTAAAAGTTATTTACGAAAAATTAACTTGATAACTTGAAATTTTTTTTTTCTTTTTTTTTTAAACCCTCGAAAAGTAATTTTAAGATCAACTTTTCCCATCAATCGTCTGACACTGACAATATTGACAATGAGCTCAGTACAAAGATGATAAGTTTGAAAAGAAGTCTATAGTGGAAATTGATTGAAGAAATATTTTTTCTGACACTGATTCAGAGGATGATTTATAGGAAATGAATCTAAATTCTGCCTGCATCCTACATCGTTAATAAAATGTAATTAATAATCTGTGTCTAGTTGTGTATTGAAATTCAATAATCAATATTCAGTTATCTGATTATACACAGATACACGTTATGTATATCGTGGAAATATGGGGTGAGAGTGGAAAATGCAATTCTACAAAAGCATACGAGCAGTTTATATTGTTATTATGAGGGGGGAAATATTAAATGATAATACGAGTGCGAGAAATCTAATTATCGAGTGTTAAAATTAACGGAATATTTGCCCCAGGAGAAACATGATGGATCAATTTCAGTCGATGTTCAATTTCGACACAACGCAAAGTGGAAACCATTGTCTTTTCTTGAAACTGGAACGATTGGGTAATCGGTTTCCGCAGTTTTTCTCCCGGCTAAAATTGCCTCAAGCTTCCGGTGGGGTATTTTTCAAAATTGAGGCTCAGATTTAAAAATATACGTAGTTCAGGGTCATTGGGACAAGGGAGAAATTTTGTGTTTGAGATTGAGTTTTTATTTAAATTTTATGTACGTTTAAAATACACATAGGAAAAAAACATCTCCGCCTGGACAAACACATTTTAGGGACAAAAATTGACCCTAAAATGTGCCTGATTTGTCCTTTGATGAAAATAAAATTAATAAACGTAAAATTGACCTAAGGAGCATTAATTATCAAAAGACATGTAATTATTGATAAAATAAATCAATAATCGGATGGTTAATTGATGATAATTGACAGAAGAATAGAAAATATTGAATTCTCGCGATTCCAGGTATTTCTATCACTATCAATAGATTGAAAACCAATCAGAGGATGTAATGTGCTTTTTTGCACCAAATTCAAGAGATTCCGCATTTGACTTACGTACATAAATTTATATTTTTAATATAAATCAAATATTTAATCAAAAAATTAATTGTTATAATTAATAAGAAGTCATTTAATTTAATTTCTCAAGTTACCAACCACTAAAATCAACAAAAAGAAATCTAAAAAAATTATGCATTTCTACAAAAAAATTCTAATCAAGTTCTAAAATGTTGAAACATCCTCTGTAATATGTTCTATAATTTTTTCCAATTAAAAACAAAAATTATCAACTCGTAAAAAACACCTCTAAGGAAAGTAAGAGAAAACAAATTTAGAAAAAATTATGCATTTTTACAAACAAATTCTAATCAAGTTCTAAAATGATGAAACATATTCAGAAATATGCTTATGTTATGAATTTTTCTAATTCATAACAAAAATTATCATACCCTAAAAATCACCCCTAAGGAAAATAAAACAAAAAAAATGAAATAAATTATGCATTTCGATAAAAAAAATTATAATTAAGTTCTAAAATGGTGAAACATCCTTTGAAACATGCTCCCTAATTTTTCCAATTGATAGCAAGAATTTTCAACCCCTCAAAAACATCTCTAAGAAAAATAAGAGAAAAAAAATTTGATAAAAATTATGCATTTCTACTAAAAAATTCTAATTAGGTTCTAAAATGGTGAAACATCCTCTGGAATATGTTCTATAATTTTTTCCAATTAAAAACAAAAATTATTAACTTGTAAAAACACCTCTAAGGAAAGTAAGAGAAAAATATTTAGAAAAAATTATGCATTTCTACAAACAAATTCTAATCAAGTTCTAAAATGATGAAACATATTCAGAAATATGCTTATGTTATGAATTTTTCCAGTTCATAACAAAAATTATCATACCTTAAAAATCACCCCTAAGGAAAATAAGACATAAGAAATATGAAATAAATTATGCATTTCGACAAAAAAATTTATAATTAAGTTCTAAAATGGTGAAACATCCTCTGAAACATGCTCCCTAATTTTTCCAATCGATAATCAGAATTATCAACCCCTAAAAACCACCACTAAAGAAAAAATAAAATTTTTTTTTTAAAAATTCATCAATATCTTAAAAAAAAATGGTAATAAAGTTCTGAAATGGTGCTACATCCTCTGGAAAATGCCCCCTAATTGTTCCAACTCCCAACAAATGTTATCTACCCATAGAATTAATAATTTTGCTTCCTCATAGAGGAAGCGTTGTGATCGTTAAGATTTTCGATTTTCCAAAAATAGTGTAAATCGACTCAGTTTCATCTGAAAAATTCAAATTTTCATTCCTGAGAAAATGTCCGGATGTGTTTGTGTGTGTGTGTGTGTGTATGTGTGTGTGTATGTGGTAAATTTTTTGTCGCCAGGATATCTCCAGAACGCTTCAACGGATTTTAATAAAATTTGGATGACATATGAAGCTCACAAATGTCTAAATTTGGACACAGGGATTTTTGAAAATACCCAATCAAATTTTTTTTAAACACCTTTTTTCATCGAAAAATATCGTTTTTTGGCAAAAAATTTTTTCATGATAAAAATTCAGACAAATGAATGAAAAAATCATATTCCTTGTTTCAAAGCGAATCGATTGACCTATATAAAGTATATAATTGACCAAAAACTCACGTAATAATTCATGATTTTTCAGTTTTTTTTATCAAAAAATCTCATTTTTGGAAATTTTTTTAAAAAAAATTTTTTTTCATGCTAAAAATTCAATCAAACGAATTACAAAATCATATTCCTTGTCTCAAAACGAATCGATTGGCCTATATAAAGTATATAATTGACTAAAAACCCACGTAATAATTCATCATTTTTCATTTTTTTTCATCGAAAAATCTCGCGATTTGCCAAAAAAATTTTCATGCTAAAAATCCAACCAAACGAATAACAAAATCATATTCCTTGTCTCAAAACAAATCGAGTGACCTATATAACTTTTATATTTGACTAAAAACTCACGTATTAATTCATAATTTTTAATTTTTTTTATTGAAAAACCTCGTGTTTTGCCAAAAAAAAATTTCTTGCTAAAAATTCAAACAAATGAATTAAAAGAATCATATTCCTTGTCTGAAAACGAATTGACTAAAAATAATTGAATAAAAACCCACGTAATAATTCATGATTTTTCATTTTTTTTCATCGAAAAATCTCTTTTTTTGCCAAAAAATTTCTAACAATTATTATTTTTTGACTACAGTTCCTTTTTTAAAAAAAATTCTATTTTAAAAAACGAATATGCTATAAAAAATTTTTTTTATATTAATTATTCTATATATTACACAAATTTGGTTATAATAAATAAATAAATAAAGTTTTGGAAGATAGAAAAAATATATATATATATTGATTTATTATTATTTTATTATTATTACTTATTTGCATAAAAATAAATAATAATTAATTTAAAATTAATTATTATAAATTATTATAAAAAAATGTATTGCTTCCTCTATAATGAGGAAGCAAATTATCTTGCTTCCTTGGAAGCGAAGTGTCCATAAAATGGACAGAATTCACACCTAGTTTTTCAAAATTTTTTAAATTATTGTTTTAAGGTGTTTTTTAGGAGATTGATAAAAATTCTTGTTATCATATATGGAAAAATTAGAGAGAATATTCTTTAGGATGTTTCACCACTTTAAAACCTTATTAGGATTTTTTCCAGAAATTTATGAATTTTTCACATTTCTTTTTATTATTTTCCTTAGTGGTGGTTTTTAGGAGTTGATAATTTTTTTTAGCAATTCTAAACATTTGGAAGCTTATTCCGGAGTATGTTCAATCTTTTTAGAACTTTATTAGAAATTTGTTGTAGAAGTGAATAATTTTTTTCAAATTTGTTTTCTCTTATTTTCCTTAGAGGTAGTTTTTAGGGGTTAATAATTCTCGTTATCAATTGAAAAAATAGGGGAGCAGATTGCAGCGGATATTTTACCATTTTAGAACTTTATTAGAATTTTTTTTCTAGAAATTGATGCATTTTTTTAGATTTCATTTTTATTACTTTTCTCAATGGTGGTTTTTAGGGGGTGATAAATTTTGTTGTCAATTGGAAAAATAAGATGAGTATATTCCTGAGTATGTTCCATCATTTTAGAAATTTTTTAGAATTTTTTTGTAGAAATGCATAATTTTTTTCTAATTTTTTCTCCCTTATTTTTGTTAGTGGTGGTTTTTAGGGTATGATAATTTTTGTTCTGAATTGGAAAAATTAGGGGGCATTATTTTTCAGATGTTTCACCATTTTAAAACCTTATTAGAATTTATTTATAGAAATTGATGAATTTTCTTAAATTTTTTTTTTATTATTTTCTATAGCGGTGGTTTTTAGGGGTTAATAGTTTTTGTTATCAATTGGAAAAATGAGGGAGAATATTGCTGAGTATGTTCCATCATTTTTAAATTTGATTATAATTTTTTTTCTTTTATTTTTTTTATTAGAGGTTTTTAGGGGTTGATAATTTTTTATATGAATTGAAAAAATTAGGGAGCATATTCTAGAGGATGTTTTACCCTTTTAGAACTTTATTAGGGTGTTTTTCAAGAAATTGATGAATTTTTTTAGAATTTTTTTGTAGAAATAAATAATATTTTTCTAATTTTTTGTCTTTTTTTTTTGTCTCATTGGTGGATTTTAGAATATGATAATTTTTGTTATGAATTGGAAAAATAAGGGATCATATTTCTGAATATGTTTCATCACTTTAGAACTTGATCAAAATTTTTTTGTAGAAATGCATAATTTTTTTCATATTTTTTTTCTCTTATTTTTCTTAGAATTGGTTTTTAGGGGTTGAAAATTCTTGTTATCAATTGAAAAAAGTAGAGAGCAGATTCCAAAGTATGTTTCATCATTTTTTAATTTGATTTTAATTATTTTGTAGAAATGCATATTTTTTTCTTTTATTGTTTTTTAGTTGTGCTCTTTAGGGGTTGATAATTTTTGTAATTAATTGGAAAAATTAGTAGGCATATTTTTTAGGATGTTTCACCATATATTATAACCTTATTAGCATTTTTTTCTAGAAATTGATAAATTTTTTTAGATTTCTTTTTTATTATTTTACATAGTGGTGGTTTTTAGGGGTTGACAATTCTTGTTATCAATTGAAAATAGTAGAGAGCAGATTTCAAAGTATGTTTCATCATTTTTTAATTTGATTTTAATTATTTTGTAGAAATGCATATTTTTTTCTAATTTTTTTTTCTTTTATTTTTTTTAGTGGTGGTTTTTATGGGTTGGTAATTTTTGTCATCAATTGGAAAAATTAGGGAGCATATTCCTAAATATGTTCCATGATTTTAGAACTTTATTAGAATTTTTTTGTAGAATTGCATAATTTTTTTTAAATTTTTTTTTATTTACTTTCCTTTAGGTAGTTTTTAGGGGTTGATAATTCTTATTAGCAATTGGAAAAATTAGGTGGCATATTTTTTCAAAATGTTTTACCATTTTAGAACTTTATTAGGATTTTTTTTTAGTAATTCATGAATTTTTTTAGATTTCTTTTTTATTATTTTCCTTAGTGATGGTTTTTAGGGGTTAATATTTTTTGTTATCAATTGGAAAAATGAGGGAGTATATTCCTGAATATGTTCCATCATTTTAGAACTTGATTAGAATGTTTTAGTTAAAATGCATATTTTTTTAAAAATTTTTTTTAGCTCTAAATTTGAAAACCTATTATTTATTTTATTATTTATTTTTAAAATGATATTTGTTTCATTTAAAAATAAATGATAAATTAGATTACTAACTTTATGGCAAATAAAAACAATTTTGAAACTGTTTTTTAAATTTGTAGTTTTTAGCAAAAACAATATTTAAATTTTCATGTTAAAAATCAGCTTTACTTAATTTGCGTGTCTTTGGTAAAGAAAATTCCTTTTTCTACATCTTTATGCAGATTTTGCACTTATTATTCAGAATCGAGTCTGGTTAAATTTTCTGTTTGGCTAAAGAACACTTTATCGAGAAAGTCTATTTTCTCAGCAAGCCTGGAACTGATGGGACATAAAATTTTCTCTAGACATCCCACACTCTGAAACATTTTAACTTATGCATTTTACACAAAAGTTCACTTGTTCCTCTTTTAAGTAAAAAGAGTTAAGCTGTGAAAAATTTTTATATTTGGATTTCATGTTTCTTTTGCTCGAAATTCAAATTGTAAATTTTTTGAAAATTTTTGATGATGAAAAGTTTTTTTTAAACATCTCAATGTGAGAATAAATTTATTAAAAATTTCAAAATTGGTATTAGTCTAAATTTCAAGAAATATCGGATTCATTTTTCTTTAAAGCTTTTTATTTGTAACACTCTGGAAATTCGAAAATTCCAAATGTAAATTTCGATCATTTTTTGAGTAATTAAAAATTTTCTGAATTTGAATACGTGAATTTGAACGAAAAAAATTGATTTCGTCTGTGAGAAGAATCTCAGAGGGTGCTTAAATGTGCTGCTGTATTATTTTCTACTTTTGAGATATTGCAGAAAAAGAAAGTTCGCGAGAGGATAAAAGCAATTTAAACAAGTTCTGAACGAGTACTAAGAAAAAGTGGCTTTTCAGACATAGTTCTTGAAATATGAACTCAAAATTTCAAAGAAACTTTCCGGACGACAAAGTTTTTAATGGATTTTTTATCCGCCGATCATTCAGTGGTATTAGTGGGTAATAATAATTTATTATTATCGGAAAATCAAATATTTTTCTTATATTATTATTATTTATAAATTAAATCCCCCTTCAAAAACGGAGAAAAATTAAACCATGCTGTAATCTAAATTAATGAATTTACGTTTATTTAATTATTTAATTATTATTTTTAAGTGTTTCTTTTTAACTATAAATATTTTTTAGTTTCTAATACAAAGATAGATTTTTAAACCTATTTTTATCATATTGAGTTCTTCAGAAAGTTTTGCATTAAAATTAAATTAATCTTAAACTTATTTTATGAATAAATTTCCAGATTTTATAATTTGTATAATTTGCGAATTTGTATAATTTTGTATAATTTTTATAATAATAAGGCGCCAATTATATATAATAATTTACAAGGTAAATTAGTTAATTCATTCATTCTGTCCACACCTGATATTTGCCACTAGATGTTTTTTTCTTTTAAGATTTTAAATCATATTTCACATTTTAAAATGTTCTCAAATTTTAAATTTATAGTAATTTTAATTTCTTCAAATTTCAGTTAATGTGAACTTGCATTGATTAAAATTATTAATTTTCAATTAATAATATAGTTCAATATAAATAAGTTCAATTAATTATTTTATAAATTTGTATTTTATAATTATTTTATAAATTATTCAATTAATTATATTAATTTCAATAAAATTCAATTAATTCACGTTTCAAAAATACTAAAATTCAAGTAAGTTTTAATTTTAAAACTATTTTCTACAATCCGTAATTATTATAATTGTTTTTAAATTGATTCCCTAAATCTTTAATTTACCTTTCTTAAATTTAAATTATTTTCTTTAGTTTTCTCAATCACTTTTTCAATTTTAATTATTTTTGCCTTGACATTAAATCACTTTAATTATTTATTCCTTAATTTTATATTAATCATCGCAAATTTAAATTTATGTTTTTAAGGGCATGTGATGATAATGCTAAATTTGTCCGTAAACTTTCTCTTAAAGTACTCAATGTTTTGACACCAAACTTTGTAGAATTACTCAAAACACCATTTCAATGGTCTCTCTGACCCAATTTTGTTTCATTTTTGTCTTTAAACTAAATATTTTTCAAATTTACTTTTTTTTCAAAATTTTCCAAAAATTGTAAAATTTAAAAAAAAATTAGTTTAAAGATAAAAATGAAATAAATTTGGGTCAGAGAGACCATTCTAATGTTATTTTGAGTAATTCGACAAAGTTTTGTGTCAAAACATTGAGTACTTTAAGAGAAAGTTTACGGACAAATTTAGCATTATCATCACATGCCCTTAACTTACCATTATTTATGTCATTTTGCAATTATTATTTTCAATCTTTAATCATTCTCATAATTTCTGAATTCATTTACTAAACTTTCAAATATATATCTCAATGTTCAATTCTTTTGCTCAATTTTCATTTCCTTCTATTATATTGCAATTATTTTCTCCATCTTTTAATATTTTCATTATTTTTCAATTCATTTTCCAAATCTTTAGTTATTATCCCAAATTTCAGTTTCTGTCTTTAGCATTCAATTCTTTAAAAGATTTTTCAATTATTTCCTTTTGCTTAAAAATAAATTCTGTAATTTTATATTATTTTCTCCGATTTTTAATTATTTCCATTCTTATGGCACAATTTTCAAAAATTTCAATTATTTACCTGAAATTTCAATTATTATTTTCATCAATTTTCGATTATATGTGCGATTTTTTAATTAATCTCTTTAATTAAAATTTTTAAGTAATTTTGTAATTACTTTCCTCTTTTAAACATATATCCTATGATTTTTCAATTATTTTGCTGAAATTTTATTTACTGTTTTCATTCTTTCATATTTATATTATTTTCATCATAAATGTCAATTATTTTTCTCAATCTTAAATTATTTTCAGCATATTTGAATCATTTTTTGAATGTTGAATTAATTTTATTATTTTTTAATTATTTTCTAGAATTTTTATGTATTTTACTCAAATTTTAATTATTTTCTTCTCTTTTTAATCATTTTCAATTGTTTTAATAATTTCCAATTTTTTTTTTATTAATTATCGTAAATTTCATTTATTTTTAGCTTCCTTCAATTCTTTTATGCAATTTTAAGTTTTCTCCTATTTTTCAATTGATTTTCAAGATTTGTATATATTTTTCTTAAATTTAAATTATTTTCTTCATATATAAAAGAAATTCTGTAATTTTTTAAATTATTTCACACAAATGTGATTTATTTTTTTACAACTTATCATTGTTTTTATCATATTTCAATGATTTTCTTTAAGTTTCAATTAAAAAACTCTTTTTTCAATTATTTTCTCCATATTTTAGTATTTTTATTATATTTCAATTAATTTTCTAAATTTTCAGTTATTATCTCAAATTTAGATTATTACCTTCACTTTTTAATTTTTTAAACGGTTTTTTAATTATGTTCTTTTACTTAAAAACAAATTCTTTAATTTTATATTATTTTCTCCACTTTTTAATTATTTTCATTCTTTTGGTACTGTTTTCAAACATTTCAATTATTTATCTGAAATTTCAATTATTATTTTCATCAATTTTCGATTATATGTGCGATTTTTTAATTAATCTCTTTAATTAAAATTTTTAAGTAATTTTGTAATTACTTTCCTCTTTTAAACATATATCCTATGATTTTTCAATTATTTTGCTGAAATTTTATTTACTGTTTTCATTCTTTCATATTTAAATTATTTTCATCATAAATGTCAATTATTTTTCTCAATCTTAAATTAATTTTATCATTTTTCAATTATTTTCCTCGATTGTTAATTATTATTCTCATTTTCTAAAATTATTTTCTAAAAGTTTTAAGAATTTTTCTAAAATTTCAATTATTTTCTTCAATTTTTAATTATTTTCATTGGTTTAACAATTTCCAATTTTTTTTTATTATTTATCGTCAATTTCATTTTTTTAGCTTTCTTTAATTCTTTTCTCCAATTTTAAGTTATTCTCATTTTTTTCAATTGATATTGAATTCGTATATTTTTCTCAAATTTCAATTATTTTTTGTTTATTTAAAAAAAATTCTGTCATTTTTTCAATTATTTCACTCAAATGTAATTTTTTTTTAAAACTAATCATTGTTTTTATCATATTTCAAGGACTTTTTTTAAGTTTCAAATAAAAAACTCATTTTTCAATTATTTTCTTCAACTTTTAGTATTTTCAGTAGATTTTAATTAATTTCCTAAATTTTTAGTTATTATCTCAAATTTAGAATATTATCTTCAATTTGTAATTTTTTAAACGGTTTTTCAATTATGTTTTTTTACTTAAAAACAAATTTTGTGATTTTATATTATTTTCTCCGCTTTTTTATTATCTTCATTCTTTTGGCTTAATGTTTAAAAATTTCAATTGTTTATCTAAAATTTTATTTATTCCTTTCATCAATTATCGATTATTTCTGCGATTTTTTAATTATTTTTTTTAATTAAAGTTTTTAAGTAATTTTTTAATTATTTACCGTTTTTAAACATATATTCTACGATTTTTGCAACTATTTCTCTTAATTTTTATTTAATGTTTTCAACCTTCCATATTTAAATTATTTTCTTCATGAATTTCAATTATTTTTAGCATACGTTTGAATTATTTTTTCAATTATTAATTATTTTTACCATTTTTCAATTATTTTCCTCGATTGTTAATTATTATTCTCATTTTCTAAAACTATTTTCTAAAATTTTTAAGTACTTTTCTAAAATTTGAATTTTTTTATTCAATTTTTAATTATTTTTATTTGTTTACTTAATTTCCAATTTTTTTTATTAATTATTATAAATTTTATTTACTTTTAGCTTTCTTCAATTCTTTTCTCCTATTTTAAGTTATTCTCATTTTTTTTAATTGATATTCAATTCATATTTTTTCAAATTTCAATTATTTTTGTTTATTTAAAAAAATATCTTAATTTTTTTCAATTATTTTACTCAAAGGTGGTTTTTTTTACAAGTTATCAATGTTTGTTTCATATTTCAATTATTTTCATCAAGTTTCAAATTGTAAAATCATTTTTCAATTATTTTCCAAAATTTATATCCTTTAATTTTCCATTTTTTCCATTTCTTTTATAATTTCAAAAATTTTAAACTCTTTATCTGAGATTTCAATTATTTCATTCAATTTTCAATTATTTATATGGTTTTTTATATTATTTTCTTCAATTTTGAGTTACTTTCTTTCTTTTTCGTAATTTCCAAAAAGTTGTAAATTATTTCTGTTTAATTAAAAATTATTCTCTTCAATTTTAAATTATGTTTATCTTGTTTCATTTATTTTCTCTAATTTTTAATTATTTTCTTTTTATTTCAATGAACTTTTGAAAGTTTTAAGTATTATTCTGAAATTTTCTTTAACTTTCCTTCATTTAAAATATATTATGTACTTTTGTCAATTATTTTCTCAAATTTTAATTATATTTTTCAATTTTATATTATTTATCTTAATTTTCAATCATTTTTTTCAATTTTCAATTATTTTTCCTAATTTTACATTATATAATTTTTTTAATTCTAAAATTTTGTTAATTTTGTCCTGAAAAAAAGGTTTATTAGGATTAACTGAGGGCCCCGGGTCACTGCCCCACTTTGCCCCTTAATAGTTACGCCACTGAATAAGTATAGAATTTATAACAATTCTCGGAAAATAATTGAATTAAATAATTTTATCTTATTATAGATAAGGTTCTATTTGAACTAGTCAAATTACCCGCATCTCCCCTATGACCAATTAATATGTAAGAAAATTCCAGGAAAAAAGAAAAAAAACCGAAAATGTAGCACTGTATAATAAAAAATGTAATATCCGATAAAAATCATTATAATTTTTGAAATAGTTCTCAATTTTCTTGTAATAATTGACCGGAATTCAGGCGGTGTGTTTTACTTTGAATTAATTAATATCACGTTTATTGAGGTATTAAATGGAAATTAATTCAAAGAGATTTGCGTTTATCTGCTTTGAAGTTGTGATTTAGTATGAACTGCTGTTGCACACTGTTGGAGGTGAAATTCGCACATCGAAAACAGCTGGTAGGGTCGCATAGACGCAATACAGTTTACAAACTAATGGCTCTTCTGATAATGACAGAGGCCGTAAGAGGCCAAGAGAACACTAGGCACAATTATGGAGCACTGCATTCATCGACAAGAGTACTAGAATAAACTCATAAAATAATAAAACAAATTTACTTTCTGGAATGCGATTTAATTTAAATTATATATGGCAATTGATTCGGTGTTTTTTCTAATTTATAAAAAATTAAACATTACAATGAAATTTCCACTGGAAATTATTTTCGGAATATTTTGGAAGAGAAAATATTAATATTGAAAACATGCTGGCAATTTTAGTGGAAAATATTTTAAGAAATGTTACTAGGATGAGATTTTGGAATATTATTATCATCTAGGGATTTCGCTAGAAAGTATTTTATTGATGCTTTACTAGAAAATGTACTAGGAATTTTACTAGGGAATAATTTAGGGAATAATTTCTAGAAAGTATTCTGGGAATAATTTCTAGAAAGCTGGGAATAATTTCTAGAAAGTGTTCTGGGAATAATATTGGAAAATGTTTCAGGAGTATCAAAAGAAATATTCTAGGAATATGTTAAAAAAATGTTACTAGGAAATGTTACAAATATTACTAGGAATAAAATATAGAAATATGTTATGAGTGTTGGTAGAAAATATTTTAGGCAAATTACTAGGAAGAGGACTTGGAAAATTTAAAAGAAATATTTTGAAAAAACTACTGGGAAAGATCCTCGGAATATTATTAGGAAACCTACCAGAAATAACACTAAAAAAATTCTAAAGTTATCGAGAAATATTCTAAAAATATTGTTAGAAAATATTTCTAAAATATTAAATAAAATACCGAAGGTATTCGGGAAACAATAAAAGCATCATTAATAATTTAATTATTTAATAAGATTTAATAATATTTAATTTAATAATATTTAATAATAGTTTAATAATTAATTATAATTTAAGAAATCTTACTAAGAAATATTCTAGAAATATTATTGGGATATTACTAGGAAAAATTACTAGAAAGTAGTTGTAGGAGTTTCAGTAGAAAATATTGTACAAAAAAATACAGTTGGAAAATTACTAGCAACTATAAAAACATTTCTAGAAAGTATCCTAAAAATATTATTACGTAAAATTCCACTAAATATTACTAGAAAAAATCCTAGGAATATTAGTATGGAATATTCCACTTATGTCACCAAGAATTATTATCCTTAGAAAATTATCAGGAATATCAGAAAAACTAGTAGTAAATTACCTTGAAATATTACTAGAAAATATTTCACTAATATTACTAGGAAATATCAAAAAATCTACTTGGAAATATCCTATAAGGATATTAGAAAACTTTTTACAAAAAAATATTCCAAGAATATTATTAGAAAAATTTTTTTTTTCCTAGGAATAATTGTTAAAAAATTACCAGAAATGTCAAAAAAACTACTAGGAAATTTCCTAAGAATATTACTTGAAATTATACCAGAAATATCACGAAAAATAATCCAAAAATATTGTTGAAAAATATTTCTGACATATTGCTGGAAAATATTCCAGAAATAGTATAATAGAATAATCACTAGAATTATATTCTTGATTCTCTAAATCTAAAAAATAACTCTATTAGGAAATAATCTAGAAATATTTTTAGAGAACACCTTGGGAATAATTTTAGGAAAAATTCTGTTTAAATTATTTTACATTTAAATTTTAAATTTAAATTCGTCGTTTTACGAATTCTATCAATTGTGAATTTATGAAAATCAAAATTCAGATAAATAAAGATTTGACCGAACAGATATTCTTTCATTCGAAAATTTGACTCATTTTAAATTCTGCTAAATTAACATTCGGTGAAATTAGAATTATTTAATATGAAAATTCGATTCAAAAGAAATTCTCTAAAATGAAAATTATGTTCAATATAAAAATTCAGGTGACCTGAAGATTTTGTTAAGTATTTCATGAAATTTTATACGCGAGTTAAAAATCTGAGGTTTTTTTTCAAAAATTCAAAATGACAGATCCAATATGTCTGACAAACATTTAATGTTGTTGATAATTTTCCTAAAACCACATGAAAAGAAAATTAGTTATTTTACTAAAATATTGTTCAAATTAGGAAAATAGTGTCAAGAATGAAATTTTTCAGATAAGCAATTTTAAACTATAAAAATAAATTTATATTAAATTTCCTAATAACTATATTAAAGTTTAGAATTATTTAGCTACGTTTCGAATTTTTTTTATAAAGTTTAAAATTTCTCCAATATTGCACTTAAAAAAAAAAATAACTAAAAATGTTTCTATCAAACGAAAAATGTTTAAAAAATTGTTTACAAAAGTTACTGTGAAATGGAAATTTTAAACAGTTTTTAAATAAAAGCTTATATTTCTTAAATGAGTTTTCCGATTTAAGTGTACCGTGGTTTGAATCAAAAGGCACAAACCAGACTTTCACTTACAGTTAAAAAAATTAAAAAAACTTTTTTGTTCCATAATTTGTTTAAAAATTGTTTATAAACAATTAATTTCTTTTTAATGTTCTGGACTCTTTAAAAATCAGGAAAAGATAGATTATGCACGAGATTTTTAATGAATTTTGACTTTTTATTTTATATTCCAAAAATAGAGTATTTTCAAATCTAGAAAAAAATACACTTTTTGGAATAAATTAAAAAACGGCTAACGTTATCAGATAAACTTTCCACCTTTCCAAAACCCTTATATAAAATGTTTTCATCTATTTTTTAGACAGAAATAGCAGCTTTTGAAAAAAAAGTGTTTTTCCCGCAAATTTTCGGAACTCTGTTAATATTTTTAATTATAACTTTCGTAAATAGAAAAGTATCCCAAATCTGACAAAACCATCACAATTCTAAGAAAATTTTAAATAAATTTAAAAAAAAAAATTTTTAAATTCATCAATTACAGTCCACGAAACAGGGGACTAAAGTTGCCGGGTTACGCTAACCCATGTCAGTACGCAACGTTACAATTTTATATTTTGACAAAATAGCCCCAAATTCGTATTTACTTTGAATCTGGCCGTCTATTGATGATTATAAAGTGACGAAATTTTGCAAATTAAAATTTCAGATTCGCTGTTATGTCTCGACAACAGCTTCCTGGTTGAAGGACGTCGCCTTAAGGTCGGAGTCAATTAGGACGAGGAGGTAGCGGAGTGTGTAGGGAATTAAGAGGCATTAGCCGTTAAAAGATGACAGAAACGTCGAGGGATCCAGAATTGGCGGATTCGGAAAATGCCGATGTAGCCAAAGCGTCCCTCAATGCAACTTGTCCATCAACCTCGAAAACTAAACAGCTCCCAGAGAGGGACACATGGAGCACCAAACTCGACTTTATTCTCAGTGTGGTAACAAATTTTAAACTGATATTTAATCCTCTAACACGAGGTAAATTTTTCTCCAATAATGGAAGGCTTAAACTCGCCAACATCAAAATTCACAGGCTTTAGACAAATCGCTTTTTTTTTCCTATCTTGTTAAAGCGCTCTTTGATTTTTAAAAGCAATGCTCTTAGCGTGTCAGGATTTCTCGACAGTTTTAGTTTACTGATCGACAGTTGAAATAATTGAATGTGATGTATTTTTTCAAATAAATATTACGTAAAAGAGGGATTTTTAATAGATTAAGATTATAAATTTATAATGACGAATTTTTATTAATCCAAATAGATTTAAAGATAATTTTTGTAAAATATAATTTTTTATAATTGAGAATTTGAGGAGATTTTCATGAGTTTGGATTTAGGATAATTACTTGAGAATTCTGGATATATTAAAATAAATAAAATTTCTTTTAAACTGAAATTAGAAGAAATTAAATTTAGTTTAATAAAAATTTAGTTAAATGAAAATTCTGTTAAATGAAAATAATGAAAAATAAAAATTCAGTTAATTAAAATTTCTGTTAAACTGCAATTTGAAGAAATTAAAATATGGTTAAACGAGAAACTGAAATTCGATTAATTAAAATTCCGTTAAATGACAATTCTTTTAAGTAGCAATTCTGTTCAATGGATTTTCTGTTAAAAAAAGATTCTCTTAAATGAAAATCCGGCTATATAAAATTTCGTTTAAACTGAAATTCGAAGATATTAAAATTCGGTTTAATGAGAATTCGGTTAAATAGAAATTTGGTTAAATGAGAATTAGGAAAAATTAAAATTTCATTTAATGAAAGTTCTGTTAATTAAAATTTCTGTTAAAATGCAATTTCAAGGAATTAACATTCGGTTTAATGAGAATTCGGTGGAATAAAAATTCGGCTAAATGGCCGCTCTTTTAAATGTCAATTCTGTTAAATGAAAATTTTGATAAAAGGCAATTCAGTTACTTGAGAATTCTGTCATATGAAAATCCCGTTAAATAAAATTTCTTTTAAACTGAAATTCAAAGAAATTAAAATTTGGTCTAATAATAATTCGGTTAAATAAAAATTAGGTTAAGTAGCTGCTTCGTTTAAATAGAAATTCTGCTGAATAGAGATATTGATAAAAGACACTTCTGTTATATAACAATTCTGATAAATGAAAATTTCGAACAATCCAATTTTTTTAAACTGAAATTCGAAGAAATTAAATTTGGTTTAATGAAAATTCGGTTAAATGAAAATTCTGTTCAATGAAAATTCTGTTCAATGAAAATTTGGTTAAATGAGAATTAGGATAAATAAAAATTCAGTTAAATATAAATTTCGTTAAATAATATTTCACTCAAACTGCAATTTGAAGAAATTAAAATCTGGTTAAACGAGAATTCGATTTAATGGCAAATTTTTTAAATAACAATTCTGTTAAATGAAAATTTTGATAAAAGGCAATTCAGTTACTTGAGAATTCTGTCATATGAAAATCCCGTTAAATAAAATTTCTTTTAAACTGAAATTCAAAGAAATTAAAATTCGGTCTAATAATAATTCGGTTAAATAAAAATTAGGTTAAATAGCTGCTTCTTTTAAATAGAAATTCTGTTAAATAGAGATTTTGATAAAAGCCAGTTCTGTTATATAAAAATTCTGACAAATGAAAATTTCGTTAAATAAAATTTCTTTTGATCTAAAATTCAAAGAAACTAAAATTCGGTTTAATGAGAATTCGGACAAATGGAAATTCTGTTCAATGAAAATTTGGTTAAATGAGAGTTAGGATAAATAAAAATTCAGTTAAATATAAATTCCGTTAAATAATATTTCTCTCAAATTGCAATTTGAAGAAATTAAAATCTGGTTAAACGAAAATACGATTAAATGGCAAATTTTTTAAATAACAATTCTGTTAAATGAAAATTTTGATAAAAGACCATTCGGTTACTTAAAAAGTCTGGCATATGAAAATCCCGTTAAATAAAATTTCTATTGAACTGAAATTCAAAGAAATTAAAATTCGGTCTAATAATAATTCGGTTAAATAAAAATTAGGTTAAATAGCCGCTCTTTTAAATGGAAATTCTGTTAAATGGAGATTTTCATAAAAGACAGTTTCGTTATATAAAAATTCTGACAAATGAAAATTTCGTTAAATAAAATTTCTTTTGAACCAAAATTCAAAGAAACTAAAATTCGGTTTAATGAGAATTCGGTTAAATGAAAATTCTGTTCAATGAAAATTTGTTTAAATGAGAATTAGGATAAATAAAAATTCAGTTAAATATAAATTCCGTTAAATTATATTTCTCTCAAACTGCAATTTGAAGAAATTAAAATCTGGTTAAACGAGAATTCGATTAAATGGCAAATTTTTTAAATAACAATTCTGTTAAATGATAATTTTGATAAAAGACGTTTCGGTTACTTAAAAATTCAGGCATATGAAAATCCCGTTAAATAAAATTTCTATTGAACTGAAATTCAAAGAAATTAAAATTCGGTCTAATAATAATTCGGTTAAATAAAAATTAGGTTAAATAGCCGCTCTTTTAAATGGAAATTCTGTTAAATGAAAATTTTGATAAAATACAGTTTCGTTATATAAAAATTCTGAAAAATGAAAATTTCGTTAAATAAAATTTCTTTTGATCTAAAATTCAAAGAAACTAAAATTCGGTTTAATGAGAATTCGGACAAATGAAAATTCTGTTCAATGAAAATTTGGTTAAATGAGAATTAGGATAAATAAAAATTCAGTTAAATATAAATTCCGTTAAATAATATTTCTCTCAAATTGCAATTTGAAAAAATTAAAATCTGATTCAACGAGAATCCGATTAAATGGCAAATTTTTTAAATAACAATTCTGTTAAATGAAAATTTTGATAAAAGACGTTTCGGTTACTTAAAAATTCAGGCATATGAAAATCCCGTTAAATAAAATTTCTATTGAACTGAATTACAAAGAAATTAAAATTCGGTCTACTAAAAATTCGGTTAAATAAAAATTAGGTTAAATAGCCGCTCTTTTAAATGGAAATTCTGTTAAATGAAGATTTTGATAAAATACAGTTTCGTTATATAAAAATTCTGACAAATGAAAATTTCGTTAAATAAAATTTCTTTTGATCTAAAATTCAAAGAAACTAAAATTCGGTTTAATGAGAATTCGGATAAATGAAAATTCTGTTCAATGAAAATTTGGTTAAATGAGAATTAGGAATAATAAAAATTCGATTAAATATAAATTCCGCTAAATAATATTTCTCTTAAACTGCAATTTGAAGAAATTAAAATCTGAATTACCTGAGAATTCGATTAAATGGCAAATTTTTTTAATAAAAATTCTGTTAAATGAATATTTTGATAAAAAACAATTCAGTTACTTGAGAATTCTGTCATATAAAAATCCCGTTAGATAAATTTTTTTTTAAACTGAAATTCGAAGAAATTGAATTCGGTTTAATGAGAATTCGGTTAAACTAAAATTCGATTAAATGGAAATTCGGTTAAACGAAAATTAGCATAAATAAAAATTTGGTTAAATGAAAATTCCGTTAAAAGCTATTTGAATAAATATAAATTAAGTGTTGAATATTTAGATCAACTGATAAACATTTTCTATTAAATAATAAAAGTAATAATAATAATAATAATAATAATAAAAATAATAATAATGCTAATTCAAGACTGATCGAACTTTAAATATTTGAGTATAAAAATAATAATAATAATATTGCAATTAATAAAAAAATATCAACATTAAGTATTCTGCAGAAAATGGTAGATATGTGTCTTACCAAACTTAGCGTTTTCTACTTAATAAGTAGTAGAGACATAACTTGACGTAAAAGCGAAAATTCTCTTAGCGGGTCTCACCACAACATTCTTGTTCCACTTAACTGATAGTAGAGGCATAACTTTACGTAAAATCAAAAAATCCCCATAATTTACCACAAAATACTGGTTTTACTTATTTATTAATTATTAGTAAAGTTAAAATTTTACCTGAAACCACAAAATCGAACAGCGAGTCTTACCGTGACTTGCATTATCTACTCGCATTAATGAATAATCCTGCTTTCCAATGAGAATTGTTAGCAAATTTTAATAAAGTATTTAACGATAAATAAATAAACGCTTTTTTACGTTGAGTAAAAAAGATTCTGCTCTAAGCAATTGGTTTTAAATCATTATTCTAAATGTTATATTACGTTAAAACTTGTTAAAAATTGTTTATAAAGAATTTTGAAAAAAAATGTTAAAGACTATAAAAATAATTAAAGAACATAAAATTAAACGAAATGATACGAAAAATGAAATTTTGTTACAAGTAAACGGTGATTGTAATTTTTATTCTGTGATAATTTAAATTATGAAAAGTCGTGTAAAAGTTATGAAGCTATAAAAATCTGGATAAATCTAAATAAATAAAATTATTTTTATAGCTGTCAAAAGCAAGAAAGCAGTGCAATAGCGTCGTTTTACAATGGTCGAGTCTAATAGCTAGTTTTACCGGCATCTCTTAAAAATACCCACTTTAAGAGAAAATCAGACATTTACGACTCATAAAAGTAAAAAATTGTGGTATAAAAAAATTGACTTCAAGAACAAGATAGTTTTAGTAGAATTGTGATATTTATTATAAAAAAAGATTTTTTCAATTAACGAAAAAAAGATTTTTTCAATTAACGAAAAAAAGATTTTTTCAATTAACGATAAACTATGGACGGACAGATGTACGGACAGACGTACAGATGGAAGGACAGACGAACGGACACCAAAAAATAACGATAATAAATTAACCATAATTTTTAATGAACAGAATTTTTAGATTACCGAATTTTTATATAACAGAATTTTCATTTTACATAATTTCTCTTATTTAACCAACATTTAGTTTAAAAGAAATCTGATTAAACCGAATTTTCAATGACCGAAAAAATTCTTCAGTAAAAATTTGGGTTAATTTAACTTCAATTAAAAACAAATTAAGGAAAAAGTAATAACATACTTGCAGAAATTATATAATAAATAAGTTTAAAAATAATAAAAAAGTTGTTAGTAATAATTTAGTTTTAAAAGTTTTTAACGTTTTTACCTTGAATTTTACTAAATATCTGAAAAAATACTGAAATTTTGAAATATTTTAAAAAGCAAAATTTAAAGAAACAATTATTGTATAGTTTTTAATAAGTTTAAGACTTATTTTTATGAATTTGATTAATTCTTAATTATTTTATTAAAATCTTGAAAATAGTTTAAATAAAAAAATGTTATTAATTATTATTTCTTGGTAGTGTATGACTCAGGCAATGAAGTTTTACTTTTAAAAATTTAAAGTAAAGATTAATTGTCAGTTATTGATATATTTTGGAATAAATTGTCATTAAAATAGACTTAAGGTATTAGTCGCGTAAAATGATTTTCGTCAGATTTTTTTAAAACTTTGTATCTGTATTCATGAGGTATTTATCTATGAAATGAGATCTATCCTATTAATGTTGACCACTTCTGAGCTTCAAAATATTAATTCAAAGTTTATACCTTTTACATGCAATAGCACAAAATGCATGTAAAAAATGTCTCTTATATTCAATTATAAAAAAACAAGTCGTCAGTTTTTCAAATAAAACTACTAAGTTACACATTGAGATAAAATAAATCCTTTAAAAAAAAATTAATTTTATTGACCACGCCGTATAAAAAATACAATAATTTAAAAATTCATAATTTTTCATTTTCACGTGGTTTCATTGAAAAATGTCGAAAACGTGTAAGCAATACATCACGATAACTTATAGTACCTGACTCAAAATCATGAAAATTACATATATTACATTAGAAGAGGTCACAAGGAAGCAAGTGAGTTGATATAAAAGTTTATTTTTTGTTCTTTTTATTTTGCGGGAGTTTTGCGGGAGCATTTACGCGACTAATACCTTAATTTTCAATTTTTAGAAAAACAGCTTTTTAAAAAAGTCAAAAACCCCGAACTGTGAAATGAAAAAGAATAATCCCATAAAGTTAATATTTTAAATCACAAAATAATTAGTTTTTCTTATTTGAAAAAATAAATTTTCTTAGACATGTTTCGTTTATATTAAAATAATAGATGTTTAAGGGCATGTTATGGATTATGACGTCACTGGTCTAGGCAAAGTTTGTCTGTAAACTTTCTCTTAAACTACTAAATATTTTTACACCAAACTTTGAAAACTTAGAATCCCTAAATCTTTATTTCTTCTTATTAGATAAATATTATTTAGCGATTTGCTATATTTAATATTAAATTTTAAATTCTAAAATGTAAGAAAAATTATATTTTGCTACTGATAGATAATAATAAATTTCCAGTCTATCACAATTTTAAATTTGTTATGTGAATAAGTAAATAACTAATATTCATATTTATAATAATAATTTACAAGATTCATTCACTCTTTTATTCATTCTTTCATTCTGTTATAATGAGTTTTTATTTTTTTATGTATCTAATTATTAATTGACTTTTATAATCAAAGTAGAATAATAAGTAATATAAAAATAATAAATAAGGAAATCTAAAATAATTTATTTCATTTCTTAATGATTCAAAAATTGTTTGTTTCAAAACTTCCACAGTTATTTTTATTAAACAAAACTACTAAATTAAATTTCTTTAAATGAATGTTGTATTTTATATCACAAATTGCTTCTTTTTTATTGCATGAGGAAATTATTATTAAACTTATTTAATTCCTAATTAAAAATTACATAAACAAATCAGTTAAAATTAGACTCTATTTTGATGAAAATCAATTCAACTGCATTTACAGAAAATAAGATTAATGAAACAAATAGTTTACTCTAAAATATTGAACTGACATTTCGATATTTTTCAATTCTCAATTATTTTCTTAAATTTTCAATTTCATTCTTCGTTTTTCAATTATTTTATTCAATATTCAATAATTCTCACATTTTCTCAATTATTAATTATTTTATTGAAATTTTAATATAGTTATTCAATTTCCAACTGATTTCTTCAATTTTCATTTATTTTCTTCATTATTCTCTTCATTTTTCAAATTTTTTTAAATTGTTAATTATTTTTTTAATCGTTAATTATTTTCGTCATATTGTAATTTTTCCTTTAATTATTAATTATTTTCTCGAAATTTCAATTTAATTCTTTAATTTCTAATATATTTTTTCAATTTTTAATTATTTTCTACAGTTCTTAAATATTTTCTTCAATTTTCAAATTCTTGTCGATCTTTAATTAATTCCTCAATATTAAATAATTCTCTTATTTTTTCAATTATTTTTTTCAATCATAAAAATTATTTAAAAATTGTAATTCAATTATTCAATCCTAGCACTATTGTCTTCAATTCTCAGTTATTTTCTTCAAATTTAAATTCCACTTTTTAATTTTTAATTATTTCAATTAATATTAAAAGATTATCGCATTTTTCTATTTTTTTTTTTATTATCATTAAGTTTCTTTAATTTTAAATACAACTTTGTTTCATTATTTTTTTTAATTTTTAATTCCATTCTTCAATTTTTATTTCCATTTTCCAGTTTTCAATTGTTTTCTTCTATATTCATTCATTATCGGCTTTTTTAAATTACTTTCTTTCAATTTTTAAGTATATTCTTTAAATTTAAATTTCATTCTTAAATTTTTAATTGCTTTCTTTAAATTTTGATTATTTTTTTAAAATTTTAATTATTACTTTCGATTTTTAATCCAGTTATTAAATGTGCCATTATTCCTAACAACTATTCCTATAATTTTCTTAATTTTTCAATTTACAACATTTTTCTTTAAATTTATAATTTTTATTTAATTATTGCAATTATTTTTTTCAGATGTCTATTAATCTACTTATTTTTCAAATTTTGTTTACAATTGACAATTATTTTTCTCATTTTTCACATATTTTCTTCAGTTTTTTATTATTGTCGTCATTTTTTAACTATTTTATTCAAATATTAATTATTTTCCGTAATTTTTAATTATTTCCTACAATTTTTTCAATTTTCAATTATTATCTTAAAATTTTATATTTATTCTTTGATTTTTTAAATTTTCTTGTTCAATTATGTATTAATCTAGCCATTTTTTGAATTTTTTTTTTCAATTGTCAATTATTTTTGACATTTTGTCATTTTTATTTCAATCATCAATTATTTTTCAAAATTTTTATTTAATTCTTTAATTTTAAATTTATTTTCTTATTTTTTTATTACTTTCTTCAATATCAATTATTTTTTTCGATTTTCAATCCAGTTGTTCAATTTGCAATTCATTCCAACAATTATTCCGATAATTTTCTAAATTTTTAAATTTGCAATATTCTTCATTACATTTATATTTCTTGTTTAATTTTTTAAATTATTTTTTTCAGTTGTTTTGTTAATCTAGTCAAATTTTGAATTTTGTTTTCAATTGACAATTATTTTCGTCATTTTTTTAAACATATTTTCCCAAATTTTTCAACTATTCCCTTGATTATTAATTATTTTCCGCAATTTTCAATTATTTCCTAAAATTTTTTCAATATTCAATTATTATCTTAAAATTTTATAACTATTCTTTGATTATTTAAATTATTTTGTTCAATTATGTATTAATCTAGCCATTTTTTGAATTTTTTTTTTAATTGTCAATATTATTTTCGTCATTTAGTGATTTTTTTTCAATCATCAATTATTTTTTCAAATTGTAATTTAGTTCTGAAAATTTCAATTTATTTCTTCAATTTTTTATTATTATCTTCAATTTTAATTACATTTTTCGATTTTCAATTCAGTTGTTAAATGTGCAATTATTATTTAAACAAATATTCCTATAATTTTTTGAATTTGTCAATTTGCAATTATTTCCATTCAATTTAATTTTTCTTATTTAATTTAATTTTTTTTTTTTTAGGTGTCTATTAATCTAGTCATTTTTAGATTATATTTTCAATTGACAATTATTTTCGACATTTTTTACATATTTTCTTTAATTTTTCAATTATTCTTGTCATTTTTCAACTATTTTCTTCAATTATTAATTTTTTTTTTCGTAATTTTCAATTATTTCCTACAATTTTGTCAATTTCCAATTCTTATCTTAATATTTTTATTATTCTTTGGTTTTTTAAATTATTCTGTTCAGTTGTGTATTAATACAGTCATTTTTCGAATTATGTTTTAAATTATTAATTACTATCGTCATTTTGTAATTTTTTTTTCAATTATTAATTATTTTTTCAAATTTTAATTTAATTTTTAAATTGTCAATTTGTTTCCTCGACTTTTTATTATTTTTTTTCGATTTTAATGATTTTTTTCGATTTTCAATCTAGTTGTTCAATTTGCAATTATTCCTATAATTTTCTAAATTTTTTCAATTTACAATATTTTTTATTAAATTTTATATTTTTTGTTGAACTTTTTCAATTATTTTCTTCATTTGTCTATTAATCTAGTCATTTTTTGATTATATTTTCAATTGACAATTATTTTTTGACATTTTTGACATATTTTCTTCAATTTTTCAATTATTCTCGTCATTTTTTAACTATTTCTTTCAATTATTATTAATTTTTTTCCGCAATTTTCAATTATTTCCTACAATTTTTTCAATTTCCAATTATTATCCTCATATTTTAATTATTCATTGGTTTTTTAAATTATTCTGTTCAGTTGTGTATTAATACAGTAATTTTTCAAATTATGTTTTAAACTATCAATTATTCTCGTTATTTTGTAATTTTTTTTTTCAATTATCAGTCATTTTTTCAATTTTTAATTTAATTTTTAAATTCCTAAATTATATCCTCAATTTTTTATTATTTTCTTCAATATCAATTAACTTTTTCGATTTTCAATCCAGTTGTTCAATTTGCAATTTTTCCTATAATTTTCTAAATTTTTTCAATTTACAATATTTTTTATTCAATTTTATATTTTTTGTTGAACTTTTTCAATTATTTTTTTCATTTGTCTATTAATCTAGTCATTTTTCGATTATATTTTCAATTGACAATTATTTTTTGACATTTTTGACATATTTTCTTCAATTTTTCAATTATTCTCGTCATTTTTTAACTATTTCTTTCAATTATTATTAATTTTTTTCCGCAATTTTCAATTATTTCCTACAATTTTTTCAATTTCCAATTATTATCCTCATATTTTAATTATTCTTTGGTTTTTTAAATTATTCTGTTCAGTTGTGTATTAATACATTCATTTTTCGAATTATGTTTTACACTATCAATTATTCTCATTATTTTGTAATTTTTTTTTCAATTATCAGTCATTTTTTCAATTTTGAATTTAATTTTTAAATTCCTAAATTATATCCTCAATTTTTTATTACTTTCTTCAATATCAATTATCTTTTTCGATTTTCAATCCAGTTGTTCAATTTGCAATTATTCCTATAATTTTCTGAATTTTTTCAATTTACAATATTTTTTATTAAATTTTATATTTTTTGTTGAACTTTTTCAATTATTTTTTTCATTTGTCTATTAATCTAGTCATTTTTCGATTATATTTTCAATTGACAATTATTTTCGACATTTTTCACATATTTTCTCCAATTTTTCAATTATTCTCGTCATTTTTTAACTATTTCCTTCAATTATTAATTATTTTCCGCAATTTTCAATTATTCCTACAATTTTTACAATTTCCAATTATTATCCATATATTTTAATTATTCATTGGTTTTTTTAATTATTCTCTTCAGTTGTGTATTAATACAGTCATTTTTCAAATTATGTTTTAAATTATCAATTATTCTCGTTATTTTGTAATTTTTTTTTCAATTATCAGTCATTTTTTCAATTTTTAATTTAATTTTTAAATTCCTAAATTATATCCTCAATTTTTTATTACTTTCTTCAATATCAATTATCTTTTTCGATTTTCAATCCAGTTGTTCAATTTGCAATTATTCCTATAATTTTCTAAATTTTTTCAATTTACAATATTTTTTATTCAATTTTATATTTTTTGTTGAACTTTTTCAATTATTTTTTTCATTTGTCTATTAATCTAGTCATTTTTCGATTATATTTTCAATTGACAATTATTTTTTGACATTTTTGACATATTTTCTTCAATTTTTCAATTATTCTCGTCATTTTTAAACTATTTCTTTCAATTATTATTAATTTTTTTCCGCAATTTTCAATTATTTCCAACAATTTTTTCAATTTCCAATTATTATCCATATATTTTAATTATTCATTGGTTTTTTTAATTATTCTCTTCAGTTGTGTATTAATACAGTCATTTTTCAAATTATGTTTTAAACTATCCATTATTATCGTTATTTTGTAATTTTTTTTTCAATTATCAGTCATTTTTTCAATTTTTAATTTAATTTTTAAATTCCTAAATTATATTCTCAATTTTTTATTACTTTCTTCAATACCTATCAATTATTTTTTCGATTTTCAATCCAGTTGTTTAATTTGCAATTATTCCCAACAGATATTCCTATATAATTTTTCAACCAATTTGTTTAAATTCAATATTTATCATTTAATTTTTTAAACCATTCTTTCCAACTGTGTAAAATTATGTAGCCATTTTTCGAATGTTGTTTTCAACTGTCGATTATTTTCGTCATTTTATATATTCTTCAATATTGTAATTATCATTATTTGAATTTGTAAAAATTTATAGTTTTAAATGATCAACAACAATGCAAAGTTTATCCCGCGCTTGGGCGCGCCGTAATATTGCTAGTTAATAATTAATTTGTCAATTTCTTTGACACACATTTTTGGTGACAATGGAATTAAAAAATCAAGAGTGAAAGTATTAATTCAGGAGAAAAATTCTCAAGGAATTTATTTTCTTTTGATTAAAGTAGGAATGCTGGGATTGGGAGAGAATTAAATCTGGAATTTTAATTACTCGTTTTTAGGTCGGTCTCGCCATCGGACTGGGAAATGTGTGGCGGTTTCCGTACCTCTGCTACAAAAATGGAGGTGGCGCTTTCCTTATCCCTTATTTTGTAACCCTTATACTCGCTGGAATTCCTATGTTTTTTATGGAACTGGCATTAGGACAAATGTTAACAATTGGAGGCTTAGGAGTCTTCAAAATAGCCCCTTTATTTAAAGGCATTGGATATGCGGCGGCTGTCATGTCCTGTTGGATGAACGTCTACTATATCGTTATCCTTGCATGGGCAATTTTCTATTTCTTTATGTCCATGCGCACAGGTTAGTACCAATTTTAATCTACTTTATTTTCTACATTATTTTTTATTTTTTGTTTTAATTTTAGTTAGGGTCAAACCATTTCATTTTAATCAAAGTGATCACGGATTCTTTCAGAAATGATTCGGTGATATTTTTGAAGTATAAAATACAAGGAATTATTTAAAAATTATTATTATTATTTCTTTTCGGTTATGAGTTTAAAGTATATAGGAGTCAAGGAATATTGTCATTTTTTCAGCTAGTAGAAATTGACGAAGAAAAATCTAGAATTAGGTATCCTTAGAAATGTGGAAAGATTTATTTTTATTTATCTAGAATAATTGAAATTAAGGTTTTGAAATAATTAAAGCAATTGTATGCAATAATAAAAAAAATATGATTTTAAAGTTGACTTAAAGAATAACCTAATTTAGCGTATTTTAGAAATTATTTATAAAAAGGGGAGTTTATTAAAATAAGTTTTAATTTTCTCGATTTGAAGTAATAACGTTGCACTTGCAAATTTTCTTGGCACTTTTTTAATTTTCTATTTAAAAATAAAGGAAAGTGATATATTTTTGTTACTTCTTCCAACAAAATTATTAAGTTGCAAAGTTTGTGAAAATGAAGATTTTACAAATTCCTATATTTTTAAATAAAAAATTAAAAAAGTGCCAAGAAAATTTGAAAGTGGTATAATTACTTCAAATTGAGTAAATTAAAATTTATTTTAATAAATTCACCTTTCTGTAAATAATGTCGGAATAACTTTAAATTAGGTTATTTTGGTAGAAATAAAATGGTTTGACCCTTTAATATTTTGTAATTTTATATTTATATCATAATGGTCAAAATTCTGTGGTTAAAAGATAAAAGATCGTTTTAAATTAATCGTTTTAAAATTATGGAACTTTAAAGAGCATACTTATAAATATACATAAATTTGATATTATTTCAATTTCAATAAAATAGTAGTTATGCTCTTTTATCTTTCAGCTACAGAATTATAATTAACACATTCCAATCTGTTTTCGAGGATGGGTACTTTTTAGAGGGATTTTATGTCGAATTAGTGATAAATAATAAAATATATTAGTTTTATGGGTCACTGATTACTAATTGGTTCATAATTTTAAATACTCAAAATAGCGGATGAAAACGACGGAATTAAAATTTACAAAATTTTAGCCACGGTTTTATTTAGAATTTTATTTTGTTCAAATAACTGAGTAACTTGACTATAACCAAGTAAATATTTACTTAAATCAAATAATTCAGAATATGGAATTCCTAGTTGCTTTTCGAAATGGTAAAAGATTTAAAAAAATTATATATAAAACAAAAAATTATATTCTACATATTCTATAATTATCTTTTTCCAATGTCTAAGTTGTTATTTCTTTCCATCTATTTTTATCAAGTTTTTTTTCTTTAATTTTTGGTAATTTATTCGCATTTCGGATTTCATCTTCATTTAAAAACTTTAATTTACATTTAATGTAACTTTTCCTTACTTTATTTCTTCTCTTTTATTTTCTTGTTATTTTTAAAACTTTTTAGTGACTTTTTGTTTGTTATTTCTTCAGTTTATAAAGTATTTTTTAAGTTAATAATAATTTTATTCATTTTCTAGACTTTTCTTATTCATTTCTAGTCATTTATCTTCAACCCTAGTTATTTTTTTACTTACTAGTTATTTTTTAAATAAATGTATTTAAGTTTTTTGTTTTTTAGCAGTTAGTAGTAATTTTCTTCACTTTTTAGTTATTTTGACATTTTCTAGTAACTTTTCTTCATATTTTAGTTATTAATTTTATCTTTTTGTTATTTTTTTGATAACTAGTAATTTAATATAGTTATGTGACAAAATCTAGTAATTAATATTTTTTTTCTTTGAATTATCTCTTTCATTTTCTTGTAATTTTTTTTTTTCAATTTTTAATAAAAAAAATAATTATTTCTATTTTATAGTACCTAATTTTTTTCAATTTCTATAGAAGTTTTTTTTTTATTTCTAGTTATTTATTAATTCGCAAGTGACTTTTCTTTATGTTTTAATAATTTTTTTTTAAATTTACTTTTTCCTTTAATAAATCTATAGTCACTTTAAATTATTTTTTAGTAATTTTGTTCTCGTTTCTGTTATCATTTTTATCTTAAAGTTTCGTTTTTAATTACTATTAGGGTTGAGGTACACTTTTTCTAAAAAATAATTTCTACAATTTTTTTGTAAAACTTTGTTTTCTAACAAAGCTCAATTTCTAAAATTGCTTTTACTAAAATGATTTCATTTCTATTTTCACTTTCTAGTGACAAAATCTAGTTATTTTTTCACTCACTAGTAATTTTTTTATGTTACCCTCATTTGATAGTCTTATCAAAGACGTATAGTCATTTTTCCAAGTTTACTTTTTATTTTACACCAATTTTTAGTTATGTTCTTCATTTTCCACATATTTGTTCTTATCTTCCAGTTTTTTAAATTTAATTTCACTGAAAAAACGGTATTCATTATTAAAAAATTTTTCTTGGCGCCTATTTAAGAATAACATTTTCTTGTAAGGATATAATAAATATTCTGAAAATAAAAAACATATTCTTAAGCCATAAGAAAATATTCCTAATTTAAGAACATGGTTCTTATTTTAAGAATATTATATTTTGAACAGAAGAATATTTTTGTTTAAAGAAGAATTTAAAGAAGAATATTTTATTCTTTGATAGGTGCTAAGAATAATTTTCAAATAAAGAACGCCGTTTTCTTAGTGTTTAATTATTTATTAATGTGTAACCTTTTTTTTTTATTTTCAAGTTATTTGAAAACGTTTCTAAGTTTAATTTTTAACTTTTTTTTTTTTAATTTCTAGTTATATTACCAATTTCTAGCAGTGGCGTAACTGGGAGAGCAAGGGCCCTGGGGCAAAAAGGAAAATGGTGCCCCAATTATATATAATAATTTACAAGTTTAATTTATTTATTGATTCCGTGCACACCTAAAATTTGTCACTAGATGTTTTTTTCTTTTAAACTTTTAAATCATATTTCACCTTTTTAAAATGTTCTCAAGTTTTATATTTATAGCAATTTTAATTTCGTCAAATTTCAGTTAATGTGAATTTGCATTGATTAAAAATTCAAATTATCCATGTTTCAAAAATACTACTACTATTTTTACCATTTTTCAAGTATTTTCTACAATTCTTAATTATTTTAATTGTTTTCAAATTGTTTCCCTAAATCTTAAATTTACCTTCCTCAAATTTCAATTATTTTGTTTAGTTTTTTCCATCAGTTTTTCAATTAATTTAATTATTTTTCCTAAATCTTATAGTATTCATTGCAAATTTAAATTAATTTCTTTAATTTACCATATTGTTTTTGGCATTTTGCGATTATTATTTTCAATTTTTAATCATTTTCATAATTTCTGAATTAATTTACTGTTCTTTCAAATATATATCTCAATTTTCAATTCTTTTGTTCAATTTTCATTTCTTTTTATTATTTTGCAATTACTTTCTTCATCTTTTAATATTTTTATTATTTTTCAATTAATTTCCTAAATTTTCAATTATTATGTATCTCAAATTTAGATTATTGTCTTCAATTTTCAATTTTTTAACGGTTTTTCAATTATTTTCTTTTGCTAAAAACAAATTATTATTTATTTTTATATCATTTTCTCCGCTTTTTGAATTATTTTCATTATTTTGGGTTAATTTTTCAAATTTTTAATTGTTTATCTGAAATTTTATTTATTACTTTCATAAATTATCGATTATTTCCGCGATTTTTTAATTATTATATTGAATTAAAAATTTTAAGTAATTTTGTAATTATTTACCTTTTTTAAAAATATTATATTCTACGATTTTTTCAATTATTTTTCTCAAATTTTATTTAATGTTTCCAATCTTTCATTTATTTATTTCAATTATTTTGTTCAATTTTTAATTATTTCTATTTCTTTTCTTAATTTTCAAATCATTTTATTAATTATCGTAAATTTCAATTATTTATTTCTCTTTTCAATTTTTTTTCTCCAATTTTAAGTAATCTTGATTTTTTTCTATTGATATTCAGTTAATATATTTTTCTTAATTTTCAATTATTTTTGTTTATTAAAATAGAATTCTTTAATTTTTTTAATTATTTCACTGAATTGTAATTTTTTTTACAACTTATCAATGTTTGTTTCCTATTTGAATTATTTTCATCAAGTTTCAAATCGTAAAATCAGTTTTCAATTATTTTCCAAAAATTTATATTCTTCAATTTTCAATTTTTTCCATTTCTTTTATAATTTCAAAAGTTTTAAACTATTTATCTAAGATTTCGATTATTTCATTCAATTTTCAATTATTTATATGATTTTTTATATTATTTTCTTCAATTTTTAGTTAGGTTCGTTCTTTTTTGTAATTTTTAAAAAGTTGTTAATTATTTCTGTTTAATTAAAAATTATTCTTTTCAATTTTAAATTATTATTTATTCATCTTTTTCTGTCCACGTTGAAAAGTCTGAAGTGAAGTTAGTTAGCATTAATATTTATTCATCTATTTCTGTCCACGTTTTAAAAACTGAAGTGAAGTTAGTCTTAGTCCCTGTTATTTTATTGATTTTGACTCTCATTATCAGGAAATATTTTAAAATTTAAATTGAAAGAATAAGGTAACCTTTTTCTTTAGTATCGTATTGTGCTGGTTTTTAATTGTCACTTGTGTAAAAAAAATGTTTCGAAAAATGCTTTTAAAGTTTGTTATGGTTTTTGAAAAAGTTTAAAATATATACACATGCAATTAATTTCCTAAATTTTCAGTTATTATCTCAAATTTAGATTATTGTCATCAATTTTCCATTATATAACGATTTTTTAATTATTTTCTTTTGCTTAAAAATAAATTCTGCAATTTTTCTTGATTTCCATTAATTTATAGTTATATTCATTATTTTGTCATTACTTTTAAAAATTTCAATTATTTATCCGATATTGCAATTATTTTCATCGATTTTCGTTATTTCTGCGATTTTGTAATTATTCTCTTTAGTTACAATTTTTTAAGTAATTCTATAATTATTATTATTATTTTTAAAACATATATTCTATGATTTTTTCAGTTATTTCACTCAAATTTTATTGAATGTTTTCAATTTTTCATATTTAAATTATTTTCATCATAATTCAATTTTCTTTCTCAATCTTAAATTATTTTCAGCATATTTCAATTATTTTTTTCAATTTTTAATTAATTTTATCATTTTTCAATTAATTTTCTCGATTATTAATTATTATTCTCATTTTCTAGAATTATTTTCTAGTATTTTTAAGATTTTTTCTGAAAATTCAAATATTTTCTTCAATTTCTAATTATTTTCATTCGTTATCAGAATTTCAATTTTTTTTATTAATTATCGTAAATTTCAATTATTTTTAGCTTTCTTCGAGACTTTTCTTCAAATTTTAGTTTTTCTCATTTTATAAAATTAATTTCTAAAATTTTTTAAGTATTTTTCTCAAATTTCTATTATTTTCTTCAATTTTTAATTATTTTTCTTTGTTTTCATAATTTCCAAAAGATTTTATTAATTATCGTAAATTTCAATTATTTTTAGCATTCTTCAAGTTTTCAAATTTTCTAAGATTTTTAAAAATTTTTCTAAAATTTCAATTGTTTTCTTCAATTTTTAATTATTTTCATTTGTTTTCATAATTTCAAAATTTGTTTATTAATTATCGTAAATTTCAACTAATTTTAGCTTATTTCTTCAATTCTTTTTTCCAATGTTTAGTTATTTTCTATTTTTTTAAATTGATTTCTAAGATCTTCATGTATTACAATTTATCATTTATCTATTTTATCCAATTTTTATTTATTCTCATTTTCTGAAATTATTTTCTAAGATTTTTAAGAATTTTTTCTAAAATTTTAATTGTTTTCTTCAATTTTTAATTATTTTCATTTGTTCTCATAATTTCAAAATTTGTTTATTACTTATCGTAAATTTCAATTACTTTTATCTTATTTCTTCAATTCTTTTCTCCAATGTTTAGTTATTTTCTGTTTTTTTAAATTGATTTCTAAGATCTTCATGTATTACAACTTATCATTGTTTGTATCATATTTTAATTATTTTCTTCAAGTTATAAAATTTATAAACATTTTTCAATTATTTTTCAAAATTTATTTCCTTCAATTTTCAATTATTTACATTTGTTTCATAATTTCAAAAATTTTTAACTTTTTATCTGTCTTTTCAATTATTTCATTATTTATAATATTTTTTATATTATTTTCTTTAATCTTCAATTACTTTCGTTCTTTTTATCGTTCTTTTTCATAATTGCCAAAAATGTTTTACTTATTTATCTTTAAGGGCATGTGATGATAATGCTAAATTTGTCCGTAAACTTTCTCTTAAAGTACTCAATGTTTTGACACCAAACTTTGTAGAATTACTCAAAATACCATTAGAATGGTCTCTCTGACCCAAATTTATTTCATTTTTATCTTTAAACTAATTTTTTTTTCTATTTTACAATTTTTGGAAAATTTTGAAAAAAAAGTAAATTTGAAAAATATTTAGTTTAAAGACAAAAATGAAACAAAATTGGGTCAGAGAGACCATTCAATTGGTGTTTTGAGTAATTCTACAAAGTTTGGTGTCAAAACATTGAGTACTTTAAGAGAAAGTTTACGGATAAATTTAGCATTATCATCACATGCCCTTAATTAAAACTTGTTCTGTTCAATTTTAAATTATGTTTATCTTTTTTCATTTATTCTTTCTAATTTTTAATTATTTTCTTTTATTTCAATGAACTTCTGAAAGTTTTAAGTATTTTTCTCAAATTTTGTTTAACTTTCCTTTATTTGAAATATTTTATGTAATTTGTTTAATTATTTTCTCAAATTTTTATTATTTTTTTTTAATTTTAATTTATTTATCTCAACTTTTAACCTTGTTTTTTCAATTTTAAATTATTTTCTCTAATTTTTCATTATTCAATTTTGTTTTAATTTACTTTTAAGATTCTCAAGTATTTTTCTCAAATTTAAATTATTTTCTTTATGTTTAAAACATTTTTATGATTGTTTAAATTACTCTCTAAATCTAAATTAGTGGTTTTCTACTAATGAATTAGCAAAAAGTGAGCTACTATTAAAATAGTAAGAATTTGACAAATTCTTAGTAGAAAACTACTAAGAATTAGTAGAAAACTACTAAATTAAATTAGTAAAAAAATCTACTTTTTATAAAAGTAAAGTTTCACTATTTTAATTAGTATTTTTCTACTAAGAATTAGTAGTTTTCTACTATATGAATAAGAGAAAAATGATCCGTGAATTTGACTAATTCATAGTAGAAAGCTACTAATTTAGATTTAGAGAGTACTTTCCCCAATTTTTAATTGATTTTATTTTTTTTTCAATTAATTTGCCAAATTTGTAATTATTTTGTTTAATTTAAATTATTTTTTGCAATTCTTTTTAATTCTAAAATATAAATTTTGTCCCAAATAAATATTTACTTTATTTATATTAATTGATTTTCAAACATTATATTTAAAACATTTATTTCTTCTTATTAGATAAATATTATTTACCGATGTGTTATATTGATTATTATATTTTATAATTTCTAAAATGTATGAAAAACTAATCGCACGCTAGCGCGAGTTTTATTTTGCTACTTTATAGAAAAAACTGCTAGAAACGTCAACAAGTTGTATTAACGTATTATTTTTGCAATAAAATAACCTTAGGTTCACTCTTCGTATAAAAACAGTTTTATTTTTTACACGAATTTTGACAATTTACATAGTCCTCTAAATGGTATTAGTTATATCATAATTTTTCATAATTAATCTTCATATTCTTCATTTTAAGATCAAATCAATTTAAATTTATTCCCATGACTTCTTATCAATTTTCTTTTTTTATTATATATATATATATCTATTCCTTTCATTTCACATAATTATACATGCATAAATGAAACATTATTTTAAGAAATAATAAAATTTACCGTGCGTTTTTTTCCAAGTTTAAAATGAATAGAGAACGTGAATAAACTTGAGATACTTGAGTGAAGTTATTCTGGTGGGTTAAGATAGTATTATTTTTAGGGATAATGTCCTAGATTTTGACAGGCAGTCTAATCAAAGCTTTCCTGCTAAGCCTTGATTACTAGCTCGACATAGAAATGCTGGGAATCCTCGAAAACCGATGGCACTCGATAATCAATGTTCCAGTAGCATTTCATCATTGCTCTTTTGCACCACAGAATTACCCTGGGGCACCTGCAACAACTGGTGGAACACGAAATATTGCATCAGCCCTTATTTGAGGAAAAGTTTGCCGTGCTGGAATATGACTGCCAGGAACGGTACTTTGTACAAAATGTGCACCGTAAATCAAGTCAACGTTACCTGGCCCGAATTGGCTGATCCTGTCAAAGAATTTTGGGAGTTAGTATCACTTTCCAATAATACCAAAATATTATTATATTTTACTTATAGTTTTTTGTTTTTTTTGCTTTTTCTGCTTTTTTTACGACAAAGAATAACAATACCATCTGTTGCAACATTTCGGGAGATGGTTCTCGTTTTCTGGGTTACGATCCTGTCCCAGTATTGATTATGGAGTACCATAACTTTCCAAAACTGAAACTGTAATCTCATTTTGATCGTTTAGAATTCTGGTGTATTTTTTATTGCTTTATTCTGAAAACTTTCTTGACTTTATTATTGGTTATTTTAGTCGGGGAAAAATAGTCTGGTTGCATTAAGTAGAATTTTTATATTTCTTTAAACAGGTCAATGTCCCAGTTGTTGTCCCAGTTTCCGTTCTTTACAAGTCAAATTCAGCAAAATAGTATATTGGATTTGCATTAAGAGTGTGTTTGATTATAAAAAAAAAAGGAAGTGAATAGATATTTATTTACGATTTGTATTGGAATGAGATAAATTAGAGGAAATTGCAAATTAGTCGCGTGTCGGTAATTGGGTGACGATAATTGGGACGATATTTTTTTTATATTCATGAACTGGAAAGTTATGGATATAGTCAGTTTGGAATTGGTTTTGAATAGTTTATGAGCAGTTTTAAAATGGTTCTAAATAGTTTAACACTAGAAATGATGTAAAAGGAATTATAAATAATTTTAAATAATTATAGATGATTGTAAATAGTTTTAAACAGTTCTTAACAGTTTTAAGAAACTTAGAACAAGTATTAAACGGTATTGGACTGGTTTTAAAAAGTTTTTTTTACTAATTTTAAAAAGTTCTAGACAGTTTTAAACAAGTTCTAGACAGTTTTAAACAAGTTCTAAATAAATTCCAATGATTCTAAATTGTTCCAAACAGTTTCAACATATTCTAAAAAGATGAAAATAAGCTCTAAACAGTTTTAATTAGTTATTAACAGTTTAAAAATGTTTTGAACTTATCCTAAACAGTTTAAGATTAATTAAAAACTATTTTAAGCAAGTCATAAATATTTTGAAGAATTTATAATCAATTCTAAGTCGTTCTCGAAAGTTTAAAGTAGTTTCAAGCAGTTTCAAACAATTATGAACTAGTCCGAAGTAATTTTACAGTAATTATAAACTGTTTAAAATAAATGTTAATTATTATTAAATATTATTAAACAATTTTAGATTTGTTTATAACAACTTTAAGTATTTTTAACAGATTTGAACTTGTTCTAAACAAGTTTTAAATAGTTATAAACAGTTTTGAACAATATTTGAGCAATATTAAGATTTAAGATTATTTCAAATTTGTTGTGAACCTATTTTAAAAAGGTTTTAACGAGTTAAAAAAGTTTTATGTAGTTCTAAACAGTTTCAAAAAGTTACAAATAGTTTTTAACTGGTTCTAAGCAGTTCTAGATTAATTATAAACTGTTTTAGACAAGTTCTAATTAGCTTTAAATTATTAGAAATAATTCTTATTAGTTTTAAGCTGCTCTAAATAACAGTTCAAAGTAGTTTGAATCGGTTCCAAACAGTTTTGGACCAGTTTAAGTTTTTAAACAGTTGCGGACCAGTTCCAATCAGTTCTAAACAAGTTCAAAGTAGTTCAAATTAGTTTCAATCGTTTTTAGACTGTTTAAAACTGGATGGAAGCAGTTTCAAAATTTCTAAACAGTTTAAAACCAGTTTTAAAGGAATTTTTTAACAAGTTCTTAATAGTTTTACGTTTAAGCTCAAGTTCTAAACAGTCAAAGTATTTATAACCGGTTTTAAACAGGTTTTAACCAGTATTAGGTATTTCCAAAAAGTTTAAAATAATTTGTTCTTAGTTTTGAATCTGTTCCAAATAGTTTTAAACAAGTTTTAAACAGTTTTGAATAGTTCTGAATAATCTCAATAGGTTTTTAACTGGTCCTATGTAGTTTTTGTCTAGTTATAACTTGGTATGAACATCATTTTAAACATTTTTAAATGATTCAAAATAATTATTAATAGTTTTAAGTAGTTTTTACCTGTTTAAACAGGTTTTATCTAGTATTAAATATTTTTAAATAGTTTTGAAGTGCACTTAGACACGTTAAGATTTTTTCTGAACAGATTTAAACAGGTTTTGACCAGTTTTAGTAATTGAAAACAGTTCAAGACAACTTTTCAACATATCTAATAAATTTTAAACTGGTCCCTAACTGTTTTAAGCAAGTTTTAAATATTTTATATAACCAAAAGTAATTTTAAACAATTTCAAAGAAGTTCTAAATAATTTTAAGTTGTTCCAAACAGTTTTGAACTTGTTTTGGGATTTATAAAACAGGTTTTTAATAGCTATAAACCATTTTAAACCAGTTTTAAGTAGTTCTGAACAGTTTTGAGTAATTATAAAAAGATTTAACGAGTTTTAAACAATTGTAAATCAGTTTTGAACAAGTCTTGAGCTACTTTAAAAAAGTTATAAATAGTTATGAGCGATTTTAACCAATTTTTAGTAATCCAAAACAGTTTTGAGTGATTCTAAAAATGTGTTAATCATTTCGAAACAGTTCTAAATGGTTTAAAATGAGTTATAGACAGTACTTAACAGTTTTTAACTGCTTTTAAGCTTATTAGAACCATTTTTAAAAAGGTTGGTACCTTTTTAAAACAATTTTAAGTAGTTCTAAACAGTTTTTAGTAATTCTAAAGAGTTTTAAATAGTTTTAAATCTGTTCTAAAGGTTCTTAAGTAATGTCAAAAAAGATATAAACAGTACTAAACGGTTTTAAATAAGTTCGAAACAGTTCTCAACTGCATTAAATGGTTTAAAGTTGTCCCAAACAGTTTTGAACTGGTTTCGAACAATATTGAACAAGTTTTAAATAGTTATGGAACTTTTTAAACCAAATTTAAGCAATTAAAAAAAGCTTTAAGAGAATTTAAAGGATTTGAAATCATTTCTAACCAGTTTCAAATAATTTAAAACAAGTTATAAACAGTATTAAACAGTCCGAAATTATTTTAAGTTGTTCTAAATAGTTTTAAACAGTCCGAAACTATTTTAAGTTGTTCTACACAGTTTTGAACTGGTTTTGGGATTTATAAAATAAGTTTTGAATAGCTATGAACCATTTTAAACTTGTTTTAAGTAGTTTTAAAAAGTTTTAAGTAATTCTATGGAGTTTCAACAAGTTTTCAACAGTGTCTAAATCAGGTCTGAACGGTTTTAAATAAGTTCAAAATAGTTCTAAATAGCATTAAATTATTTTAAGTTGCCCCAAACAGTTTTGAGCTATTTTAAACAAGTAATAAATAGTTAGGAACCATTTTTAACCAATTTTTAGTAATCTAATACAGTTTTGAGTGAGTCTAAGAATATTTTAATCATTTCTAACTAGTTTTAAACGGGTTTAAATAAGTTATAAACAGTACTAAATAGTTTTAAATTGCTTCAAACACTTTTAAACTGGTTTTTGAATTTAAAAAACAAGTTTTGAATAGCTATAAACCATTTTAAACTTGTTTTAAGTAGTTTTAAAAAGTTTTAATTAATTCTTAAGTGTTTTAACAAGTTTTAAACAGTTTTAAATGAGTTCTTAACACTTTTAAATAAGTTCAAAACAGTTCTAAACAGCATTAAATGGTTTTAAGTTGTCATAAACAGTTTTGAACTAGTTTTGAGCTATTTTAAACAAATTCTAAATAGTTGTGAACGATTTTAACCAATTTTTATTAATCCAAAACAGCTTTGAGTGATTCGAAGAATGTTTCAATCTTTTCTAACCAGTTCTAAATGGTTTTAAAAAAATTATAGCCTGTACTAAACAGTTTTTAAATGCTTTTAAGCTTTTTTAAACCATTTTTAAATAGTTAGAACCTTTTTAAACCAATTTTAAGTAGTTCTAAATAGTTTGGAGTAATTCTAAAGAGTTTGAAACTGTTTTAAATCAGTTCTAAAGGGTTTTAAGCAAGGTCAAAACATTTATTAACTATACTGAACTGTTTTAATTTGTCATAAAAAGTTTTTAACTTGTTTTGAGCTGTTTTAAACAAGTTCTAAATAGTTATGAACCTTTTTAAACCCATTTTTAATAATCTACAACAGCTTTGAGTAATTCTAAGACTGTTTAAATCATTTTTAACCAGTTCTAAACGGTTTTAAATAAGTTATGACAGTACTAAACAGTTTTAAGTAGTTTTAAACAGTTTCGAACATGTTTTGAGCTGTTTTAAACATTCGCCAAATTGTCTCAAACCGTTTTGAACTTGTTTTTGGATTTATAAAACAAGTTTTGAATATGTATGAACCATTTCAAACCAGTTTAAAGTAGTTTTAAACAGTTTTAAGTAAATCTAAGAGTTTTAACGAGTTTTAAAAAGTTCTAAATTAGTTCTAAACAGGCCTAAACAGCGTCAAATGGTTTTAACTTGTCTTAAACAGTTTTGAACTGGTTTGGAGCTATTTTAAACAAGTTCGAAAGAGTTATGAACCATTTAAAATAAATATTTAGTAGTTCTCAATAGTTTTGACTAATTCTTAAGAGTTTTAAACAGTTTTAAATCAGTTCTAAAGTGTCTTAAGGAAGGTCAAAACAGTTATAAACAGTAATAAACAGTTTTAAGTAGTCCTAAACTGTTTTGAACTGGTTTCGAGTTATTTAAACAATCTCTAAATAATTATAAACTTGTTGAAAGCAATTCTAAGTAGTATTCTTTTAATAAGTTATAAACATTATTCAACAATTTTAAGTTGTTCCAAACAGTTTTAAGTAGTACTAAACAGTTTTGAAATGGTTTTCAGCTGTTTTAAACAATCGATAAATAGTGAAAAACCTTTTGAAAGCAAGTCAAAGTAGTTTGTAACAGTTTTAAATGATTCTGAATAGTTATAACTAATTTCTAACTAGTTCTAAACGGTTTTAAATAAGTTGAAAACAGTACTTAACAGTTATAAGGTGTTCTAAACCGTTTTGAACTTGGTTTTGGATTTAAAAAACAAGTTTTGATTAGCTATGGACCATTTTAAACCAGTTTTAAGTTGTTCTAAACAGTTTTAAGTAATTCTAAAGAGTTTCAACAAGTTTTAAAAAGAGCAAAATCAGTTCTAAACAGTTTTAAATAAGTTCGAAATAGTTCTAAATAGCATTAATTGGTTTTAAGTTGTCCCAAACAGTTTTGAACTGGTTTTGAGCCATTTTAAACAATTGCTTAATAATTATAAACCTTTTGAAAGCAATTCTAAGTAGTTTGTAACAGTTTTGAGTGATTTTAAATAGTTATGACTAATTTTTAACTAGTTCTAAAGGGTTCTAAACAAGTTACAAACAGTACTAAACAGTTTTAAGTTGTCCCAAACAGTTGTAAACTTGTTTTGGGATTTATAAAACAAGTTTTGAATAGCTATGAACCACTTTAAACTAGTTTTAAGTAGTTCTAAAAAGTTTTAAGTAATTCTATGGAGTTTTAACAAGTTTTAAACAGTTCTTTATCAGTTCTATAAGGTTTTAAATAAGTCCGAAATAGTTCTAAATAGCATTAAATGAGTTTAAGTTTTCCCAAACAGTTTTGAACTAGTTTTGAGCTATTTTAAAGAAATTCTAAAGAGTTATGAACCTTTTAAAACAATTTTTACTAATCCAAAACAGCTTTGAGTGATTCTAAGAATGTTTACACCATTTTTAACTAATTCTAAATAGTTTTAAATAAGTTATAAACAGTATTAAACAGTTTTAAGTTGTCCCAAACAGTTTTGAACTGGTTTCGAACTATATTAAACAAGTTCTAAATAATTATGAACCTATTTAAACCAATTTTTAGCAGTCAATAACAGCCTTGAGTGGTTCGAAATAGTAATTACTAATTTCTAACCAGTTCTAAACAGTTTTAAACAAGTTTTTACCTGTTTTAATTAGTATGAAACAGTTTTAAGTAATTCTAAAGAGTTTTAATGTGTTTTAAACAGTTCTAAATCAGTTCCTAATGGTTTTAAATAAGTTTAAAACAGTTCTAAACTGCATTAAATGGTTTTAAGTTGTCCAAAACTGTTTTGAACTGGTTTTGAGCTATTTCAAACAGGTTATAAATAGTTTTGAACCATTTTATACCAATTTTTAGTAATCCAAAAGAGTTTCGAGTAATTCAAAAGAGTTTTAAACATTTTTAAAGATGTTCTAAAGAGTCTTGAGCAAGGTCATAACAGTTATAAACAGTACTAAACAGTTTTAAGTTGTCCCAAACAGTTTTGAGCTTGTTTTCAGCTATTTTAAACAAGTTCTAAATATTTATGAATCTTTTTAAACTAATATTTCGTAATCAAAAACAGCTTTTAATGATTCTAAATACTTCTAACTAATTTCTAACTAGTTTTAAACAATTTTAAACAAGTTCTTACCGGTTTTAATCAGTACCAAAGAGTTTAAAGTTGTTCTGAAGTGTTCCAATTAATTTGGAATTGATTCTAAGCTGTTTTAAACAAGTCCTAAACAGTTTTAAACTTTTCCCAAAAAATTTTAATTTCTTCTCAACAGTTCTAAACAATGTTTAGTAATTTTAAAGAACTCTTAACACTTTAAACGAGCTGGAAATAAATTATTTATAAAGATCTTTTTCAATTCTAGTTACTTATTATAATTATTTTTTTTTGGTTAATAAAAATTTGTTCAATGCCTTGGTATTAATGGTGCTATTTTCAATTTGTTTAGACGAAGAGCTCTCCAAATTTCGGATGGTGTCGAGCACGTGGGCAACGTCAGATGGGAATTGGCGATAACCCTTTTTTTGGTTTGGGTTTTGTGCTACTTCTGCATCTGGAAAGGAGTAAAATGGACTGGGAAAGTCGTTTATTTCACAGCCCTCTTCCCTTATGTACTTCTCACGGTTTTACTGATCCGAGGGGTTACTCTTCCCGGTGCCGCTGATGGCATCAAGTTCTACGTCATGCCTAATCTATCCAAGCTGAAAGAGTCTGGGGTAAACGACTATTTTTATCGAAAATCAATTCCATCAGTTTATTCAACTCTGTTATGAAAATAAAAAGAGTCAACGCTGACAATTTTAAAATACATTTTCTTTATAAACGGAAATTTAAAACGAGGGGAAAATATATGCAACATGAATAGAAATATTAAAAAAAAAAAAATAGTGAAATATAAATGAAAAAAAAATTGAAATATTAATAAAATTCACAAAGAAAAATAGAATTAACTTTTTATTAACGAAAAGTGTTTATTGACAAAGGGTAAAAATATATAGTTGTTTTCTTTTACAATTTTTGATTAATTATTAGCTCTTTAATACTGGTAACTCAGTTGAAGCTGACTTGGCATTTTGACTTAATGAATTTCTTTATCTATACGATTTAATAGTAATTATTTCTTTTGCAAGAAATCCCAAGCTCATTATTTGAGTTAGGCTTATACAAAGAGAATATCAGAGAACGAGGGATTAAACTCAATTATTTTTCCCTGAAGACCCTTTCTTATCAGAGCTGATCAAAGGCAATTAGGATCCCTAAAGGCATAATTAATCACTCAACTATTATCTCACGTTTCATTGATAATTGGAAAAAAATGTAAAATAAAAAATATTTAATTCAAAATAATAAGTAATTTAAGTTGATTTAGAATATAATATATCATGAAGTGTGTAAAATAATACGAATTATAAATTTAGAAATTTGTAATTATTCGTGGGTAAAATAATCAGAATTCTGTTTATTTGAACTGAAAATCAGGATATCAGAGATTTTGTCCGAACATCGGATTTTTTTTAGCTGTTTTTATACTTGAATTTTTTGACGCTCTGATTATTAATATCATAGTGAAAATTGGCGCAAATTTGGTTATTACAGAGAAAAGCATAAAAAACGAATTTTTATATTTACCTGTGTAAATAAAAAGTATTTAAAAAAATGTTTTAGACGAAAGGTGTAGATTGTAAAAACTAAGTTAATTATTAAATAAAGTAAATTGAAAAGTAAAAAAAAGTAGGTTATATATAACCGTGACAAAATGCTTATTCAATTGTCAAAAATATATAATTTTAATTCAAAGCTCAGTTCAATATAAAGCTAGTTCATGGTCTGGGTAATATGATTCCTATTCAATGTTCAGAATAATATAATGCTAACTAAAAATTTCGTTTAAAATAATTAAAATTGAAGTTTACGTAAAATAAATAATAAAATACTAATTAAATTATAATATTCATTTATGCATTTTCATTGTTGGGTGAAAAAGTAATAAAACTTTTCTAATTATTATCAATAATTTGATTAATAATATTTCTAGTTTATAAACAAATAACATAAAATTAGGATCTTATAAATATTCAGATTTAGGATTTTTAAAAAAATTAACCAGTTTTTTAATCTTTTAATTAAAAATATTCACATTTTAGACAGATCTTAGTATAAATAATTCTAGATTATTATAACTATTTTAAATGCTTGAAATTAAATATTCAATTTTTATTAATTCTTTATAAATGGTAAACAAATATAAGTTTAATAATAAATTTTATTAATTAAAAAAATTATATTTTAAATATCAAGCATAAAGTTCTTTAACTTTAAAATATTTATAACCTAGAATATTAATAATACTAAGAATTATCTAAATTGTTGATGTTTTTAATTAAAAGACTAAAAAATTAGTTAACTTAGTTTTTTATTTTAAATTTACAAAGTTTAAGATCTAAATTTAAAATTATTTGTTTATAAACTAGAGATTCCAGACATTAAATTATTCATAATGGTCAATTATAATTTTTTTAAATAAATTAAATTAGCGTTTTATTATTTATTGTATTTAAACTTAAATTTAAATTATATTGAATTATAACATTATGATATCAAACACCTACAATGTTTTCGTAGAATTCATATAAAATCCATGAAAATTAATATTTCTTAATCAAATAATGCTGTTTCTCTCCAGGAGAGTTCAAAGAATAAGATCCAATAATTTATTAAACAGTTTTTTATTATTAACTATTTTTTAAAGGGCCCTAAAAACCCCCATAAAATGAAAACAACGTAAAAAATCGTTAAAAAATATTTATTAACACTTTTCACAATATTTTTCACTAAAATTTTGTTTCATTACATGCAAATAAATTCTAACAATTACTGCATGTGTTCTTTAATTTTTTTAAACAAATTAATATTGTTTATTTGTAACTTTTTATCTAACATTGCTAGAGAGTTGTAACTATTTCCTAATTTTGCAGCTATTCAAGCCTAGTAAATCCCAATATTAAAAAAAAAACTAAAATATACAATTATAAAAATTGTTTAAACAAAGTAATATTGTTTATTTGCAACTTTTAATCTAATAGAGCTAAAGAGTTGTAACGTTTTTCTAATTTGCAACTTTTCAAACCTATAATAATACTTATATATACATATACAATAATACTAATACTAATAATAAACGAAAATCCAGAATTTTAAAGATTGTTTTAACAAATTAAAATTGTTTATTTGCAACTTTTCACCTAATAGAGCTAGAGAGTTGTAACTTTTAATTAATTTTACAATCTTTTATGCTTGGGAAGATAAGAATAAATGTAGCGAAAAGTGTTAGTTGTTATACAAAATTAGTTTTTTTAAACATATTTTAAAATTGTTAATTTTACTTTACAATTAGTGCTGGGCTTTAATAGGCTTGACAAGTTGCAAAATTAAAAGAAAGTTACAACTCTTTAGCTCTATTAGATGAAAAGTTGCAAATAAACAATATTAATTTGTATTAACAATTTTTATAATTGTATATTTTAGTTTTTTACTAATATTGGGATTTACTAGGTTTGAATAGTTGCAAAATTAGAAAAAAGTTAAAACTCTCTAGCTCTGTTAGATAAACAGTTGCAAATAAACAATATTAATTTGTTTAAACATTTTTTATAATTGTGGATTTTATAGTATTGGGCTTTTATAGGTTTAAAAAGTTGCAAAATTAGAAAAACGTTACCACTCTCTAGCTTTATTAGATGAAAATTTGTATATAAACAATATTAATTTGTTTAAACAATTTTTATAATTGTATATTTTAGTTTTTTACTAATATTATAATATAATATAATAATTACTAATATTTACTAATATTTTACTAATAATAATAATACTAATATTTACTAGGTTTGAATAGTTGCAAAATTAGGAAAAAGTTAAACCTCTCTAGCTCTGAAAGAAAACCGAAAGAACCGCTCTAGCTAGAAAAGTTGCAACTAAACAATATTAATTTGTTTAAACAAATTAAAAAACACATGCAGTAATTGTTAGAATTTATTTGCATGTAATGAAACGAAATTTTAGTGGAAAATATTGTAAAAAGTGATAATATTTATTTTTTACCGATTTTTTACGTTGTTTTCATTTTATGGGGTTTTTTAGGGCCCTTTAAAAAATAGTGAATAATGAAAAATTGTTTAATAAATTCTTGGATCTTATTCTTTGAACTCTCCTGAAGAAAAACAGCATTATTCGATCAAAAAATATTAATTTTCATGGATTTTATATGAATCCTACGAAAAAGTTCTTTTTCCCATTCATTTTGCATAGGAAACTTTGAGCGCTTTGAGCGACCTCTAAATATTAAAAAAAAAAAAAAAAAAACATAAAAATAAGGGTAATTTTTTCAATATAGAACAATCCTAAAGGATGAGAGCATAATATTTTCAACTTTTTATTTTTGGACTACCCCTATGCACCGTGCGGCCTTAGGCCGCTTGATTTCCTCCCGCATTTTTGCGTTTTTCTCGGAAACTATTCATTTTAATGAAAAAATGTATACCACACAAAATCAGCATCTCAACGAAATCTACCATTTTTCTTTAAAACAATTTCCGAAATGTTTTTATTTACCGACATAAATGTAAAAATCGACAATTTTAATCGGTTTTTTTCTACTTTTCTCTGTGATAATCAAATTTGCGCCTACTTTTACAACTAGGGGAGAGTCGGCCAAAATGCCTAATTGGGTAAATTGGCAATCGTTAATAGCTTGGCCAAAAATAAATCTTAATCATAATTGTTTTTATTAATGATGTATATTAAGGTCAAGATGATTTCTATAAAGTTTCATGTTTATCAGTTTATTATTAAAGAATTTATTAAAGAATTGTGAAAATGATGCTTTCCAACAATAATTTTTTCATTTTTAAATTTTAGAAAATATGCACTTCTATCGCACAGACGTACATAATATTTTTTTAAAATTAATCCTTAAACATTTAGCTATCTAAAGGCTTTGATTTAATTTATAAAAATGAGTACTAAAATGAAAATAATTAGTTTAATTACATCGTGTGTTTTTGGGCAAATTGCCTTGGTTAAATTGCCTATATGCTGTAAAACTTCTAAGCAAGATACGTACGATACGGAAAATTTCTCAGGTTACGTATATTTTGATGTAAAAACTAAATATCAAGTTGTTACTGCTTCTGTATAAAAAACCAGTGTTTAAACAAATTAATTATATTAATTATTGCATTTATATTAATAATAATTATAATAACTGTGCATTGAAGAATTATTTTTAATATATTTTTAAAACATGATTTTAAATAACAGCGGGATGAATAAAAAGAAGTGCGCATGCGCAGAAAAAATACATAAGATTACGAGAGATACGTGTTGTCACGTGACTATAAAGAATCATGGCGGATTAACCTGTCACATTTGGCATTGAATGTTAAAATTTTCGATTTCTTTCTAAAACTCACGCTGTTTTGAAGCAAGCAGGTATTTTTGTAATTTATTACAGTGTTTAATTTACTTTTGCAAGTTATTTTATAATTGTACAAGCTTTATTTATTTGTTATAGATTTTGTTTCCATTTTTTGTCGGACAGCTTTGGCTTGAAACTTTAGTTTTATGATGAAAAGATTATATTTTTGTATTCAAAACTAGTTCCTTTTTTTAATATTAACAAGATAATTGATTATAGAAAACATATACAAAAATTTTTTTTACTTTTATTCATATTTTTTCATACTTTTGTGCACATGCGGTTTACCCAGTCGTGAGTCGAAATGGCGAATTTTGACATCAATATTTAAATAATTATTTTGTCTATTTTTTCTGAAATAAATACTTAAAATTACTACCTCATTATATTCATAAAGGTTGTTTTCTAAATATTTGATGGTTTATATTTTTCAAAACTATAATTAAATACTTTTTTTTGGCTCCAAACTTTACTATAGGCATTTTGTCCGACTCTCCCCTATATTCGTAATCGTGGAGCCAAAATTGATTTTCAGTGATGAGAATAAATTGTCGTTGACCTCATAAACGACATAAATTTGTGCTTACAGGTATGGATAGATGCTGTAACTCAGATATTCTTTTCTTATGGTCTTGGGCTTGGCACCCTAGTGGCCTTGGGTAGTTATAACAAGTTCAACAACAACGTGTACAAAGACGCTCTTATCGTGTGTGCGGTTAACTCGTCAACGAGTATGTTCGCTGGCTTTGTTATTTTCTCAGTTGTCGGTTTTATGGCACACGAACAAGGAAGACCAGTGGACGAGGTGGCAGCTTCCGGTCCGGGGTTGGCCTTTCTCGCCTATCCTTCCGCAGTGCTTCAACTTCCATGGGCGCCTCTCTGGTCTTGTCTATTTTTCTTCATGCTGCTACTGATAGGACTTGATTCACAATTTTGTACCATGGAGGGATTCATCACTGCTATGGTGAGATCACACTTTTATCTAAACAACCTTTCATCACTATTTTTTTTTTATCTACACGGAAAAAAAATGTTCTGTGTTATTCACAGAGATTTTTGTGACATCTACAAATGGAGATAATATAGTTTTCGCACACAAATAGCTCAGTTTGTAAAATACACAAATAAATTTGTCGATTTTACAAATTGCTTGTCGAATACACAAATGAGTTTGTGGAATTTACAAAACAGTTTGTGATTGACACAATTCTGTGGCTGAAAGGCATAACATCATAACTAACATTTTATCGAATTTGAGATAACATCAGATTTGAGTTAATTTAGTAATGCTTTTTAAAGTTTCATAACAGTAAAGTGATTTTAAATGTTTATTTACGTAGAAAATAATTAATAACACAACAGCATAACTGCATTCAAATCGAAAAAAAGAATTGATATTCTTTTTTAAAGCGTTTATATTTTATTAAAATTGATAAACAGATGTAAAAACTACACTAGAAAATAGGATACAATGCCAAACACCAAAAATATTGGTTGATTTTTCGATTTTACAAAACCAAGAAAATAAACAAAAACAGGTTTTTCTCAAAACTATGAAAATGTAGTTATGTTATTCTGCCTTTCAGCCACAGAATTCTACTGGATGATTTGTAAAACAATGGCAGTTTTACACGAAGAAAGAAAAGGAAAATACAGTAAAAAAAATTTGGTTAAATTATTTAGAAGTAGATAATTCAACTCGGGAAAAAGATACAAATTTAAAGCTAAGATTTTTTGAAAGCTTGAAGAATCCAGTGGTTTTAAAAGTGGAGCAGTGCCCCGGGGCCCTTAGTCGACTCTAATAGACATTTTTTCTAAAAAAAAAAGATTCTAAAAACCTTACTAATTGTAGTAATTTATAGTTTGATTAAATTTAACAACGCTCGCTGCCGCGCGATTAGTTTCTATACCTTCAGTTATCAATAATTTTAAATATTTGTAATACAATATTTAAAAACAAATTTATATAAGTAAATAAATAAAATAAACATTTATTTAGGATAAAACTTATAAGATTTCAAAATTTAAAAAAAATTGCAGAATATAATTGAAATTAAATAAAATACTTGCAAATTTTTAAAATTAATTGTACAAAAATGAAATTAATTAAAAATTGAAGAAAATAATTTTAAAAATCATAGACATGTTTTAAAAATAGAGAGAGTAATTTAAATTTGAAAAAAATACTTGACAATCTTAACAATAAATCATTGATAAAAATTGAATAATGAAAAATTAGAGAAAATTATTGAAAATTGAAAAAAATTATTTAAAATTGAATTTTTTAAATAAACGAAAGTTAAAGAAAATTTCAGAAAAATACTTGGAACTTTTAGAAGTTCATTGAAAAGGAAGAAAGTAATTAAAAATTACTCTCTAAATCTGAATTAGTTAAAAATAACTAATTTGAAAGCAAAAACTCAGTCACTAATTGATATAGTTATTTTTCTACTAATCATTTAGTGAAAAATAACTAATTATTAATCAAATTCATTTTTAGGTTATGTCAGAAAAACAAATATTTTATTAAAATTCTATTTACTAATTCAATTAGTCAAATTTTTACTATCTTTTAGTTATGTTTTTACTAAAAACTAATCATTTTTTTTTTTTTACTAATAATTAGTTATTTTTAACTAATTGCTGAACTAAAAACTCAGGCACGATTTGACTAATTATTAATTATTTTTAACTAATTCAAATTTAGAGAGTAGGGAAAATAAATGAGGGAAGATAAACATAATTTAAAATTGAAGAGAACAATTTTCAATTAAAAGGAAATAATTAAAAACTTTTTGGAAATTATGAAAAAGAACAAAAGTAATTGAACACTGAAGAAAACAGTAAAAAAATAATATAAATAATTGAAAATTCAATGAAATATAATTCAAATGTCATTTAAATAGTTGTAAATTTTGGAAATTATAAAACAGATGTAAAAAATTGAAAATTGAAGGTTATAAATTTTGGAAAATAATTGAAAAATGATTTTAAAATTTGAAACTTGAAGAAAATAATTAAAATATAATAAAAACAATGATAAGCTGTAAAATATAAATGACATTTGAGAGAAATAATAGGAAAAATTACGGTTTTTTTTTTAAATAAAATAAAAAAAATTGAAATTTAAGAAAAATGCATGAAGATCTTAGAAATTAATTGAAAAGAATGAGAATAATTAAAAATTGGAGAACAGCATTAAAGAAAGCTAAAAACAATTGAAATTTACGATAATTAAAACAAAAAATTTTGAAATTATGAAAACAAATAAAAATTATTAAAAATTGAAGAAAATAATTGAAATTTAAGAAAATCTAAATAATCATTAATAATTGAAAAATAAAAAACTTAATTCAAAATTGAAAATAATAATTGATATATGCTGATAAAAATTTAAGATTGAGAAAGATAATTTAAATATGATAAAAATAATTTAAATATGATAAATTGAAAACAGTAAATAAATTTGAGAGAAATGATTTAAAAAATCATAGAATATATGATTAAAAAAAGAAAATAATTACAAGATTACTTAAAAAATTTTTAATTAAAGAGCATAATTTTAAAAAATCGCAGAAATAATTGAAAATTGATGAAAATAATTTAAATTTCCGACAAATAATTGAAAATTTTGAAAATTATGCCAAAATAATGAAAATTGTTAGAAATTGAAGAAAATGGCAGAAAAATTACAGACTTTATTGTTAAGCAAAAGAAAATATTTAAAAAATCGTTTAAAACATAGAAAATTAATGATAAGAATCGAAATTTGAGATAATATCTGAAAATTTAGGAAATTAATTGAAAAATAATGAAAATATTAAAAGTGGAGAAAATAATTGCAAAATAATAAAAAGAAATGAAAATTGAACAAAATAATTGAAAATTGAGATATATACTTGAAAGTTTAAGAAATTAATTCATAAATGATGTAAATGATTAAAAATTGAAGATAGTAACTGCAAAATGACAAAAATAATAATAAATTATAAAAAATTAATTTTTGAGATGATCTGCATATCTCTCAAAAAAAATTATTATTTTGGTTTTTATTTTATTTCTTTTGTGTTTTTGAGCAGTTTTTTGAAATTATCACAAAATTTTTAAAGAATATAGCATTTCTGACTTGGGATTTTAAATCAGGGATGAAAAATACGTAGAAATACACTAGAGAGTGTACCGTCGAACATTTTTGTTTTTTGGTGGGGGGGGGGGGAGGTAGATACTTTTTTGATACATCTACATAAATTTAAGATTTTATCTAATGTAGCAATTTTTACTTTGGATTTAGATTCTACGGAAAAAAGTACGTAGGAATTCGTAGTATGTATACAAAAAGAAAAAATTATTGTGATGTTTCTATTTGGGGGGGGGGGGGGGTGTTTTTGAATAGTTTTTTGAGATTATCTGCAAATGCTTAGACAATTTTCCAATTTTGACATCGAATTCGGATTCAGCGTTGAAAAATACGTAGGAATTTATAAGCTTAATATCACTACAAAAAAAAAAATTACTTTTATTTTTCTTTTTTTTTTTGGGTTTTTTTTAGCATTTTTTAAAAATTATCCCTGATTTCTGACTTCCGATTTTAAATCAAGAGAGAAAAGTGCGTGGAAATACACTAGCGCAGCGTAGTGTACCGAAGAATTTTTTTTTTTTTTATGAGGGGCGGGGGGTGGGTTTAGTATTTTTTTTATATTATCTAAACAAATTTTAGCTGATTTGGCAATTTTTATTTTGGATTTAGATTTAACGGAGAAACGTACGTTGGAATCCACTAGCGTATAATATCAGCAAAAAGGTTTTTTTTTCATATTTTTGAGCAGTTTTTTAAGATGATTAAATAATAATTGAAATCAATAATACAAAATTCCAAATTTAAGATGACGATTAAAGAATAAAAAAAATCTTTGAATAATGCAAAAAATAGTTTACTCGGTGTTTTTTGGGGCCGTTGAATTCGATTATTTTATTTAAATTTTAAAATTCAAAATGTCGGATTCAATATGTCGGACAGAATTTTTTAATAACTTTGAAATAAGCTGAAAATATACACTCGGGGATTTCTGGAATCGATATATTTAAATATGTTACGTAAAATTAAAAAAATCAAAAATGCGGATAATCTAAAGAAGCTTTTTTACGTAAAAAAATGTTTTTTATCCTCTTAACCAGAAAGCTGAAATTAAAGATTGCTCATTCCTTACGAAATTTTTTTTTCCACGTCTATTTTAATATTAGGATCGACAGCATCAATGCGTGTTTATTATATTTTAGTCTTACTTATTTAGAATTTCGTAATATTTATTTATTTATTGTGTTGTTCTGAAACATTGAGTTGAAAAGGGTTAATTCAGTGAAGAAATTTTGCTGAATAGATTTTCAACTTCTATAGAGAGAATTTGATTAATTACCTCTCACTTGCATCTATTGTTCTCCACCTAACAATTTTATATCGAATAAAATGTGCCATTCAAAGTTTCAATCACATAAAAGTGATTCCACGCAAAATGGAAATTTTGATCGTAAGATTTAATCTACTTTATGAGGTTGAATACTTTTTATGACTCATTCTGCTTGAGACATAAAAATTGATTGGTATTTAATGAATGAAAGCTAATGAAATTTTTGCCTCATTCAGAGGAAAGTTTCTCTCAATTTAGAGAAGAAACCGATTATTTTAAATAAATTTTTTTTCTTCATTTACCTAACCTTTCAGGTCGCATATTTTTCATTTCATGCAAATTTTTCAAAATCCGGCTTCGGATTTACAAAATTCAAAATGGCGGATCCAAAATATCGAACGAAAAAATTTAAATTAGGGGAGATTTAATTAAAAAAAAACTATTTGGAGATTCCAAATACAAATATAGAATCAAATTTAAAAAATTTTAAATTTCGAGTCCGTTTTTGAAATTTATTACTCGCTAAGTATTTGGGGGTGCTGAATACCTACGTCAAAATTCAAAATGGCGAATCCAATGTGAGGGAAAAAAATTAAAAATCGACAGATTACTAGGGGATTTTTGGGATCGATAATTTCAAATCTAGAATTAAATTTTCAAATTTCCTATTATAATTATTTTTTTCATTTTTTAATTGCTTTTAAAATTTTCAATTAATTTAGTCATTTCTTAAGTATTATCAATATTTTCGACATTTTTTTATTACTTTCTCCAAATTTTACTTATTTTCTTATATCTTTTAATTATTGTCATGGATTCTTTAATTTCTTACTTTAATTTACATTTAATTTTTTAATTTTTAAATTATTTTTGTCATTTGTCAATTGCTTTTTATTTTTAATTATTTTTATCATTTTTCAAGATTTTCTTCAAATTTAAAATTTTATGGGATTTTGCAATTATTTAATTATTTTCTTTAAGTGTCTATTTTTATCCCCAATTTTTCAATTACTGATTTCTAATTTTTATTTTGTTTCTCCATTTTTCAATTACTTATGTCGTTTTTTACGTCTTTTTTTCAAATCATACATTTTTTTACATAATTTTAAATTAGTTTTTATCATTCTCGTTTTTTTTTTCAAGGTTCAATTATTTTTGTCATTTCTTGACTATTTGTTCCATTTTTTGATTATTTTTGTCATTTCTCAATTGGTTTTTTTTTTTAATTTTAATTATTTTTATCATTTTCCAAGTAGGTATTTTTTTCAAATTTCTATCAATTTTATATTATGATTTTTCAATTATTTTATTATTTTCTTTCATGGTTAATTTTTTTCTCCAATTTTTTAATTATGCATTGACATCAAATTTTTATTTTGTTTTTCCATTTTTCAATTATTTTTGATCATTTTCCAAGTCTTTTTTTCAAATTTTTAATTATTTACTTAATTTTTAATTACTTTTGTCATCTTTCATTTTGCTTCTTCAAATTTCATTTATTTTTGTCATTTGTCAATTGCTTTTTATTTTTAATTTTAATTATTTTTATCATTTTTCAAGTATTTTCTTCAAATTTCAAATTTTTATGGGATTTTGCAATTATTTTGTTATTATTTAATTATTTTCTTTAAGCGTCAATTTTTATCTCCAATTTTTCAATTACTGATTTCTAATTTTTATTTTGTTTCTCCATTTTTCAATTATTTATGTCGTTTTTTACGTCTTTTTTTCAAATCATACATTTTTTTACATAATTTTAAATTAGTTTTTATCATTCTCGTTTTTTTTTCAAGGTTCAATTATTTTTGTCATTTCTTGACTATTTGTTACATTTTTTGATTATTTTTGTCATTTCTCAATTGTTTTTTTTTTAATTTTAATTATTTTTATCATTTTTCAAGTAGATATTTTTTTTTCAAATTTCTATCAATTTTATGATTTTTGAATTAGGTACTTAATTATTTTCTTTTATGGTAAATTCTGTTCTCCATTTTTTTAATTATGTATTGACATCAAATTTTTATTTTGTTTTTCCATTTTTCAATTATTTTTGTCATTTTCCAAGTCTTTTCTTTTCAAATTTTGTATTATTCACTTAATTTTTAATTAGTTTTGTCATCTTTCATTTTGTTTCATCAAATTTCAATTATTTTTGTCATTTATCAATTGCTTTTTATTTTTAATTATTTTTATCATTTTCCAATTATTTTCTTCAAATTTGTAGTATTTTTGTCATTTTGGAATTATTTTCATCAAAGATCAAATTTACCTTAAAAATTTATGTATTACGCAATTACTTTTTTGCACTATTTTTATATTATAGCTGTTAATCATACATAAAAGAAATCCGGGAAAAATGTGATTTTAGATCCGGGAAAACCGGGAATTTGAAAATCATGTTTCGGTGGACACCCTGTAAAAATTTGGAAATTCGAAAGAAAATATTGAAAAAATGTTTTTTTCAGGTTGATGAATGGCCTAAGCAGCTTCGACCACGGAAGGAAATATTTATAGCAATTGTGTGCGTTATTTCGTATATGGTGGGTCTCTCCTGTATTTCTCAGGGTGGTATGTATGTCTTCCAAATATTGGACTCCTACGCAGTGTCCGGATTCTGTTTACTATTCCTCATCTTTTTCGAGTGCATCGCCATTAGTTGGGCCTTTGGCGTTAATCGATTTTACGAAGGCTTGCGAGATATGATTGGCTATTATCCTCTCGTTTGGTGGAAATTTTGTTGGACAGTAACCACACCACTGATTTGTGTTGTAAGTATTCTGTAATTTTTGTTTTTTTTTTCAGAATAGAAAATGCAAAATTTCCCAACAATTTGGCGCCCAATCAGATTATTGATTTTAAAAGTAAAGGGAAAAAGAATTTTTAGAAATTAAATTTACATTAATATTGTTTCTAAAGAGAGAAAAGGTTTTATTTTTCGTTTAAATAAAAATTGACAATAAATCAATTATTTATTTATACTGAAATTACAACTTTAGTAAATGGGAGTTGCATTTTTGGTAATAAAACAGGCAAATCTACATATTTTCTCGTGAAATAGATAGTAAAGCACTCGATGGAAATAAATACGACCTGCATTTCCTTTTATTTTTATCCGAGAGCATCGAATAGAATAAAATTTATTACACAAGCTTCCACTCAACTTCTCCCATTCGTGTATTCAGCTTTTACAAAACATTTATAAAAATGCATTGTTTGCTCAACTGTGAGTAATATCTCTCGTCTGATTTTTTAATCTTTCCAGATAGAAAAAAAAAACGAGTAATAAACGATTGGAATTTTAAATAATTGGAAAAATTCGAGTGCTCTATATATCTTGTTTTTTTAATCTCTAGAAATTTGCTTCTCTTGATTTTTAGACATATCTATTTTATAACTTTTTTTTAAATTTTAATATACTGAATTAGTGAAAAAACGGTCACTAATTGAAATTAGTATAGAAATTTTCGATAATTTCTAGTTAAATTTCTCTATTTGAATTAGCAGATTTTTAATTTTGTACTATTGGTTTAGTGAAAAGTGACTTAAAAATTGGTAGAAATTTTCAGTTATTTTAATTAGAGACCGATTTTTCAATAATTTATATTAAGTGAGTTTTTCAAAATAGAACATATTTTTAGGTATTTTTAAGTATCATAAAGTGTTTTAGTATATTTTTAGATAAAAAACATGTTTTTATAAATAGTTGCTTAATTTTAGTGAAAATTGGGTTTAAAATGGCCTAGATTTATAAAATTGGATAAATTTTGTAGGGTGTGTTCATCTTTAATCTAGTTCAATGGAAACCAGTAAAATATCTTGACTACGAATATCCATGGTGGTCGCATGCTTTAGGCTGGTTCACAGCATTGTCCTCGATGCTTTGCATACCAGGCTACATGATATATTCATGGCTATCTACCCCCGGAGATACACGAACAGTAAGTTTCGTATAAAAAAAAAAATTTACAATTTTTTACTATCTACAAAAATTATGAGACAGGTTTTTCATGAAACAACAGCTTCTAGATTATTTTCGTTAAAATATAGAAAAATTTATGCCAAAAGTATATTTGGAATTTCTGACAAAATAGTCGAAATTACCTAATGTGAAAAATCATATAATTACATAATTCAACCAGAAATAATGAATTATTAACCTTTAGAATTAAACTTCTAGAGACAGAAATTATAGATAACAATTTTAATATTAAAAATAAAATTTTATTCTTGAAAACAATAGAAAATAATATTTTGCTTGAAACTTCAAATTGCTTTCTGAAAAATTTACGTAGAATTTGTTATAATAAAATTAAAGAATGTGACAATAGATTAATTCAAATTTCAAAAAATAAAATTTATAATTTAAGAAATGAACAAATATCAAAATTATAAGTAAATTTAAATAAAAGTTTAAAAAATTTAACGAATTTATCAATTCATTGAAATGTTATAGACAGTCTGAGTTTAGAAGGAAACTTTGCAAAACATTTTAAATAATTATATAATAATGTTAATTAATTAAAATTCAGTATTTTTAGTATTATAAGGCAATTAGTAAATAACATTAGACAATAGTAATAAAATAATAATAATAATAATCGAAAAAGATGAATAAAAAGTTAATAATATAGAATAAAATAATAATAATAACTAGATTTCGAGGCCTGCCGAAGTCGTTTTTAAACAAAATATTGAGGACGGACAGACAGACAGAATTTTTTGTACTTTTCTAATATTTACTGTTCAAAATGAAAAATTTTGCATGAAATTGTAACTTCTAAACAAGGTACAGATAAAACACTAATTTCATTCATATGGTTAATAATTAATAATAATCATAAACATAATAACAAGAGTAAAAATAAGTTAAAAAATATTGAATATTTGAATATAGTTAATTAAAATTTAATAAATTTTTTCTTTATTATATTAAGTACCTAATAATTAGAAGATAATGAAATTTTTAATAAAAATATAAAATTATTATTTATTAAAATTTTAATATTTTTAATATTTTTTAATATTTTAATATTTAATGACCGAGAGTGACAAAGTCGTTATTCGTATAAAATTATGAAGTTTTTTAATTATTAATTATTAAATTGTTATAATTGAATAATTTAGTTAATAAGATAAAAATTAGGTTAAAAAATATTGAATAAAAATAATAATTTCTCTTATTAAAAATTTTTTAAACTAGCTTTAAAAAACCCATTATATTGAATATCTTTAGACAAATGTTATATTTTTCACCTCAAATTTTTTATTTTTTATTGCAAAAGCAAATTATTGGACTTATTTACTCCTTAAATCTAAATTAGTAAAAATTTACTAATTTCATAGTGAAAACTCGTTTATCGTACTAAAATAATAGTTGCATTACTAATAGTTTAGTAAAAAATACTATAATTCAATTAGTTAATGGAATTTCGAGGTTATGTTAAACAAGTAAATAAATCATAGATTTTGTTTTATTGAATATTTTAGTTATTTTTTACAATTAATTAGACAAATTTGTCTATACTAAATTAGTATTCTAATAAATAGTTATTTTTGATTAATTGAAATAGAGGAATTTCGTACACGGTTTTCATAATTAAATTAGTAATTTCTCACTAATTTAGATTTAGAAATTAATTTGCAGTTTTTTAATTTGATATCAAAAGCAAAAGAACATTTTCATGGTTAAATCTTTAATTTACTAAGTTTTTTAGAATGAAATTCTAGTCAAATTTTGAATGCTCAAAAATCCACTCTTTGAATTTGGATTAGTAAAAAATAACTAATTCAACAGTAGAAAGTAAGTTACTACTTCAAATTGCTATATTTTTGCTGATAATTTAGTTAAAAATAAATAATTATTATAGAGTTAAATTCGCTTTTAGATTATGTAAAAACAAATAGAATTTTTGAAAACTTTTGTTTCTTATTTATTCATTCAAAGTTGACTATTTTTAATGATATTTTTCAATTAACAATTAGTCATTTTTTACTAACAATCAGTTATTTTTAAAAAAATACAATTTTCGTAGATTTTTTTTACCTTTTTTCGAATCCTGGTACTTTTTATAATTTTATTATTTGTTGATTATTCTTTTTATTACATTGACGCTTTACTACTCTCTAAATCTGAATTAATTAAAAATAACTAATTTGAAAGCAAAAATTCAGTCACTAATTGAAATAGTTATATTTCTACTAACCATTTAGTAAAAAAAACTAATTATTAGTTAAATCTATTTTTAGGTTATGTCAAAATTACTAATATTTTAGTAAAATTATGATTATTAATTCATTTAGTCAAATTTTAACTATTTTTAAGTTATATTTTTACTAATAATTAGTCATATTTTACTAATAACTAGTTATTTTTAACTAATTAAAGAAACAAAAACTCAGCCACGATTTTACTATTAAATAGTTATTTTTAACTAAATCAAATTTTCATTGTTTATTTCAGTTTAGCTTTTGTTTCATTTAAGTTATTTTTATAAAATTTCAGATCTTGCTATTTTCTTCACATTACTTTCCTATATCAATCTTATTTTATCTAGTTCGTGTTTCCTGGCATTTTTTTCAATCTCAGTTATTTTATTCAATTTTTTAAGCATTTTGTTTAATTTTCTTTGTTTTTAATTTTCTTTATTTTGAAATTAATTTTTTTAGACACTTTTCTATATTTTTTTAAATCAAACAGTATAGTTATTTTGTAATATTTTCTGGTAACGTGTTTCTTTTTCAATATCCTTTTCTTTAAAATTTTGTTTATTCGATGCTTGTTATTTTTTACTAATTTTATTTCTTTTTTTATAATTCTTAATTATATTAGTTATTACTTTAATTCAGAACTTTAATTTTCAATATTTCGATTCATTTTAAAGAATCTTTTCGTAATTTCGTATAAGTTTCTTTTGATAATTTAATATCTTCATTTCAAAGATGTTTTAAATATTTGGAAAGTATTTTTTCAATTCTTAAGGTAATTTTATCAAATTTTCTGTAATTTTTCTATTTTCTTCAGTAACTTCCACCTTTTCAAATTATTATTCCAAACTTTTTTTTACTCAATTTTCAAGTAATTTTCTTCAATTTTCAGTAAATTTACTATTTTCTTTAGTAACTTTTATCATTAAAAACTATTATCTTAAACTTTTATTGATAGTTTTTCCAACTATAATGAGAAAAAATGTACTCTCTAAATCTGAATAATTTAAAAATAACTAATTTGAAAGCAAAAACCTAGATAATAATTCAAATAGTAATGTTTCTACTAATTATTTAGTAAAAAATAACTAATTAATAATTATTAGTCAAATCCATTTTTAGGTTATGTAAAATAACTAATATTTTAGTAAAATTCTGTTCACTAATTCAATTAGCCAAATTTTAATTATTTTTTTTTTACTGATAATTAGTCATATTTTATTAATAATTAGTTATTTTTAACTAAATTAGATGTAGAGGGCAAATCTAATAAATTTGGCGTTTTTGATAAATAGGTTCTCAACTTTACCAAAAGGTGAGGTTATGTTACATATATTTCATTTTATTTTTAAAGTATCTTGAAAATTACTAAAATATTACTCGGAAAAGGTTAATAAAGCAGTTTATTGTTTAATAATATATAATACAATAATAATAATAATAATAATAATAATAATAATAATAATAACCAGATTTCGGGGCCCGCCGAAGGCGTTCTTAAACAAAATATTCAGGACAGACAGACAGACAGACATATTTCGTTTTTTTTTTAGTACCTTGAAAATTACTCAAAGAAGTACTTGAAACTACTTATTACTCAATTTATATTCTTTTTAATTTATTCTTTCAGTTTTTATTCTTTTACGGTAAATATTTTAACAAAAAGATTATTTTTAAAATAACCACCGTTATTACGTGGGAAGTGAATATAATAAAAGTTCACTTTGAATAAAATTTTAAAAGTTGAACAAACTTAATAAATAAATTTTTTAATTAAATATTTATCTTAATTGAATATGGAGACATACATTTTTTTATCAAGAAGATCTCTTAAAAAATATTATCCTGCTACCCCTAAAGTAGTTTAATCTATTAATATTAATTTTAATCACTCTTTTAATTATACTTATAAATATATTTTTAGTTAAAAGAATTATTTTAATTTTATTATACCGATAATGGCTTTTAAATTTAAGTTTAAAATTCTTCATCCGCAATATTTGACAAACTTATCTGTGTCAATTTTGAAAAAATTGTCAAAATATTCAAAAAATTGGAAAATGCGGGTAAATTGGCATGCTTGACTTTACCCTCTTTTCCCTATTCCTAGAAACTTGGAAAAAATATATTTAAACTTACATGATTTAAGTCTCATAATTTTTGTAGGTTATTCTGTCTTATTTTATCGATACTGATTCTATTACACAATATACATTATTTACTAATTAAAAAATGTTGTTTAATTAAATTTTATAGAAACTTAGGTTGCTCATTCGAATAGAAGATAGTGTAGCGACTTTAAGGACGAGAATGGGTCAGGCTCCAGTGGAATTGACACCCTTATAAGCATTCAATGCATATCAGATGAAAAAAAATTATTTATCAGGTCATTAAGGTCGTGACTTAATGGTCAGGTGTGTCACCAATCAAGTTCAAGGTGACAGCGAACCGCCGGCCGGAATTTCGCACAGAAAACGATAATATATAACGATTATAACGATATATATTTGCTGCCTGTTGCACATTATGTCGACTTTTAAATCAAATGCCACGTGAACATAAAATGATGACTAATCACGTTCACTTTTAGAAACGTACACTGTTTTTAAAAACAAAAAAAAAATCATTTTTCCAGGACTAAATGTTTTTAAGTGTTTTTAAAACACAACTAAGACACCAGTCCGAAAAAAATGATTGAAAATACAATAAAATTCGAGTGTACTGATATATTTAGTTGTCAAAATGTAGAGAGAAAAAAAAAAACAAATATTTATCAATATTGTGGAAACACCAAATTCGTATAATATATATAAATATATATATATATATATTCTACTTTTGTAGAATTTGTATAAGCTTTTTACAGTGTACGTGTAATGGATATATTTCACTTTTAATTTATTTGCTTCTATAAAGTCTTCCAATAGTAGAATTTACTGAATACTACGTATTGTTGTCGTTAAAAGATTCCTAGAAAACTATATAGATTTCCGCTGATATATTACTGGATGAATATTAAGAAAAAAAAAATAGAATTTAAAATGCTAGTTTTGAATTTTCAAATGGAAAAACATATTCAGAAAAATGAAATTTCACGAAACATTTTATAGAAAATACTATATATACATATACAAATTTTTGAATTATTCTTTTTTATCAAAAACCGTTGAAAAACACGGATATCAAATTGATACCATATATTGTATATCTTTGAGTATTTGATGGAAAATCAGTATTACTTGTATTTAAAATAGAAAAGAAAAACTTAATGAACCAAAAAAAAGAAAAAAAATATATATTATATATATTATATCAAACGCAATCTTTCTTGTTCGATAAGAATTCGAGTTGACCATATCGAATATTGACCACTTTACGTATACAAATGTGGAAACTTTATGAGTAAACAATATTTTAAAATATTAGTGGTAAAAATTATCCGAGGATAATTTTTTTTTCTAGCGACAGCAAAGGAAAGACTTTTGACATGTTCACAAATCGATGTTCGAGCAACGATGGTAACTTTTAAATCTTCACTTTTGTGTAACTGATATGACAATAATTTTACGTAATCTTAAGCTATTTCCGATCCCTGCACCGACAAAAAAAAATAATCAAGTTCTTTTGTGTCAAAATGTTTTTTTTTATACAAAGAATAGAAATGATGGAATAATTGATAATTGAATTTTACAAAAAGTACCAAACATAACCTATAAAAATGTATACAAATTTGAAAAAAAAATTAAAGTCTTTCATTGAGAAGAATATCTGAATAAATATCTTGGAAAAATTTCTAAATTTCAAATAGTTTATTAACAAAAATTGATTGAAAAAAATGTTTGAATGAACTTTTTCAACTTTTTTGTCGGTGTTTTTACGCTGCGGACTAAAAATGTGCCGAGTGTACAGTTCTTCCAAAGATGTAATATAATTATATACATATATTATATATACATGTGTTAGAAATTTCTTCGCAATATTATTCTTATAATTCTACAAAATTGCAACTTTCTTGTAACCGCTGCGCAACACAAAGTAGAACCGCTACTGCAAATGTGGCAGACGCACAAAAAAATGTTATATAAATCGTAAATTTAGTACCGGGAGGGCTACCAAATATTACAAAAAAAAACTTTTTTTTTTTCGATTTAAATTATCTTTTTTTTATATTAATATTCGGAATTTTATTCACATTTGTAATTAATTTAGAAAAAAGAAAATTTAGATTAAATTGAAATTTAATCAATTAATAATTATTATTATTTATTAAAAAATTAAATTTGAACTAAAATCCTTATTTTAATTTTGAGTTAAATAAACACAGTCAATTATCATTTCGAATTAATTAATATTAGTCTCAAAAGTTAGTTTTATAATTTCAATTTCCAAAATTGAAAAACAGCCCGCCTTTGATATTGTCAATCAAAGACTATTTTATAATAGTCAAAAAAAGGTCTAATTAAACATGCCTATATTCTCTGCATTCCAAAAAAGATTCTTGAAAAGGCATTTTAAAATCAATTTTTCAAATTTCAATTTTCGCCATAACACATTGTAAAAAAAAATTTTTTTTTGACAATTTTTGCATATATACTTAAATTAATATAAAGTAAATTTCGTTTCCAGGAATAAAATAAAATTCATCTTCTAACCTAACTTTTAAAAAATACTTTTTAAATATTTAATCTAATAGAAAAGTTTTATTTAAAAAAAATTTTTTTTTTCTTATTAAATCCGATTTTAAAATCTAATAAACCAAAAAATTGATTTAAAAATTGATTTTAAAATGCCTGACGCGAATACTTATTAGCCTTAGTAAAGCAGTGTTTGTACTCTAGTTCTGAAGGTGTTCAACAGCAGTTAACCAAAATTATAATTAAGGTCATTAATCGCATTAAGATCTTAGAAAAAAAAAAAAAAGTTTTCCAATGAACTGTAGTTATTGTACCTAGTGATTTCATCGTTATCGAATTCTCGATTAGAACTGCAATTATAGTATATATATATTAAAAATTTTTAAAATATAGTAAAGTAGTGAATTCTATTTATGAGATAGAAATTAAGAGAAATGTGCAGTGACTCTGGAGGGGGACCACTGTGCATTTTGCGAAAATCTAATCAAAGAAAAAATGTTACCTGAGAAACATTATTAAAGTGTGTTGCTTATATAAGAGAGTTTGGACAACATATCGATTTATCGATGATAATAATATTAAACTTTTTAGGGAAGCGCTCTAATTAGCTATGCAGGTCACCAATATAATTCCAACTATTCCAAGAACGCTAATTAGTAATACTATAATTATTAAATAATAATTATTATCCAATAATCATTAACGATAATAATTCAATATTTAATAATTAATTATTGTATCGATCATCTCGATGATTCGTTAATACACGAGTCAAAAGAAAAAAAAAATACAGATCAAAATCTGTATTTCTAGGAAATATATAGTGACTTTTCTCCAAGTTTATTCAAAACTTTTTTTATATATAAAGTTTCAAAGATTTATTACTAGACAATTTTATTTATTGTAATTTTTAGTTAACTTTGAAAATTATATTTGTCATTTGAATTTAATTTGTTATTGAGATTAGATCAATGGTGTCGATAATCTCGTTTCGCGAAAAAAAAATACAAAAATACAAAAATAAATAAAAACAAAAAAAAACAAAAAAAAAAAAACTGTTAAAATACTCTAGTTATTGATATAGTCATTAACTGTTAATGTTCACGAATACATGTCAATCACTATTTTTAGCGATCGTTTTACAAGATTTAGAGCAACACCTCGTGTTGTCGAAAGCATCGTACAAGCTGAAAATAATAATTGTTAAGTATATAAAAAAGACTTTAATAAGTCGGTATATATTGGATGCAAAACGTTGAAAAAAAAAAAATTCTATATGCAATTCCTCATCTGTAAAGAGCTCACGTAAAGTTAGAAATATCCAAGTCTTCCTGAAACTAGCATATCAAATATATCATATAAACAGTATGTCATTTATGCAATTATGCAAAGACACGTAATTTAAATAAATATATATTTAGCGCGTGCCTAAAATTTAATTCCGATTTAAAGGCGCCCGCTGATAAATGGGTCACTTTTCGCATTGACAAAAAACGGATATTTATACACCTGTTTTTCTCTCAACATAATAGCCACGATTTTTTATATTTTATTATTTATTCCATGTTTTTTTTTTATTATTTTTTTTTAATGTATGTTATTCATGTAAAACTTCGGTGTCAACTTTCTGTATTACTTTTTATCTTGATTAAATAACGCATAAACATGTATTCTCTTTAAGTACTGATATTCTTTAAGTATTTTTAATTTCATCAAGTTTATGAACTGGAAATATAATTTTCTGCGAATAATTACTAGTACGTACATGAGTGTACCTTTGTTAATGTGTAGGACTTACTTGAATGTAATCTATGGGTGTAATCAAATAAATGATCATTATTAACGATAGTTTGTGTCTTGATTACAATTTTTTTTTTTTATATAATTGTAATTAACTGTTTGAGAATTGTTAAACAGGAAAAAAAATCTGGTTAAATAAATCAGAAAGTAAATAATTTTTTGGGAAACAAAAAAATAACTAGAAACGGAAAAAAAATTACTAGCAGTTGAGAAAATATCTAGTAAACTATAAATGAAAACGTTACTGTGAAAGTGAAAAAAATTACTAGTCAAATAAATAATTTTTTGAGAAATAAGAAAATTAACTAGAAAAGAAAATAAAACTATTAGAAGTTTAAAAAATATCTCAGGCTTCACAGTGACAATGAAGAATATTTTAGGCGAAATAGGGGACAGAATATACAAAAATAGGGAAATTTTAGGGTACCTACTTTAAAAACTTTATAAATAAAAATAAAGTAATTATATACAGTAGAACCTAGATTTTATTTGGGTAGGACAAAAAAACAAGTTATAGGATAACAAAAAAAATTACAGAATTTTCAAATTAATAAAAAAAAAAAGAACTTCAGAAATAATTAAATAAAGATAAGAATATAATGGTAAATTAAAAAAAAAATGGAAAATTTAAGTAATTAATTAAAAAATAATAAACAGAATTAAAAATTGGAAAAAAATCAATTGAAAAAGATTATAAAACTAATCAAAATTAAAAGAAAGAGTTTAAATTTGAGATAAATAATTGAAGATTCAATAAATCAATTTAAAAGATTAAAAATTGTTTCTATAATTGCAAAATTATAGAAACAACTGAAAATTGAGAAAATAATTGAAAATTGATGAAAACAATCGAGAATTGAGAAAAATAATTAAAAATTTAGGAAACTAATTAAAAAATGATTAAGGTAATTTAAAATCGAAGGAATCACTGAGAAGGTTATAAAACAAATTAAAGATTGAAAAAAAAAAATTGAAATTTAAGATTAATAAATGAAGATTATAAATGAATCAAATTAAAAATAATTTTAAAAATTAAAAATTGATGAAATAAAAATTTCAAAATTATAGAAATAATTGAAAATTGAAGACAGTAATTTAAAATTAAGAACATATTTGAAAATTAAAGAAAACAATCGGGATTTGAGAAGAATAATTTTTAAAAATTACAGATTATATATCAAACTAGAGGAATAATTGAAAAATAGCAAAAATAATGATAAAATTTTTAAAAATAATTGAAAATTTAGGAAATTATTTACAAAATACCGAAAGTAAAAATTAAAAAAATTAAAAATTAAAAATTCGAAAATTCATTAAAAATGTGTTTAATCAATTAAAATTTAAAATAAATGGTTAAAGGTTTAGTAAATCAGTTAAAAAATAATTTTAAAAATTATAATTTGGAAAAAAATTGCAAAATTACAGAAATAATTGGAAATTGAAGACAGTAATTTAAAATTTAGAAAGTATTTCAGAATTAAAGAAAGCAATCGAGAATTGAGAAAAGTAATTGAAAAATGGCAAAAATAATGATAAATTTTTTAAAATAATTGAAATTTGAGATAAATAATTAAAATTTTAGGAAATTAATTACAAAATACCGAAAGTAATTGTAAATTTGAAAAAAATAATTGAAAAATTTAAAAATATTTTAACAATTTTTTTAATTAATTGAAATTTGAAATAAATAATTAAAGGTTTAGTAAATCAGTTAAAAAATAATTGAAAAATTTATAAAAAAAATTGAAAAATTAAAGAAATCAATTTAAAAATGATGGAAATATTTGAAAAATAATACAAATGACTGAAATTTGAGATAAATAAATAAAAAATATAGAAACTGTATGAAAAAATACTTTTAAAAACTAAAAATAAAAGAAAATATTTTCAAAATTATATAAATAATTAAAAATTAAAGAAAATAAATAAAATTTATGAAAAATAAGTGATAAAATTACAAAACATTTTTGAAATTTATTAAAATAACTAAAAAATGAGAAACACAATGAAAAAACAATGAAAAAAATTCGAATGTAAAAATTAATTGCAAGTTTTGTAAATTAATTGAAAAATAATGAAAATATTTAATAAGTAGAAAAAAATAATTTAAATTGAATAAAATAATTTTAATTTGATAAAAATAACTGACAATTTATGAAATTAGTCAAATAATCAGTATGAATAGTAGGAAAAAATTAAGAAATAATGATAAACATAATTGTAAATCGAACAAAAAGAATTGGAATCAGAGATGAAGGATTGAAAATTCAGGAAATCTATTGAAATATAATTTAATAAATGAAAAATTGGAGAAAATAATTTAAAAATGATAGAAATAATTGAAGATTGAAAAAATAATAAAAATGGAAAAAGATTGAAAATAATTGAAAATCTCTAGATACCTTGACTTTAAATATACTATTGTGAAAAATAGGGGATTTTAGGGTAACATTTTCTAAATAGGGGACTTTTAGGGACCAATTGCAAAATAGAGGACATTTAGGGGAAATAGGGGACGGTCTGTGAAGCCTAAGTGAAAAATTTAATGTAAAATGTGTAAAAATAATTTAAATATGAACAAAGTGACTGAAAATAAAGAAAAAGTGCTAGAAAGAAGAAAAATATTTTAAAAATTCAATAAAATAAATAGACTTATTTAAAAAAAATAGAAAATTAAAAAACAAGTTAAATAAAGAGAAAATCTTAACAGGGAATAAATAATTAAAATTTAATAAAGAGAACTGGAAAATGACAAGAAAAATAATTAAATTACTAAAAAATGAAAAAAATTACTAGAAATTTACGAAAACTATGATATAAATTGGAAAAAAAATAATTAAAAGGGAAATAATTTTAACATTAAAAAATGAATTAAAATGAAGTCAAAATTTTACTATAAAAAAAAATGTTAAATTAGATGACTAGAGTGCGAAAAGAATAACTAGACGTTTTTATAAAAAGTGTGCGTATAATTAGAAAATGTCTGGTGAGTAATAACTATGAAATAAAAATAATAACCTAAAAAAGACAAATTATATATACTATAAAATTACAAAACAACTAAAAAATAGGCGAAAATGATAAAAAATTAAATGAAACTGAAGATAATAGTAATAATTATAATAATATGGAAAAATAGCTTGTAAAAATAAGATATGAATTTTGAAAAATAAATAAATCTTTGCTGTTAGTTCTAGAAAATAATACAAAAAACTCTTGAATGAAAAGAAAAAAAAATAATAGAAATTCACTAAAAAGTAAAAAATATTTTTAAATTCGAGAAAAATAATTGTGAAAGGAGAACAAACAGAGGCGTAAGCAAAAAAAATCAGGGGGAAGGGATTTTTGGGCCCATTTTTTAAATTAAAAAAAATTAATCTTGAAACAAATAGTTCTTAAATGACTTTTTTAAATAGTTTTTCAATTTCGGGGAAACCGAATTGAGAAAAAGTTATAATAAAATATACTTGAATATAAATATATTCGATAACAAATTTTTAATAGCTATTTAAAAAAAAATTGTAAATTTAAAGGAATACAAACCTTTCTCTATGACGAAGTAAAAAATAATTTAAAAATCAAACAAGTAACTAAGAAATAGAAAATAATTAATAGAAATAAAAAAATTACTAAGAAAATAAAAGAGAGAACAAATAAGTAAAATTAAATAAATAACTGAGGAGCATTTTTCCAAAAGTTGATAAATCCAGATTTTTTTATTTCGAGAAAATTAAACAAATTCAGTTTCGCACTTAATCCTGAGAGTTAGTTATAAAGTAGAAAAATTATAGGTAATTGTTTTACATAAAAATGGTTTTTTAACCTAAAACAATTTATTTTTCATTAAAGTTTATAATAATTAACGAATTGAAAAGTTTCTGTAATTTCTTTTAGTAAAAAATTAAGAAAAATTTATATTATTTTGCAATGATTAAATTTAAGTAATATAAATATATCTGTAAAATACAGGTTATAAAATATTAGATTTTACAGTTTTCTATTTTTTGAATCTTAAATTTTGAGGTTTGAATACCCAGTAACAGATGTCGCATTAGAAAGCGAGGTCGATAAATTAGTTATTGACATTTGCAGTCAAATGCAATCCATTTGCTGTAGATAAAGTAGTTTTCCCGAAATTTATAACTTGCTTTGTCACTTGTAGAAAAGCACGAAAATTTTTTTATATTTTCTAAACCCTTCAATGTGGGTTTAAATGTATTTATGATACTCTTTTATATTTAATTGATTAGTGAAAGAAAATCTACAGTTTCAAAATAATTATCACGAGCTTAAACTAAAATTCAATGTTTCCCGAATAGATGTCGCTCTAAAAATGCGTCGGTAACATTTGAGGAATTTGTTACTTTCGTATCCTTATATCGATAAAAAATACCTACAAAATGAGTGTAAAAAATTAATTCAAATACTTTTCAGTTATTTCTATTTTAACACTTATAAAAAATAATCAACTTAATAATATGTAGGTTTAAAACAGTTTAAAACAGTAAGTATGGTTTCAGGATTCTTTTACTTCGTGTTTACAAAAAATAAAAAAATAAAAATTACAAAATTATAGGGGCTTGATTATGTAAAGTCACACTCGATTTCGATTTCGCATTCGCTTTCGCGTTCAAGTGTTATCAATAAAAAAAATTCTTTAAAAATGTTAATTGTTGTACTTGGAGAAGAAGAAATTTTAGGTTACATAAAGGTTAGTGTCATGTTTGTAGAATAATTATTTAATCTATAACAAAAAAAAAATATTAATTGTTCCAGACGTTATTAAAAAATTAAAAATTTTAATAATTTTTTTTATTGATAAAAGTTTTAAATTTATTAATATAATAATCAAAAGCAGATGTTTACATTTTCAGTGTTTAAATTTTGATGTTGGTTAGAGTAGTAAATCAAAACTATAAATTTTGTCAATTTGCAGATGCAAATTAAGTTAAATTTAAAAATAATACTTTCTTGATGTTTTTGTAAAAAAATATTAGATACGTATTTTTTTATTTTTATACAAGTGGACAAATTTTCGAGTTATAAATTTTCAAAATTCTAGATTTTTAAAAATAGACCTATTTTTAATCACATATAACTCTAAACCTATTGAATTTAGAAAATCTTTGCCAATGCATAAAAAGTTAAGGTTTTCGTCAACTTTTAAATAGTGTTTACAAAAAAAGATAATATTTTTTAGATTAACAAAAAAAAACAAGTTTTTAAAAACAAATTCATTTCATGGATTTGAAATGTCAAGAACATTTTACAAAAAGATTTCCTTCGAAAATGCAAATTGTGCTGTAAATAATGTTGTAATTCTTCGAGATTGGTGTCTAAAACCTTCAAATAAATTTATAAGTGTAGTTGCTCAAGGAATTGACGAAGTTGATACTACTTTAAAATCATTATATTAAAATTGTGAATCTTTTTTTGTAAATAATTTGATAAGTTTTTGAAAATAAATATTAATAACTTTGATTCTAAAACGATGTTACTTAATTTAAAAAACCTATCATTTTAATATTATAGTAATTATAAGAATTTGTCACTTGGTAAAACTCTCGACAGCAATACAAAAATAAAAGCAACAATAAATAAATAATAAATCGATATCTAGAAATGATTTAAAATTACATAAAATATTCTTAAGTCATTGGTTTCAAATTTTTTAAAAAAGCTTTAATAATATTGGTTCAAATTTTTTGTGTCATATTTTTTGTTTAACAATAATATCATATTTAAAAAATGTAAACACTGAAACAGGCTACAACGATTTATGTTTTGCAGAAAAATTCAATAATGGAGGCCCCTGGTAATAATTAAGTAATTATAACTTTTTACTAAATGGAGCACATTGAGTAACATGTAAAGAAAGTATTTTTTGTCTTCAAAACAATTTTTTTCATTGAAAATGTTATGTGAAATGTTTCATAAAGTAAAAAAGTCTCTTGTACACTTATTATTTTTTATTCAATAGACGAAAATATAAATAATTGGGATCAATAAATTAAAATACGATTAAGAATAAACATTAATAATACATACTGTCAGATTTAATTTTCTTTATCTTTTTCAATCATGTACAAAGAAGTGAAAAAATAATTTAAAAGTGTGTTACATTTGTACAAATTAACTAAAGATATAGCTAATATTACAGATGATATTATTTTTCTGTAAAAGCACCATAGTTCAAAATTTTAAAAATCCCAAAACTTTTGATTAATTTTATACGTATATTTCTAAATAAAATTTTAAATCTTACAACTTACATGTGTGATGATTACTAACAATAAGTCGATGGTAAAATACAAAATATATTTTCGTAAGAGAATAATTTACGTTAAAACTATTCAGTAAGTGATTTAATGAATGTACAAGATTAGTTCAAATTCAATATTAGCTTTAAATTCAAGACTAATTCAAATTCAAGATTATACTTTAAATCCTATTTTAAATTTGACTGTAAATTTACATTATTTTTTCAAACATAATTTATCAGAATATAAAATTAAAAGATACATTAGTTACTAAACATTTCATGTAAATTATTAAACATACACTAAATTATTTATATTCTATTGTATTCTTATTGCGTGTTCTTGAGCAACTTTAATTATTGCAATTTTTGAACTTTAATTTCACTTAAAATGCAACTAATAACATTGAAACATTTGTTGGTAAAAATGTCAAATTAGCGTGAAAATGAGAAGAAATTTTCATCGTTTTTCTTTCATCTGTGACTCACGATTCATATTTACTATAATTTATCACCAATCATATTTTCATCTTGCGATAAAAATATAATAATATAATAATTATACATAATATATAATCTCGTGTTACTTGTTGTGCACCTGAAAAAAACATATATCTATTTGATATACAATAAATAGTCCAATCAGAATGTTCATCCGAAAAATCCGATGTGTGACGAAGATTCCGAACTGTTTGTACTTTTCACAGTAGACTGTACAAGATCCTCTTTCGTCAATTTTGTATCCAGCCATGCATTGATGACAGGAAAATTCTTTTCACTCCATTGGGTTTCCCTTTTGATATTTTCAAGGGCCTCTTCAATTATAGTCTGCACATTTTTAAACTCCTCTGGTCTACTAGCATAAAGCTCGGAAACCTTGTCGTAGCCTTCCTGAGTATTAAACGACGATATTGCAGTATTAATGATTCTACTCCATAAATTAGGCTTATCCTCAAATCTCTTCTTTACTACGTCCCAATGATCCGCCAAGAAATTAAATAATGTCGTGTATCCAGTTGCACTTCCTGTTAACGTACTCGCTATTAAATGAATATCGGACGTTGAAAATTTGGGATTTTGCTCAATTATTGTCACATTCAGTAATCTGGAACATTGAAAAAAAACAAGAATATTATTCCTTAATTTGTTAGATTAGGAGATTTATCGGATTCTTAAAAACTCTTGTAGTAAAGAAGTAAAATAAAAATTTTAAGGTTATAAATTACATTTTATGACGCAGTCATAAAAATGGCGTGATTTTGTTCTCTGTAGATAACCAGAAAGTTACAGATTTAAGAACGATTCACTATGTGACGTCAGAGTGCAAACAAATACAGTCCAAATTGCATGTCTCCCACTTTTCTACTTTTCTTGCACGCACTGTTTGACCAACAGAACAGAGTCGATGTCTTTAGCGTGAGTAGTACAGCTTCAAAATCTAACCTGACCATATCACTAGCGCGGCGTGTTGACAAGTAAAAAAGTGTGAGACATTCAATTTGGATTGTATTTGTGTACACTTTGACGTGACATAGTGAATCGTTCTTAATTCTGGAAGTTTCTGGTTAACTATAAAGAGAACCGAATTACGCCTTTTATGACTTTGTTATGAAAATTATCGTTTGTAACTGCTTGTCACGCACGTTACCAAATATACTATTTCAAAACTTCATTTTTTTATGCTATTAAATCCAAATAGAAACTTATGGATTAAATTTTGATTTGATTTTTATAAATCATTTTTATGAATCAACATATATAATATTATATTAAAGGAGAAAAGAAAAAAGAGAAATGAAGTTAAGGTAGAAAAGATAGTTCAATCGATTAATCGATGAAATGATCTTAATTCAATATTATAATTAGCGGTAAATAATTTGAGGAAGTGAAGAGCCAGGCCCTTCGGGAACTTGATCAAATAGTTTGTAGTGAGTGCAGGGGTCGGAACCTCTACTGCTACGGTGGAGTCCGTTCCGCCCGTGTTTCCCGGCAATGGCTAAGCGTTATGGGTTGGGCCTCAGGGAACTGGGATAGATCCGTTGAGTCCGAGGGTACACCCGTTCTCAACTTAGACGACCCCTCCTCTACACACGATGCGCTGGTAACCTTTATCTATGGATTTTTTAAATTTAAATAAAAATGGAAGCGGAGAGAGCTCGAAAACGGACTCAGGTAAATCAACAGTTGCGCAATCAACATCTGCTTCTGCTACCCAGGCAGCGGAGATCTTGGGTAGAGAGGGAAGCGCTGTTCCTCCGAGACCCGAGGGATGGGAAGCCATCATTCGGCTTTTGGAGAAGCAAGTGCTCGTCACTCATGACTCATGTCGTTCGTGCAGTCAAAGCGGCTGGACAACAACCCGCTTCCCGTGAAGGACACCATTAACAAGGTAGTGGAGTGGAGTGGCTGCTTTGAAGAGTCAATTAAGGAATTAAAAGATGAGATGCTGAAGAAGCTGAGAGGCATCTTTAAACAGAAGTGAAAGGTGAAGATTACCTCTCGTCCAAAGACCGACTTGTTGAAGACACCAGAATCGAGAGAGAAAGAAGGAAAAAGAGGAGAAAAACGAAAAGCCTCAAGGAACCCCAAAGAGAGGTCCTGGAAGAAAGAGAATAACCCAGTCTCCAGGGTATGATCAAAAGATCTTTTGCTAGGTAACCCGAGGGCTAATCGACCCAGTGGTCGAAATCAACAAAGAGTGGCAGGATGATCCAGGCACTCAAAAGAAAAAGAAGAAGGAAGAGATGGCGGAAGCCGACAAAAAGAAGGCAGAGTTGGAGGCAAAAAAAGACCTCCAACGAAAGGAAGCCGAGAAAAAACGACGCTATCATTGAAGGATAACGTTTCTTTCGCTGACGCCCTGAAGCACATGAAATCGATGGTTAACCCTGTTGAAACTAAAACGGAGCACAGTGGGGCAAAACCTAACAAGAGGCGTCAAAATTCTGTAACCACGCTAATTGTTTATAAAAATGAATACAACTTGGTGACATGAAGCCTCAAGCATCACAGAATTTGAAACCCTTGCCGCATTTCCAAAATTAAAAATGGCGTCTGAGCTGTAAGAGCCTTAATTTGGTTATTTTCGTATTTTTTGAAACTTATGTACATTGAAACTGCAACATTTTACATAAATAAATTGGGGAAAGATTGACTACGGTATATTTTGGGACTTAGGCATTACTCTTTACGAATTTTCATTGGAACTTTCAAAATTCAAAATGGCAGATCCAAGATGGACGATCAAAGGACAAAAATGTTTATAACTGTATACTAAAAGGAATTATTTTTATGAAAGTCTATACCCCAAGGTTATTTTGGCCGCTGATTACGAAACTGAGGTCAGATTTTCAAAATTCAAAATGGCCGATCCAATATGGCGGTCGAAATTCTGAAAAATGAGGTTATAATTCTGAAACTCAGTATCCCGACATTTTTTAAGTCGCTGATTACGAATCTGAAGTCAGCTTTTCAAAATTCAAAATGGCCGATCCAATATGGCGGTCGAAATTCTGAAAAATGAGGTTATAATTCTGAAACTCAGTATCCCGACATTTTTTAAGTCGCTGATTACGAATCTGAAGTCAGCTTTTCAAAATTCAAAATGGCCGATCCAATATGGCGGTCTAAATTCTGAAAAATGAGGTTATAATTCTGAAACTCAGTATCCCGACATTTTTTAAGTCACTGATTACGAATCTGAAGTCAGCTTTTCAAAATTCAAAATGGCCGATCCAATATGGCGGTCTAAATTCTGAAAAATGAGGTTATAATTCTGAAACTCAGTATCCCGACATTTTTTAAGTCACTGATTACGAATCTGAAGTCAGATTTTCAAAATTCAAAATGGCCGATCTAATATGGCGGTCAAAATTCTGAAAAATGAGGTTATAATTCTGAAACTCAGTATCCTGACATTTTTTAAGTCGCTGATTACGAATCTGAAGTCAGATTTTTAAAATTCAAAATGACCGATCCAATATGGCGGTCATAATTCTGAAAAAATAGGTTATAATTCTGAAACTCAGTGTTCCGACGTTTTTAAGTCGTTGATTACGAATCTGAAGTCAGACTTTCAAAATTCAAAATGGCCTATTCAATATTTCTGTCGAGATTCTGAAAAATTATGTAAATATTTTTGAAGCTCAGTATTCCAAAATTTTTCGAGTTGCTAATTAGGAATCTAGGGTCAGAATTTCAAAATTAAAAATGGTGGATAGAACATGGAGGTTGGACTTATTGAGTATTTGATATTTATTTTTAAGAATTAGTTTCTCTACTAACTGAAATTGTTGAGCTGGTCGTTATAACATTCTTTGAGTATATAATTTGCATTCGTTAAGTAAAGAACTAAAAATAAGGAGATTATGCTTACAAAATCCTCAGATTTTTATTCAGATGTACTTATAATCTATTTTTCCAATCAGAATAACTTTTGATATTTTTTAATTTAAACCTTAAAATGAAAATAGAAACAATCAAGAGTATCCATTAAACATTGAAAACATTCACTTTAAAAGTGAAATTATTTCGGACATAATGTAACGAAAAGGAACAATGCAATAAATATTAACGTAAAATAATCGAAAGTAGGTTGCAATTAAGAAATAGTAGAAATGAAAAAGAAAGAAATAAAATTTAAAAAAGTAAACAGCATCAACGAAGTCTACTCTAGTTTAAGAAAAAAGACTGCCTGAATACTTGAAGTTTCCTACAAATGAAAAAATAGTTATCCAGACATTCTTTTTTTATTACACTTATTTTGTTACCATGGTGAAGAGCTAAATATCTTTGTCAATCGTCAGTTGGCAATTTACGTATAATAAATTATATTTATTATTCTAACTTTGAGTTGTTGGAGAACGAGGTTCTTTACTTCAAAATGTCGGTCTTCTCAATACAAGTGAAAGAATTATGTGAATGGATATGGAATGATGCAAACAAGAGTAAAACAGTGATAGATGTAATAATGAGTAGAATTGAAAAAACGTTTAATTATGATCCTCGTGATGCACATCAATTACGTACCTACTTAAATACACATTTTATCAGACGATATAAAAGATGCTGGGTTAATGTTCATCGAATGCGTGGAAGATTTGAAAGTAAGTACAAAGATTTTATGGATGAAAAATTGGAGTATAAATTTCAGAGTCCATCTGAACAAAAATTTGACAATTTATTATCAGAAAGTTCTACATCTCTTGCTGGTCGTCCACGCGTAAGTGATGAAGATTGTAGCCGAAGAACAGAACAAAGGCGAGCTCGACAACTTCGCACTGACTATGACCCAAAAATTTTATTAAAAGCAGTATCACCTTTATTAGAAAAAGAGGCTGAAGTTAAACTTCCTGCTGTTGAAAAATATGATTCTGATTATCTAAATAAATCTTTGGCTATGTATATGGATGTTGGTTTGACAAAGTCAAAATATGAAACTCTTCGAACCCATAATAACTTTTTATCAGGAAATAAACAGTTACCTCCTTATAAAACTCTTTCATCTGCAAAATTAGCATGTTTTCCAGATAATATTGAAATTAACGAAAGTGGTGCTAAAATTAAACTACAGTCCTTGCTTGATCACACCTCAAGTAGAATTTTTTCTTTGTTATCAACCGAACAATTGAAGAAAATAAATCACAATGCAGCTGAGTTATGTGGAAAATGGGGTTTAGATGGTGCTTCAGGTCAACAAGCTTTCAAACAGAAGTGGTCAGAAGCAGAAATTAATTCAAAAAATAGCGATTCTTCAATATTTATGGTATCGTATGTACCTCTCAAACTTACCTCTTCGGATGGACAGGTATTGTGGAGGAATGAGCGACCATCTTCCGTAAGATTATGTAGGCCTGTTGAATTTCAATTCACGAAGGAAACCGTGGAAAAAACTAAAGAAGTTTATGGTTATTATTCGTCGGAAATATCTCGCTTGAAGAATACGTCTATTGAAATTAAAAAGAAAAAGTATGATATTTCTCATCAGCTGTATCCTACTATGATTGATGGAAAAGTTTGTAACGTTCTGACTGAGCAAGCATCTTCTGCTTCATGTAATATATGTCGTGCAACACCAAACCAAATGAATGATTTAAATGGCTTAAAAAATTTGACTATTCAGGAAAAAAATTATTACTATGGTTTGTCAACCCTTCATTGCCGAATCAGATTTATGGAGTGCATTCTACATGTTTCGTATAACTTGGATTTTAAAAAAGCGTATGCTTCAGGTAGTGATAAGGCGTTAAAACAATCTCGGAAGAAATCTATTCAAGAAGGTCTTCAGTCAAAATTAGCAATTCTCGTAGATGTAGTAAAACAGGGTCATGGAACTACGAATGACGGAAATACTGCTAGACGTTTTTTCGAAAATCCGGAAGTGGTAGCTGAAGTTACTGGAATTAACCTTGAACTAATTCAACGGTTTGCAGATATTTTGCAAATATTGACTTGTGGACGTGAAATCGATTGTGATAAATTCGAGGAATATGCATTCAGTACAGCTCAAATGTTTGTTGAATTGTATGGTTGGTACAAGATGCCTCCATCAGTTCACAAAGTCTTGATCCACGGCAGTAGCATCATTCGAGTTTTTGGATTACCCATTGGCTGTCTATCAGAAGAAGCTCAAGAAGCAAATAACAAAGTTTTTAAAGGAGCTCGAGCAAATTTTAGTCGAAAAATTTCAAGATCAACATCAAATGAAGACACAATTCACTTTATGCTTATCTCGTCTGACCCAGTAATAAGTGCATTACGTGTTCAAAAAGAAAAAAAAATTAAAGAATTAAGTAACGGTGCAAAAAGCTTATTAAAATTTGATGACACAAGTGATGAGGAAGACTCAGAAAGTGAATAAACTGATTAAACTGGTTAAAAACAATTGTCGAAGCATTCTAACAGGGATGGTTCTTTTCCGTTTCTTCTTTCGATTTTAAAAGAAATCCATTTTAAATTACTGTAAGTTGCACCTCAGATTCGAAATCATTTAAAGAAACATTAGACAATTTTTTTTTAATATTAAATTTTGGAGTATGACGACCATCATATTGGATCGGCCATTTTGAATTTTGAAAATCTGACCTCAGAATTGTAATCAACGACTTAAAAAATGTCGGAATATACTGAGTTTCAGAATAATAGCCTATTTTTCAGAATTTCGAAGGCCGTGTTGGATTGGCCATTTTGAATTTTGAAAATCTGACTTCAGATTCGTAATCAGTGACTTAAAAAATGTCGGGATACTGAGTTTCAGAATTATAACCTCATTTTTCAGAATTTAGACCGCCATATTGGATCGGCCATTTTGAATTTTGAAAATCTGACTTCAGATTCGTAATCAGTGACTTAAAAAATGTCGGGATACTGAGTTTCAGAATTATAACCTCATTTTTCAGAATTTAGACCGCCATATTGGATCGGCCATTTTGAATTTTGAAAAGCTGACTTCAGATTCGTAATCAGCGGCTTAAAAAATGTCGGGATACTGAGTTTCAGAATTATAACCTCATTTTTCAGAATTTTGACCGCCATATTAGATCGGCCATTTTGAATTTTGAAAAGCTGACTTCAGATTCGTAATCAGCGGCTTAAAAAATGTCGGGATACTGAGTTTCAGAATTATAACCTCATTTTTCAGAATTTTGACCGCCATATTAGATCGGCCATTTTGAATTTTGAAAATCTGACTTCAGATTCGTAATCAGTGACTTAAAAAATGTCGGGATACTGAGTTTCAGAATTATAACCTCATTTTTCAGAATTTAGACCGCCATATTGGATCGGCCATTTTGAATTTTGAAAAGCTGACTTCAGATTCGTAATCAGCGGCTTAAAAAATGTCGGGATACTGAGTTTCAGAATTATAACCTCATTTTTCAGAATTTTGACCGCCATATTAGATCGGCCATTTTGAATTTTGAAAATCGGACTTCAGATTCGTAATCAGTGACTTAAAAAATGTCGGGATACTGAGTTTCAGAATTATAACCTCATTTTTCAGAATTTCGACCGCCATATTGGATCGGCCATTTTGAATTTTGAAAATCTGACTTCAGATTCGTAATCAGCGACTTAAAAAATGTCGGGATACTGAGTTTCAGAATTATAACCTCATTTTTCAGAATTTCGACCGCCATATTGGATCGGCCATTTTGAATTTTGAAAATCTGACCTCAGTTTCGTAATCAGCGGCCAAAATAACCTTGGGGTATTGACTTTCATAAAAATAATTCCTTTTAGTATACAGTTATAAACATTTTTGTCCTTTGATCGTCCATCTTGGATCTGCCATTTTGAATTTTGAAAGTTCCAATGAAAATTCGTAACGAGTAATGCCTAAGTCCCAAAATATACCGTTGTCAATCTTTCCCCAATTTATTTATGTAAAATTTTGCAGTTTCAATGTACATAAGTTTCAAAAAATACGAAAATAACCAAATTAAGGCTCTTACAGCTCAGACGCCATTTTGAATTTTGGAAATGCGGCAAGGGTTTCAAATTCTGTGATGCTTGAGGCTTCATGTCACCAAGTTGCATTCATTTTTATAAACAATTAGCGTGGTTACAGAATTTTGACGCCTCTTGTTAGGTTTTGCCCCACTGTGCGGAGGTTCTGACGATCAGGAGGCACAGCGGGTCTTAATTGACTTCAACCCAAAAGTGCTTGCCCAGCTCAGTTCTTTCTTGATTTAGTTTCTGGGATGTCTCCTGATGATTTTAATCAAAAAATGAAAAAAATCGGTTGGGCCGTTTTTGAAAAAACTGATTTTTTGAATTTTTTAAAGAGGTTAATTAACATATTTTTACCAAAATGAGTGCAAATAATAGCTATATTGACTTGAGTCATTTAAAATAGTATCAGAAGATAGGTCCTAGGTGCTGAGTATCTTTGAGTAACTTTACACCAGAAAAGTTAATGAAAAACCGTGAAAAATCGGTAATAAAATGAGTTTTTGCAATATTACTCTCTTCCAGTAGATATAAACCTTAAATGACCCATAGAAGAATTAAAGAGTATAAAATTTTGAAGAAAACAAAAAAAAATAGAGTGCTTTATCTTTAAAACTTTCGGATTTATGAGCTTCTAAAGTCAGATTTCAGCAAAAAATTTCGTGAAAAAAAAATTTTGTTTTAGTTTTTGGAAAATAAAAAGTTTTCTGTGCATCTAACGTATATATATCTCCAAATATAAATTAAAGTAGATTAAATTTTGAGTAAATCTGTCGTTAGGCCAATATTCTATCTCTAATAGTATCGGAGTTATGATTTTCTTAAAATGACCCTTTTTTATGAACTTTTTTTAAAAATAAATTTTTTTGAAATTTCTTTGTTTTGCATGGTGTAATTTTAAAAATGCTCTCATCAAATAGTTTTATCTTATATTTTAAAGAAATAAAAGCCCAATTAATCATCCCCATTTTGAAAAAATTTCGAAAATTTCCAAAAATCTTATTTAGATCTAGGTATCTCAGTAACACCCAAAGTACACGCAGTTTTTTACCATGTACAGTAGAGACCCCATTATCCGGACTAATGAATGCAGGCACTCATCCGGATAATCGAAAAAAGTACGAAATAAATGAATTTTCAATTTATAATTTTAGGTATTTATTTCCAATGAATTTAAATAAGACTGAAACAAACTAAAACTCTTAAAATTAACATTAATAAATGTTTAGTTAGAAATATTTGGAAAGTCGATGATTTAAAAGCTGACAGTTTTCTGCTTTGTGTATTTCCACAGCTATGAAATTTTACACTAAGGATATAAATTTTTCACGTACTTCATGGTTTTTTGTACTTTAAATATCAAAGTACTAACTTTAAAAATATTCATGGTATTAAATGCTAATAAACTTTACAATTAAAAAAAAAAAATTTTGAAATTTATCCGAATAATCGAAAATCCGGATAATAGGGGTCCGGATAATGGGGTCTCCACTGTACTAAATTTCTGCAAAGAAACAAAATCAGGTCTAGAATTTTTCAGCGAACGGGCGATGGAGTCGGTTCACTTAGATTTTAAATCAACCTGGACCAAACACAAGGTTAATAAAAATCATCCAGAGTATGCAACAAGGCTAAAACGTGCCATGTGTGAATACAACAGCCTCCATTCATTTTGAAAGTATTTGTTTGTATAATGTTTATTAAAAATTTTTTGTTCCTAAATATTTAATTAGGGTTTTATTTCTTTAAAATATAAGATAAAACTATTTGATGAGAGCATTTTTAAAATTACACCATGCGAAACAAAGAAATTTCAAAAAAATTTATTTTTAAAAAAAGTTCATAAAAAAGGGTCATTTTAAGAAAATCATAACTATGATACTATTAGAGATAGAATATTGGCCTAACGACAGATTTACTCAAAATTTAATCTACTTTAATTTATATTCGGAGATGTATATACGTTAGATGCACAGAAAACTTTTTATTTTCCAAAAACTAAAACAAAATTTTTTTTTCACGAAATTTTTTGCTGAAATCTGACTTTAGAAGCTCATAAATCCGAAAGTTTTAAAGATAAAGCACTCTATTTTTTTTTGTTTTCTTCAAAATTTTATACTCTTTAATTCTTCTATTAGTCATTTAAGGTTTATATCTACTAGAAGAGAGTAATATTGCAAAAATTTATTTTATTACCGATTTTTCACGGTTTTTCATTAACTTTTCTGGTGTAAAGTTACTCAAAGATACTCAGCACATAGGACCTATCTTCTGATACCATTTTAAATGACTCAAGTCAATACAGCTATTATTTGCACTCATTTTGGTAAAAATATGTTAATTAACCTCTTTAAAAAATTCAAAAAATCAGTTTTTTCAAAAACGGCCCAACCGATTTTTTTTATTTCTTGCTTAAAATCATCAGGAGACATCCCAGAAACTAAATGAAGAAAGAACTGAGCTGGGCAAGCACTTTTGGGTTGAAGTCAATTAAGACCCGCTGTGGAGGACGATGAACGGTATGCTTCTCGTCCTCAAGGGAAGGGAGTACTGATTGGGTCTAAGTAGGGTCTTGACTGCCGCCTTCGGAGAAAATGGAGAGGTCACAGCAGTGGTCTCGAAAAGGTCCTTGGAAATCAGGGACCTGGACGAGAGAGATTTCAAGATTTTGAGGCCAAAGTGCAATCTCTTGAATAAAGTATGAAGGCTTTCGGTGGGAGGATCATCATAACGGGAGACTTTTAGGGTAAATGTCCTGAGCGGGGTGAAACCCGTTTAGGCAAGCGGGTCACTTTGATAAGCAAAATGGTGTTCAGAAATTACCTGGTCGTAGCGAACCGGGGCTACGAGTTTAAATTTCGGCGAGGCGAATGAGGATTAATTTTGGATAGCTTGTCACGGAAGATCAGAGATTGGGAGGTGCTCGATGAAACAACTTTGAGCGATCACCAGTATATTGAGTTCGTTATTTCAATGGAAGAGCTTTGTGAGGGGCAAAAGTCCCAGTAGTCTTAGTAAGAATCCCTCATGGAACATCAGAAAACTTGATCGAGATAAGGCAAGAAAGTACCTGGAAGAAGCCAAGCTGATCTCCGAACTTGGTTGGGTAAGGGAACAGAAAACGGTTGAAGAGAGGGTGCGTTCCGCGAAGCGTGAGGTGATTTGTAGCTTGCAACCACTGCATGCCCCGATGTAGATGCGATTACTTCAGGAAGAACTCAACATACTGGTGGAACGATGAACTGGCAAATTTGAAAATAGAGTGCAATAAAGCGAGACAGAGATATACCCGCTCAAAGGGGGACTCCTCGCTAGAGCAGGAATGGCATAAAGCCAGAAAGGCTTTTAAGCAGGGACTAAGGCGTATTCAACGGAAGAGTTGGAAAGACTTGATCAGCGACGTTGAGAACGACCCATGGGGACTGGCATTTAAGATTGCCAGAAAAGGCACGGAGAAGAAGAAAAGATTTTGCGCATTAATAGCAATAGACGTACGTAATGCGTTCAATTCCGGGCAATGGAACATCTGCATCGAGTTAATTAGAGGAAAAGAGATACTGACCTACCTATTGCGAATGATAGACAACTACCTTAGCGATCAGTGAATCGAGTTGGAGGGCAGAACATTTCAGATTCGCGAGGAGATGACTTGTGGAGCTCCACAAGGGTCAAAGTTAGGGCTGTTCGTGTGGAACGTCATGTATTATGATTCTCTGCGGATGAAACTATCTAAGGACACCAAATCATTCGGCTTCGTGGAGGACAAAATTATCGTATGTGGTGCGCAAACTACAGAAATCCTTGGTTTAAGGGTCAATGAAACTTTGCAACGAGTCAGGGCATCAGCTCTAGGAAAATACGCCATCTCTATAAGACTACTTTTAGCTCAAAGAATAGTACTGCTGAGAATAGTCTCAGCCTACCGGACTATACCTACTAGCGCTGTACAAATCCTAACGAGCGTTCCGCCGATAGATTAGTCGGCTAAGGAAAGACAATATGTCTATTCCCTTGCTAAAGATTGGGCAAGCTCACTCTCAGAAAAGGACAGACAGCGACTAAAGGCCCAGATTCGTAGAATCGCGAGGGTTAGCTTAATCGAGGAGTGGCAAGTGAGATGGAATGGGGAATCTACCGGAAAGTGGACTTATCGCCTTATTCCCCACCTCGCTAAATGGCTAGGAAGACGACACGGAGAAGTTAGCTGTTATCTGACACAGGCGCTAACTGGTCATGGTTGTTTTAACAAGTATTTTAAACGATTTAAATTAAGAAGAGATGGATGGTGCTCCTGTTGCGACGCCTTCGTGAACACCGCGGAGCACACCCTCTTTGTTTGCAGATATTGGGAGGAGAAAAGGCAATATATGTTACGGGTGGTGGGCACTGAAGACTGAAGTCACCTCTGAAAACATGATTGACCTTATAATAAAGAATGTGGATTCATGGCATCACATTGAATCCTTCATTACTTAGATACTGAAAACCAAGAACATTAATGGTCGCAGGAGAAGGAACCAGGGTTAATCTGGAGACAATGGAAGGTAAGAAGGTAGGGAAAAAATCCGTATTGAATTCTCCACCTATTATCACATCGAAGTCCACCGTTTCGGTGGGGGTTTTTACCCCCTTCGATTTGTCGGCTGATCGAGATCTGATGCTGGGCTCAGGGATCTAAGGGTATGTGTGAAGTTAGCACTCGGCGATGTTGGTTGCTAAGTACAATCGTCCCGCTGAGTGTTAAATACTACTGTAAAGCGAGGAAGGTTTAGTGGGTATTACCCAGAGTCAAACTTAAGGGGGAATCTTTATATTCCCAAGTAAACTATTCTCTGGACTTCTTTAAATGATGCTTATATTATTAAATAAACTTTTCATTTCGTCAATTTTCTTATCTATTTTTATTTTTTAAAAATTTGTCCTTTAAATCTTCATTTCTTTGAGAATTTTCTTATTGTTTAAAAGTTTATTAAATTTTTCTTCTTTTTTTAAAATTATTTTAAATATTCTAACGTGATTTTAACTCTCCATTTTTGTCTAATATAAACATTTTTTGTTAATTAATTAAGACATATTTTATTTTTACTTTTCTTATTTTAATAAAGGAAGAAAGCGGGGTTAGAATATTTCACTCCTTTTTTAATCGTTTTGAAATTCGTACAAAGTTTATAATTTTATATATTTTTTTTTTTATAAAACAACCAATTTTAATAGATGAAAACCTGGTTCTTAAAATTTTTTCTCACAATTTAATTGAAGGTAGGGGGAGAGGTTAAGGGGAAAGTTAAATATTTTTTGAAATTTTATCAATTTCTTTTATATTTCTATATTTCTGAAATATTTTTCTCTTCTATTTCCTAAATATTTTTTATTTTTCCAGAATTTTTTTATTTCTTTTGTAAACTTTTCATGTACCTATCTTTTTAAACTTTTGTATTTTGTTTTTACCAGTATTTACTATCTTTCAGTAGATTTTTTACAAATTTTATATTTTTTGTATTTTCTCTATTGTTACTTTTTATTTGATATCCTCAGTTTTTGATATTCCTTCAACTTCCGGATTTCTCCTTAATTTCTCTCCCTTTTTATGCAAATTTTTTATTCTTACATAATTTTTCCTATCATTCCTCGAACTTTTAATTAAGTTTTAAATTTTGTCAACATTCATCTATTAATTAGAAAAGTCTCCTTTTCCGTAAAGTTGTTTTATTTTATAACCTACAATTTCTAATGTTTTAAAAACATATGTTGTACTTTTTTCAACATTCCTTCAAAAATTTCCAAATCGTTCTAAATATTAAACACATTTTTCTTCTTTTCTTTCATTTTTTTTGTCATTTCGATCTTGTACTAAATTTCAGGTACAGTTCTTCAATACATTTCTGATTTAAAATTCTGTTCAATTAAAAGTTCTGTTCAGTAAAAATTCGTGTTAATTTAACTTGGATTAAATAACAAATTCTATAAATGAATATTCGCCTAGATAGAAACTTTATATCTAATAAAACTCTACATAATGAAAGTTCTAACAAAAAAAAAAAAAATTATGAAATATTCATTCTCCCAGTGAAAAACTCACAATGTACCGCATAATTCTAAAAAACATTCAAAATTTATAGAGACGATTAATTATTAATTCTCCTTCTGTTTACTTAATAACATATTGATTATTCTGAGAAAAGAAATAATAAAATCAGTTTTAAAAATTACCTTTTGATTTTATAGTCATCCTTGGGACATCCTGCCAGTGTTTTTAAGAGATACGTTCTTTCGCTCTGTTTTCTTTCATTGTTCTGCGGAAAATTAATGACTCGTTGAAGTCCAAATTCCCATTCTTCTCCTGTGCCCCATTTAAATACCGGACAGAGAAATTCATTTGCAACACTGGAAAAAATAAAATAAAGTGTACTGTCAGGACAAAAAACGGCTTTTTCCGTTTTTTACAAACTTGTAAAGCAACGAAAATTATTAGTGTCATTAACGTCAACATTATTATTGTAATTAGCAGTAAAAGTATAAACAAACAAAAAATTCTCACGGGTTTCCTTTGTCGGGTTCCTCGTCAGTCAGCCATTTATTGAATTGATTTCTCGCTTCCATTATGCACGGCTCATAACCAGCTCGACACAGGAAAATTTTTGATAAGCCTCTCATGTGTGTTTTCCATGAGGGTTCATCTGGTTTTGTATCCTCCGACAATTCCGTGTACAAGGGTTTTAATAAACTGCGAATATAGGCCTAAAGAGAATAAAATATTTAATTTTAAAGCGTTATTTTTTTTATTTATTGTAAGACTATTATTAACATAACCTCAAACTAAAAAATGACTGTTCCAAATAAAACTATTATTAAAATTAATTTCACCAAATTCTGACAATAGCTCATTTTTCTCGTTGAAAACATAATATGTTTAATATGTCATATTAAAATAATTTATAAATTACATTATTCTTTTAATTTTGAATTAATAATCTTAGCTTGACTTATTTTTTCTGAAAAATAAACTGCAGGATTTTTCAAAATTTGATGAAATTAATTTTAATAATATTTTTATTTGGGGTGAAAACGACTTTCTAGTTTAAGGTTATGTAAACATACATTTATATACCTGGAATTTTATATAAATTTCGGATCCATGAATCCTTCTTCCAATGTGATCAATCATGGTGAAAACTGGTTCCCAAACAACATGATTTCGTTCATTTTTTAGGAACAAAGTCATGTTCAGTGCAATATCGAAACAAAGCTCATTTGCATATGCAAGATTCCAGGAATCATGAAATAGTTTTGCTCTGGTTAGGGGCGGTATTCTTTCTCGTCCAGTTCCTTGGAGGAACTCGGCCAATCTTCTCCAATTTACGGAATCGTAATTTACTGGGAATGGACCTAAAAAAAATTTGTTTCTTTAAAAATTGGACACATACTCGAGAAGAGGTTATGTTTCAAGTCAATATTTTGATTTTTAAAATAGAAAAATCAACTTTTAATGCAATTTTATTTAGAAAAAATGTTTCAAATTGGGGTTAAAACAAAATAAAAATACATAATTCATTTATGATGTTAACATTTTTTTTCAAATCTTTTTACGTTATTTGAATTAAAAAAATCGCATAAATTTAATACCTTTTCATTTAGAATGAGAATGTAAAAAACCCAATAAATTAAATTTTTATAAATGAATATTGCGTAGATATTTTATATCTCAAAATGCTTTTTTTTATTGCATGAGCAAATTATTTTTGAACTTATTTAATTTCTAATTAAAATTTAGATAATAAAGGAGAACAATTAAAATTAGTGTCTACTTTGATAAGAATCAATTTAACTGCATTGACTGAAAATAAATTAATTAAAATATAGTTTATTCTAAAATATTGAACTGAAATTTCCATACACTAAACTTTTTAGTAAATTAAAATTTAATTCTATCAATATAGAAATTACTTGAAATGTTCATGCGTAGAAAATTAAATTAATTGATATTTAGATCATTGGAAATTGAGATCTTTAAAATTTCGAAATAATTATTTTTAATGAAAATCTAAATTAGTAGTTGAGAATCAATATATATTTTTAGTGATAATTTATTAAAGTTTGAATTCATCTTAATTTTTATTAATTGTAAAACTTTAAATTATCTAAATTTTAATCAATCCTTGTGTTTTTATTTTTCTGAATATTAATAACTAAACATTTGAACTTTTCACAATTTTAATTTTTTTTTTTTTCATTAATTACACTTAATTTCATATTCTATTAGATCCAATTTTTATTGATTCAAATTATAGTCTAAATAATTATTTTTAAAATTTGGACTGAATAATGCTTTAATATACAATGCAAATTGTTTATATATATATTTAGAAGTTTTTATACAATGGTAAATGTTTAAAATAATTTAAATATGCATTGTTAGATTTTGAAAATATGTAAAGTTTATAATAATTTAAATTTGAATTAATAAAAATTTTGATTAATTACATTTTATTTATTTTACATAATTTTCAATATTTTTAATTACTTATCTACAATTTTTTTATTCAATTTTCAATTAATTCTATGATTTTTTAATTATTTTCTTCGATTAACAATTTTTTTAGTAATTGTTCAATTGTTTCCCTTTTATGTAAATTAAGTTCTGTAATTTTTTCAATTATTTCTCTCAAATTTCAGTAATTTTTTCACTTAATCATTGTTTTTATCATTCTTATTTTTTTTCTTCTATTTCGTATATATTCCCTATTTTTTCAGTTATTTTTCTCAAATTTTAATTATTTTCTTCATTTTTAAATTTTTTATTTTTTTTACAAAATTCTTCTCTTGAAGTTTTAAATATTTTCATTTTTTTCATACTTTTCAATATTTCCAATTATTTATCTTAAATTCCAATTATTTTATTCAATTTTCATTTATTTCAATAATTTTTTAATTATTTTTTAAAAATATAATTATTTTCTTAAATTATACCGAAATTATTTTTATAAATTTTTAAATATTCTCATTTTTAAAAAATAACTCTTAAGATTTTCAAGTATTTTTCCAAATTTCAATTATTTTCTTCAATCTTCAATTATTCATTTCATTTTTGTAATATTTTCTTTATTTTTAATTAATTTCATTCTTTTTTCATAATTTTCAAAATTAGAAATTACTTTTATTTGAAATTGCAACTGTTTTCTTGGATATTAAAAAATTTCTATGATTTTTTAATTATTTTCGACTATTTTGAATTGCATTTATTATTTTTCAATCAATTTGCAAAATTTGCAATTATCCTTTAAAAATTCAATTATTTACTTCCACTTTTTTTTAATTCCAAAATTTTGAAAATTATGTCCTTTACAATGAATATATATATTTGTTGATAATACAAGCTTTAAAAACCTTTTATAATTTAGTTGAAAAATAATTCCAAATTTTTAAGAATTAAAAACTGAGAGGAGAAAAACTATAATAAATTTGTTTCTGTATGTGAAAATTTTTTCATTTTTATTCTATTATAAGTTTTAATCGTTTATTTGGTTTAAAATAGAATTTTCTAGATTTTGTCTGAATAAAATTACGGTAAAAATTACTTTTTCTATTTCAAAAATCAACATAATGGTTTCAAACATAACCTCTTTTTGAGCATGTGTCCAATTCTTTTTTAATGATTATAATAACTTTAAATATCAAGTGGTTTAAAAGAAGTATTACTAATTGTATTAATATTTAACAGAATATATTAGATTGACTAGAAAAAAATATAAAAAAAGAAATTGATTTAAAAATTTAAAAAATTTTTAATTAAACAAATTTCGTACCAATTTCCTCTGGATTAGCAATGATGAAGCTATTTTTGGAAACAAAATCATTCATGGTTACATTGACTCCTTTTTTGTTTCGCTTTACTGACTCATCCGAAAGTAGCCACACTGTTGGTTTAGTATTACTTAAATTTAATCGCTCTTGGGAAATTATTACCAATGGAATGTACCAAGTAAATCCATTTTCATATGACGTGTATTTCGTTGGACCCTCGCGATGATATCGTTTCTAAAAAATATTTCATTTTCTAAATCTAAATGTGTGCAAAAAAAATTAAAAATGAATCAGACAATCGGAAAGAAGTTTAATCCAACTCGTATTTTTTATTTTGAGGAGGTTGTCTGCATTTACATAACCTTAAACTAAAAAGTCGCTTTTATTCTAAATAAGAATATTGTTTAAATCAATTTCACCAAATTTTGAGAGTTCCAGTTGTACATTTTTTAGAAAAAGTTAAATTGAGCTAAAATTTGATGTCAAATAATAATTATTTTACATTTTATGTTTTTTCTTTCAATCCAATTAAAAGCTTTAATTTTCATCCAATTTTAACCAATAATAGCTCATTTTTCTCGTTGAAACATTCTCTGCAATCTTAATTGTTAGATTTTGTTGAATATTATTTTGTTTAAACAATAAGTAAAAAAACAAATTTTATTTGGGAGTGAAAAACGACTTTCTAGTTTGAGGTTATGTATAAACGAACAGAACCTCCTTAAAAAAAACTCTTATTTCAAAATCGTCAAAATAATTTTCTTTTTAACTATCTGATCAATCAAAAGTTGCGTTTAAATAAAAATTCCGATTTTCTGTATAATTATTATCCAATTTTAAGTTATGTTTTTCAAATCGCTTGAAGATAATTTTTAAATTTGAAAGAAACTTTAGTCATCAAAATGCTAATAATAAATTTCTCCTCAATGATTTTAATATCTAGATGATTTTCTTTTTAAAATTGGACTAAGATATTTTTTTTCTCTCACTCCTCCTTTAAATATATATTAAAAATCATAATTCTATGCAAGTTAATTTTTCGAATTTGCCAGCAAACTCTTTCTCGTTAAAGAATGATAATAAATTAACTTTAATGAATTTTCCTTGACTTGGTATGTGCGACTTAATGAATGTAAAATACGCATCCGATTTGCGATAATTTTTACTAAAAGTCACGAGTTAGGCTTGATATCGATGTGAAAATCAAATCGTGAGAAATGAGTGAGTGAGAGAGAAACAATGCTCGGTGTAGAAATGTCTTGCGATTTACTTGCGTGATGTTGATAGTTCCGGTGTCGTAATCGCGTTTGACCGTGACAAGTGGCAATCTGTCGTGATCCATCCAAGGGTCTGCTACTTGACTTAGGGTTGTACCCGCCGGAAGATAACCCGTTTTATTAGCCACCTCATTCATTGCCTTGTAAAAATCTGAGTAAAAATACGTTCTTCGGCCAATGTGCAAGTTCATTGTTGGCACTCTGTTAAAATTAAAATTCAGAATTTGGTTAAATTTATTGTGAGATAAAAACTTTTTTTTTGTTATTTATAAAATACGAGAAAAATAACTGGAAAATGAGACAAAATTGAAGGTGAAAAAATGGAAGGGGAAAAATTTTTGGAAATTTAAAAAATAGCAAGGGAATGAAAGAGGGAACTAAAAATTGAGGATAAGTTACTGGAAAAATTAATAGAAACTAAAAAATGGGGGAATTATAAAATATTATCAGAAGATTTTGAATAAATTGGAAAAACATTGGGAAAAGAAAAACAGTTGAAAATAAAAAATAAAATTATGAGAGAATAAAAAAAATTACTAGAAAATGGGGAAAATAACAAAAAAATATTCGGAAGTTAAAAAATAATAAGCAATTAAAAGAAGGAACTAAAAAAAAAGTATAAATTCCTAGAAAGTGGAAAAATAACTAGAAAATAAAAAAGGGTGACTTATAAAATTGAACTGAAGTTTTTAAATAAATTGCACAAACCCCAGAAAGAAAAACAGTTGAAAATTGAGAGAATTATTAGAAAATAAGAAAAATTACTAGAATAGGAGGATTATAAGTGGAAGATGAAAAAACATCTGGAATATGAAAAAAAATATTTGAAAGTTAAAAAATAATAAACAAATAAAAGAAAGAACAAAACAATAAGGATAGATAAATTACTAGAGAGAGGAAAAAACTAGAAAATATAAAAAGAGAGACTTATAAATTAAGAAAATTACTAGAAAATAAGAAAAACTACTTGAAAATGGGGATAATCAGTGGAAGATGAAAAAATATTTGAAAATAAAAAAAAATTCTGGGAAGTTAAAAAAAAGCAAATAAAATAACTAAAAAACGAGTATAAATTCCTAGATAGTGGAAAAGTAACTATAGTTATTTTTTTAATTTTTGTTATTTTTCTACAGAAACTAAAAATGGGAGACTTATAAAATTTAACAGAAGTTTATGAATAATTTTCAAAAACCCTAGAAAAAGAAAAAACAGTTAAAAATTAAGAGAATTATTCGAAAGTAAGAAAAATTACTAGAAATTGAGGAAAATTAGAGGAAGATGAAAAAACATGTGGAAAATGAAAGAAATAAAAAGTTAAAAAATAATAAGAAAATAAAAAAAAGAATTAAAAAAAGAGAATAGATAAATTACTGAAGAGAAGAAAAGATAACTAGAAAATAAATAAGGGGGACTTATAAATTACAAAAATTACTAGAAAATATACTAGAAAATGAGGAGAATTAGTGGAAGATGAAAAAATATCTGGAAAATAAAAAGAAATAGTTAATAGTCAAAAATAATAAGCAAATAAAAGAAGGAACTAAAAAACATGTATAAATTCCTAGAGAGTGGAAAAATAAATATAGTTACTTTTTTAATTTTGTTTTTTTTCTGTAGAAAATAAAAATGGGAGACCTATAAAATTTAACAGAAGTTTATAAAAAATTTTCAAAAACCCTAGAAAAAGAAAAAACAGTTAAAAATTAAGAGAATTATTCGAAAATAAAAAAAATTACTAGAAAATGAGAAAAATTAGAGAAAAATGGAAAAATATCTATAAAATAAAAGAAGGAACTAAAAAATAAGAATAGATAAATTACTAGAGAGAATAAAAATAACTAGAATATAAAAAAGATTCTTAAAAAATTAAGAAAATTACTAGAAAATAAGGAAAATTACTATAAAATGAGGGTAATTAGTGGAAGATGGAAAAATATCTGGAAAGTGAAAAAAATACTGAAAAGTTAAAAAATAATAAATAAATACAAGAAGGAACTAACAAATCAAGATAAATTAGTCAAGAATTGAAAAATAACTAGAAAGAGAAAAACAGTTGAAAATGAACAAAAATTATCAAAGAATCAGAAAAATGACTAGAAATTGGAGAAAATTAAAAAAAGATGATGAAACATCTGGAAAATGAAAAAAATTCTGGAAAGTTAAAAAACAATAAATAAATAAGAGACGAAACTAAAAAATAGGGATAAATTACTAGAGAGAGGTAAAATAACTAGAAAATAAAAAAGGAAGGCTTATAAGATATATACAGAAGTTTTAAAATATTTTGGAAAAAAACCTAGGAATAGAATAAACAGTTTATAATTTTGAAAAAATTACTAGAAAATGAGAAAGTTTACTAGAAAAAGAAAAACCATTTGAAATTGAAAAAAATAACTAGAAAGTTAGAAAATAACCAGAAAATAACATAAGGAACCGAAAATAGGGATAAATTACTTGAAAATAAATGGAAAGTGATAATCAGAGAAATAAATAAAATGTTTTTAGTTAACTTGGAAAAATATAATATAAATAATCAAAGAAATGAGAAAACATAGCGGAAACAAAACATCTATAAATTTAAAAAATTACTAGATAATTCTAAAAGAGCAAACAATTGAAAGATGAAACAAGAAAAAAAGATAAGTTACTGGAATGTGGAAAAATAACCAAAAATTATGAAAATTTAAAAAACGCTCTTGAAAAATTAATAGAATTTTTTTTATTAACTCGGAAAGTCTTTAAATAGAGAGAAAAAGTTAAAAATAAAGAAAAATTACTAGAAAATGGGAAAGATTTGGAAAAATATTTAGAAATTAAAAAAGTTACTAAAAAGTTATAAAATAGCAAGCAAATAAAAGACAGAAATAAAAAAAGGATAAGTTACTAGAAAGTGAAAAAATAACTAGAAACTAAAGAGAACAACGAAATTTTTTTAAAAGATAGAAATTTTGTAATAACTTAGAAAAACCCAAGGATGAGAAGAAAAACATGAAAAAAATTACTGGAAGTTAAAGCTGTTTTTGTAATTTTAAAATATAGGAGAAATGACTAGGATACGAAACAAATTACTAGAAAGTTATATAATAGGTAGGTAATGAAAGAAAGAACTAAAATCTGAAGATAAATTACTAGAAAGTTGAAAAATAACTAAAAACTAAAAAAATAGATTGATGCTTTTTGAAAAGTAACTAGAATTTTTTTTAAATATCTTGAAAAAACTTTGAAAAGTTTTAAAATATTAAGTAAATAAAAAAAGACACTCAAAAGTAATCATAAAATACTAGAAAATGAAAAAAATTCAGAAAAACTTTTGAAAAAAATAGAATTTCATTTTAATAACTAGGAAAAATCTTTCATTGGACAAATTCACTGTAAAATGAAAATGATAAGTAGAAAGCGAAAAAAATTATACGAAATAAAAAAGTATCGGTAAAGTAATAAAACTATATACAGAGTGACGAAAAAAACTAAAAATTTTAATTTATTAGTAAAGAAAACTGGAGAAACTTTACTAGCTAGTGAATAAATAACTAGGATTGAAAATAAATAACTATAGAAATTATTATAGAAACCTTGAAAATGAGAAAAAATAGTTAAAGATCATAAAGTAGATAAAAATATCTAGATAATAAAAATAGTTATCTAGAAAGTAAGAAATTATGTATTAAAATATATATTTAAATTAAAGAAAACAAACAAAAGTTTTTAAAATTTTAATTTTGTAAATAGAAACTAGAAGATGTAAAAATTTCCCCAGAAAGAAAAAAGATCAAAAAGTTACGAAAGTAACAAGGGAATACACAAAATTTAATAGAAAAGAAAAATATTTAATAATTTTACAAAAGTTACCATAAAAGGAAAAAATTACTAGAATTTGTAAACAAACATTGCAATTTTTTTAAGAAACTCTATAAAGTGAAAAATTCAATAAAAGTAAAATTAATTCAAAAGGGGAAAAGTTTCTATGAACTTAAAAAAGAAGAAGGAAATGTCTGAAATAACTTAAAAATAAAGAAAAATTGCTCTGAAGTTAAGAACATAGTGAGTTATTTATAAAAAATAACTAGAATAATGTTAATAAATAACTAGAAAATAAAGATAAATTTCTAAAAAATTTACTTCTGTAAGAAATACTTCAATATTTGGGAGTCTTATTACAATATTTCCGAAAACTAATAGAACTGAAAAAAGTAACTTAAATATGAAAATGAGAACTAACATGTTTAAAATAATTACTAGAAAAATAATAAAGAAAACTAGAAAGTCACGAAAATAATTATAATTTGAAGAAAAAAAAGTTTAAATGAATTTTTAATAAAATGAAGAAAATTAAATAACTAGAATTAAGGAAAAACTAACTTAATTTTAAAAATTATGAGTTTGGTTTCATTTGAAAGATAATTTTTCATATTGCGCACTTGTTTGTTACAATGTTTTAGTAATATAATTTCTAACAGAAAAGTATACAAACATAGTAAAATATTTAAGGTTATGTTCCGCATAAAAATACTTATTTGATATATTTCACATGATTGCGCGCGCAACCATGTTGATTTGTTTACTAGCAGAAATCTCCAATCTTTACATTTATCATTTTTTAAAATTAAATATCAAGAAATTAACTGTGAACTTCATTTCTTTTGTATTCTCGAAAAGAACACAGGTAAGTTTGTTTTAGCATTTGGGTTATTGACTTTTTTCCAGCTGATTAAAAGTTATATAATTTTTATTTAATAACATTTTTAGTATTAAATATTTTAAAAATTGTCCTCAAATAGAATTATTCCTTATTTTTTTCTGAGCATTAAAAAAAAAGAAAACCTTTATATGACTCATAGAACGGAAGATATATTGCTATTTCAATTTTTTTCAAAATTTAAATTCTCGTAAACTAATTAATATTTGGACCTAAATATTTATGTAAAACATTAGTCATACTAAACATAATAAAATTCTAAAGTTTTATTGACCGTAGTTAACCTGCCCGTAAATTCCACTTACAGTCGCACTACTCTAAAAAAATTTATATCAACATTACTGTTGATTTTATAATTGAGCCGCCGCGTGCAGAAACCGCTTCTATGCACAGAGTCGGTTTCTGAACCTGGAGATCAATTTCTTACTTTTGAATAAATTCTCGTATGCCAGCTCTGAAGTTTTCTTTCCCCAGTGTGTAATTGAACATGCGGAATAATAATTCATCTGCAACAATAAAATAAATACAATTTTAATTATTTAAATTTTTAAATACAATTTATTAATAGATTAAAATCTTATACCGAAACGCGTCAAACTGATGCGCTAATATTTGTATAAACAAATGAAGAAATAAAAAGCCGTAAAGACCAAAAAAATTTTAATTTACAATTTATTAATTTTGCAATAATTTTGTTTTGTATTACAGTCAAACGCCTCTTAAGTTTCTTTCTGTTCTCGGAATTTATAATAATAATTAATAACCGAATAAAATTTGCCTATTTGGGTAAACTGGCAATCGTTAATAACTTGGTAAAAAATAAATATTAAACATAATTGCTTTTATAAATGAAGTGTGTTAAGGTAAAGATGATTTCTATAAAGTTTCATGTTTATCAGTTTATTATTAAAGAATTGTTGAAAATGATGCTTTTCAACAATAATCTTTTGATTTTTAAATTTTAGAAAATATGCACTTCTATCTCAGAGACGTGTATAAGTTTTTTTAAATTAATCCTTTAACATTTAACTTTCTAAATACCTTGATTAAATTTATAAAAATGAGTTTTAAAATTAACAAAAAATTAGTTTAATTATATCGTGTGTTTTTAGGTAAGTTGTCTGGGTAATTTTCCCTCTTGCTGTAAATTTTATATTTACATTAATAATAATTATTATTATATTTATAATAATAATAATTATAAAAAACTATATAGTTTTTTACTATAGTTAAAATGGAGGATCATTTTTACTATATTTTTAAAAATTATTTTAAATAAGCGAGGTATTAACCAAAAGAAATGCGCATGCGCGGAAAAAATGCGTATGATTTCTTTAGTACTTTAGTCACATGATTAAAGAATCATGGCGGATTAACCTGTCACATTTGTCATTGAATATCGAATTTGAGGTTTTCTTTTTAAAACTCACGTTTTTTCGAAGCAAGCAGGAATTTATATAATCTATTAGAAATTCAACCTATTTCAATGAAAGGAGCTTTATATATTTTTTATATACTTTTTTCTCTCTTTATGAATCACCGTTTCTTGATGTCAATTCAGTTTTTAGAGAATATTTATATTTCTTGTGTTAAAAGTATAATAATAATAAAAAATATAATACTAATAAAATAATTGGTTTTAGAAAACAGATAAACGAAACTTTTGGTTAAACTGCAGTTTTACTGTCGAATCTCAACAAAGATATTTTAAAAATAATTAATTCTACGTTATATCTTAAATAAATTCTTTAAATAATTGTCTTATTTAATTCTCTATGGTTTTTATTTTAATGTGTAATGGTTTATATTTAAAAAATATCACTAAATAATTTTTTTACTCCAAACTTTTACGCAGGTATTTTGTCCGATTTTTTCTATCGCGCAATTTAGGAGAGGTTTGACTAAACTTATTTTTAATAAAAAATTTTAAAATTTGTTCTGAAAAGAGTCATGTACTTACACTTGGCACATCTAGAGTCTCTCATAATGCCAAATCCACTACTACGAACACTTTTACCGTAGCCGTAATACAACGAGTATAAAACGGTCATTGGCCACTTTCCTTCCAGTTCATCTGGATTAAGCTGTCAATAAAAAGTTTCCGTTAATTAAAAAAGATTTGGCAGTTGAATCGATTCTATTTTTCTTTCATTGTTTCAACTTACGTCCATCGTGGCCATAGATGCCAAAAAGGAACTAAAGGCTTTACCCATTAATGCATCTGTAGATCGAACTGACGTACTGTATTGTCCAATCCACTGATGAATTATTTCATAAGCCGTGTTCCATATTAAAGGACTGCTGATTTCGCTCTCTCTGTAAAAATTAATCTTTTCGTTTAGAATACGCGAACGGAAAAAATTCAGAATTTAAAAATTCCCGAGCATTGAAAATTATCAAATTTGTCTTTTTTCTCGACCTTTAATTTATAAATGTTCATTACTATATTTTTATAAATTAAATTGTCAATTTAATTCCCTAAATTTCAATCTCATAATGTTCGTACATGAAAAAACATTCCCCAAATGATCATTTGTCATAATTATCCTTTTCTCAAAAAATTCCATAACCTAAATTTCATTAAACAATTATAAAATAAATACTTGACATAAGAACGATGTTTTAGAACGATTATTTGATTTTATTTATCTAATTATTATTTTCAACAACATAATCTTAAAATTATTGTCAAACTAGAAAAATAATTGTCAAGATTCTAATGGAAATGAAAGTACAAAAAATATAATTTTAAAAAATACGCAAAACTACTTACTTGAAAAACATTAAACCCCAATTATCAGAAGCTTTCGCTGCGTCATATTTGGGCATGGCAACAACGTCAAGTTTCGGCAGTCCAATTGTGCTGTTAAAGTAAATTTGCAAATAATTGACAATTCTGACAATTTTGTCTGGGACCTGTTTCAACGACTCCATAAAACCTTTCCTACCCCAGACTCGAATTTCAAATTTATCTCCAGATATTTGATCGATAGCGTCTGTCGAAGATAAACTTTCAAAATCGGATATAATAAAAGCCAATTGACTGGTTTGCAGTTCAGGTGATTGTGCAAAATGTGTGCATGTTAATTCCGGCTCTCCAGGTCTTTAAAATATAATGCAAATTAATTGGTAATAATTACTTGATCTGAATTTTATAATAATATTAATAATAATAAAAAATAATAATTTCAAACAAAAATTATTTATTTATTTATTTTTTAGAATAATAATAAATATTATTTAATTCAATGATTAAAAATGGTAATTTAAAAATTACTATTATTCGAAAAAACTTACACATCACTGGTTCTTTCTGCAGGCATGTTAGACAAGGCCGTCATATTTTTTGGATGAATTAAACTAAGTTCATAAGTGGCCTTGAACGTAAATCCGTCAAAAGATGGGTACACTTTTCGTGCATTATCCCTTTTTAGATAAGTCGCCAAGAAAATGCTGAAAATTTTGTATTAGTCAATTATATTAACTATTATTAATTAATTATTAAAATTAATTAAAAATATCAACCATTTTATGAAATATGTTTTCTTGAAAAAGAAAATAACAAAAATTGTCTCCAATGGGTCGGTTTTTGCTTTTTACAAAAATATTAAGAAAAGGATACATATATATTCAGGAGGATCAATTAATTTTCTAATTTGGAACTTAAAATTGTCTTATCTTGTTAAAAAAAAACATCTAACATTTTTACCAGTTTAGATAACTATAGAATTTTAAAAAATTTACTTTCATCCATAATTTTCTCTATTTTATAATTTTTTTCAGGAGATGAAATATTGGATGGACGCTTTTCTTAATTATTTAGCAGCTTTTCTTTTTATAAATGATCAATTATAAGTAAATAATGATAAATGACTTGAATAGATTTCTTACTGTTTTTTTTTATCGTTGTCAATATAATCACTTCTGAAAAGACCTGCAGTGTCAACTGTCGACAAATTTCCATAATAAGTGATGTCAATTTCGCAGTTTGCCTCTTCTCTCAAAGAATCATTCAAATTAATAGTGTACCATGATTTTTTGGGTCCTTTGCCCATTTGTACCACAGAAATTGTAGTGAGATCCTCTCTTTAAAAAAAAGCACAGAAGAAAATCGATATCATTGTTAATTAATAAAGAGAATGTATTTTTATACTTTCAATGATAATAAAATTCGCGTTAAAGTACACTAAAAAAACGGTATTCTTTATTCGAGAATTATTCTTACCGCCTATTAAAAAATAAAATATTCTTCTATTAAGGACATAATATTCTTAAAATAAGAAGAATATTCTTAAAATAAAAAGAACATTTTTAAAATAAGAAACCTATTCTTAAATTAAGACTATTTTCTTGTGGTTTAAGAACATTTTTTGGATTAAGAATATTTCTTAGTTTAAGAATATTTTCTAAGATTAAAAATATATTCTCAGATTAAGAAAATTCTCTTAGATGAAGAATATTTTATTAAAATTTTTAAGAATATTTTATTCTTAAATAGACGTCAAGACTACGTAGATATTTAAAAAATGTATTTTATGTTTTTTTCGAATAACAATCATTAAGAACAACATGTTCACTAATTTTTGACATTGAATGTTTTAAATTAAAAAAAACATACGGATTTGGAGAGTTAGGTCCCAATTTTATAAACTTGACACTGGCATGAACAATTTCAAGGTCACGATCAACATTAAGCACAATCTTGTCTGCTGCTCTGACCCACGTCACATTAATTCGCACTCTACCCTTGAATTTCGTTTCATTTATGAATGGCTGAATTTCTAAGTGGTAGTGAATTGGTTTTGTGTCTCGTGGAAGTCGATTTTCCACTGGCTCCTCTATATCATAAATGTCAACACTACGTTTCGATCTATACCTCTCCTGCTTGAATTTCAAAAATTATAATTAAAAATATGCTAATTTTGGTCAAATTCAAGAATAAAATGAAATAATAATGCGAAAATGAAGATAAAATAAACCGTAACTAATGCAAATAATAAATATGAATTATAAATATAACATTATTACCTAAATGAAAAAAATGAGAAACAAAAAAATATCAGAAATAAGAAACGTAAATAACATAACAAATTTCTTTAAAATAATGAAAATTAAAACTAATAAACCGTGCTAAAGATCTTTATGTCTGTTTAGATAAAATCAAATCTTTGTTTGTTTATTGCTTTATTGAGAAATAGTAATATAATTAATACTTTTTAAACTTGGTATTTTTTATATAAAGTAAACGTTAAGAGCATCTTTGAATTCAAAACTGCGCATAAAAATTTTCATATCCATATGTCTGTCCGTCCGTCTGTCTGTCCCAACAATTTTTACGCCAATGAAACGTAAATAGCTGGGTGAATTTTAATAAAACGCATACAAATTTCATATATGCCTGTCCGTTTATCATTTTGTCTGTTTGTTTGTCTGTCTGTCCGTCTGTCTATCGCAAAAATTAAACATTAATTACATTTAAGGGGATGATTATAAGACGATTTAAACGTCACACAGGAAAATTTTCATATCTGTCTGTCCGTCCTTCTGTCAGTCTATCTGTCACAAAACTTTTTACACCAATTCTACTTGTTTTACTACGTCTTAGTCGCTTTAAAAGAAACACATGAAAAATTTGTACCTGCCTTTCTATCAGTCAGTTCGTCCATCTGTTTGTCTGTCTGTTACAAAACATTTTACGCATATCACACTTAAATGACTGAGCCGATTTAAGTAAAACGCAAAAAATTTTCATGTCTGTCTGTCTGTTTATCTGTCTGTATTGTTGTCTATCCATATGCTTGTCTGTCTGTTACAAAACGTTTTACGTCAACCACACTTAAATGTCTGATTCTATTTAAACGAAACACGTAAAAAATTTAATGTCTATCTGTCCGTCCGATTGTCCGTCTGTCTGTCTCTCTGTCTGTCCGTGACCCAAAATAAGTTTATTAATTTAGAGAGTTTAATCATTTTTATTAGAACAAAAGATATGACACTTTTGAAAGAACAACAATTTTTTAAGTTTTTGATAGATTTCTGCTAAATTTGCTGCTTTTTTATGGTCCCTAAGTAATATTTCATAAATTAATGTTTAAAAAAAAATTGAGTTTAAACCTAAAAAAAACTTAAAAAATGATTGAATTTGGAATTTAAGGACTTACTTGATAAAAAGCATCGCTTGTAGCAATAAAGAGGAAAATAGACAGAATAAAGGCTGTCCGCCCCATCATTATAATTTTTCAACCTGAAATATAATTTGATTGGTTTTTTTCAAGTATTTTCGAAATTGTACGTAATTAAAAATCTAACATTTTTTTTTAAACCAAGTGTAATTAAAAATCGAATCAGCAATTCAGGAAAGAAGATTACGGTCGTCCATAAATTACGTTTTAGATTTTTTGGACATCCCCTTCTCCTTTTTTTTTAAATTTTAACTCAAAATTTAAGTAAAAGTTTATCAGATGTTGGTACTTTAAAGAAAATAATTATAAATAACATATTTAAGAAATTAAACGATTTTCTCCTTTCATTAAAAATTGAACAATTTTCGGCCGAAATTAAATTGTCGAAAAATAATAATCAACAAAAACTCTCCTTAATTTTGAAAGTGTTTTAAATTTTCAAAATTGTTTTTAGGATAGTTTTTCGCAAATTTTACTTAAAAATTTTAGGAAATCTTTACCAGGAAGTGGTACTGAAAACGAAATTTAGACACATTAAAAAGTAACCAATTTTTTGTACCCATAAAAAATGAAACACAATTTCCGCCCGTCATGTAAATTATCCAAAAATAATCCCTGAAACTTGGAACTCGAAATTTTATTCTTAAAATACAAATTTAAGAACTCCATTCTTCTTAACAGAAGTTAACATTACTCGAGGTCATTTAAAGGTCGTTCCGAAATATACCTAAAATATATATTATAAAAAGAAGGGAATTTAATTTTTATTACCAACACAGCCACACAAAAAAAATTTTTTTTTTTTGATGTGCTAGGTACACTAGTGTATTTCTATGTATTTTTATCTGCTAAATTCGACTCCAAAGTAAGAATTGCCAGATTGGTTAAAATATTTTAAATAACCTTAAAAAATGTCTAAAAAAAAAAACAAAAAAAAAAAACTTTTTTTGTCCAGAACACTACGCTGGTGTGTTTCTATGTATCTTTCTTCGCTGAAACTGAATTCAAAGTCAGAATTGACAGATCGGGTAAATTTTTAAAAATAATCTCAAAAAATTTCTCTACAACACCAAAAACCCTTAAAAAATCCACAAAAAAAACTTTTTTTTACGGGAAACTATACGCTGGTGTATTTCTACGTAATTGTCTCCTCTGAAATTCTCTGAAATTTCTCTGATTCGAAGTCAAAAGGACCATTAAGTATAAACTTTATGCGATAACCTCAAAAAATACATTTATTTTGAATTTTTTCGTGTTTTTAAGCAGTTTTTTTTTTTTTTTTAATATTACCTGAGTCTTAGCCAATTTGGTTATTCCGACCTCAAATTCGGAATCAGAAGTAAAAAATCAATAAGAATACACTAGCTTAAAGTTTCTACTAAAAAAAAATTGGTTTTTGTTTTTTCCCAAAAATTCAAAAACGCCAAAAAGTAATTAATAATTTAAAAATAAAAAAAACCTTTTTTTGACCCAGGGCACTATGGTAGTGCATTTCTACGTAATTTGCTCTGCTGAAACCAGATTCGAAGTCAAAATCGCCATCAATTTTAAATTTTATACGTTAACCTAAAAAATATCGATTTTTTTGACTCTTTTTCGTTTTTTTGAGTAGATTTTTGTGGATATCTCGCGAAGGTTATTCTGATTTCGGATTCGAATTCAGCGAAGAAAAAATTCATAGGAAAACACTAGTGTCGTATCCTAAAATAACGAAAAAAACAGGTTTCTGTTTTTTCTCCAAAAACTCAAAAACACGAAAAGAATATAAAAAATCCTAAAATATCTTGTTTTTGGCTAGAACATTATGCTAGTGTACTTCTACGTAATTTTCTCTGCTGAATCCGAATTCGAAGTACAATTGACCATTAAGTCTAAATTTTATGCAATAACCTCAAAAGATAGATTTTTTAAAACATTTTTTCGTGTTTTTGAGCAGTTTTTTCTTTAAATATCTCACAGATTTTAACCAATTTAGTTATTCTAACTTCTGATTCGGATTCAGCGGAGAAAAAACGTAAGAAAACACCAGCTTAGTGTCCCGGCTGAAAAAAATCCCAAAAATATAAAAAATAAAAAAAAAACTTTTTTTGGCCCGGACAATATGCTAGTGTATTTATACGTATTTTTCTCCGCTGAATCTGAATCCGCAGTCAAAATAATCAGATTATCTTAAATTTTTTACATAGTCTCAAAAAAGTGATTTTTTTCGTGTTTTTTAGCAGTTTTTTAAAAAATTATTTCAAAAATGTTGGCCGCTTTGGTTATTTTGACTTCGGATTCGGATTCAGCGGAGAAAAATACATAGGAATACACTAGCCTATTGTCCCGAACAAAAAAAAAATTTTCTGGTTTTTTCCGTGTTTTTGAGCAATTTTTTCAGATTGTCTCACAAAATTTATCCAATTTGGTTATTCACTTCAGATTCGGATTCAGCGGAAAAAAATAGTTCTTTTTAGTTTTTTTTTTAACTGGCATTTTGTATTTTTGATAATATTCTTTGTATTTTATTTTGGAGAATTCTCACGAATTTTAGCCAATTTGATTATACGTACTTCGAATTCGGATTCAGCGGAGAAAAATACATAGGAATACACTAGTACAGTATCCTGGATAAATTTTTATTTTTATTTTAAAATACCTGGTGTTTTCGAAAAATTTCTCCAAATTATCTCAAAAACAATACCCAATCTGATAATTCTTTGTTCGGATTCTGATTCATCCGAGAAAAATACACTAGTTTACTGATTCCAGACAAAAAAATTTTTTTTTTTCTGTGGCTGTACAATTTTTATCACTACCCCGACAAAAAAGTCGGCTCTGATTCGATTTTTCGGACAAAATCCTTGGAACCAATTTGAAAGAAAAGTGGATCCAGGCACTGACTGTCCTTGACTGAAATCACGTGATTTTTTTTTTAATGAAACAATACGCTCACCTAATAACTGGTAAAATAAAAAATTCTGCACCCTCTGGAAAAAACCGGCCGCGATTGAACGAAGTTGTCCGCAAACTGGATGCTCTAACTTCTTCTTCCTGGATTCGTAGCTAGAATGCCATACGAGGGTCGAGAAAAAAAAAATACATTGCCACGTGACATCCGCTGAACAAGAGACAAATCACGGGTTAGAAATGGTTACACACTTAGAAGTGGTGCGATAGCGAGAGCCAATGGGTACCCCATTATCCAATTTCGGGCTGCATATGTCACATATGACAAAAGGGGACTAAACGGACGTACGTGCGAGATAAAGCGAACCACGTCAATGGCCAATCCAGGAGTGTCAATGATAGGTGGTAAGCATCGGTACCAGTAACGGTACCAGTGACAGAAAAAAAAAATTTATGCGGCGCAGAGATTTTTTTTTTAGCTCGCATGTCAACCGGAAATTTTCACATAACTGGGGATCAAAACAAATCAGTTTCTTGTGATGATAAAACCGTTTGACCGCTGCTTGTTTCAGCCCCACGAGTTTCAATGTCCGCGCAACCTTCAGACTCATTGAAATTTAATGCGTAATAATCGTGTTGAGTGAATTGGGTCAGTGGCTTAGTTTCCGACAGTTTATTTTATTTTGTCAATGAAGAGTTTAGTTGTATCGGGATTCTGGGTATTTAGAGTGACGTCATTGTGATGACGTGAAATGCTGGTGACGTTTTGATTATTATTTTGCCTTGAGGAAGTTGCAGCCACGAGGAAAGGGATCTAATGGAACAATAAAAAAAAAAATACTCTCGAATCTATACTGTATTTTTGTTTGACGCATTAAACGGCGTCTTTGCCCTCGTTCAAATATATCTACTGTATCATTTTAAAAGCATGTACTGTTAAAGGAGAAACTTTTTTTTGTGCAAATTTTCAATTTTTCGAAAAATAATACTATGATGATAAATTTTAATTAGAATTTTTTTACTTTTGTTAGAATTTATAAGTAGGGTGAAGGAACCAATTACCGGGACGGCACAAATTGTCGAGTCGTACTGACACTTTTGCTTATAAAAAGTAAATCACAATATAAATTTAAAATATAATTATATTATATTATATCAATGAATAACACAGCCACACAAAAAAAAAGTACCCGAGTTGGGGAATGAGACTACCCATTTCTTATGTATTTTGATGCGCTGAATCCGAATCCGTCCTCAGAATTGGTCCATCAGGTCAAGTTTTGACTTTAACCTCAAAATTAATAAAATGACACTTTTTGAACATTAGAATTTGAACTCGACTTAACTTTAAAACATGCCTAGGACCAATAGAAAGCTTGAATTATTACCTTTAAAACGCTTTTTTAGAAATTGTTCTACGATGATTTTTAACGAAGTTATGATGTTTTACTTAAAATATGACTTTTTTCTATATGTTAAAAACACATCAATTATTGATGTGTTATTGTGCAAAGGAAAAAAATAATTCTAAGTAAAACATCATAACTTCGTTAAAAATCATCGTAGAACAATTTCTAAAAAAGCATTTTAAAGGTAATAATTCAAGCTTTCTATTGGTTCTAGGCATGTATTAAAGTTAAGTCGAGTTCAAATTCTAATGTTCAAAAAGTATCATTTTATTAATTTTGAGGTTAGGGTCAAAACTTGACCTGATGGACCAATTCTGAGGACGGATTCGGATTCAGCGCATTAAAATACATAAGGAATGGGTAGTCTCATTCCCCAACTCGGGTACTTTTTTTTTTGTGTGGCTGTGTAATTTGTGGGAACATACAAAAATATTTCTTTGCATGATTAAAGACCATTTTTCTAGAATTAAATGTTTTAATATGCAGTATCAACCATTATCAGCTGACAGTCGACATTTGCTGTTTTCATTCACAATTCGACTGTCATAATTTAAATTCCAAAAGTCATATATTTTTGTATTTTAAAATTATGAATAAGTATATAATCATGCGCAGAAAAGAATAAAGTTTTTGAAAATTAAAACATTGGTTTGATAAAAGTATTTAATAGTTTAAATAAAATTATTACTCGGCAAATGGTTCTTTATTTTAATCGATCTCCAATTGTCGAGTTACCTTTTCTTAACATTTTTGTATTGTTTTTATGGGGTTAAAAATCCCTTGTGTTTACAAACGTCAGAAAATAAACCGGTAAGATACTTTAATTTCAAAAGAATATAAAGTTTTTTTTGTAATACATGTGATTATTTGTATTTTTAAACAAAAGCTTAGATAAATAGTAATTTTTTAATCCCTAAATTTTAAATAATAGCACTTTTTTTTGAGTAAATACGACAATTGGGTCCAGAAATCGAGCGATTGGTAACACAGTCTCGACAGTGGCGTAACTATTAAGGGGCAAACTGGGGCAGTGCCCCGGGGGCCTTGAGCTCAGAGGGCCCTCACACAATGGGAAATTGACAATGATCACCATTGGCTATAAATAATGGTTCCATGATTGGCGGCCAACAGTTTTTTCTTGGCAAACTATTGGCAACCAATATTGGACCACAGTTGGTCAACCCTTGGGATGATAACGGGTTTGCCAGTCATTGGCAGCCATCATTGGTTCAATATTATTTGCCAATGATAATGCCGATAAATAAAATTTTTTAAATTAACAATATTAAAATTTATATTTTATTAAAAAATAAAATTTATTTATTGTTTAAAAATTTATTTTTTTTAACAAATATTTTAATTTATTTATTAATAAATGACAAGTATTGTTACAATAATTGGCTTTCAATATATTGCTCCATCCTTGGGAGCCACTGAATAACCAATAATCTTATTTTACAACTCTATATGGAAATAGAGTTGTTAATTTAATCTTCAGCCAATATTTGGCAATGAAGATTTGAGTGTTAGACACATTAGGAATGTATTTTCACAGGTACGGGATCAGGCCTTATATAAAAGAGCTGAAGAAACTCGATCGTGAGAGAGGCTGACCGATGCGCGCCCTATGCCAGTTTCCGAAACCACAAACGCGTGAGAATCCTCGGCGCGCAGACGCGGCATAGATGCGGCGGGAATCTTCCACTATTTGAATTGGCCTCCTCCGATGCTGGTCCTTCAACTGGCAACTCGAGGAAAGGCTCAAGTAGAAAGAGATTCGCTTCAGAGCTTGACTCGCCAATCGAGTCAGACAAAGCTGAAAGCGTAAAAGAAGCGTTTAATACTGATTGGCAACAACTATTTGAGCCGCTCGCTCAAAGAACCACCTAAGTCGACTTAGGTGGTTTTTTCAAATTCGGTTATCTACATAGTCTGCAACATATATAGAACAAATCTATTAAGTTTCCGAAGTTTTTAACCATTATTTAGGGTTTTATTTAAATTTTAAAGTGCTCAGGTACTTCGCGCCAAGCAAACACGCAAACGTGGTACGCAACGTCAATAGAGGTTAATTCTTGTCGTCATGTTGTGAGAGCATTGTCGGTTTGTTTATTTTATTCAAAGTTACACTAAAAGTGATGTTACAGTGAAATTCTTATTTAAAATGGACATGTCAACAACTACTACTTCAGGTTGCAATGAGAGTATTAGTTTGAAAAGAAAAATTCGTCGAGATAAATGGAAAGACAATAAGCGAAAACGCAAACGTGCAGGTGGAAAAGGTTATGTAAATACAAGTGGAGATTATGTACTTAAAAAGAGATTTAGGCATATAAACAAGTGTTGTAATAATAATAATTGTCACTTAAATTTTGATCGCGATTACCAACAGGAAATGTTCAACAATTTGGGTCGCTATCATTTTGTCCAAAACTCAGTTGTCAGAATCTCCAAAAGGCCGAAATTTATTTGTCAGAATATTGAATTTGCCGAAAGTACAATTGTCAGAATATTCAACTCTCCGAATCTCCATTTGTCAGAACTTTTAAATTCCCAAATGTCCAAATCTCAGAATATTCAACTCTCCGAATCTCCATTTGTCCGAACTTTTAAATTCCCAAATCTCCAACAATCAGAATATTCAACTCTGCGAATCTCTATTTGTCAGAACATTCAACATTCCAAACCTCCAATTTTCAAAATATACAACTCTCCGAATCTCAATTTGCCAGAATATTCAACTCTCCAAATCTCCATTTGTCAGAACTTTCAACATTCCTAATCCCCAATTGCCAGAATATTCAACTCTCCAAATCTCCATTTGTCAGAACTTTCAACATTCCTAACCCCCAATTGTCAGAATATTCAAATCTCCAAATATCCATTTGTCAGAACTTTTAAATTCCCAAATCTCAAACACTCAGAATATTTAACTCTCCGAATCTCCATTTGTCAGAACTTTCAACATTCCAAACCTCCAATTCTCAGAATATCCAACTCTCCGAATCTCCATTTGTCCGAACTTTTAAATTCCCAAATCTCCAACACCCAGAAAATCCAACTCTCCAAATCTCCATTTGTCAGAACTTTCAACATTCCAAACCTCCAATTCTCAGAATATCCAACTCTCCAAATCTCCATTTGTCAGAACTTTTAACACTCCGAATACTCAACATACAGAATCTTCATATGTCAGACCAAAAGAATGTAGAATTTCTAAAAGAGCTTTCTGATTGGCTGGAAATGTTCCCGGAAAAATTTCCAGCCAATCAGAAAGCTCTTATAGAAATTCTACATTCTTTTGGTCTGACATATGGAGATTCTGTATGTTGAGTATTCGGAGTGTTAAAAGTTCTGACAAATGGAGATTTGGAGAGTTGGATATTCTGAGAATTGGAGGTTTGGAATGTTGAAAGTTCTGACAAATGGAGATTCGGAGAGTTGAATATTCTGATTGTTGGAGATTTGGGAATTTAAAAGTTCGGAAAAATGGAGATTTGGAGAGATGAATATTCTGAGATTTGGACATTTGGGAATTTAAAAGTTCTGACAAATGGAGATTCGGAGAGTTGAATATTCTGACAATTGTACTTTCGGCAAATTTAATATTCTGACAAATAAATTTCGGCCTTTTGGAGATTCTGACAACTGAGTTTTGGACAAAATAATGGCGACCCAACAATTTTTTGTTATTACAAAATAAAGAAGCACAAGATTCTTATCTAATGAGTTGTACACATCGGAAGGACCTTAAAAGTTTTAAAGCAGTTCCTTCAACAAAAAATAGACAGTGTTCTTGGAAATATAGCTTGCAAAGCAAAACTAATTCTGAGGAAACGGTTTGCAAACAATTTTTAATAAGTGTATTTCAAATTTCTGATAATAGAATAAAAACTGTACTGAAATTTTGTCAAAATGGTAATCTTTTTTTTTTGTATAATTTTAATATTATTTATTATACAATTTAATTATAAATATTATAAATTATTATATTATAAGTTATTTATTTAGAATGTTTGAAAAATAAAGAATCATTTATTATTTTAGGACTTTTGTCTGCGGTAGAAAATCGTGGTAAGCAACTTAATCCAAACAAAATACCTGAGGAAGTGTGGGTTTTAGTTAGAGAACATTGGTCTTCAATCCCACATAAAAAGTCACATTATTGCGGACAGAAAACTGACCGAAAATATTGTGAAAACAGTAACCTCACAGTTACAAAGATTCATGCATTATTTTTAGAATACTATAAAGACAAAATGGGAATAAGTCTCAAATTAAGTTATAAAGTCTACCACAAGTATTTTCGTGAAAACAGTGACTATTCTATTCGACATCGTAAAACTGACGTTTGTGATTTTTGCAGTGAATGCAAAATCAAATTGAGGAATAATTTTAATGATCCATGTAAACAATTGCTTGAAGTTCATGGTAATAAGTATGAAGAACATAAAAAAATTTCAAGTGAATTTGTCAAAGTTTCGTCTAAGAATTCCAATGAAAAAACGTTATTTTTAGAATTAGATTATGCTCAAAATCTTGCTCTTCCAAAATGAAATGTCAACTCACAAGACTATAAAAGGCAATTGAATCTTTTCGTTTTCAATGTACACTGCTTTAATGACGAAGATAGTAAATTTTACTGTTTTTTAGAATGCGATGGCGCCAAAAACGCAAATTCTGTTTGCAGTTTTCTGTATGATTTTATTACTGAGAAAGTAAAAACTTTTGATACAAAAAAAATTATACTGCTTTCTGATTCATGTGGGGGACAGAACAAAAATAAAATTGTAACTCGCTTCTGCTCCTGGTTATCCGTAAAACTGAATGTAACAATAACACATATTTTTCCAGTAAGAGGGCACAGTTATTGCCAATGTGACAGAAATTTTGGATGTTATGGATCACGTCTAAAAGAAGCTGAAATCATCGAAACACCTGCTGAATATTTAGAAATTATGAGAGAAGCAGGAGGAAAACCAAGTCCATTCAAAGCAGAATTGGCTTTTGATTTGCTAGAAGATTGGGAGACTGGATTAAATTCACAATTTCTTAAGAAGCCTACATTGAAAGGTGATTCCTTTTCCATCCAGAAGTACGTAAAAATGGAATTTAAGCCGAGCAGAATAATTTCAGTGTTTACAGAGTACGACGGATTGCCTAAATATTTTAAAATTTTCAGACCGAAAATTGTTATTAAAAACAAAAAACAATTAGCTTTGCAAAAAGTAAAAGCGGTTGGAATTTCGGATCCTAAAAAAAAAGGATTTGTTGTCACTTATGACTGTTATTACACTTGAGAATCGAGATTTTTATGACGATCTTTTAAAAAACTATCAAAACAATAAAAACTCTGACTCTGAGGCTGAGGCTGACAGCGAGTAATTTTTATATTTTATGTTTCTGAATTTCGTTTTACTATGTTTTAAAGAAAATGTTAATGTATATATTATGTATATATAGCATATTTTCCATTACATAAACTTCTAAAATAAGTTGAGGTATTCAAGAAGAGTATTTTTTTAGTAAAATAGTTCAATCTTTAATAAAATATTAATAAAGATGTCTAGTTTTTCTTTTAACAACCTCCTAAAATTAATTAGAGCTTAAAGTATTAAATAAGAGAATTTTTTTTATCGAAATAATGATTTTAGATTCATTTTTGACAGTTCGCCTGAAAACCCACTTAAGTGCATTGTTATTAATATATTTTTTTCAAGTAATTAAATTAATTAAATTTAATATTTATTGTTTGAAAAGTATAATTTGATAGTGCATTGTTAGTTAAGAATAATGTACATTATAATTATTGTGTAAATTATATGTGTAACTCGTTTCTGAATCTTTAATTTCATTTTTTGGTCGAAAACCTAAGTCGACTTAGGTGGTTCTTTGAGCGAACGGCTCATTTGTCAATGCAGAAGAAGTGCTGACCAACATTGAGGATGTTGCAGGCAGACTAAGAAATCTGATCTCATTCGAGGCATCGAAAAGGATTGTAAAAGTCCTTGGTTCCGAAATTATATGATACGTTACAATATTGACAGAGGCTTCGAAGAAGCTCCTCTTTCAAAACATAGATCTGCAAGGGGTCATTCAGGGCAAGCAGTCCCAGCAAAAACATTTTGTCAGAGAGATCAGAAAGGCTGTTGATCGAGACACAACTTCCTACGCTAAAGTCGCAAGCAGTAACCAGAACGCACAAAGCACCGCTCGCATCCCACCTGTAAAGGGGGTTAGCAGCAAAAAATTGCCACTACCACAAGTTGTAGTAATTGCGGCACCACAAGGGTCTGAGCAAGTACTAGGACCAAACGAGGCCCTTAAACGAGAGATTATGAGCACACTCGATCCTGCTAAGGAGAAAATACAAATAAGAGGCATACGCAAAAGAGGTGATGGCAAAGTTAGCATAGAAACATCGTCCTCGGACGACCTAGAAAAGATCCTTAACAATAAAGCATTAAAGGATAAAGGCTTTACAGTGGTAAAACCTGGTCCCCTAAGACCACGAATTGTGATCTTCGAGGTACCTAAGGAGATTTGCCAGGAGGAGATGGCGGCTCTGATCTATGATCAGAACGAATCTTCTACCGGCAGCAAAGATAAGGAGGAATTTATAAACAACTTCCAGCCAAAATTTAAGATTGGTAAGAGAGGACGTGAATATGAGAACTGGGTCGTGGAGGTCACACCTGAAATAAGGAATGCGATTAAAAAGAGCAACCGGGTATACCTGGGATGGCAGTCCTGCCGTGTGCAAGACTTCAAGGGTGTCTCACGTTGCTTCAATTGTAAGCATTACGAGCACATCGCAAAGTTTTGCAAAGAAAAAGAGGCAACTTGCTCCTACTGTGCAAATAAAGGTCACTCACATGACACCTGCCCCGATAAAAAAGCAAAGAAGCAGCCGGTCTGTGCTGCATGTAAGAGTGCAAACAGGGCCTGGGCCCACGAAGCAGTAAGTAAAGTATGCGAATCATATAAAGCGGCTCTAAGCAGAATAATCCAAAGGACGGATTACGGAGCTTGACTCTGGAGCGGGGAATCTAGTGATCCTCCAATCACACCTCGCGAGATGTAAGGCAGCGTCTGATGAGCTTCTAGTGTATGCAAACAAAAGAAAAATACCAATTTTGCTAATTCAGGAGCCATATTCATACAAAAAACGAGTTGCCGCCCTCGGGCGGTATACAAATACGGTGCTCACGGGTAACAAACCTAGTGAAGTTGATTGGGCATGCATTGTGATTCTGGATAATAAGTATACGGGTGTGGTCTTAAGCAACGTGAGCACGATGCACTGTGTCTGCGCCTATATCACAGGCCCAAAGGGATCATTTTACGTAATAACGGCATATTTGCAGCACTCCCTCCCAGCTGAAGGTATTCTTATGCAAGTCAGCAATGCCCTCCGCAAGATTAATAGTACCAAAGTCATCCTTGGAATGGACGTAAATGCTGTCTCTCCTCTGTGGTCCTGGCGCGGCGAGTACCGTGACAAAAAGTGCAAAGATAGAGCTATCGCAGTCGAAGGCCTCATTGCTCAATGAGACCTACAGGTTGCAAACCGAAGTGGTGAATTGTGCACCTATAAGTTTGGTAAAAGAGACATAGATGTAACATTGGTAGGATCGGGTCTCGTAAACGATATAGTTAGCTGGCAGGTGACCGATGAGCCGGAATCCAGTGATTATAGATCACTGATCCTCCGGCTCGGAAATCGCCCGAAAGTTATTAAGATAACAAGAAACAGGTACAATACTAAGTATTAGGGATTGGAATCGAAGACGTAAAATCGAATATCGATTAATCGATCGAGTTTTCAGCCTAAGAAAATCGAATTTATTCGATTATTAATCGATTTTTTTTCGATTTTTCCATGCAAACTTAAGAATCGATTGCCATTAATCGATTAATCGGAAGATAGTATTCGATTACTGCTTATATTCGATTTCGATTTTACAATCCCTAATTAAGTATGCGGACTGGAGCGCCTTCGAGCAAACCCTGTCCGCTAGTATTGACACACAAAAATTAAAAGATGCCCAACTTAATAACAGGACGGAAGTAGAGGGTTTTGCCGAAACGCTCACCCGAATACTGGTTGAGGCAACGGAGCTAACTGTGCCGAGAAAAAGAAAGTTTAAGAGATCCGTTCCCTGGTGGTCTCCGATGCTAAACGATTGCAAGAATTTATGCCAATTAATGACCCTAGATTCATTATGAATCTAGTAATCTGTATTATTTATTTATTTATTAATTTATTTGTCTAAATCGAACCCCTGACCAGATCTCAAACTAAATTGAGCACTGGCGGGAATGTCCACTGTCCTGTGATGTCAAAGCATCTTAAATAATTTGCCTGCCCCTCAAATTGACTCTAGACCCGATAATCTATGTGACGTGAAGCAATACGCATAAAGCACATGTAATAAATTTAGTAGTATCAGAACAGTGGTTTTGGCTCTCGGGCCCGTAGGGAGACTGGAACGCGTCGCAGGTTGCGGATAGCGAGCCCTAGGCCAGTGGGTGGAGCGGAAATGGTCCTTACAATTTATTGTAAGTTAATAGAAAAGCTCCCGCGGACAAATAGGGTCCTGGCGAATCCAAAAACAGAAATATTTCAATGTGAAGAAATTAAGTTGTAATGGGAAATGGTTCGCCCGGAAGTTTTCGATGGTTTGGTGATAGGACCCTGAAGGTGAGCGATGGTTTGCCTGGAGTTGGAGTCCCGATGCTGAGGCGAGGGTACAGTATCATAAACTAGGTAAGGCAGCCTAGGCCCCGGGTTGAGTCTAACCAGCTCAATGACCTGGCTGCCTGACCATGCGGTGAAAATCTCGACCGTGTTGTAGTGACGTGTGGTGCACATATTGGGCCCTGCAGCACTGAATAGGGGGGATGTACGTGAGACCACGTCTCCGTCTGAAGGTCTCCAGCTAGCTCTGGGTCGGCCCCGTCTCTCTGGATGGTAACCCTTGATCCGAATCCATCGAAACTTCTTTTAATCTCTAAACAAAATAAATAAACAATGGAAATGGAAACAGACAATGATAACGAAATCAAAGTGCCACAAAACACTGAGCCCACAAGTTCAAATAATAACAGATCTGATGACAAAAACACCGCAGGTACCTCTGGTACCTCTGGTAAGAACAAGAATCGAAAAAACAAGCGTCCACGAGAAGAGCTAGATCTCTCGACGGAAGAAAACGATAGAAATGAGCAGTTATTAACTCTCAAATGCTCAACTGATGACATTAAGGAGCTACGGCTCCTTGAACAACAAATCAGGAAAAGTTTAGGTTATGTTCAAGGAGGTCGTCTGACCAAAGAACACCTAAAAATAATTACTGACTGCATTGACAATTATGATAATGCGGCCAGTGCAATAGCTGCTAAGAACCTCTCACTTCAAGGATACCTAAATGGCTGGCTTGCGGAGAGAGAAAGTATAACAAAACAAGTAGAACAACTCACTAAGAAACCTGGTACACAGGCACCTCTGTACGCCTCGGTTGCTAGAGGAAATAATCCCCCAGTTCCGAAGCCACAAAATGTGCCAATACCTAAAAATAAAGGTATTGGCGAAAGGTTTCGCTGCCTAACGTGGTGGTCATATCGTCACCAGAGGGCTCATATGGACCTGGTCCCAATGAAACCTTAAAAACCATCATTATGAAAACGATTAACCCAGCAGCAGAGAAAATAAGGATCAGGGGTCTGAGGAAAAGAGCAAATGGAAAAATTTCCATCGAGACTGCCTCACCTGAGGAGACTGAAAAGATAATAAAAAATAAAAAGGTGATTGACATGGGATTGAAGGTGGTCAAGCCAGGACCACTCAACCCTAGAATAGTAATTTTTGACGCACCTAAAGAGATGGCAGCTGAAAACTTGGTTTCGCTGATATACAATCAGAATGACGCCTCCTTCGCTACTTTAACGAAGGAGGAAGTTTGCAAAAACTTTATCCCTAGATTCAAAATGGGCAATAGGGATAATGCAAACGTTAACTGGGTAGTTGAGGTTAGCCCAACAATAAGGACACTTATTAGGAGAAATAGATCTCGATTATTCGTGGGATGGAACTCGTGTAGAGTCCAGGATTATAAGGGTGTCACTCGATGTTACAAGTGTCAAGTATTTGGCCATGTGGCTAAATACTGCACGGACGAGTCTCCAACTTGCTCCTATTGTGCGAAGTCCGGACACATGTCGAAAAACTGTGCAAAGACTGGCACCGAGGGTGGTAAGCCCACTTGTGTCAACTGTAAGATAGCAAACAGACCGTCGTCACACGAGGCAGTCGATAAGACGTGCCCGCTGTATAAGGCAGCACTTGATCGCCTGATCAAAAGAACAGACGAGTATTTGCAATACTCGTTGCCAGCTGAGGGGATTCTAACGCAAGTTAGCAATGCCCTAAAGAAGATAAAGAGTAACAACGTTATCATCGGAATGGACGCAAACGCCGTGTCACCTATGTGGTCTTGGCGAGGCGAATATAGGGATAAAAAATGTAAGCTAAGAGCCCTGGCTGTGGAGGGACTCATCGCTGAACACGATATGCATGTTGCGAATCGTAGGGGGCAGCTTTGCACCTACAAATATGGTAATAGGGATATTGACGTTACTCTCGTCGGGTCTGGCTTTGTAAACGATATAGTGAGCTGGAGGGTTACTAGTGAACCTGAATCCAGCGACCATAGATCCTTGATCTTGCAGATTGGGAACAGACCCAAGCAAAGCAAAATCCTCAGAACCAGGTATAACGTTAAGTTTGCCGATTGGATAGCCTTCGAGCGAATCCTCTCGGTCCCTTGGTGGACAAAAGAGTTAAATAAAAGCAAAAGGGAAGTAAATCGACTCCGTCGGAGATTCCAAGCAGAATGAGACCCGGATCAAAGAGAGATAAAAAGAAATGAATTCCAGGGTAAAAGGAGGAATTACACCAATTCCCTTACCAAATAAGATCTGCCATTAGCAACATCCAAACAGCTGATGGAATGACAACGAACAGCTGGAAAGACAGTGCCGAAGAGCTCATGAACGGTCTGTTCGGCAAAGAGCAAGTTGAAATAGAACATACAAGAGTGGCGCCAGACCAGATGGGTCAGCCGACCACCCAGTGGCTCGTCAGTGACGTCCATAAGGCAGTCAGAACAATTAAGAACGGAAAGGCACCTGGTAATGATTACCTGGAGGTAGAGGTGGTTAAAAGGGCCGTTTCCGGAGACTACGAACGTGCACTGACGAATCTATACAACGGTTGCTTAAAATTCGAGGTATTCCCTGAGATTTGGAAATGCGGATCACTGAGAATCTTGCTGAAAAGCAACGACAAGGACAAGACACTGGCCAAGTCTTATAGACCCATATGCCTGTTGTCTGTCCTTAGGAAGATATTGGAGAAGTTGCTTAGAACGGCCTTGAGTCCCTGGGTTAACAACCCATAATTCGCGTCCGACCGTCAATAAGGCTTCAAAGCCAAGCGTAGTACTGAGGACGCAATCGATAAAGTAAAATCGATTGTTAAAGCGTCTAAGGGGTTGTTGACTCTGGGAATACTCTTTGATATTTCTGGAGCATTCGACAACGTAAAATGGAGCTCCATTTTGGACGAATTAAGTAGAAGGGGCACAAATCCGCACTTGCGAGAATTGGTTGCCGACTACCTAAGTAATAGAAGGGTCACGTTAGAGGACAACTACGAATCGATAACCAGGAGGCTGCACAAGGGCTGCCCACAGGGCTCAGTCCTCGGTCCGGATCTCTGGAATATTTGCTTCGATGGTCTTCTGAGGGAACTGAAAATGGCCGGTGCTGAGTTTGTAGCTTACGCCGACGATCTAATCATTATAGTTTCTGATAATAGTAGACTCAAGGTCGAGAGACGGGCACAGTTACTTGTGAACATCATTCAGAGGTGGTGTGCCGAGCAAGGCCTTGAGCTCTCAAAAGAAAAAAACTGAAATGCTATATCTGAAATCGGTCACCAACACCGGTCAGAGCAAGCAGAAGAACAGAGCTGGAGTGATAAGAGGCTCCATTAAGAATACAGGGAAAGGCGGCCTTAGGCCACCAACGATAAAAATCGGTGATAAAAGAATTCGGTACTCCGAGATGGTGAGATATCTTGGGATAAACCTCACCACCGGAATGCGGATCCATGATCACATTTGCATGGCGTGTGGCAGAGGCAAGTCTTTGTTCTTTGCCATGTCTGCAATTGCAAAAAGGACGTGGGGCCTAAAGTTTGCGAGCCTTAAAACCATCTATAATGGAGTCTTCGTGCCCATAGCACGAAGCACGAGCAGGAATCTGGGCCGAGAAACTGACACAAGAACAGGGAGAAATCCTAAACTCTGCCCAAAGAACTGTCCTCATTAGAGTGGCCGGATCATTCGATAGTTGCTCCTTGGTGGCCCTTCAGGTCATAGGTGGTGCTATGCCTCTGGATATTCTGGCGAAAGAGTACTATTATAGATTGCAGACCCGAATTGGAAGGGAGTTTGCTTATAATGATACGATATATAGTGCTGATGACAAAAAAGAGACAAAATATAGATCCCTAAGAGCTGCCTCAGTTGCCTTATGGCAAAAAAGATGGGATGCCGAGGTCACGGGACGGAACGCACATAAGTTCTTCCCAAATATAAAAGAGCGCCTGAAAGCCACAAGTTTACAGGTTGACAGGAATAGTGTGTTGCTAATATCGGGCCACGGGGGTCTGAAGAGTCAGCCCTTCAAGAAAGGGAGGTCACTTAGACCAGCAAAGAAACCTCCAAAGAACCGGAACCGAACGTCGAGAGAAAAGTAAAATTTGTGTGAATAAGACTTAGTAAGTTATTATGTGTTGTTTTAATACACAAGATCTGGCGTCTTATGCATCTTTTTAATTTGCATGACCATCAAAATTGACCTTAGGTCAACTTGGACCTAATAAATTGTGTAACTAAACGTTGTCCTGTCTTGCAACTTATAAATTTGCATGTCCTACAAGTTCGACTCTAGACTAAAATAGCCTAAAGTATTATCTGAAATTTAATAATAGACCAAGCTCTAAAATCAGAGTACTAAAATAATCTGTTACAACGCCAGCTGGATCTTAAATATTTTGCATGCTCATCAAACTGACTCTAAGCCAAATTGGCCTATAAGTGTTAATAAATTTTACTAGAGTGACCAACGGGGTTTTCCCAAGCATTCGATCTGTGTATCGATAAGTGTTGTGTTGTCTTAACGTATCTGTCTTTTAAATTGTATCTGTAGTATTAGTTTACAATAAAAATCTCAGACGTTCGAGTTGCTAAACCTGCTAAACTGAAAACCTAAAAACATGAAAACCTGAAAACATAAAGAATAATGTTCCCAATGGGAACGGGCATTCCTGAAAAGCATGAAAAGGGTAAAAACCTGAAATAAAATAAAAATTGAAAAGACCTAGTAGGTCCAAAGTTAGAGGCTGATGGGCGGATTCTTGAGGAGTTGGCTCTACTAAGATCGTCCGAATAAAACCTGAAAAGAAAGTTGAAAATAAAACCTGAAAAGAAAACCTAAAAATAAATGAATACATATAGTTAGATAATAGAGTCGAATTATAATTAAAGATCGATTTATATGAAACGCTTACAGGGTAGTCTTCTGTGCGGCTCGACCTCCACGTGGTCCCTGCTGGAAACGCCTACTAGGCGGCTAACTGAGCCGTGCTCAATCTGGCCAAAGGTGCCCCGACCTGGATCCCTTTTGGGTTCCGGCTCGGGACTCCCGGAGGTTACAGACGAGCTAGCAAAACTTTTTACCGAATGCGGTTTCCTGTAATACACGTATTACCTGAAACTGATCGTCGGAGTTTTTCCTTTCTCGGGAACTTGGCTGTGGTTTACGCTAGAACGGTGGATTGTGACGTGTTTTTTGCAGGTATGGGCTTGTGCCCGGGGTACTGTGATACGGCCAAACAACACGTATCTGTCACACACTCTCTGTATACCTGATCTTCTAGCAAAACCACTGTTCAAGTAACGAGCATGGAAAAAACAGCGGGGAACTCGAAAGTGCATTAATGAAATTAATGCGAGCATATTACACTGAACATAAGTCTTGTCAATTAAAAACTAGCGTGGAGCTGGCGATCGCGGTGCAGAGGCAAACACACGGAATGCACTGATGAGTCCGCTTCGGTAGTCTGTCGGTGTATTCAACCAAAACTGAGTAGGCGGATATGGTTCCTTTGGGAATCTGTCGGCTTTGCTCGACCGCTCCTGAGTGAGCTGATAAGGTCGCTTAGGTGATCTGTCGGTTCACTCACATATTTGTCCCGCGGACAAATAGGGTCTTGGCGAATCCAAAAGCAGTAATATTATAATGTGAAGAAATAAAGTTGTAATGGAGAATGGTTCGCCCGGAAGTTATCGATGGTTTGGCGATAGGACCCTGAAAGTGAGCGATGGTTTGCCTGGAGTTGGAGCCTTGATGCTGAGGCGAGGGTACAGTATCATAAACTAGGTTTATGGTAGGATCGGGGACAGAAAAATTAGCGGGAATTTTGAATGTGCATTAATCTAAATTAATGCGGAATTTTACTGAATACAAGTCTTATTAATACAAACTAACGTGGAGCTGGCGATCGCGGCGAGGAGGCAAACAAAGGGAATGCACTGATAAGGCCGCCTTGGTAGTCTGTCGGTGTATTCAACCAAAACTAGGTAGACTGATAAGGTTCCCTGGAATCTGTCGGTTTTTCCCGACCGCTCCCGAACTGACTGATAAGGTCGCTTAGGTGATCTTTCGGTTCGTTCACACATGAGCAGATCGACGGCTTGCTTCGGTAAGTCGTTGATCTTGCTCAAAATTTTTGCCTCTTCGCTGCGATCGCCCCCTCGTTAGGCTTGTTCCTAAAGCAATACGCATGGCGCACTTACAATGAATTTCTCATAGAATCCCAAAGCGATACGCATGTGATACTCTGTCGTGCTGCGTAAAGCAACACGCACGTGGCATTTGTGTCGCGTGTCGTAAAGCAATACGCACGTAGCACTTATAATACTCAGTAATATCAGTACAGTGGTTTCGGCTCCCGGACCCGAGAGAGACTAGAACGCGTCGCAGGTTGCGGATAGCGAGCCCTAGGCCAGTGGGTGGAGCGGAAATGGCCCATACAACCTGTTGTAAGTTAATAAAAAAGATCCCGCGGACAAATAGGGTCTTGGCGAACCCAAAAGCAGAATTATTTCAATGTGAAGAAATTAAGTTGTAATGGAGAATGGTTCGCCCGGAAGTTTTCGATGGTTTGGGGATTGGACCCTGAAAGTGAGCGGTAGTTTGCCTGGAGTTGGAGCCCTGATGCTGAGGCGAGGGTACAGTATCATAAACTAGGTCAGGCGTCCTAAGCCACCGTATAGTACACGGGAGCGGGTTGAGTCTAACCAGCTCAATGACCTGGCTGCCCGACCATGCGGTGAAAATCTCGACGGTGTTGTAGTGACGTGTGGTGCACGTATTGGGCCCTGCAGCACCGAATCGGGGGGATGTGCGTGAGGCCACGTCTCCGACTGAAGGTCTCCAGCTAGCTCTGGGTCGGCCCCGTTTCGCCGGATGGTAACCCTTGATCCGAACACATCGATACTTCTTAAAACAAACTATAAAACTATGAAATGGAAACCGATACTGAAAATGTTACGAAAGCGCCAGCGAACTCTTAGCCCCAAGCTCAAACAATAGCACACCTTTGACGGACTCAAAGACCAAAGAGACCAAGAAAGGATACAGATTCCCCAAAAGAAGGGAACGACTTTGTTTGCAATTTTAAGGCATGTTTAGATGAGCTTACAAATCTCCGTGAAAAAACGGATATTATACGTTTGCTCCTTAGAGACCTAACCAGGTGTAGCCAAATTCGAAAGGATCAAATCCTCGATGCATTTAACGATTTAGCGAATGTTGCGACCAAAATAGCTGCGAAAAATATTGCACTACAGGGTTACATAAATGGCAAAATGAAGGAGAAGGACGAAATCTCCAACAAATTGGACAAGTTAAACAAGAACACGATACCTTACTCTGCTGCGACCAATGTCAACGCACAGGTATCTAGCCTAACCAAAATTCCGCCAGTCACAGGAGTCAGCATAAAGATCGCTCCTCTTCCGAAGGTCGTGGTGATAGGGCCATTCGCTGGAATTGAGATCCCTGCTGGTCCGAATGAGCAACTGAAGTCCACAGTTATGACCCCAATTAATCCTGCCTTTGAAAAAATTAAAATAAAAGGAATAAGGAAACGCGGTGACGGGAAGATCAGTGTTGAGGTGGCAACACAGGAGGACGTCACCAAGATCCTTACGAATAAAAATCTAGTCAAAGCGGGTCTTGTTATGACGAAACCGGGTCCTCTGGACCCGAGACTAATCATCTTCGATGCTCCTAAAGATCTCACTTCCGAGGAATTCTCCTCGGCAGTGTACGATCAAAATGAGTCGTGCCTAACAGGCATATCTAGAACGGATTTCTCTAAAGGCTTGCAGCCTAAGTTTAGGCTGGGAGCTGGAGATAAGTCCCAAGTAAATTGGGTCATTCAGGTCAGTCCGGCAATCAGGAATCTCATCCGGGCCCGTGGGAAACGGCTTTATATAGGCTGGTTCTCATGCAGGGTCCAGGATTTCAAAGGAGTATCTCGGTGCTTCAAGTGCCAGACCTTCGGACATATATCCAAAAATTGTAAGGGGACACAGCAAACGTGCTCCTTCTGTGCTGAGCTTGGGCACTCTATAAAGGAGTGTCCTGCGAAAAAAGAGGGCAGGTCGCCAACCTGTGCGGCTTGTAAAATAGCTAAGTGACCGTCGAATCACGAGTCAACCAGTAAAGAATGCCTCTCATATAAGGCGGCAGTAGACCGGGTCATTCAAAGGACCGATTACGGAGCAAGGGATCAATGATCTACCTTTGCGTATTTGTCAAATAAATTTAGCCCGTACTAGAGCTGCTGGTGACGAGACTCTCGTCAAGACCAACACTAGAAGAATCCAGGTCCTCCTCCTCCAGGAACCTCACGCCTATCGGAATGAAGTTGTTGGTTTGGGAAAATGTACCAACCAAATTATGACGGGCAACAAGCCCGATGAAAGGCCGTGGACATGTATTGTGATAACCGATAAGGATTACTCAGGCACTGTGCTTCGAGACGTGAGCTCTACCCACTGTGTCTGTGCATATATCTCTGGGCCAACTGGCTCCTCTTATGCGCCGATAATTGAACAAATTAATCAGGCCATCCAAAAGATTGTCAGGTCGAAAAGGATCATCATCAAAATGGACGCTAATGCTGTCTCACCGATGTGGTCTTCGCGCTGTAACGATAAGGACAAAAAGAATATAACCAGGGCACGCTCCGTGAAGGGGCTCCTGGCTCGATGGGATTTATATGTCGCCAACGAGAGTGGTCAGCCCTGCACCTACAAGTATGGGAACAGGGACATAGATATTACTTTGCTGAGTTCAGCCTCTATCGACCCTGTGTCTAGCGACCACAGGGCCTTAATCACCACCTTCGGCAGCTTGCGAGCGCCACCTCGCATAGGTAGGACCAGATTCAACGTCAAGTACGCTGCCTGGTCCTTATTTGACCGAACTTTGGCCCACCAAATAAAAGAACTAAGACTCAATGAAGTCGTCGCTGACTCAGCAGAGGATATTGAGAAATTTGCCACTCTTGTGAGCGAGGCTCTCATACTTGCAACTGAAGCCTCCTTACCTAGAAAAAAGAGATTTAACAAATCTGTGCCCTGGTGGAATTCTGAGTTACAGGACGCGAAGAAACAGGTATATAGCCTCAGAAGGGCGTACCAGTCAACTAGAGATGCAACCCGTAGGGAACAAATGAAAACAGAATATCTGAGTGCAAGAAGAAGCTGCACGAACAGATTGACGAAGGTCAGGCTGAGTAGCTGGAAAAACTTTGTCAGCGAAACGTGTAGGGATAGCCCCTACGGTGTTGCATATAAGATCGCTATAGACAAAATGAATATACGCACCACTATGAGCAACGTCACTTTCGTTGATGGTTCTTCCCCGACGGACTGGGTCGGTAGCGCTAACGCGATACTCGACGGGCTTTTTGGTTCAGACACAGCGGAGGAGGAGGAATCCGGCCCCGCGGGTCCCCCAGACGGAGATCTGCCCATAATATGGACGATCGATGACGTCCGAAAAGCAACAAAAACGATCAAGAATAATAAAGCCTCTGATGGCGATTACCTCGAAGTCGCAGTGGTGTATAACTCGTGCCTCAGATTAGAAATCTTCCCAAAAATCTGGAAGCATGGTGTCCTGAGAGTGCTGCTTAAAGCCAAGGATAAAACGCAAGCGAAATCCTATAGGCCTATATATGCCTGCTCCCGATCTTGAGTAAAATACTCTAGAAATTGACGAGAACGGCCCTAGCGCCGTGGATCAATGATCCACAATTCTCGTCAAATCGACAGTATGGCTTCAAGCCTAGTCGCAGCACCGAGGACGCCATAGAAGAGGTCAAACGTGTGGATCAGAGGGCCAGGGGTTTATTGACCCTGGGCATCCTTTTCGATATCACGGGTGCGTTTGACAATATCAGATATGGCTCTATACGGGCTGAATTTAGACGTAGGGGTACGAACCCGTACCTCCAGAGGCTCATTGACAGCTACTTGCATGATCGCTCGGTCTCAATTGAGGAGACCTACGAAAGTGTCTCGAGAAGGTTATTCAAGGGTTGCCCTCAGGGCTCTATCCTAGGTCCGGACTTCTGGATTTTCTGCATGGACGGCCTCCTCAGCGTCCTGCAGGCTGCCGGGGCTGAGGTGGTCGCCTATGCTGACGACATAATCCTGATCGTCTCCGACGATAGTAGAAGTAAATTGGAAAGAAGAGCCCAAAAGCTGGTAGATATAATCAACGTGCCAGCGAGGGCCTCGAGATCTCAAAAATTAAGACCGAGATGATCATGCTCAAGAGCCGATCGAATAATGGTCAAAATACGTCGAAAAATAGGGCCGGTAAAACACGGGCAAAGGTGGATTAAGACCTCCCATAATAATGCTGGTTAATACAAATATTCGATACAATGCTGAGGTTAGATATCTGGGCGTGTATCTGACACATGAAATGTCTGTCACCTCGCACGTCTGTAAGGCCGCGAACAAGGGCACAGCTCTCTTCACAGCTCTCTCAGCGATTGCTAGAAGGAGCTGGGATCTGAAGTTTGCGGGACTTAGAAGAATATATCTAGGAGTATTTATCCCCACCATTCTGTATGGTGCAGGCGTGTGGGGTCTCAAGGGCATACAAAAAGTCTTTCCTTGCCTCGCTACAAGTCATATGTGGAGCGATATCGATTGACATCCTTGCGGAAGAATATCGGTATCGCTACCTTGCTAGGAAAGGCATCGCCTTTCAGGTGGAGGGGTTCTCGTCGGCTCTGCCCATGAGACGCCCTTTTATCCACCGCGAATTAAGAAAAATATCTATCGGCAAATGGTAATCCCGTTGGGACGCCGAACAAAAAGGTCGAACCACTTTTAAGTTCTTCCCTAATGTAAAGGATCGAGTCGCAAGAGCGCATATCGCGATAGACGAAAACTGTGTCCACATAATTAGTGGACACGGGGATTTTCGCGGAAACCTGTTCAGGCTGGGTCTAAAGCCTGACGGCTTATGCTCGTGTGGCGAATCCGAGGACTCGCTGCACGTTCTCTTAAAATGTCCGAACCACGATCTACAACAAATAGAGTTCGTGTCATTTGATAATGATAAAAAAAAGAAAAAGGAAAAGAAAAGCGACAAAGAGACAGGCGGCAGCGCGTCTTCGGACGCACTACCACTTAGTTTTAATAGTTTTGTAGATTAATGTATTGTTTAGTCTTAATTTATTATTTTAATATCTGACAAGTAGACCCTAGGATCTCTGGAATTTCTATGCTATGCATCTTCCAATATACACTGTTTTACACGCTTGACTAAGATCCAACTAGGATATACACCAGGCGTAAGGGAGACCTGATCTAGCCTGCACTTTAGCACGCCAATCATGGACCCTCCCGTAAATTTACGCCTTTTTAATGTGTCAAATTCGGGTGAGGATCCATAAAGTAGTTTGGACTCACCGAACTACTTACTTCGCATAATTAGTAAAGCTGGAAATTTGATGTTGTAGAACAAATAGTATACCCCAGACCCCAGCCTAATAGGCTGGCGTCTGGATTGAGTGGCTAACCGAGCCGAATAAGAAATCCCACAGGCCCTGTGCTGCCCTCCTCTATGCAGCCCAGGGGTACCTGTGGAAAATCTTTGCAAAATTCGAACCCGCCCTGTTTCACTTGTGATACTGGACGGGGGTTTTTTCAAGCCATGTTTTGGCCACAGGATTCGCTAGGAGGTGGATATATGGTTTTTTGTGGGTATGAGCTTGCGCTCAAGGTACCACGATACAAAACAACATCATGTATCTTACCGTACACTCTCTGTATACCCGATCTTCTAGCGAAACCACTGTTCAAGTAACGAGCATGGAAAATACAGTGGGGAACTCGAAAGTGCTTTAATTAAATTAATGCGAGCATATTACACTGAACATAAGTCTTGTCAATTGAAAACTAGCGTGGAGCTGGCGATTGCGGCGAAAAGGCAAACACACGGAATGCACTGATAAGACCGCTTCGGTAGTCTGTCGGTGTATTCAACCAAAACTGAGTAGGCGGATATGGTTCCTTCGGGAATCTGTCGGCTTTGCTCGACCGCTCCTGAGTGAGCTGATAAGGTCGCTTAGGTGATCTGTCGGTTCACTCACATATGAGCGGATCGGCGGCTTGCTCCGGTAAGTCGTTGATCTTGCTCAAATTTTTTGCCTCTTCGCTGCGATCGCCCCCTCGTTAGGCTTGTTTCTAAAGCACTACGCATGATAGGTGAATCCAAAAGCAGAAATATTTCAATGTGAAGAAATAAAGTTGTAATGGAGAATGGTTCGCCCGGAAGTTATCGATGGTTTGGCGATAGGACCCTGAAAGTGAGCGATGGTTTGCCTGGAGTTGGAGCCCTGATGCTGAGGCGAGGGTACAGTATCATAAACTACGTGAGGCGTCCTAGGCCACCGTATAGTACACAGGCCCGGGTTGAGTCTAACCAGCTCAATGACCTGGCTGGCCGACCATGCGGTGAAAATCTCGACGGTGTTGTAGTGACGTGTGGTGCACGTATTGGGCCCTGCAGCACCGAATCGGGGGGATGTGCGTGAGGCCACGTCTCCGTCTGAAGGTCTCCAGCTAGCTCTGGGTCGGCCCCGTCTCTCCGGATGGTAACCCTTCATTCGAACTCATCGATACTTCTTAAAAACTTTAAAAACAAATATGATAATGGAAACCGATGATATTGACGTAACTAAAGCGCCACCAAAAACCCCGGAGCTCCCAAGCTCACTGGCCGTTTGGCCGGAAACAGAGACCCAAGAGGCCGCGTGAAAAGGTATTATCTGCCAAGGATCAAAATGACTATGCGGATAATTTCTTATCCAGTTTTAATGAGTTGGTTGATATCAGAGCCACGCACGAACAGATCAGAAGAGAAGTGCAAGAACAGGCGAGATTAAGCCAAGAAAGCAAAAACCAGCTGTTGAAAACCATCGACAGACTGGCGAACGTAGCTACTCAGATAGCCGCAAAAAATGTAGCCTTACATGGCTACATAAATGCTCGTCTATTTGAAAGAGACTTTGTCTCCTCCAGGCTAGACAGAATTGAGTCTCGGACAAAATCCTGACTCACATTTGCAGAGGCGGTCACTACCGGTCCGAAGAAAGACAGCGCCCCACGAGTTCCGCCGGTGTCCGGCGTGAACCGAAAAGTCCTGCCCATGCCCAAGATTGTGGTAATATCAAAACCTGAGGGTGTAGAAATTCCTGCTTGTCCCAATGAGGCACTCAAGGCAAAAATAATAAGCTCCCTAAACTCTACAAAGGAAAAAATTAAGATCAGAGGAGTCAGAAAGAGGGGTGACGGCAAAATAAGCGTCGAGGTGGCGACGCAAGACGACATAGACAAGATCATGTCAAACAAGAACTTAGTTGACTTGGGTCTCCAGATGACCAACCCTGACCATCGAACCCTAAAATCATGATATTTGATACTCCAAAGGACCTCAAACCTGAGGAGCTAGCGGTGGCTGTCTTCGAGCAGAATGATCACTGCTTGGGGGAAATCAGTCTCGAGGAATTCACGAAAGGATTTATACCTAGATTCAAGCTCGGCTCGAAGGACAGGGCCCAAGTCAACTGGGTTATGGAAGTCCCGCCCATCAGGAATTGCATTAGGACTAATAGGCAAAGAATTTACATCGGCTGGAACTCGTGTAGAGTTCAGGATTTCAAGGGCGTTTCGAGGTGCTTTAAATGCCAAAGCTTCGGGCACATCTCGAAAAATTGTCGAGGAACTAATGAGATTTGTTCCCACTGCGCTGAAGCTGGTCACGCAGTGGGGTCTTGTCCAGCCAAAAAGGATAGGAAACCGCCGATATGTGCCGCCTGTAAGATGGCCAGGCGGAATGCCGAACATGACATAACCAGTAAAGATTGCCCATCGTACAAAATCGCAATTGAGAGAGTGATACAGAGGACAGATTACGGAGCACAGTAACTGTCCTCCACAATTAAGAGTTTGCCAGGTCAATTTGGCCCGCTGTAGAGCCGCGTGTGACGAGACCATAAATTTGATGGTGGACCGCAAAATTCCGGTCATCCTTGTCCAGGAGCCCTACTCCGTAAGGGGTGAGGTTGCTGGACTCGGCAAGTACTCTAATCAGATTTTGACCGGTAACCAACCCGGCGAAAGACCTTGGTCCAGTATTGTTATTGTCGACAGGGATTACTCAGGTACGGTGCTTCGAGATGTCAGCTCTACACACTGTGTTTGTGCATACATCTCGGGTCCATCTGGATCATTTTATGCGATTTCGGTGTACCTCCAACACTCGTTGAAGGCCGCACCAATAATCGAGCAAGTTAACGCTGCAATCCGAAAAATCGGTAAATCGAAAAGGATCATCATAGGGATGGACGCAAATGCAGTCTCCCCAATGTGGTCTTGGCGCTGTATCGATAAGGACTAAAAGAACCTAGCCAGGGCACGTACTGTCGAAAGTCTTATGGCTCAATGGGACTTAAATGCCGATAACGAGAGAAACCAGCCCTGTACATATAAGTTCGGGAACAGGGACATCGACCTTACCCTGCTGAGCTCATCATTCATTGATAAAAAGATCAGCTGTAGGGCCATAGATGACCCGGAATCCAGTGATCATAGAGCGTTGATCACTACCTTCGGGAGTCTACCTAGACCACCAAGAATTGCGAGGACCAGGTTCAACGTCAAATACGCTGACTGGTCCAAGTTTGATCGCAACCTGGCCCTTCAAATTGATCAAAAGCACCTAAAAGGTTATCAAATTGAGACAGCCGAGGATGTCGAGGAGTTTGCCTTTCTTGTGAGCGAGGCTCTCATTGCGGCCTCTGAGCCATCTATGCCCAGAAAGAGACAGTTCAGTAAATCTGTGCCTTGGTGGAATGTCGAGTTACAGAACGCCAAAAGAACGGTAAACAAGCTCAGGAGAAAATACCAAGCAACACGGGACCCAGCCCATAGGTGGATGCTACAGTCTGAGTACCAGACGACAAGAAGATCATACACAAAACAACTGACGAAGGCCAGGCTAAACAGCTGGAAGGTCTTCGTTGGTTCCACGTGTGGTAGCAACCCCTACGGGGTGGCGTACAAGATCGCCCGAAATAAAATGAATGTCAGAACCTCTGTGAGCAATATCACCACTGATGATGGTTCTTGCCCGTGCGATTGGGTTGGCAGCTCTAACGCAATGCTAGATGTACTTTTCGGTAAAAGCACAGTGTCTGAGAAGGAACCCAGCATTGCTGGTCCCCTGGATGGAGATCCCCCATTAATTTGGTCGATCGATGACGTCCGTAGAGCTGCGAAAACCATTAAGAACGGAAAAGCCCCTGGAGGCGACTATCGCGAAGTCACCGTTATCAAGCATGCATTGGACTCACAAATGGGCCCAATCCTTGTGAATCTGTACAATTCGTGTATCCGAATGGGCCGTTTTCCTAAAATTTGGAAACAAGGCGTGCTCAGAGTATTATAAAAGGCAAAGGACAAGGACCGAACCCAAGCGAAGTCCTATAGACCGATCTGCCTTTTTCCCGTACTTAGCAAAGTCTTGGAGAAGTTGATGAGAACGGCCTAAGAGCCGCGGATTAACGACCCACGCTTCTCATCACCTAGGCAGTTCGGTTTTAAAGCCGGCCGCAGCACCGAGGACGCCATTGAGGAAGTCAAGCGAGTCGTGCAGCAGAGATCCGAGGGCCTTTTGACCCGGGGTATACTGTTTTGACCGATCTCTTGGCGTTCTGTAATTCGTCATTCCACCAGGGCACAGATTTCCTGAACCGTCTCTTTCTAGGCATTGAAGCCTCAGAGGCCGCAATGAGAGCCTCACTCACGAGGGAGGCAAACTTCTCGACGTCCTCAGCTGTCTCAACTTGATAACCTTTTAGGTGTTTTTGATCAATCTGGAGAGCCAGGTTGCGATCAAACTCTATGATCACTAGATTCCGGGTCGTCTACGGCCCTCCAGCTGATCTTCTTATTAATAAATGATGAGCTCAGCAGGGTAAGGTCGATATCCCTGTTGCCAAATTTGTATGTGCAGGGCTGGCCTCGCTCGTTGGCGGCCGATAAGTCCCACTGAGCCATGAGACTTTCGACAGTTCGTACACTGGCTAAATTCTTTTTATCTCTGTCAATACAGCGCCAAGACCACATAGGGGAGACTGCATTTGCGTCCATCCCGATGATGATTCTTTTCGATTTACCGATTTTTCGGATAGCAGAGTTAACTTGTTCGATAATCGGGTCAGCCTTCAACGAGTGTTGGAGGTACGCCGATATCGCATAGAATGATCCAGATGGGCCCGAAATGTATGCACAAACACAGTGTGTAGAGCTGACATCCCGAAGCACAGTACCTGAATAATCCCTGTCGACAATCACAATGGCAGACCAAGGTCTTTCGCCGGGTTGGTTACCGGTCAGGATCTGGTTCGTGTACTTACCAAGTCCAGCAACCTCGCCCCTTACGGAGTAGGGCTCCTGGACAAGGAGGACCGGGATTTTGCGGTCGATCACAAGATTCATTGTTTCGTCGCATGCGGCTCTACAGCGGGCCAAATTGACCTGGCAAATTCTTAGTTGTTGTGGAGGACAGTTATTGTGCTCCGTAATCTGTCCTCTGTATCACTCTCTCTATAGCGATCTTATAGGATGGGCAGTCCTTACTAGTTATGTCGTGATTTGCAGACCGCCTGCCCAACTTACAGGCAGCACAAATAGGCGGTCTGCCATCTATTTTAGCCTGACACGAGGCCACTGCGTGACCAGCTTCAGCGCAGTGAGAACAAATTTCTGTAGTTGCGTGGGAGTTTTTCGAGATGTGCCCAAAGCTTTGGCACTTGAAGCACCTCGATACGCCCTTGAAATCTTGGACCCTACACGAGTTCCAGCCGATGTAGAGTCTTGTCCTATTTGACCTTATGCTATTTCTGATAGGCGGGGTGACCTCGATGACCCAGTTGACTTGGGCCCTGTCTTTCGAGCCGAGCTTGAATCTGGGCACAAATCCTTTCGTAAAGTCCTCAGGTGTAATTTGTCCCAAGCAGTGATCTTGTTCGACATTATTTTATCGATGTCGGCTTGCGTCGCCACCTCGACGCTGACTTTGCCGTCACCCCTCTTTCTTACTCCTCTAATTTTAATTTTCTCCATGGTCGGGTTAAGAGAGCTTATTATTTTTGCTTTCAGGGCCTCATTTGGCCCCGCAGGGATCTCAACTCCCTCAGGTTGCGATATGACAACGATTTTGGGCATCGGCAATACCTTTCTGTTCACACCAGAGACCGGCGGAACTCGTGGGGGACCAGTTTGTTTTGGAGCCGATGTAACTGCCTCTGAATACAATGGACCAGTTTTTGGCTGAGTCTCTAATTTGTCCAGCCTGGAAGAGATATACCTTCAGACGGAGACGTGGCCTCACGCACATCCCCCCGATTCGGTGCTGCAGGGCCCAATACGTGCACCACACGTCACTACAACACCGTCGAGATTTTCACCGCATGGTCGGGCAGCCAGGTCATTGAGCTGGTTAGACTCAACCCGGGCCCGTGTACTATACGGTGGCCTAGGGCGCCTGACCTAGTTTCTGATACTGTACCCTCGCCTCAGCATCGGGACTCCAACTCCAGGCAAACCATCGCTCACTTTCAGGGTCCTATCCCCGAACCATCAAAAACTTCCGGGCGAACCATTACCCATTACAACTTAATTTCTTCACGTTGAAATAATTCTGCTTTTGGGTTCGCCAGGACCCTATTGCCCGCGGAAGCTTTTTTATTAACTTACAAAATAAATTGTAAGGGCCATTTTCGCTCCACCCACTGGCCTAGGGCTCGCTATCCGCAACCTGCGACGCGTTCCAGTATCCCTCGGGTCCGAGGCCGAAACCACTGTTCACATTTATTGACAAATACAAGATTATTATTTAAAAATTGCAAAGTGCTATACGCGTATTGCTTTACAACACATAGCACAAGTGCTATGTGCGTATTGCTTTACGTAGCTCAACAAAGACTCACGCGCGTATTCCTTTTGAATTTATCAGGGAATTCGTCGCAAGTACGACCTGCGTAGTGCTTTCAAAACAAGGCTAACGAGGGGGCGAAACGCGGCGAGGAGGCAAAAATTTTGAGCAAGATCAACGACTTACCGAAGCAAGCCGTTCATCTGCTCATGTTTGAATGAACCGACAGATCACCTAAGCGACCTTATCAGTTCATTCAGGAGCGGTCGGGCAAAATCAACAGATTCCGAGGAACCTTATTGAAGGGTCTGCGGTCTAAACCTGTTAAGCGCCATTTCACAAATTTTTCAGGATGGAGAAAAAACGTTTTCATTTTTACAGTTGTTGTTAATTTTTTTAAATTCAAAGAGTTTTTCGTTCAGTTAGTGGATATCTATGATATTCTAAAGTTTCGATTTTCTAAATTTAAAATTAACGATTGTACGACACTCTAAAGCTATACATATGTTATCAGCAGGGGGGTCCTGCGGTCTAAACCTGTTATGCGCCATGTTCTAATTTGTTTTTTTTTTGAAAGTTAGTGCAATCGTTGGAAGAGTTTGATACTTTTGACAGTTAAATATTAATTAATAAAAAAAAACATTTCCGGGACATTTTAGGATATTATATTTTTACTATTACCAATAATACAAATAAAATAATAAATTCTTTGTACAAAAAGTTTAAAAATGTATTAAAATAGAAAAGTAAATTTTACAAAAGTTCTTCAAAAAAAGCTTTTTTGTCTGCTGGCAGCATGTCTAAAATTTTTCGAATATCTGCTTTTTTTTCTTTCGAGAGTTGGGGTAAACTCAGTTCATGTATTTCAAATTTATCTAGGTCCTTCGCAGCTTTTCCTGTAAAAAAAATAATTGTTAGTGAACGTTATGTATTTTTTCAATTTTTAAAATTTTTTAATGAGCTTTTGAATACTTACCACGCTTCCATATTGTGAATTGTTCAAACTCAGCTTGTTTGAAATGCCTTTTCACTTCGATTTTCCCTGGACACGTTATCCTGAACCAGCACACACTACTCAAGGCCAACTTTGTGGTATTCAGGAACCATTCAGCTGCGTTGCGAAAGTCGTAAAATTTTGTCATTTTTCTGACTTTAAATGGATTTTTTCTTGAATCTTCGATCAATTTCTCGACGTCTTCAAGATCGTAGATAATTCGATTTCGTTTCTTCTTTTCAATGAGCGCGAAATCCCTATCGCAACTCAAGAAACTGTGCCCCGACACAAGAAATTTATGCTCGACTGATTCAATCATTCCCCAATGGACCATAAACATATATGCCATGATAATAATTTTATTTTTATTTTGGCCTGGGCAATTGTCACTCCACACGATTAGTTTTTTTTTCAATGGAGGACATGGTTCATTGTTATAAAGGCTGAACAAGCAGCTTGATACCTCCGGTGCTCCTCGAGAGGCAATCGCCTCATGCCAAATGCACATGAATGCACGATCGTCGGTGTTTATGTGAACTCCTAGGTTGTAGCAGGACAATTGGCGAAGGTAAAACATTTCCCCGTGCGTCAAAGTAGGAAGAGGGATGACCTGCTGAAGATCGATGGAAAGACAGGTTACATCTTGATCTGGAGATAGTTTATCAATATTCATTTCAGAACGCGCCAAATTGGCTTCTTCATGATGTGCCGATAATTTTTTTCTTGCTATAATTTCCTCCTTACTCCCAGCCTTAGATCCTTTAAGCGTTGCAGCCGTTTTGTCGCACGTGTTGCAGGTGTCTACTCGAGGCGGATGAAAACTGAGATTGGGGAAATTTTCTTTGAATATGCGAACGAAATATTCAAGAGATATTTCTTTCTCAGAATTTTTCTGCGTGAATTCATCGAATAACTTTTGGTAAGAGAGATCCGAGCTGAGGTATTCCTTTTCGGAGTCTTTTCGACCATAATGACTGGTGTCTCTTGGAAACAACTTAATAAAATCTACAATCAAGTCACGGTCCGAAGTGGTATACTTGACGTTGTAACGGCCACCGCGTTTGTCTTTCGTAGTGTCTATCCCCAGTTTCGTTTTTTCTCGCAATACGTCTAATTCTCCTCTGCCAAGTCCAAAAGTGTCTTGAAAAGTACTTTTACAAACAGGAACAGCCGTCCCCTCTTCATCACGGAGTCGGTAAAGGGTTGTAACTTGACGTCGACTAGGCCCCAAAGTTCTCGATCTCTGAGAGTTAACGACATCGATGAGATTAGAAAGATAAGATCGCTGTGAATTTCTATCCAATGACCGATATTGATTGAAGAGAAGCGTCCGTTGTTTATGAGAAAGAACTGAGCAGTTCCATTTACACTTGCATGTCAACTGGAAACGAACATTAATATAATTTTTAAAAAATAATTTTATACGTCTCTTTTCATCGAGAAAAAGTTCCCGATGTCAGTTTCATTAAAAAACTTATTCTAATAAATTAAACTACGAAATGAGGAGCGTCCTCGTTAAAATTTCAAAAGCCACTATTTTTAATCACATTACACTGAAAAAAAGAGAGTTAAAAATTAAGTCCAAAAAGAATAAATTCTATAAAAGTCACATTTTTTCCAAGTTAAAGAAAATAGAGTTAAGAAAACTTGTTAAAAGTTAGTAATGTTTAAAAAAGAAAAATTTATTTATTAAGTTAAATGTTATATAAAGTACGATTAAAACATATCAATAAATTAAATAAATTAACAGAGCGAAGTGTTTTGACAGTTTGAGGTTATGACAGTAAGTTTAGTTAAGGTTTTGGACTTGATAATTAACTCCCAAAATTTAACTCCTAATTTTTACAGTATACAGAGAATTTAAAAATTGCAAGTTGAAAAATTGGCAACAAATTATGTATACAATGCTTACCTTGACAGAAGGCTGTTTCAACGCATGGATTTTCTTCCCCTTTGCCGTAGTGTATTCCTCGCCTTTGGAATGACGCCGTCGATTTATTTCACGTTCGCGCATTTTTCTCCACTCTCATACAAGCTACAAACAGTTTTAATACATCAAAATGTTCGGAATTACATGTACATTTTAGATCCACTTGCAAAATTTTATTATTCTTTATTGAAAAAGTTCAATTACCTTGTAAAGTCGAGACACGTGGTTTAACTTCGTCTGCTTAAACTCAAGCGGACGAAACTGTCGGAAACTGCCGAATATTTTTGAAGATGGCGTCCAACAGAGTTTCGACCAACACATACACCTCACTTTCTACACAATGAAAACAGGCCTATTGCTCCATTGAACGAACTAACCGAGCAGATGTGAGAAGAAACAGGTTTTCTCCATAGGACGCCATGTGTCGATAACAGGTTTAGACCGCAGACCTATGCCGCTCATAGCGAAACGCGATTTTCAAAAATTAATAGAAAAAAAACTAAACAATATTTTCGAGTTTTCTTGACGGCATATTAACGGCATATTTTAGAACTATCAAAAAATGCAATAAAATCAATTTCGAAAAAAGTGGCGCTTAACAGGTTTAGACCGCAGACCCTTCTATTAATCTACCCAGTTTTGGTGTGAATACACCGACAGACCACCGGATCGGCCTTATCGGTGCATTCGGAGCGTTTACCTCCTGCCGCGATCACCTAGCTCCACGCTAGTACGTTTACAGACAAGTCTTTTGTTCAATGCAGTTTTTGCATTAATTCAGTTCAATATGCTTACAAGATTCCCCGTAAGTTTTTCCATGCTCGATAGTTGAACAGTGGTTTCGCTAGATCAGGTATACAGAGAATGTGTGAAAGATACGTGATGTTGTTTCGTATCGCAGCTCCTCGGGCACAAGCCCATATCTGCATAACACCTCATAATCTACTATCCGGCGAAAGTTATGCCAAGTTCCTGGGGTAGGAAAAATTCCGACGATCAGTTTCAAGTAATACGTATATTACAGGGAACCGCATTCGGTTTAAAGTTTTCTAGTTCGTCTGTGCCTCCGGTTTACCAGCCCGAGTTCAAAAGAGAGCTCGGGCTGGATCGCCTTTGGCCAGCACGAACACAGCTCCGTTTGCCGCCTCGAGAGGCGTTTCCAGCGGGGACCACGTGGAGGTCGAGCCGCAAAGAAGAGCACCTATTGAGCAGTTAACTCCTTACATACTTACAAGGTATCTAACACAGTTTATTATCACAGATTTATCACATTTGTAGCATTATCACAGAGTTGTATAAACTAACATTATCACAGACTTATTAACAGGTTCGTCACATTCATCTAAACAAGCTTAGTTACAGACAAGGTAATATGGGTACAGATTCTGACAGGTCCGTCCCACGTACCAGTTTCTCAACTATTCTTTCACATATTCATTCTTTATTACAGGTGCCAGCTTGGATCATCTTCAAGCCGGGAACTTCAGCCCACCAGGACTACTTTTAGCAGGATCGATCGCGTGAGTATGGTGTTCTCTCTTATGAGAGCAGTAATCTTTTCATGTCTTTCAGGTCAGCCGCTTTTCATGTATTTCAGCTCTTCACACACACATCGTCATTCACACTTTATCTAGGGTAAGTATTTCATGATTTTCAGGTTTAATCATTTGGTCCGTTTCCAAGCCGAAGTATGAGTGATCAATGGTCACTCGACTCTGGTTCATCGACGACTCGCCAACTTATTATGTCGTTCATGAGACCCGTTCCCACAAGCGTGACATCAATGTCTCTTCTTCCAAATTTATAGGTACATGGTTGCCCAGTCCTATTTGCGACATGCAGGCCCCATTCAGCTATTAATCCTTCTACGGCTAGCGCTCTGTCCTTACATTTCTTATCACGATATTCACCACGCCAAGACCACATTGGTGATATCGCGTTCACGTCCATACCGATCACTACTTTATTGCTTTTGATCTTTTGTAAAGCTTTGCTGACTTGGTTCAGAATCCCGTCAGCCGGTAATGAGTATTGTAGGTATGCCGAGATGGCATAAAACGATCCTTTTGGTCCAGTGATGTAAGCACATACACAGTGTGATGAGCTCACATCACTGAGGATGACCCCAGTATATTCTTTATCGGTTAATATAATCGCAGCCCAAGGTTCCTCAGTGGGTTTATTCCCGGTGAGAATCGTATTCTTATAGCGGCCCATGGATGCCACCTTATTTTTGTAAGTATAGGGCTCTTGAATCAATAGGACTGGGATCCGTTTCTTATTTGAATAGATAAGGATCTCGTCAGAAGCTGCTTTGCTTCTTGCCAGATTTGACTGGGCAATCAGCAAACTTTTTTCATCAGGGTTCCCAGTGACTGGATCAGACTCCGAAGTCGGTTCTTTGAATCATGCGATCTAGCGCACCTTTATAAAGTGGACACGTTTTTGCCACAGCTTCGTGTTCGTGTGGTATGCCTCTTTTCTTGCAGTTTGCGCAGGTTGGCTTTGCGCTTCCAAATACTTTTTTAGTGCAATCCTTGGACATATGTCCACCTTCAGCACAGTAGGAACAGATAGGTGCTTTTTTTTGACAGTATTTGGCTACATGGCCAAACGCTTGGCACTTATAGCAACGAGTTACACCTTTGTAGTCTTGCGTTCTGCAAGAGCTCCATCCAATATACAATCTCGAGCCATTTTTTCTGATTTGGTTACGAAGTGTAGGACTCACTTCCACCACCCAGTTTACTCCAGGTTTATCCCTATTTCCCATCTTGAATCTTGGGATGAAGCTCCTTGCAAAATCTTCTTTCGATAGATTTGCAGAGGAGGTGTCGTTTTGATCATAGACCATGTCGACGATTTCATCCGCAGTCAGGTCCTTAGGAGCATCAAATAATACAATTTTTGGGTTTAGTGGACCAGGTTTTGTGACTGTTAGACCCATGTCTTTCAGTTTTTCATTCCTTAATATTTTCTCGAGTTCCTCGGGTGTGGCTGTCTCGATGGAGATTTTGCCATCGGCTCTTCTCCTAAGACCCCTTACCCGTATTTTCTCGCTTACCGGGTTTATTGCTTTCATTATGATGCCTTTTAGGGTATCATTTGAGCCAGGTTTTTGCGATCCCTCAGGTTGAGAAATGACCGCAACTAATGGCATTGGAACCGTTTTCCTCTTTATCGGATTAACAGTTGGGGTATTATTTTCAGTTTCCCTGGTTGCCTTAGTTTTAACAACTAAGGAATACTCAGGGCCTCTTTTAACCGGCTCAGACTTTCTTGCTATTACCTCTTTTTCAGCCAAGCGGCCGTTTATATAACCTTGTAGGGCCACGTTTTTAGAGGCCATGACGCTGGCAGTATTTGCATAGGCGTCTAGGCTATCCGTAATAATTTTCAGATGCTCCTTGGTCAGGCGACCGCCTTGGACATTATCCAGGTTCCTTCTAATGGCCTGTTCGAGAGTTCTGAGTTCGTTCACGTCATCAGAGGTGCAACTCAGTCTATTTATGAGGTCTACTCGATCCACTTCTTCTAAGGATACGTCCAACTCATTGTGTCGACGTTTCTTATCCTTTCTTTTCGTGACTCTAGTAGAGTCTTTTCCTGTAGTGCCAGTTGCCTGAGCAGTTCCACTACTTTGCGGATCATTTTGTTCTGAGCTTGGGAGCTCGTTTTGTTGCGGCGCTTTATTATCGTTTTTGATTCTATCGGACATTTTCATATTAATTTATTTTGATTGTTTTAGAAGTTCCCGGAAGGCTCGGACAAAGGATTACCATCCAGAGAGACGTGACCTACCCAGAGCTAGCTGGAGTCCTTCAGACGGAGACGTGGCCTCACGTTCATCCCCCCGATTCAGTGCTGCAGGGCCCAATACGTGCACCACACGTCACTACAACACTGTCGAGATTTTCACCGCATGGTCAGGCAACCAGGTCATTGAGCTGGTTAGACTCAACCCGGACCTGTGTACTATACGGTGGCCTAGGGCGCCAGACCTAGTTTATGATACTGTACCCTCGCCTCAGCATCAGGGCTCCAACTCCAGGCAAACCATCGCTCACTTTCAGGGTCCTATCACCGAACCACCGAAAACTTCCAGGACGAACCATTACCCATTACAACTTAATTTCTTCACTTTGAAATAATTCTGCTTTTGGGTTCGCCAGGACCCTTATTGCCCGCGGAAGCTTTTTTATTAACTTACAAAATAAATTGTGAGGGCCATTTTCGCTTCACCCACTAGCCTAGGGCTCGCTATCCGCAACCTGCTGGGTCTTATCTTTGTCCTTCCCTTTTAGGAGGACTCGTAGGGCTCCACTTTTTCACAGAGCTGGGAAGGAGCCATATCTCAAACAATAGTTGTACAGTTTGGTGAGTTCGAGACCGAAGTCAGTTGTCAGGGCTTTCTTAATTACCTGGACCTCGAGATAGTCGTCCCCTGGCGCTTTGCCATTTTTAATGGTTTTGGCGGCCTTTCGGACATTCTCGATGGTCCATTCTATGGTCAGTTCGCCTAAGTCATAGGCTTCCATGGTCTCGTCATCAGGCTCAGCCTGTATTGGTCCAAACAGTCCGTTGAGCAGTTCTTCTGCGCTCTCTTTCCAATCGTTGGTCGTTACTCCATTGGCGGCTCGGATATTACTCATCGCCGCACTGACATTCATCTTATCCGTAGCGATCTTATACGCTACGCCGTAGGGATTGTTATTACAGGTATCCTCAACAAAGTTTTTCCAGCTATTGAGCCGAGCTTTTGTTAGAGAGTTTGTGTATTCTCTACGCTTTGCTAAATACTCGCGTTTCCTGGTTTTCTTTAACTCGGTCTCTCTTTCCGCTTGGAAAAGCTTGCGAAGTTTATTGACCTCTTTTTTGCTCGAGTTGAGCTCTTTGGTCCACCATGGGACGGATCTACTAAACGACTTTTTGCGAGGCATCGATTCTTCCGTGGTTTCAATCAGTATTATGGTTAACAGCTCGGCGTACTCCTCGACGTCATTTCTGTTTTCAACCTTTACTTCATTTACCTTGTAAGTTTTCAGTTTAGCTGACAGGATTCGCTCGAAGGCGGTCCAGTCGGCAAACTTAACGTTGAATCTATTTTTCAAGGTTTTCCTCAGATTTGGTCGGTTCCCGAGCCGAAGTATAAGTGACCGATGGTCACTCGACTCCGGTTCATCGACAACCCGCCAGCTTATTACGTCATTTATCAGACCCGCTCCCACAAGCGTAACGTCTATATCTCTCCTTCCGAATTTGTAGGTGCATGGTTGACCAGTCCTATTTGCGACGTGCAAACCCCACTCAGCTATTAATCCTTCTACGGCTAGCGCTCTGTCCTTACATTTCTTATCGCGATATTCACCACGCCAGGACCACATTGGTGATATCGCGTTCACGTCCATGCCGATCACTACTTTGTTACTTTTGATCTTTTGTAACGCTCTGCTGACTTGGTTAAGAATCCCGTCAGCCGGCAATGAGTATTGTAAGTATGCCGAAATGGCATAAAACGAGCCTTTTGGCCCAGTGATGTATGCACACACACAGTGTTGTGAACTCACATCACTGAGGATGACACCAGTGTATTCTTTGTCAGTCAGTATGATCGCGGCCCATGGTTTCTCAGTGGGTTTATTCCCAGTGAGAATCGCATTTTTATAGCGACCCATGGATGCCACCTTGTTTCTATATGTATGGGGCTCTTGGATCAGTAGGACTGGGATCCGTTTCTTGTTCGCATAGATAAGGATCTCATCAGAAGCTGCTTTGCTTCTTGCCAGATTTGACTGGGCAATCAGCAAGCTTCTTTCCTCAACATTCACAATTTTCGGATCAATCTCCGAAGTTTGTCCTTTGGATCATGCGATCTAACGCAGCTCTATAGAGTGGACACTCTTTGGCCACAGCTTCGTGTTCATGTGGCAAGCCTCTCTTCTTGCAGTTTGCGCAAGTTGGTTTTGCGCTACCAAAAACTTTTTTGGTGCAGTCTTTGGACATATGTCCGCTTTCCGCACAATAGGAGCAGATAGGTTCTTTCTCTTGACAATATTTTGCTACATGGCCAAACGCTTGGCACTTGTAGCAACGGGTTACACCTTTGTAATCTTGCGTTCTACAAGAGCTCCATCCAATGTAGAGTCTTGAGCCGCTTTTCCTGATTGTTTTACGAAGTGTGGGACTCACTTCCACAACCCAGTTTACTCCCGGTTTATCCCTATTTCCCATTTTAAATCGTGGGATAAAGCTCCTTGCAAAATCTTCTTTCGATAGATTCGCAGAGGAGGAGTCATTTTGGTCGTAGACCATGCAAACGATTTCGTCCGCAGTCAGCTCCTTAGGGGCATCGAATAAAACAATTTTTGGGTTTAACGGGCCAGGTTTTGTGACCGTTAGTCCCATTTCTTTCAGCTTTTCGTTTGTTAATATTTTCTCGAGTTCTTCGGGTGTGGCCGTCTCGATGGAGATTTTGCCGTCGGCTCTTCTCCTGAGACCCCTAATCCGAATTTTCTCGCTTACCGGGTTTATAGTTTTCATTATGATGCCTTTTAGGGTATCATTTGGTCCTGGTCTTTGCGATCCCTCAGGTTGAGAGATTACCGCAACTAATGGCATTGGAGCCGTTTTTCTCTTTATTGGATTGGTAGTCGGAATATTGTTAACAGTTTCCTTTGTTACCTTAGTTTTGACAACTTGGGAATACTCAGGTCCTTTTTTAACTGGTTCAAACTTTTTAGCTGTGACCTCTCTTTCGGCCAAACGGCCGTTTATGTAGCCTTGTAGGGCAACGTTTTTAGAAGCCATGACGCTAGCAGTACTTGCATAGGCGTCTAGGCTGTCTGTTATAACTTTCAGATGTTCCTTGGTCAGGCGACCGCCTTGGACGTTGTCCAGGTTCTTTCTAATCGCCTGTTCGAGAGATCTAAGTTCGTTGACGTCATCTGAGGTGCAACTCAGTCTATTTATGAGTTCTACCCGATCTACCTCCTCTAGGGATACGTCCAACTCATTGTGTCGGCGTTTTTTATCCCTTCTTTTTGTGACTCTTGTGGAGTCTTTTCCTGTGTTGCCGCTGGCAGTTCCACTACCTTGCGGATCGTTTTGTGCTGAGCTTGGGAGCTCGGTTTGTTGCGGCGCTTTATTTTCGTTATTTATTTTTTCTGACATTATCATAATAGTTTATTTTGATTGTTTTAGAAGTTTCTGGAGAGCTCGGACCAAGGATTACCATCCAGAGAGACTCGACCCGCCCAGAGCTAGCTGGAGACCTTCAGACGGAGACGTGGCCTCACGTACATCCCCCCGATTCAGTGCTGCAGGGCCCAATACGTGCACCACACGTCACTACAACACTGTCGAGATTTTCACCGCATGGTCAGGCAGCCAGGTCATTGAGTTGGTTAGACTCAACCCGGGCCTGTGTACTATACGGTGGCCTAGGGCGCCAGACCTAGTTTATGATACTGTACCCTCGCCTCAGCATCGGGGCTCCAACTCCAGGCAAGCCAGCTCTCACCGTCAGGGTCCTATGCCCAAACCTCCAAGAGCTTCCGGACGAACCATTACCCATTACAACTTAATTTCTTCACGTTGAAATAATTCTGCTTTTGGGTTCGCCAGGACCCATTATTGCCCGCGGAAGCTTTTTTATTAACTTACAAAATAAATTGTAAGGGCCACTTTCGCTTCACCCACTGGCCTAGGGCTCGCTATCCGCAACCTGCGACGCGTTCCAGTATCCCTCGGGTCAGGGCCCGAAACCACTGTCAGTTGCTCAATAACAAATGCAAGTTCAGTAATGATAAGTACAGGTTTGGAAAAATTGCCAAGTGCTATACGCGTATTGCTCCACAACACATAACACAAGTGTTATGTGCGTATTGCTTTACGCAACTCTACAAAGACACACGCGCGTATTGCTTTTGAATCCATCAGGGGATTCGTCGCAAGTACGACCTGCGTAGTGCTTTGATGCTCAACAAAGACACGCACGCGTATTGCTTTTGAATCCATCAGGGAATTCGTCGCAAGTACGGCATGCGTAGTGCTTTGACATTCAACAATACGAGAACGCTCCCCCGGTACCAGAATTAAAGTTTGAACAAGATAAGCGCACTCGCAAAGCGAGCACGCTGATCCGATCAACCTGGTAAGCACAATCGGGGGAATGCACAAGCATTTCACACACCGATTCACTTATAGCGAGCCCGCGAGAAGAGCCGGAAATTACTTGTTATTCAAGCATACCGGCTCACTCGCCTCAGCATCAGGGCTCCAACTCCAGGCAAACCATCGCTCACTTTCAGGGTCCTATCACCGAACCACCGAAAACTTCCAGGACGAACCATTACCCATTACAACTTAATTTCTTCACTTTGAAATAATTCTGCTTTTGGGTTCGCCAGGACCCTTATTGCCCGCGGAAGCTTTTTTATTAACTTACAAAATAAATTGTGAGGGCCATTTTCGCTTCACCCACTAGCCTAGGGCTCGCTATCCGCAACCTGCTGGGTCTTATCTTTGTCCTTCCCTTTTAGGAGGACTCGTAGGGCTCCACTTTTTCACAGAGCTGGGAAGGAGCCATATCTCAAACAATAGTTGTACAGTTTGGTGAGTTCGAGACCGAAGTCAGTTGTCAGGGCTTTCTTAATTACCTGGACCTCGAGATAGTCGTCCCCTGGCGCTTTGCCATTTTTAATGGTTTTGGCGGCCTTTCGGACATTCTCGATGGTCCATTCTATGGTCAGTTCGCCTAAGTCATAGGCTTCCATGGTCTCGTCATCAGGCTCAGCCTGTATTGGTCCAAACAGTCCGTTGAGCAGTTCTTCTGCGCTCTCTTTCCAATCGTTGGTCGTTACTCCATTGGCGGCTCGGATATTACTCATCGCCGCACTGACATTCATCTTATCCGTAGCGATCTTATACGCTACGCCGTAGGGATTGTTATTACAGGTATCCTCAACAAAGTTTTTCCAGCTATTGAGCCGAGCTTTTGTTAGAGAGTTTGTGTATTCTCTACGCTTTGCTAAATACTCGCGTTTCCTGGTTTTCTTTAACTCGGTCTCTCTTTCCGCTTGGAAAAGCTTGCGAAGTTTATTGACCTCTTTTTTGCTCGAGTTGAGCTCTTTGGTCCACCATGGGACGGATCTACTAAACGACTTTTTGCGAGGCATCGATTCTTCCGTGGTTTCAATCAGTATTATGGTTAACAGCTCGGCGTACTCCTCGACGTCATTTCTGTTTTCAACCTTTACTTCATTTACCTTGTAAGTTTTCAGTTTAGCTGACAGGATTCGCTCGAAGGCGGTCCAGTCGGCAAACTTAACGTTGAATCTATTTTTCAAGGTTTTCCTCAGATTTGGTCGGTTCCCGAGCCGAAGTATAAGTGACCGATGGTCACTCGACTCCGGTTCATCGACAACCCGCCAGCTTATTACGTCATTTATCAGACCCGCTCCCACAAGCGTAACGTCTATATCTCTCCTTCCGAATTTGTAGGTGCATGGTTGACCAGTCCTATTTGCGACGTGCAAACCCCACTCAGCTATTAATCCTTCTACGGCTAGCGCTCTGTCCTTACATTTCTTATCGCGATATTCACCACGCCAGGACCACATTGGTGATATCGCGTTCACGTCCATGCCGATCACTACTTTGTTACTTTTGATCTTTTGTAACGCTCTGCTGACTTGGTTAAGAATCCCGTCAGCCGGCAATGAGTATTGTAAGTATGCCGAAATGGCATAAAACGAGCCTTTTGGCCCAGTGATGTATGCACACACACAGTGTTGTGAACTCACATCACTGAGGATGACACCAGTGTATTCTTTGTCAGTCAGTATGATCGCGGCCCATGGTTTCTCAGTGGGTTTATTCCCAGTGAGAATCGCATTTTTATAGCGACCCATGGATGCCACCTTGTTTCTATATGTATGGGGCTCTTGGATCAGTAGGACTGGGATCCGTTTCTTGTTCGCATAGATAAGGATCTCATCAGAAGCTGCTTTGCTTCTTGCCAGATTTGACTGGGCAATCAGCAAGCTTCTTTCCTCAACATTCACAATTTTCGGATCAATCTCCGAAGTTTGTCCTTTGGATCATGCGATCTAACGCAGCTCTATAGAGTGGACACTCTTTGGCCACAGCTTCGTGTTCATGTGGCAAGCCTCTCTTCTTGCAGTTTGCGCAAGTTGGTTTTGCGCTACCAAAAACTTTTTTGGTGCAGTCTTTGGACATATGTCCGCTTTCCGCACAATAGGAGCAGATAGGTTCTTTCTCTTGACAATATTTTGCTACATGGCCAAACGCTTGGCACTTGTAGCAACGGGTTACACCTTTGTAATCTTGCGTTCTACAAGAGCTCCATCCAATGTAGAGTCTTGAGCCGCTTTTCCTGATTGTTTTACGAAGTGTGGGACTCACTTCCACAACCCAGTTTACTCCCGGTTTATCCCTATTTCCCATTTTAAATCGTGGGATAAAGCTCCTTGCAAAATCTTCTTTCGATAGATTCGCAGAGGAGGAGTCATTTTGGTCGTAGACCATGCAAACGATTTCGTCCGCAGTCAGCTCCTTAGGGGCATCGAATAAAACAATTTTTGGGTTTAACGGGCCAGGTTTTGTGACCGTTAGTCCCATTTCTTTCAGCTTTTCGTTTGTTAATATTTTCTCGAGTTCTTCGGGTGTGGCCGTCTCGATGGAGATTTTGCCGTCGGCTCTTCTCCTGAGACCCCTAATCCGAATTTTCTCGCTTACCGGGTTTATAGTTTTCATTATGATGCCTTTTAGGGTATCATTTGGTCCTGGTCTTTGCGATCCCTCAGGTTGAGAGATTACCGCAACTAATGGCATTGGAGCCGTTTTTCTCTTTATTGGATTGGTAGTCGGAATATTGTTAACAGTTTCCTTTGTTACCTTAGTTTTGACAACTTGGGAATACTCAGGTCCTTTTTTAACTGGTTCAAACTTTTTAGCTGTGACCTCTCTTTCGGCCAAACGGCCGTTTATGTAGCCTTGTAGGGCAACGTTTTTAGAAGCCATGACGCTAGCAGTACTTGCATAGGCGTCTAGGCTGTCTGTTATAACTTTCAGATGTTCCTTGGTCAGGCGACCGCCTTGGACGTTGTCCAGGTTCTTTCTAATCGCCTGTTCGAGAGATCTAAGTTCGTTGACGTCATCTGAGGTGCAACTCAGTCTATTTATGAGTTCTACCCGATCTACCTCCTCTAGGGATACGTCCAACTCATTGTGTCGGCGTTTTTTATCCCTTCTTTTTGTGACTCTTGTGGAGTCTTTTCCTGTGTTGCCGCTGGCAGTTCCACTACCTTGCGGATCGTTTTGTGCTGAGCTTGGGAGCTCGGTTTGTTGCGGCGCTTTATTTTCGTTATTTATTTTTTCTGACATTATCATAATAGTTTATTTTGATTGTTTTAGAAGTTTCTGGAGAGCTCGGACCAAGGATTACCATCCAGAGAGACTCGACCCGCCCAGAGCTAGCTGGAGACCTTCAGACGGAGACGTGGCCTCACGTACATCCCCCCGATTCAGTGCTGCAGGGCCCAATACGTGCACCACACGTCACTACAACACTGTCGAGATTTTCACCGCATGGTCAGGCAGCCAGGTCATTGAGTTGGTTAGACTCAACCCGGGCCTGTGTACTATACGGTGGCCTAGGGCGCCAGACCTAGTTTATGATACTGTACCCTCGCCTCAGCATCGGGGCTCCAACTCCAGGCAAGCCAGCTCTCACCGTCAGGGTCCTATGCCCAAACCTCCAAGAGCTTCCGGACGAACCATTACCCATTACAACTTAATTTCTTCACGTTGAAATAATTCTGCTTTTGGGTTCGCCAGGACCCATTATTGCCCGCGGAAGCTTTTTTATTAACTTACAAAATAAATTGTAAGGGCCACTTTCGCTTCACCCACTGGCCTAGGGCTCGCTATCCGCAACCTGCGACGCGTTCCAGTATCCCTCGGGTCAGGGCCCGAAACCACTGTCAGTTGCTCAATAACAAATGCAAGTTCAGTAATGATAAGTACAGGTTTGGAAAAATTGCCAAGTGCTATACGCGTATTGCTCCACAACACATAACACAAGTGTTATGTGCGTATTGCTTTACGCAACTCTACAAAGACACACGCGCGTATTGCTTTTGAATCCATCAGGGGATTCGTCGCAAGTACGACCTGCGTAGTGCTTTGATGCTCAACAAAGACACGCACGCGTATTGCTTTTGAATCCATCAGGGAATTCGTCGCAAGTACGGCATGCGTAGTGCTTTGACATTCAACAATACGAGAACGCTCCCCCGGTACCAGAATTAAAGTTTGAACAAGATAAGCGCACTCGCAAAGCGAGCACGCTGATCCGATCAACCTGGTAAGCACAATCGGGGGAATGCACAAGCATTTCACACACCGATTCACTTATAGCGAGCCCGCGAGAAGAGCCGGAAATTACTTGTTATTCAAGCATACCGGCTCACTCGCCTCAGCATCAGGGCTCCAACTCCAGGCAAACCATCGCTCACTTTCAGGGTCCTATCACCGAACCACCGAAAACTTCCAGGACGAACCATTACCCATTACAACTTAATTTCTTCACTTTGAAATAATTCTGCTTTTGGGTTCGCCAGGACCCTTATTGCCCGCGGAAGCTTTTTTATTAACTTACAAAATAAATTGTGAGGGCCATTTTCGCTTCACCCACTAGCCTAGGGCTCGCTATCCGCAACCTGCGACGCGTTCTAGTATCCCTCGGGTCAGGGCCCGAAACCACTGTTCTGACTCTAAATACTTTTATATTATAAAATTACTAAGTGCTTTATGCGTGTTGCTTTACAACACATAGCACAAGTGCTATGTGCGTATTGCTTTACGCAGCTCTATAAAATTACTAAGTGCTTTATGCGTATTGCTTTACAACACATAGCACAAGTGCTATGTGCGTATTGCTTTACGCAGCCCTACAAAGACACACGCGCGTATTGCTTTTGAATCCATCAGGGAATTCGTCGCAAGTACGGCGTGCGTATTGCTTTTAAAACAGGTCTAACGAGGGGGAGATACGCAGCAAGAAGGCAAAAATTTTGAGCAAGATCAACGACTTACCGAAGCAAGCCGTTGATCCGCTCATGTTTGAATGAACCGACAGATCACCTAAGCGACCTTATCAGTTCATTCGGGAGCGGTCGGGAAAAACCAACAGATTCCGAAAAACCTCATTCGTCTACCCAGTTTTGGTGTGAATACACCGACAGGCCACCGGAGCCGCCTTATCAGTGCATTCGGAGCGTTTGCCTCCTGCCGCGATCCCCTAACTCCGCGTTAGTTTATTCACAAATAGTTCTTACGTTCAAAACAGTTTCAATTTAATACAAAGTGCAATTACGAGATTCCCCGTAAATTTTTCCATCCCCGATGGTTGAACAGTGGTTTCGCTAGAAAGATCAGGTATACAGAGAGTGTACGGCTGACGCTAGGTGTTGGGTGCGTCGTGGTTCCACGAGCACGAGCTCATACCCACATGCCGAAAAATCCACCTTCAGGCGAAAGTCAGCCAAGTCCAGGCCAGGAAAAACTCCCGCCACACAGTTGCGGTGGCGGGTGCGCATTATTTCGTTCGGATTTCCCTCGTCTTACCTGGGTCGCTCAAAAGAGAGTGATACAGGGACCGAGGGATATCCGGACTCGGCTCGGTTAGCCGGTCAGATCGTGCGCCCAGCGTATTACGCTGAGCGGACGTGTCGACCGTTACCAGCGGGGACCATCGTGGAGGTCGAGCCGCAAGAAGACTAGTTGAACGTATTTCCTTTATTTAGTTATAATTTACAGGAGGCGGGTTATGCATTTGTTTTCTCCTGCTCAGAGCTTCGCAATGCCAGTTATTTGTATGTTGCCATTGTGGTGTGTCGATACACTTAATTTTGGATCATGATGATCCATAGTCAATTTGTTGAGCATGCAATTTCATAAGATGCGTTCTCGGTACGAAGTACCACGTTTTTCGACTAGACGGACAACAAAAAGGTTCCTCCACCATAGGTCCTTGCACAGACGCAGTCTCGTGCAGGACTTTAGCATTTCTTATATTACTTTGATTATTTGCTTTTATTTTATTTAAAATTCTAATTTACTCTCCTACTGGAGTGGGACCCAGCTATACCGGGTTGCCCAACCTAACGTGTAAACCACGTAGGACTAACGGCTCAGACAGAGCCAGGATGACCCTGTTTACCAGACGATCTATCCTATTGTTTATTTGTGTTGCTGCTGGTGCAAAATAATCAAGGATTACTTGGACTGCCAAAAATTCAAGTTAAGAGCAGTGGACTCAGCATGGTGCTGGGAGCCACTGCTCCTGTAACAGATTAAAAGACGTATTTGTGGGATATCCAGGGAGAGGTCTGCAAAAGCTCGCCTCTCCCAGGGACCCTACGCCGCATAAATGGGACAGAATACAAGCTGATCTGTATAAAGATCTTTAGTCACTTTGTTGCCAATAAAAATTTTGCAAGATGCGCATGGCTTGGTTCTCAAGCAATAGACCTTCGAACCAATTGTCAGTATGTAAAATATAAATTAGGACGAGGGGACAAGACAATACAACATTAACTTATTTCTGACAGGGCGGGTACTCACTGCGGCCCTCACCTCCGTTCAGCTCTTTCTTTTTGATCATAATTAAAGAGCAAGTGTTTATAAATACTCTTTTTAAAGTTTTATTCTTGTAAATCATTTCAAGCGGTGGTGGCCAGACACCGAGCATACTATTACTAATCTGGGCGAATTCTATTCTTTGCATTCCATATAGTTCGCAGGTGAGTAAGACGTGCAGCGAGTCCTCCGACCCACCACAACGGCAGAGGCCATCTGGCTTCAGGCCAAGCCTGAACAGGTTAGCCCTAAAATCTCCGTGTCCACTTATGATGTGGACGCAGTTCTCATCGACGTCCAACCGCCTCATCGCGACTCGATCTCTCACGCTGGGAAAGAAGTTATGGGTCGTACGACCTTTTTCCTCCATATCCCAGCGGGCTTGCCATTTCTGAATAGAGAACGCTCGAAGAGTCCCGTGAATGACCTTCCTCCTTATCGGCAGAGCGGACTGAAATCCGTTAACCTCAAAGGCGATTCCTTTTCTTGTTAGATACCTATAACGGTATTCCTCTGCCAAGATATCCAGCGGAATTGCACCACAGATGACTTGGAGGGATACCAGGGCCGAAGTGCCATAAGCTCTCGCGACCTTCTTTAGTGCCAGGAGTTGTGCGGACAGCAAGATATCCTTCTGGGCACCTGTGAGCATCATCCCCCACACACCCGCTCCGTAGAGCACCGTGGGGATGAAAACTCCCTCATAAATTTGCCTAAGGCCAGCGTATTTTACGCCCCAACTCCTTCTCGCAATAGCTGTTAAGGCCGTGAAGATCGCGGTACCTTTATTTGCAGCCCTGGTAACGTGTGCCGTCAAGGACATCTCTTGGGAGAGGTAGACACCAAGGTATCTAACCTCCTTTGAGTATCGGATATTCGTGTTGTCCAACTTTATGATTGGAGCTCTAAGTCCACCCTTGCCGGTCTTTTTAAGGGATCCGGTCGTTTTCCCAGCACGGTTTTTGGTGGTGTTTTGGCCGTTGTTCACCCGACTCTTGAGCATTATCATTTCAGTCTTGGTCTTCGAAATCTCGAGACCTTCATTAGTACACCACCTACTAATGATGTCGACGAGCTTTTGTGCCCTTTTTTCAAGTAGTGACCGACTATTCTCGGTCACTATCAATATTATGTCGTCTGCATAGGCGACCACCTCAGCCCCCGCCCGACGGAGGGCGCCGAGGAGGCCATCCATGCAGACGATCCAAAAGTCTGGACCAAGGATTGAGCCCTGTGGGCAACCCTTGTAGAGAGGACGTGACACACTTTCATAAGTCTCCTCAATGGCCACCGATCTCTCAGAGAGGTAGCTGTCCACCAAGGCCTGAAGAAATGGGTTAGTACCCCTTCGTTGAAATTCGGCCCGTATAGAGCTCCATCTTATATTATCAAAAGCGCCAGTGATGTCGAACAGTATACCCAGGGTCAAAAGGCCCTCGGAGTTCTGCACGACCCGCCTTACTTCCTCAATGGCGTCCTCGGTGCAGCGGCCGGCTTTAAAACCGAACTGCCTAGGTGATGAGAAACGCGGGTCATTGACCCGCGGCTCTAAGGCCGTTCTCATCAACTTCTCCAAGACTTTGCTTAAAACGGGCAATAGACAGATCGGTCTATAGGACTTCGCTTGTGCCCGATCCTTATCCTTGGCTTTTAACAGCACTCTGAGGACGCCATGCTTCCAAATTTTTGGGAATCTACCCAATCGGAGACAGGAGTTGTACAGGCTCACGAGGATTGGGCCCATTTCTGAGTCCAACGCGTGCTTGACAACGATAACTTCGAGATAGTCGCCCCCAGGGGCTTTACCATTTTTGATTGTTTTCACAGCTCTACGGACGTCATCGATCGACCAGGTTAGTGGGGGATCTCCGTCCGGGGGACCAGCAAAGCTGGGAGCCTCCTCAGACACTGTGATTTTTCCAAAAAGCCCATCTAGCATTGCGTTAGCACTGCCAACCCAATCGCACGGGGAAGAACCATCATCATTCTTGATATTGCTCATGGAGGTTCTGATGTTCATTTTGTCTCGGGCGATCTTATACGCCACCCCATAGGGATTGCTACCGCATGTGGAGCCAACAAAGACCTTCCAGCTTTTCAGCCTGGCCCTTGTTAGCTGCTTGGTATAAGATCTTCTAGCCGTCTGATACTCAGACTGCAACATCGACCTACGGGATGGGTCCCGAGTGGATTGATATTTCCTCCTGAGCTTATTAACCGATCTCTTGGCGTTCTGTAATTCTTCATTCCACCAGGGCACAGATTTCCTGAACTGTTTCTTTCTAGGCATCGAAGCCTCAGAGGCTGCAATGAGAGCCTCGCTCACAAGAGAGGCGAAGTTCTCGACATCCTCAGCTGTCTCAACTTGATATCCTTTTAGGTGCTTTTGATTTACTTGGAGGGCCAGGTTGCGATCAAACTTGGACCAGTCAGCGTATTTAACGTTGAACCTGGTCCTCGCAATTCCGGGTCGTCTACGGCCCTCCAGCTTATCTTTTTATCAATAAATGATGAGCTCAGTTCGTGCCCTGGCTAAATTCTTTTTATCTTTGTCCAAACAGCGCCAAGACCACATCGGTGAGACCGCATTAGCGTCCATCCCGATGATGATCCTTTTCGATTTACCGATTTTACGGATAGCAGTGTTAACTTGCTCGATTATCGTCGGGGTCAGGGCCCGAAACCACTGTCAGTTGCTCAATAACAAATGCAAGTTCAGTAATGATAAGTACAGGTTTGGAAAAATTGCCAAGTGCTATACGCGTATTGCTCCACAACACATAACACAAGTGTTATGTGCGTATTGCTTTACGCAACTCTACAAAGACACACGCGCGTATTGCTTTTGAATCCATCAGGGGATTCGTCGCAAGTACGACCTGCGTAGTGCTTTGATGCTCAACAAAGACACGCACGCGTATTGCTTTTGAATCCATCAGGGAATTCGTCGCAAGTACGGCATGCGTAGTGCTTTGACATTCAACAATACGAGAACGCTCCCCCGGTACCAGAATTAAAGTTTGAACAAGATAAGCGCACTCGCAAAGCGAGCACGCTGATCCGATCAACCTGGTAAGCACAATCGGGGGAATGCACAAGCATTTCACACACCGATTCACTTATAGCGAGCCCGCGAGAAGAGCCGGAAATTACTTGTTATTCAAGCATACCGGCTCACTCGCCTCAGCATCAGGGCTCCAACTCCAGGCAAACCATCGCTCACTTTCAGGGTCCTATCACCGAACCACCGAAAACTTCCAGGACGAACCATTACCCATTACAACTTAATTTCTTCACTTTGAAATAATTCTGCTTTTGGGTTCGCCAGGACCCTTATTGCCCGCGGAAGCTTTTTTATTAACTTACAAAATAAATTGTGAGGGCCATTTTCGCTTCACCCACTAGCCTAGGGCTCGCTATCCGCAACCTGCGACGCGTTCCAGTATCCCTCGGGTCAGGGCCCGAAACCATTGTTCTGACTCTAAATACTTTTATATTATAAAATTACTAAGTGCTTTATGCGTGTTGCTTTACAACACATAGCACAAGTGCTTTATGCGTATTGCTTTACAACACATAGCACAAGTGCTATGTGCGTATTGCTTTACGCAGCTCTACAAAGACACACGCGCGTATTGCTTTTGAATCCATCAGGGAATTCGTCGCAAGTACGGCGTGCGTATTGCTTTTAAAACAGGTCTAACGAGGGGGAGATACGCAGCAAGGAGGCAAAAATTTTGAGCAAGATCAACGACTTACCGAAGCAAGCCGTTGATCCGCTCATGTTTGAATGAACCGACAGATCACCTAAGCGACCTTATCAGTTCATTCGGGAGCGGTCGGGAAAAACCAACAGATTCCGAAAAACCTCATTCGTCTACCCAGTTTTGGTGTGAATACACCGACAGGCCACCGGAGCCGCCATATCAGTGCATTCGGAGCGTTTGCCTCCTGCCGCGATCCCCTAACTCCGCGTTAGTTTATTCACAAATAGTTCTTACGTTCAAAACAGTTTCAATTTAATACAAAGTGCAATTACGAGATTCCCCGTAAATTTTTCCATCCCCGATGGTTGAACAGTGGTTTCGCTAGAAAGATCAGGTATACAGAGAGTGTATGAAAGATACGTGATGGTGTTTCGTATCGCAGTACCTCGGGCACAAGCCCATACCTGCTATATCATAATCATCTACCTCCAAGCAAAGACACAGCCAAGATCCTGGGAAAGGAAAAATTCCGAAGATCAGTTTCAGGTAATACGAGTATTACAGGAAACCGCAGTCGGTTGTTTGTTGTTGTCCGTCTGTGCCTCCGGCAAACCTGGCTCGGATCCGAAGATCCGGGCCAGGGTACCATTGGCCAGAACGAACGCGGCTCAGTTAGCCACCCCGAAGGGTGTTACCAGCGGGGACTACGTGGAGGTCAAGCCGCTAAGAAGATTCTTTGTGAGCTAGTGCAAAAGTCAGGTACGTTACTTAATCAGTCTCGTTTATTTACGTTAGTTACGTCTGTTACGTCTGTATCAGTCTTATTTTCAAGTAAGTTCTATTATTTTCAGAAATTTTTTATTCTACAGTATTTCATTCATTTACAGGTCTGTTTACTAATTTGTTTTCTTTTCTTTGTTTCAGTGTTCCAGTGTTCCGGTGTTCCAGCGTCATCATATTTCAGCCAGAGCCAAGCCCACCAGGACGAGACCCCGGCCATACATTACGATTAATATTACTTATTTTGTTTCAGGATATACATCAGTTCATTCTTTCAGGTCAACACCCCTATATGATTTGGTAGGATCCAGGAGGATCTTGCTATCATCTTTATGTTTTCAGGTTCTCTCGTTGAGTAACAGACAACGAGATTTTCATGTATTTCAGGTTTTTCATGTTTTCAGGTACACCTTCAGATAGCGGGACATCAACAACTACTAATAGACAACACAACGGATTACAGATAGACTTATGGGTACAACCCAGAGTCAAAGTGATGGACATGCAAATCGTATAAGATGCAACTAGGGAGTATACTTTGGGCTTAATTTACTAATAGATTATCGATCTAGAGTCAACTTGAAGGGCATGCAAAATTATTTAAGATGCATAGACATCACAATGGTGAACATACCCGCCAGCTCTTGATTGTAAGTCAAGGGCTGGTCAAGGGTTTAAATAGACAGAATAAATTAACAAAAACAAACTGAATAAACAGATAAATATTGACAGATTACTAGATTCATCAGGAATCTAGGGTCAGTATTATTTAAGATGCAAGGGGAAGACAGACGACACATAAATGCTAAGTTCATTGCTCCTCAACGGGTAGCAGAGTCTTTCTTTTCCTAAAAATCTTGAAGGTTACCTGTGCCAATTCTTTTCTGACAGTTTCGTTGAACATTATGTGGGAGGTTTCAGGTGGCCAAGCACCGAGCTCCCTAATACATAGCGTTTTAAATAGTGATCTTTCCTCCTCATAGAGGGGGCATACCGTCAAGACATGGACTGAGTCTTCAGTACTACCGCACATACAAATTTCATCCGGCCTGAGGTTCATCATGAAGAGCTGGCTCTTCAGGCCTCCGTGTCCGCTAATCAGCAGAACACTGTTCCTGTCAATCATCAAATTTTTCAGTCTCAGTCTATCTTTGATATTGGGGAAAAACTTATAGGCTGTTCTGCCTTTTATTTCGGCATCCCATCTCTGCTGCCACAAGTCAACAGAAGAAGATCTCAAGGATCTATAAACTAATTCCTTTTTGTCTGTTTCGTAGTAAGTCGTTCCTAAGTACTCAAAGGTACGGCCCTTTCGAGCCTGGAATCTCTTGTAGTGCTCTAAGGCTAGGATATCCAGGGGCACAGCCCCGCAGATGACCTGTAGCGCAACTAGGGATGAGCTATCAAAGGACCTTGCTACCCTTATTAACACAGTGCGTTGTGTAGTCAATAGTGCCTCTTTTTGTTCATTAGTTAGTTTGCCAGCCCAAATACTGGCACCATAGAGTACTATGGGTATAAATACCCCGTTATAAATTTTAAGGAGGCTGGCAAAACTCAGTCCCCAGCTCCTTTTGGCTATTGCCGATAGGGCGAAGAACAAGGATCTCCCCTTGCTACACGCAATATTCACGTGTTCAGTGATGTGCATCCCAGTAGTAAAATTGACGCCAAGGTATTTAACCGTCTCAGAGTAGCGAATACCCGTTCCGTGCAACTTTATGGTGGGAGGCCGAAGACCTCCCTTACCTGTGTCACGAATTGAGCCAGTGACGACACCGGCCCTATTTTTCTTTTTACATTTCCCCGTATTGGTTACCGTCTTGAGATAAATCATCTCAGTCTTGGTCCGAGAGAGTTCTAGGCCGTGGTAGTCACACCATTTTGCAATAATGTTGACATATTCCTGAGACCTCAGCTCTATCTGTCTCCTGCTATCCTCACTGACAATCAGGATGAGGTCATCAGCATAGGCAACTACCTCTGCTCCAGCCAACCTTAACTCCTGCAACAGACTGTCGAAACAGACGTTCCAGAAGTCGGGGCCCAAAACTGAGCCCTGTGGGCAGCCCTTATACAGCTGTCTCGACACCTTTTCGTAGTTATCCTCAAGAGTAACCGAACGATTATTTAAGTAATCGGCAACTAAGCTCTTTAAGTGGGGGTCAGTTCCCCTCCTTTCAAATTCATTCAAGATTGAGCTCCACCTGATGTTGTCAAAAGCTCCAGTTATGTCAAACAAAATACCAAGAGTCATGAGGCCATTAGAGGACTTGACCAGGTCTTTCATTTTTTCGATCGCGTCTTCGGTGCCCAGTTTGCGCTTAAAGCCGAACTGGCGGTCAGAGGCGAAGTCCGGGTGATTCACCCAGGGATTCAGTGCTTTGCGTAATAGTTTTTCTAGGATCTTTCCAAGGACAGACAGCAGACAAATGGGTCTATAAGACTTTGCCTGCGTCTTGTCCTTGTCCTTACTCTTCAAGAGGACCCTTAGCGTCCCACATTTCCAGATTGTAGGGAAGGTTCCTTGTTTGAGGCATGCATTGTACAGGTCCGTTAGAATCTGTCCAAAATTTCCGTCTATTGCCCTTTTGACCACTTGGACCTCCAAGTAATCATTACCGGGAGCTTTCCCGTTTTTGATCGTATTTGTGGCTTTTCTCACATCGGCCAAGGACCACTTAATCGTCGGTTTAGCGTCAATTTGAGCTTGCACTGGTCTTTCCTCTATGTTTATCACCTGTTCAGGTCCAAAAAGACCATTCAATAGCTCATTTGCACTATCCACCCAAGCATTGGTGGTCATGCCGTCAGCGGTTTGGATGTTACTAATTGCCATCGCAGTATTCATTCTGTCTCTCGCTATCTTATAGGCTACTCCATAGGGGTTTTTCCCGCAAGTATCGGTAACAAAGCCCTTCCAGCTATCAAGTCTCGCTTTCGTAAGGGTACTAGTGTACTCCCTCCGTTTAGCCGAGTACTCAGTTCTTCGGATCTTTCTAGCAACTGGATCTCTTTCGGCTTGGTAGAGCCTACGCAGCCTGTTTACCTCCTTTTTACACTCGTTTAGCATCGGAGACCACCAAGGGACGGATCTCTTGAATTTTCTTTTTCTTGGCACAGTCAGCTCAGTTGCCTCAACTAGTATTCGGGTGATGGTTTCAGCAAAAGCTTCGACCTCCACCTTATTACCAAGTTTTGCAGTTTTTAAGTTCTCCGTATCAATACGAGCGGACAGGGTTTGCTCAAAGGCGCTCCAGTCCGCATACTTCGTATTGTACCTATTCCTCGAGATCTTGGTGACACTAGGGCGATTTCCGAGTTGGAGAATCAGTGATCGATGATCACTGGACTCCGGCTCATCGGTCACCCGCCAGCTGACTATATCATTCGCGAGACCCGATCCCACTAAAGTGACATCAATGTCCCTTTTGCCAAACTTGTAAGTGCACAATTGACCACTCCGGTTTGCAACCTGTAGGTCCCATTGCGCGATGAGGCCCTCGACTGCTATAGCTCTTTCTTTACACTTCCTGTCACGATACTCGCCTCGCCAAGACCACAAGGGAGAGACAGAATTCACGTCCATCCCAAGGATGACTTTATTATTTCTAATTTTGCGGAGGGCATTGCTGACCTGCATGAGGATACCATCGGCCGGGAGAGAGTGTTGCAAATATGCCGATATTACATAAAATGATCCCTTTGGTCCAGAGATGTAGGCACAGACACAGTGCATCGTGCTCACATCGCTTAGAACCACGCCTGTATACTCTTTGTCCAGTATAGCAATGCATGCCCAGGGAACCTCACCGGGTTTATTACCCGTGAGCACCGTATTTGTATACCGCCCAAGGGCGGCGACCCGTTTTTTGTAAGCGTATGGCTCCTGGATTAACAGAATAGGTATTTTTCTTTTGTTTGCATAGACTAGAAGCTCATCAGATGCCGCCTTACACCTTGCAAGATTTGACTGGAGGATCACTAAGTTCCCCACTCCGGACTCAAACTCCGTAGTCCGTTCTTTGTATTATGCGACTTAAGGCTGCTTTGTATGACTCGCATACTTTGCTTACTGCCTCGTGGGCCGAGGCCCTATTTGCACTCTTACAAGCAGCACAGACCGGCTGCTTTTTCTCCTTCTTATCAGGGCAGGTGTCATGTGAGTGACCCTTTCTGGCGCAATAGGAGCACGTTGCCTCTGTATCAGTGCAAAATTTGGCAATATGCCCGTAGTGTTGGCAGTTGAAGCAACGAGAAACACCCTTGAAGTCCTGCACACGGCAGGACTGCCAACCAATGTAAACTCGGTTACTCTTTTTGATCGCATTCCTTATTACTGGTGTGACTTCCACGACCCAGTTTTCATGTTCGCGTCCTCTCTTACCAATTTTAAATCTCGGTAGGAAATTCTTTTTGAACTCCTCTTTAGTTATGCAGCCAACAGTAGGCTCATTCTGATCATAAATCAGATCCGCCATCTCTTCATTAGTCACCTCTTTTGGAACCTCGAAAACCACAATTCGTGGTCTTAGAGGGCCAGGTTTAACCACTGTATATCCCTTGTCCCTTAGGGCTTTATTTGCGAGAATTTTCTCTAAGTCGTCTGAGGTCGACGTTTCAATGCTGATTTTACCGTCTCCTCGTTTTCGAATGCCTCTGATCTGAAGCTTCTCTTTAGCTGGGTTTAGCGTATTCATAATTTCTCTTTTGAGAGCTTCGTTTGGTCCTGGCACTTGCTCAGTCCCTTGCGGAGCCGCGATTATTACTACTTGGGGCAGCGGCAGTTTCTTGCTACTGACCCCTTTCACGGGAGGGATTCGGACGGTACTTGGCACATTCGAATTATTATTTGTGACTTTGGCGTAGGATGGTTGCTGTTTACCAGCAACCTTTCTAATCTCTTTTACGAGATTTCTCTGCTCGGTCTGTTTGCCCTGAATAACACCTTGCAGGGCAACGTTTTGGAAAAGCAGCTTTTTGGAGGCTTCTATAAGGATATCTACATAGCCTATTATTTCCGTTCCGAGAACTTTTGAGATCCTCTTCGAAGCTTCGAAGGAAATCACATTTCTCAATTTGCTGGCAACATCATCGATGTTTGTCAGCACTTCCTCTGCGTTCACAAATAGCTGATTCCAATTAGTTGCAATCGTCTCCATCTCGCTTTCAGCCTGATCAAGTTCGATAGACGAATCAAGGTCAGAAGCGAATCTTTTCCTACTCGAGCCTTTCCCTGGACGACCAGTCGATGGACCAGCGTCAGAGGAGGCTTCCGTAGTTGTGTCTGAGCTTGGGAGCTCTTTGTTTGGTGGCGCTTTAGAAGCGGTTTCATTTTTATTCGACATTATCATATTTGTATAAGTATTTATTTTAAGAAGTATTGATGGGTTCATATCAAGGATTGCCATCCGGCTAACGTGATCGACCCGGAGCTAGCTGGAGACCTTCAGACGGAGGCGTGGCCTCACGCACATCCCCCCGATTCAGTGCTGCAGGGCCCATTACGTGCACCACACGTCACTACAACACCGTCGAGATTTTCACCGCATGATCGGGCAGCCAGGTCATTGAGCTGGTTAGACTCAACCCGGGCCCGTGTACTATACGGTGGCCTAGGGCGTCATACCTAGTTTCTATTGCTGTACCCTCGCCTCAGCATCAGGGCTCCAACTCCAGGCAAACCATCGCCCACTTTCAGGATCCCATCCATGAACCACCAAAAACTTCCGGACGAACCATTACCCATTACAACTTAATTTCTTCACATTGAAATAACTCTGCTTTTGGGTTCGCCAGGACCCTTATTGTTCGCGAGAGCTTTTTTTTTTTTTTTTTTTTTATTAACTTACAATAAATTGTAAGGGCCATTTCCGCTCCACCCACTGGCCTAGGGCTCGCTATCCACAAGCTGCGACGCGTTCCAGTCTCCCTCGGGCCAGGGAGCCGAAACCACCATCAGGAGGAAGGTAAGTATGCAAATTCACCGAGTTTCAAAAGATATTTACTTTTTCTTTCTTTTCTTTTTCAGGTTACAGGTTGCAGCGGCCGCCCCGAGGATCTTCACATGGTAAGTATAACTGGAGCCTCTTACTAATAGTTTTATCATTTCAGGTACAAGTACTTCATGCGTGTTGCTTTGCGATCCCGATTGAAATAGGGAACGCTTACTTTAGGACAGAAACGTTCACTTCGAAGCTTTATCATCTCGCTTAGTAAGTATTAACTTGAGCCTCTTACTTTTTTTGTTTTTACAGATACAAGACCTTTGTGCGTATTGGTTCGTGAAAGATCAACGAGACGAGCCAGTGCGTCCCGTTTACCTCAACCTTCAAAATGCAAAGTGTTCCATGCGTATTGCTTTCAAAAAGAACAATACGAGAACGCTACCCCGGTACCAGAAATAAATTTTGAGCAAGATGAGCGCACTCGCAAAGCGAGCACGCTGATCCAGTCAACCTGGTAAGCACAATCGGGGGAATGCAAAAGCATTTCTCACGCCGATTCACTTATAGCGAACCCGCGAGTGAAGTCGGAAAATGCTTGTATTCAAACACACCGCCTCACTCGCCCTGGTGAGCACGATCGGGGGATGCTCAACGCATTCTCACACCGACCCACTCATAGCGGACTGCGAGAAGGGCCAGCTCCTGCTTGTCAACCAAGCAGACCGGACCACTCGCCCTGGTGAGCACGATCAGGGGATGCGCGAAGCATACTCACGCTGATCCACTCATAGCGAACTAATTTCAGTACCAAGGCAACGGCCTCAATTCAAAAATCGCCAGACTGGAGTTGTCTTTTTCTACTTAAGTATTTATGGGTAAAATTACCCGCTAATTTTTCCGGGTTCGTTCCTCTGACAGTGATCAGGTATACAGAGCTGAGTTGCTTGCGTGGTATAATATTGAAAGCAAGTTGAAGCGGGAGCAATTCCCGCCAATTCAAATAGTGGAAGATTCCCGCCGCATCTATGCCGCGTCTGCGCGCCGAGTATTCTCACGCGTTTGTAGTTTCAGAAACTGGCATAGGGCGCGCATCGGTCAGCCTCTCTCACGATCGAGTTTCTTCAGCTCTTTTATACAAGGCCTGATTCCGAACCTGTAAAAATACATTTCTAATGTGTCTAACACTCAAATCTTCATTACCAAATATTGGCTGAAGATTAAATTAACAACTCTATTTCCATATAGAGTTGTAAAATAAGATTATTGGTTATTCAGTGGCTCCCAAAGATGGAGCAATATTTAAAGCCAATTATTGTAACAATACTTGTCATGCATTAATAAATAAATTAAAATATTTGTTAAAAAAATAAATTTTTAAACAATAAATAAATTTTATTTTTTATAAAAATATAAATTTTAATATTGTAAATTTAAAAAATTTTATTTATCGGCATTATCATTGGCAACCAATATTGAACCAATGATGGCTGCCAATGACTGGCAAACCCGTTATCATACCAAGAGTTGACCAACTGTGGTCCAATATTGGTTTCCATTAATGCGTCAATATTGGCACCATTGGCTCCCAATACTGGTCCATTAATGCGCCAATCATTAGTTTCCTATTGGGAAAAATCTTGTTATTTTCTTGCTATGATCAACCCCTAGAATCATATTCTCTACAATTTTCCTTTCATGTACACCTGAAAATACATATGTGTGCCAAATTTGAACTTTCTAAGTCAAATAGTTTGGTGGCTAGGGGCGGGGGATACGATTTTCGACAAAGTCTTTCCAATAGGGTTCCGTGCGTACACTTGTGGTGTACGGAACCCTAATAAAATCGGGCAAGTTCGAGTTACACTCGCACTAAAATCGAGGGTTCCGTACACAAAACAAAATAATTTTTAATATATTTGATACTATTAAATATATAATATATAAATATATTATACATATTACATATAATATAATAAATAAAATAGAATATATAATGAATTTTTTATAAAAAATTGACCACCCTCCCCCCCTATCTTCCAAAATATTTTACTTAGAGAGTTCAAGTTTTGTACAGGGATGTATTTTCAGGTGTAAATAACATAAAAATTATAGAGAACGTGATCGTGATTGCATTTTTAACGAAAAATCCAGAGATTTTAGCAAATATTCATAAAAAATACTCAAAAATCATTTTATTTCCTTAACAACGCTATGATCAACTTCTACAATCATGTTCTCTACCATTTTTCTGTAATCTACACGTGAAAATACATTTGTGTACCAAATTTGAACTCTCTAAGTCAAATTGTTTGGAAGTTATGGGAGGGGGGATACGGTAATTTTTAAGCATTTTTTTTATTTGGTTTTTGCTTAAAAACACTATGATAACGATCTGCAACAAAGTTCTGTATAGTTTTTCTGAAATCTATATGGCAAACTACATATGTATACCAAATTTCAGCACTCTAAGTACAATAGTTTGGCAGATATGGAGGTGGCATTGTACACTTTTAGTGCATTTTTGCTAAAAAAATGACCGTATACCCCCCCCCCCCCCTTATCTTCCAAACTATTTGACTTAGGATTCTGAAATTTGGTACACATATGTAGATTTATGTGTAGATTACAGGAAAATTATAGAGAAAGTGATGATTATAGCTCTGTCAAAGTTATGACACTAAATTATGGCCCATATGTTAAAAAAATGCTCAAAAATATTGTTATTTCCTTGACAACGCTATGTTCAACACATACAATCATGTTCTCTATAATTTTCCTGTAATCTATACGTGAAAATACCAAAATTTTCATGTGTACCAAATTTGAACTCTCTAAGTCCAATAGTTTGGAAGATCAGGGGGGTATATTTTATAGTTTTTCTGTAATCTACACATCAAACTACATATGTGTACCAAATTTTAGCACTCAAAGTACAATAGTTTGGCAGATAGAGGGCAAGAATGATACAAATTAAACAAATTTTTGCTAAAAAATGACTTTATCCCCCCCTTACCTGCTAAACTATTTGACTTAAAGAGTTCAAATTTGGTACAAAAATGTAGTATCATATGTAGATTAAAAAAAAAATATAGAGACCGTTGTGGTGATAGCGCTGCAAAAGAAAAGGCAAGAGATGTCAGCCAAAAATATCAAAATTTCTAAAAAATCTTGTTATTTTCTTGACAACGCTATGTTCAACCCCTAGAATCATGTTCTCTATAATTTTCCTTTCATCTACACGTGAAAATACATATGTGGGCCAAATTTGAACTTTCTAAGTCAAATAGTTTGGCGGCTAGGGGGGGGGGGGGGGATACGATTTTCGACAAAGTCTTGCCAATAGGGTTCCGTGCGTACACTTGTGGTGTACGGAACCCTAAAAATGAGAAAAATATTAAAAAATGAAGTAAAAAAATTAATAATTTAATAGATTAATTACAAAAGTGTATATATTAATTGAAAAAATAACGATATAATTAAAATGTGAAGAAACTAATTAAATAATGACATAAATAATTGAAAACTGATCTTAAAAAATTAATCAATTCATGACCATAATAAAAAGATTGAATGAAATAACATTTAAAGAAAATAATTCCAAGATGTCAAATATATTTGTATATTGACAAAAATAGTTGTTATTTGAAAAAATAATTGAGAAATGTCAAAAATATTTGATAACTTTTAAAAAATTAAAAATTTGGAAAATACTTGAAAACTTGACAAAACAATAATTGTAATATTGAAATAAGTAATTCAAAACTAGTGTAAAAATTAAAAAAAAATAGACAATAATTGTAAAGTTAAAAAGAATATTATAAGTTTGAGGAAAATAAATGAAAGTTGAAGAAATTAATTGAAGTTTGAAGGCAATAATTGAAATTTGAAGCGAATAATTCAAAAATGGCAAAAAAATTCAAATATGAAAAAATAATTAAAGTTTGAAGAAAATAATTGAAAGTGGTGTGAAAAAATTAATAAATTCCTGACATTAATACAAATAATGATGAAAATAATTGTCAACAGGTGTAAGACATTTAAAAGTTCATGACAATAAAAAAAATTGAATAAAATAATTGCAGCTTGTGAAAAATAGTTCTTAAGTGGCAAATATAACAAAAAATGAAAAAAATAATTGGAAAATGACAAAAGTAATTAATTAATGACAAAAGTAATTGAAATTTGAAGAAAATAATAGAAGCATAACAAGAGTGAATTGAACTTGCGTAGAAAATTTTGATATTCCTGACAATAATTTGAAGATATTGAAGAACACAATTAAAATTTTAAAAAAATAATTGTAAAGTTTCAAAAATAATTGAAATAACAAGAAGATAATTAAACAATAACAAAAATAATTGTAAAATTTGAACAAAATATTTGATAACTGGTATCATAAAATTAAAAATTTAAAGACAATACTTAAAAAATTGAAATTTTAAGAAACTGTTTGAATAATGACATAAATTATTGAAAGTTGTTGTATAAATAAAAAAATTATAGAAAATAATTTAAGTCTGAAGAAATTAATTAAAAAAAATGTACAAATTTAATAAACTCAGGACAATAATAAAAATAATGAAGAAAATGATTGAAATTTGTAGAAAATATGTGAAAACTAACATAATAAATTAACAAATTTATGGCCAGAAAAAATTGGATTTATTTATTTATTTATTTACTGGCAAAAGCTCATTACAATATAAAATTTAAAAATTTATTTCAAGTAACAATAACATTAAAATTTGATATTGATAATAATTAATATATTAAATATTAATAGGTCGCATTCAATAATTTGAATAAAATAATAATTGAAATTTGTAGAAAATAATTCTAAAATTAATAAAAATAATAGAAATATGAAGAAAATAATAGTAAAATGATAAAAATACTTTAATAATGACAAAAGTACCCGCGTAGGAAAATAACAATGGGTCAAATCAAGCAAACTATGGGCTAAATCTTTTGCCAATGAATAGCATGATTTCACCCACGGTCCGACTATGGAAAATATCAAGCCAACCATTGCTTATTTTCCATACACTCTGTCAAAGACTCCAAAAGTTATAAAACGACAAAAAATAATGCCAATGTAATTTTTCAGAACATAAAACACTATATCCACTTAATAATCTTAATTTTTCCAATTTTCAAAATTAACAACATCAAATAACAGAGGCCGTGGCGGAAATCCTGACAACAATGGGCACAGAAAAAAGTTAAAACTAAAATCTCTCTTCATTTCTTACAGTTTAAAAAACTTTCTAAACACCACCAAAACTGAATTCAAACATAAAAATTACATTTTTCAAATTATTAAAATATACAAGTCTAAGTCCAAAGGACCATGGCACAAATCGTACCAAACATGGGTAAAAAAAAAGTCAAATTTCAATCTCCTAGTCAATTTTTTCAACAGCAAAGATGATACAGAACAATTAAAAAAAGATTATGACCAAAAATAATTATTTTCCACAAGTTTCAAAATATACAAAAACCAAATTCAAAGAACCACGGCACAAATCGAACTAAACGTGGGTCATAAAACAAGTTCATTTTCAGTCCCATATTTAATTTTTTAAATAGTAAAAATTATACAGAACAAAAAGCAACAAAAAGATTGTACAAAAAAAAAATTATTTTCTGCAACTTCAAAATGTACAAGAAGCAAATTCCAAGGACCATGGGACAAATCGTATGAAACATGGGTAAGAAAAAAGTTAAATTTTTATCACCCATTTAATTTTTTAAATAGTAATAATGATACAAAACATAGCAAAAAAAAAATCCCCAAAAAATATATTTTTCACATCTTTCAAAATATACAAAAACCAAATTCAAAGAACCATATCACAAATTTTTTTTGCCCATGTTTGGTACGATTTGTGCCAAAGTCCTTTGAACTTAGACTTGTATATTTTAATAATTTGAAAAATGTAATTTTTATGTTTGAATCCAGTTTTGGTGGTGTTTAGAAATTTTTTTAAACTGTAAAAAACGATTAGAGATTTGAGTTTTATTTTTTTTCTGTGCCCATTGTTGTCAGGATTTCCGCCATGGCCTCGATTATTTGATGTTGTTAATTTTGAAAATTGGAAATATTAGGATTATTAAGTGGAATTAGTGTTTTATGTTCTGAAAAATTACCTTGGCATTATTTTTTGTCGTTTTATAGCTTTTGGAGTCTTTGACAGAGTGTATGGAAAATAAGCAATGGTTGGCTTGATATTTTCCATAGTCGGACCGTGGGTGAAATCATGCTATTCATTGGCAAACGATTTAGCCCATAGTTTGCTTGATTTGACCCATTGTTATTTCCCTACGCGGGTAATTGAAATTTGAAGCAAATTATTGGAAATTAACAAAAGTAGAATAGAAACTGGTGTTGATAATTTAAATAATCCTGGCAATAATGTAAATTCCAAATTAAATTAAATTTAAATTTAATTTTTAATTCAAATTTTAATTTAAAGATAGAAAAAAATAATGGAAATGTTGAAAAAATAATTGAAAAATGACTGGAGTAAATGAAACTTGTGTAATAAATTGAAATATTCAGGACAATAAAAAAAAAGTTTAATCAAATAATTAAAATTTGTAAAAAATAATTTTAAAATGGCAAAAATAACGACAAGTTAATAAAATAATTAAAATTTGTAAAAAATAATTTTTTTAAAATGGCAAAAATAACAACAGTTGAATAAAATAATTAAAAATGAAAAATTTACCAAACAATTAAAATTTTAAGAAACTGATTGAATAATGACATAAATAATCTAAAGTTGTTGTATAAATAAAAAATTTATAGAGAATAATTGAAGTTTGAAGAAAATAATTGATATTTGATGAAATTAATTGAAAACAAATATACAAATTTAATAAACTCATGACAATAATAAAAATAATAAAGAAAAGAATTGAAATTTGTAGAAAATAATTGAAAACTAATATAATAAATTTAAAAATTTGTGGCAAAAAAAATTGAATTTATTTATTTACGGACAAAAGCTAATCACAGTAAAAAATTTAAAAATTTATTTCAAGTAACAATAAAATTAAAATTTGACATATCAATAATAATTACTATACTAAATATTAATAGGTTGCATTCAATAATTTGAATAAAATATTAATTGAAATTTGTAGAAAATAATTCGAAAATTTGAAAAAATAATAGAAGTATGAAGAAAATAATCGTAAAATGACAAAAATATTTGAATGATGACAAAAGTAATTGAAATTTGTAGAAAATAATTGAAAACTAATATAACAAAAATAAATTCATGTAAAAAAAAATTGAAGAGGTGTAGAAATTACGTATTTGTAAATTGTGATTAACAATTTGACGATGTAATTGAAATATGAACAAACTTTTTTCAATAAAGTAAGCTAACGTCATTTAAATTTTTAATAAACTCGACTATTCGACACTTTAAATTAATCTAAATTATTATAAAAATTCATATAAGTGTATAATATATAAATTATTGTTATAGTCATAATCAATATCTCGTCATTAAATCTACCTCATCTGCATATTTGTCTGTAAACTAAAACAATTTTAAAATTTCTGATAAAGAGAATCAAATTAACGAAAAAAAAAGAAGGCAGGGAAGGTTAAAACGTGTACAGAAAAAGATGAATAAATATAAAAACTAACCAACTTCACTTCAAGTTTTACAACATGGACAGAAAAAAATGAATAAATATAAATAGTAACTAATTTCAGGAGTTTACGGAGATTATTATTATTTAATTAATATATAATTTTTTAATCCATAATGTTAGATTTATACAAATCTTAGGTAACCCATCTTGCCCCCACCTTCCCTTAAACGATAAAATTTTTATTCGAAATAAAAAGGAAATTTTCTTCTCTATTCTGTGTAATTTGAGGTGTTGAATTTTGATAAAAGTGTAAAAGAATGCAAGATTGCGTTAAGAGTGTAAGTAATGAGAATTAACAATGCATCGCAAAAGAATGGGATGTGCTCACGTGCATTATGAAAACGACAACTGAATCAAGACTACCGGTCGTATTTTTAGTAGTGGGGATATCCTCGACCGGCGATCAGCATCCGCATATACCGGGCTCTGCTGGAAGCACTAATTGCACTCTACCTGTTCAGAACAACGCTGCTGTTAACAATATCTTAAACTATTAGTGGTCTATTTTTAAAAGTTTTGTGCTCAAGCGGCGAAATAACGGCAATCGTTAATTTTTTGGATAAGAAGCTGACCAAAAATGAGAAAAGGCTCGATACTTACCTATTGTGAAGAAGGTCGACGGAACTGTGAGTGGTTCTTCAATTTTTCAATGTCAGAAATTTTATTGACCATGTAACACTCATTCATAAAAATTTCAAGGTTTCGGAAGTTGCAATTAAAATAACATTTTTTATCAGATACTATTTTTTCAATTCCATTTTAAAATCACGCAAATACCGACTGCTCTAACGCAAACAATTTTCGACAAATTTTTAATCTCCTTGGGAATTTTTAGACCTTGTGCGGTATTGAAAAAGATCTGGAAAGTGAGTTTTGGATAAAAAAGCGAAATCTAATATTTTCAGATTTATAAACAAGGGTTAAGAAATGCAAAATTGTCAAAATTGAGATTAAAAGAAAAAAAAATGGAATTAAAACGACAAAACCTAAAAATCGTGTGACTAAAGTCATTCGGTTTAACAATTAAAAAATTTAAAAATACTCAATTAAGGAGTTTTTTGCAATTTTTTTTTTTTTTTATATCTTCAACGAATTTGGTTTGCGTAATAACAAATTTTAGTGTTCAATGAACAGTTGAATCAGGAGCTTTTGTCTGTTTTCCTGGGTGTGAATTTAAAGACACGATTTCTGTATTCTACGAATTGTTTATACAATTGAACACACTTATGAATTCACTGTTAACTATCGTCAGGAGTCTATTTTTTTGAATTCTAAAATGCGGAACTCTTATGCAAACAAATGATGTTATAAAAAATTAATAGTATCCGTTGAAATCTCATTTCTGTCAAAATCGAGATTATCAGCAATTTTAATGTTAACGAAAAGCGTTGTGGATAAAAAGTCTTCATTTTTGTCATTTAAATTAGGAAAACTTACTAATTTAACAGTAAAACTTTGAACAAGGTTTCTCTATTCAAATTAGACAAAAATGACTAATTATTACTCGAAATTTATTAATTTACTGGTCAAATTTGACTAATTAATAGTAAAAAAATATTAATAGTAAAAATGGCATATATTTAACGAAAAGAAATATACTAAATTGAGGTTTAACATAACCTCAAAAATATTTTGACTAATTAAAATAGTCATTTTTTCCAGTTTTCATTTGATTCCAAATTCAATTCCAACAACAAAAATCGGGGTTACATCCAAATTTTAGAGTTTTTTTAAACTTCCACCATTTTAGATCCCCAATTTAAAATTTTGAATTTTAAATTTTAAAAAATTTAGTCAATTTTTACGTAAATTTTTGCTAAATCCAAAATTGTCTGAATAATTTGTCTAGTTTTTCATGAAAGTGAGGTAACACAAAAAAGTCGGTTTTTGAGGTTAGAAAGTTAATTTAATAATTTAAACATTTAATCCGAGTAATTAATTAAATTAAATAAACCAGCAAACCGAAATACTGACTAAAATGTTGTTAAAAAAAATTCAGAGAGTTTAAATACAGAAAAATCGGATTTTTAAATGTTTATGAATTAAAATCATGTTTCTAAATAATTAGGAATAAAATTTTGAGCTCCTAAAATTTTTTTTTTTAAATTTTTACTATGTTGTAAAATTGTAATACAAAATGTAATAAAATGAAAAATTTGCATGTAAATTAGCTCTAGGGTTTATCGTTCAACTCAATGTATCCATTTGCAAGATTTGATGTTGCGATCTTCTGTGCCAATTATTGCTATATGCACTATAACTATATATGCAAATGACTCGATCATAATGCAGTTTAATTTATCGATTTTCTATCGATGCGCAACTGCATCGTCCACAAATCGTTTTTCAAGTGCAATACTGATAATCGATTTTACACAGATAGTTCTATCAATTAAATTATTTGTATTTTGCGTGAAATAATACTGTACTTTTTGAATTAATTTTCTGTACTGATATGATATGCAGATTTTTAGAAAAATTGAATATTAAATTTCTTCGATGTAAATTGTATCTATTTATTTGTAATATTTATTACAACTAATTTATTATTTATTTATTTAATTTATTTGAACAAGAGATGTCAAAGTTTATGACTATTAACAAAATTTTTAAAAATCAGATAATTATTAAATGTCGAAGAATTGATTGAAAATTGAAAAAAAAATTGAAAGTTGAAGAAAATAATTTAAATTTGAAGAATGGAATTAAAATTTGTAGGCTATAATTAGACCAACTGTATCTAAAATTAAAGAAATTTATTAATGTAGAGAAAAATAATTGATATAGGTCGAGAATTTTTTATTATTAAAGAAAATAGAAGAAAATTTAAAAATTGATTTTAAATTTGAAGATAATAATGATGAATTGGAGAAAATAGTTGCAGAAAATTAAAGAAAATTGTCGAAACAAAATTTTCAAACAATTTTTATGATTGAAAAAATTAATTAAAACAGCCGAGAATTTTTTAATATTGAATAGTTAGTTAAAAATCGTACAAATAATTAAAAATTGAAAAATGTAATTCAAATTATAAAAATATAATTAAAAATTGGAAAAGTTATTGATAAAATCCGAAAATTATTGAATGTAGAAGAGAATGTTTAAAACTGAAAAATGGAATTACTAAATTTAAAAAAAAATTGAGAATTAAAGGGATTATTTGAGCAATTGAATTTAATATTATAAATAAATTTATTGATAATTAAAAAAAGTAATTGACTAAAGGCGAAAAATTTTTAATATTAAAGCAATAATTGAATAAAAAAAATGGAATGGTAATTTCAAGAAAGTGATTGAGAATTAAAAAAAAATAGTTGTGGAATTGAACAACTGAATTGAAATTTTAAAACAATTTTTATGAGTGAAGAAAATAATTAAAAACATCCGAGAATTATTAAATACTGTGGAATTAATTGATAATCGATAAAAATATTGAAAAAAAGGAAATAATTAAAAATTGAGGAAAATAATTAAAATAGTAGATAAATTGGAAATTAAAGAATTAAATTGAAAAGAGTAGGAATGAAATCAAAATTGAACAAATCAACTGGAAATTTTAGAAATGTATTGAAATTTCAAGAAAATAATTGATAAATGAAAAGAGGCGACTATTGTTGAAAATTAAATATAATAATTAAAAATTAAGGAAAATAATTGATAATTGACAAAATAATTAAAAATTAAAAAAATAAATTAAACATTAAAAAATTAAATTTAAATATTAAGAAATTAGGTAATTGATAAAATTGAAAGAAAGATTACAAAATGTCAAAAATATTTGAATATAAAAGAAAATAATTGAGAAATGAGGAAAATAATTGACAATATTGAAAAAAAAAATTCTAAAACTGACGAGAATAATCGACAACAGAAAAAAATAATTTAAAAAAATTAATATATTCTTCGTACGCTTTAAAATGGAGTTGACGACACCTCGGATTTTGAAACATATTTCTCAAATTTTAATAATTTTCTTCAATTTTCAATTAGTTTTATTACTTTGCAAATATTGTCTAAAATTTTTTTATTAGTTTCATTACTCTTCAATTAATTTTCTAGACTTTAAAGTATTTTTCTCAAATTTTAATAATTCTCTTTAATTTTCAATTATTTTTGTTATCATTTTGCAATCAATTTCTCCAATTTTAATATTAATCTCACTATTCATTTCTCAATTAAATACCTAAATTTTCAATTATTTATCTCATTAATCAATTATTTTTTTCAAATTCATTTTTTTTTTTGCAATTATTTTCTCCACCTTTTAACTAGATACATACATTAATTATCATTTTTATTAATTTTCTAAATTTTTATTTATTATCTCAACTCTAAGTTACTATATCCACGTTTCGATTTAATATAAAAAATTTTAATTATTTATATAAAATGTACGATTTTCTTTATTATTCGAATAAAATAATCGAATTCGTGTGTTCTGTTTTTGTTTTCGTCTTTTACGTCAGATCAGAAAATGTGTTTTTGGAAGAAGGTTGTGTATTAACACTCTATTTTATGTTTGAACATAAAGTTGTTTATTTAATTGGAAATCGAGTTTCAATATCAATTCTGTACACCAAGTTTCCTTTATTTTTTTCAATTTACGATTATTTTTATCATTTTTCCATTACTTTTTGCAGGGATCACAGTTTCTCCCCTTTTTCACCTGATCCCCTTTTTTTTCCTTTGAAAAAAAAAAAATATTTCCTTTTTTAGGGTGCCTGTACAATAATGAGAAATTAGTTATTGAATTTAAATGTTAACAAATAATTTTTAACTTGAAATGGTTTTGTGTTGTTGTTATTTATTCAATTTATTTAGATTTTATACAGCAAACATGAAAATCTTTGACGTAAAATTTTCTGTTAGACTGTTAAATAAAAAAATGTAAAATCTTTAAGCAAAATATGTTAAAATTAATTCAAATAATTTTTATTGTACACGAAAAAACAGATTAGCAGCCTCAGCTAATTTTTAGCTACTGTAGCTATGAATTTTCTATCCTTATTAGTAACTAACTAATTTTTTTCAGTGTTTTATTTTATTTTATGATTTAAAATTATTGATGTTTTTCTGAAACAAGTAAACTATATTACAAAATAATTTTTTTATTTAATAAAATAAATACTCTGCAAATAAAATAAAATACGATACTAATAATATTATTTAATATTTAAAAACAATATGAATTAAATAACTTAATTTTCTTTTAACTGCAAAATAATCGAATAGTTATAATTTTCCTATAACAAATAAATAAACAATTTTAATAGAAAAATTTAATAATAAAAAAATGTTTATAAGCAGTAATAATAATTAACAATCTAGTGAGTCATTTTTAGTGCATAAACATAATTAAAATAAACCTATTTTAAAAAGTTAAATAATATTCTTATTACCATGTATTCTTAATTAACTTCAGCAAATTAATTTATTGTTTAAACAAATTTTTTATTTAATATTTTTTATTCGTTCTAAACAAATATTACTAGTTTTGCATCATAAAATAAAATAATAAAAAAGGTTAATAAAAATCATTTTAGATAATTCTGTCACATTCTGCTAAAAAAGAAATAAATGTTATGGAAATTATTTCATTAATGTATTTAATTATATTTATGTAATAAAAATTTTGCAGTTATACTTTTGCTAAAATTACATTTTTATTTATTATCTTAAATCTAAGTTATTGTCCCCACTTTTCAATGTTTCAATCAATCTTTAATTATTTTTCTCATATTTTGATTACGTTCGTAAAATTTTAATTATTTTTTGTCATTTTTAATGATTTTTACAAATTTTATATTATTGTGAATATAAGTTGAATAATTTCGAAAATTTCAATTATTTATATCAAATTTTCATTATTTCTTCAATTTACGATTATTCTTTATTATTTTTCATTACTTTTTGTCATATTCAATTATTTTTTAATTAATTTTGAATTTTTTTATAAAAAAACTTATTTACTTATTTATTTATTTGAAAAAAACTTTTCTACTTATTTTTTCAATATACAATTATTTTTATCATTCTGAAATTACTTTCTTTCCTTAGAAATATATGTTGCAATTTTTTTAATTATTTCTCAAAAAATAAAATTATTTTCTTCAATTCCTAATTATTTTTATTGCTTGGCAAATATTGTTTTGAATTTTTTATTAGTTTCATCATTCGTCAATTAATTTTCTAGACTTTAAAATAGTGCTTTCAAATTTCACTAATTTTCTTTAATTTCCAATTATTTTTTAAACATATTTCCCAAATTTTAATAATTTTCTTAAATTTTTAATTAGTTTTATTACTTTACAGATATTGTCTAAATTTTTTTATTAGTTTCATTACTCTTCAATTAATTTTCTAGACTTTAAAATATTTTTCTTAAATTTTAATAATTCTCTTTAATTTTCAATTATTTTTGTTATCATTTTCTGATCAATTTCTCCAATTTTTTAAATATCTCATTATTCCTTCCTCATTTAAATTCCTAAATTTTCAATTATTCATCTCATTTTTCAATTAATTAATTATAATTCTTAATATTATCATTTTGCAATCAATTTATTCAATTTCTAATTATTTGTATTACTTTGCAAATATTGTCTCGAATTTTTATTATTTTTATTACTCTCTAATTAATTCCATAGATTTTGAAACATATTTCTCAAATTTTAATAATTTTCCTTACTTTTTAATTAGTTTTATTACTTTGAAAATATTGTCTCGAAATTATTTTTTTTTAAAATAATTTTTAATTTAATATTCTCAAAGATTAAAGAAAAGCATTCAAACTTAGGAAATTGAATTTAAAAATAAGGGGAAAAAATAAAAAATAATGAAAATAAAATTAAATTAAAATGTTCAAAACTGATAAAAACAGTTGAGAATTGTAGCAAATATAATTAAAATCATAAAAGAAAAAAATTCTCAAAAATTGAAGAAATGTTTAAATAATTTTAAATTTACTATTCTCAAAGAGTGGATTAATTAAAATTTTGAACAATGAAATTTCAAATTAATTGAAGTTTGAAGAATTATAATACATAATAATTGTAATTGTAGTCTTGTTTACCTCAAATATATTCCATAATTTCTTAAATTATTCTTTTATTATTTATTATTTTCTTCAATATACAATTATTTCTATCAATTACTATATTCTAAATTTATTTTTCAATTAATTTTCAATTACTTTTCAGTTACTTTTTTTCATTTTAAACTTTTTTTTTTAATAATTTTTTTATTATTTTTTTCAAAGTTTAGTTATTTCTTCAATTTACAATTATTTTCATCATTCGGAAATTATTTTCTTATATTACAAATATATGTTGAAATTTTTTCAATTATTTTTCACAAACTAAAATTATTTTCTTCAATTTTAAATTATTTTTATTACTTTACAAATATATTCTCCAATTTTATATTATTTTATTATTTTTCAATTAATTTTCTAGATTTTAAAATATTTTTCTCAAATTTTAATAATTTTCTGCAATTTCAAATATTATTATCATCAATTTGCAATCAATTTTCTTAATTTTTACTTATTTTTTTCATTTTTTAAACATTTTTTTCAATTTTCATTTTCTTTTATATTTTTGCAAATATTTTCTCCGTCCTTTAATCAGATATATTAATTATTTTTTAATTTGTTTCCTACATTTTTATTTATTATCTCAAATGTAATTTACTGAATCCACCTTTCAATGTAATATCGAAAATTTCAATTAATATATTAAATTTCCATTATTTTCTTCAATTTACGATTATTTCTATCACTTTTCTATTACTTTTTGCCATATTTAATTATTCTTTAGTTAATTTTGAATTTTTTTATAATTTATCGCAACTTCCATATATTTTTTCAATATACAATTATTTTTATTATTCTTAAATTATTTTCTTTCCTTACAAATATATGTTGCAATTTTTTTTAAATATTTCTCAAAAAATAAAATTATTGTCTTCAATTTCTAATTATTTTTATTACTTTGCAAATATTGTATCGAATTTTGTATTACTTTCATTACTTTTCAATTAATTTCCTAGATTTTGAAACATATTTCTCAAACTTAAATAATTTTCTTAAATTTTTAATTAGTTTTATAACTGCAAAATTTATCTCGAATTTTTTATTAGTTTCATTACTCTTCAATTAATTTTCTAGACTTCAAAATATTTTTCTCAAATTTTAATAATTTTTTTTAATTTCCAATTACTTTTGTTATCATTTTGTAATCAATTTCTTCAATTTTTTATTAATCTCACTATTCATTCCTCAATTCAATACTCTCTAAATCTGAATTAGTTAAAAATAACTAATAATTACTCAAATCCTGCCTGAGTTTTAAATTCAGCAATTAGTTAAAAATAACTAATTATTAGTAAAAAAAAATGACTAATTAATAGTAAAAAAATAACTAATAAATAGCTAAAATTCGACAAATTGAATTAGTAAACAGAAATTTACTAAAATATTAGTTATTTTGACATAACCTAAAAATGAATTTAACTAATAATTAGTTATTTTTTACTAAATGATTAGTAGAACTATAACTATTTGAATTAGTGACTAAGTTTTTGCTTTTAAATTAGTTATTTTTAACTAATTCATATTTAGGGAGTACCTAAATTTTCAATAATTTATCTCGTTCATTAGTTATTTTTATTAAATTCAGTTTTTTTTATCTTTTTGCAATTATTTTCTCCACCATTTAACTAGATTCATTAATTATTTTTCAATTAATTTTCTAAATTTTTATTTATTATCTCAAATCTAAGTTACTGTATCTACGTTTTAATTCGTTAATCATTCTTTAATTATTTTTCTCAAATTTTAATTACGTTCCTCAATTTTTTTTTTTTTTTTTTAAATCGCAATGATTTTCACAAATTTTATACTATTTTGATTATTTGTTTATTAAATCCGAAAATTTCCATTATTTGTCTCAAATTTTCATTATTTTCTTCAATTAACGATTATTTCTATCATTTTTCTTCAATTTTCAATTACTATTCTTATCATTTTGCATTTAATTTCTTCAATTTTTCATTAATCTCACTATTTATTCCTCAGTTAAATTCCTAAATTTTTAATTATTTATATCATTTTTCAATAATCTTTTTCAATTTTCATTTTCTCTTATATTTTTGCATTTATTTTCTCCACCTTTTAAGTAGATATGTTAATTATTTTTCAATTTATTTCCTAAATTTTCATTTATTATCTTAAATCTAAGTTATCGTCTCCACTTTTGAATGTTTCAATCAATCTTCAATTATTTTTCTTAAATATTAATTACGTTCGTCAATTTTTATTATTTGTTTTGTTAAATAGCAATGATTTTCATAAATTTTATATTATTTTGATTATTTGTTGATTATTTCCGTAAATTTCCATTTTTTCTCTTAAATTTCCATTATTTCTCTCAAATTTCCATTATTTTCTTCAATTAACGATTATTATCTCTATCAATTTTCTTCAATATTCAATTATTGTTCTTATCATTTTGCAATCAATTTCTTTAATTTTTAATTATTTTCACTATTCATTCCTCAGTTAAATTTTTAAATTTTTAATTATTTATCTCATTTTCCAATTATCTTTTTCAATTTTTATTTTCTCTTATACTTTTGCAATTATTTTCTCCACCTTTTAAGTAGATATATATTAATTATTTTTCGATTTATTTCCTAAATTTTTTATTTATTATCTTAAATTTAAGTTATCGTCTCCACTTTTCAATGTTTCAATCAATCTTTAATTATTTTCCTCAAATTTAATTACGTTCGTCAATTTTTAATTATTTTTTTTTTCATTTTCATAGATTTTCACAAATTTTATATTATTGTGAATATTTGGTGATTCTGTGGTAATTATTTTTCTAAGTTCAATTTTTTTCGACATTTTTCAACTATTTGAAAAAATACGATTTTTGTTCTTCAAATTTTCAATGTTTTAATCATTTTTTAATTATTTTCCTCAAATTTCAATTAAGTTTGTCAATTTAAAATTTTTTTTTAACTTGTAATGATTTGATCACAAATTTTATAGGTTATTATTTCCTAAAATGTACCCGTAATCAAATAAAATTGTCAACTTTTGAGTTACAATAATTACGCTAATTAAGAAACTCTTTAATTCATTATTGTTTTATTTCTCGCCCCCCCCCCCCCCCTCGGTCAATATTAAGTTTGCAGATGACAAAAATTTACAAGTCACCGCTTCTGCCAATGAGGAAATATTTTTCTAATCACTAACGTGTGTTATCATTAGAAAGAAAGAAAAAATTGTAGATTTGAAGGTGTAAAATAAAGTTTGTTAAGAAGTCTTAGCCTCAAATCGTCGCACGTGCTTTGTAGCTTGAACTAAAGATTATTTGTAACGTGTTGTACCGAGTCGAATGTTATCGTCGGAATAAACGATTATGCGAATACTGAAGTTACTACGTGGCTGACTCGTGCAAAAAGAACCTTGAAGTTATATGGTAATAAATAGTGCGATTATTCAGCTTTTAAAAAAACTCGGTTTCACCTGGACCATTTTAAGTACTGACTTTGATTCGGGATGAGATGTAACGACATAAGAAATCTCTATCCCATATAAAAATAATGACGTCATTTCCACATTCTGAATATTTTAATTACTGGTGTCATCACTTTTGTTTACATTTTCGCGTATTTCAAAAGCTGAATATAGGTTATGTTTTTTTTTTTTCGTACATAGTCGTTTCATAATGAATTGTATTTCTAACAAAATGTGATAAGTACTTTTGAGACTTTCAGGGACAGAGATAATAAGAGATATTAAAATTACAGATTTTACCGATGTAGTTTGCTTTATGTAAATTTGAAAGTTTTTATTTTTTAGCCTCTCACATGGGTCAATTGGAGATTCGAAACAACAGAACGGAATTCACTCTAGATAGTATAAAATACAATCGAGAAGGTGGTTGCTTCGTTTCCAACAAAAAATTCGCCATTTGTTTTTTTCTGTTTATAGTTTGCGTAATTGTTGCTGGATATGTAGGTCATCATTTTGCTTTCGCGCCCAAGAAAAAAGTAAGATTTATTATAAATTCAGTATATTGTAAACTACCGACCAAAATTTACGAAAATGAGATTAAAAACACGACCATTGTAAAATGCTGATAACTCTGTCAGATATTAGTGAATTAAAATTTTTCATAGACCATTGGAAAGCTTATAAAATTTCACGTTAAATGGTTCTATTTTAAAGCTTTTTCGATTGAAGGAAACAAAGATTTAATCTTGTTAAAAACAGGTGAATTTTTCGCGTGAATTTTCATTATTCAAATTTGGTGGGCTTTATTTCCAGGAAAAATATTTGGAAAAATTTGAAATTAACCTAAATTAAACGTTGAACTTTACGCTTTAAAATAAACTAAAGAAAATTGAAATATCTTGTCTGGTTCAAAAGTTATAAGCAAATGTGTATAGAATCATTGAGTTTTTTTCGTTTTATACATTTAGTTATAACTTTTGAACCAGTCAAGATATTTTAATTTTTTTCGGGTTATTTTAAAGCCTATAGTTCAAAGTTCAATTTAGGTTAATTTCAAATTTTTCCAATTACTCTTCTAGGAAATGCATCCCTCCAAATTTGAATAATAAAAATTCATAAAAAACGAAAAATTCAACTGTCTTTATCACATTCAATCTCTGTTTCGATTAATCAAAAAAGCTTTAAAATATGATCATTGAACGGGAAATTTTATAAGCTTTCCAACAGTCTATGAAAAAATGTATTTCGCTATTATTTGACAGTGTTATCAATATTTTAAGACGATCATATTTTTAATACTATTTTTGTAATCCCACACCAATGACCGGTAGTTTATTTTTAATTTATATTAATCATTTGAAAACGGTAAATCAACAATTTTCCATAGGTTTACGATCGACTGGATTTACTAAAACTTGAAGAAAATGAGGGAAATAATAACTCGGAAGTTAAATTTCCACTTTCGCCTCTCATCCATCCCACGAGATATCGTATCACTTTGACACCGATTTTCCTCATGGAAACACTGTTCAAAATCAAAGGTCATATTGTAATTGAATTTCAGCAGAATGATACAAAAAGTGTGGATAAATTGATATTGAATGCGCAGAATGTAAAACCATTACGATATCGAATGGTGAAAAAGACTCATTCGGAAAATGGAAAGAAAAGACAGACAGAGGAAGAGAGCGATCATGAAACTAGTACTTTGAGTGAAAAAGCTTCCTCTTTAGATGATTCTACAACTCATGATTATACACAAAGTAAGAAAATTTAACTATTAGTTATTATGATAGCTCCATTTAGAATGGTGTTTAGTTACTTGGCTATTTTTCTCACACATTATTAAATAAAATCGCTTTTTTTGTTACTGATTTTTGATAATAGGTGTCCATCTTGTAAAATATATCATACTTTAAAAATGTAAGAAATATTATTTTTCGATCTAATTTTTTGTTAAATTAATTTTCTAATTCTTCTTCTTCTTCTTCTTCTTCTTCTTCTTGTTTATTCATTTTTTTGTATGCATTTTTTTAATATATATTTTTAATTTATTTTTTATTCGCCTCCTCACCCCCCCCCCCTCTCTCAGTGCTGATAAAAGTAAATACAAAATCCGTACTCGAAAAAATATATTTCCGTCTCAGCCATACTTAGAAAGAAATGAGAATAACTAATAAAAAAATGTTTTTAAAAGACCGGAAATTTAAAGAAATTATTAAAAATGCGAAGAAAAAACACTAGTAGGTGAATAAGTAACTAAGAATGAAAATAAATAACCAGAAATTTAAGAAACCTGTGGAAAATGAGAGAAAAACAGATTGCAGATTAAAATATCAAAATATTATTAAAAAATGATGAAATTAGAAATGATGAAGTTTAAGACTAAAAAGGAGTTTTTTAATTAAAAATTGAATAATTGAAAATTGATAAAGTTAAAAATCTCACTGGAATGTAAAAACATAAATTATGGAATTAAAAAAACTAGAAAATATAAAACCCCCTATAAGAGGAAAATAGTTTTAAGAAGACCAAGAAAATATTTTTAAAGAAATTTAAAAAACTAAAAAGAATTGAGAGAGAAACAAGAATATAAAGAGAAATTACTAGAAAGTAACAATTGTTTTGAAATTTGAGAAAAATGAGAAGAAAGATTTTTATTATAAGAATATTGAGAAAAGAAATAGCTAAGAAATTGAAAAACTATGAAATATGAAAAAGCTATGAAAAACGCCTGGAAATTAAAAAAGTGACTAGAATCTGAAAAAATAAAAAAAAGGGATAAAAGTGCTTTAAAAAATGAATAAAAATAATGAATGAAAAATTAAATAAAAGACTTGAATGAAAAATAAATGAAAAAATATCAAAAAGAAAAAGAAAATAAATAGAAATGTGAAGAATAACATGAAAATAAGAAAACATTATAAAAAGTGAATAAATAATTGGAATTCAATAAAAACAACTTAATAACAAGAAAAAATAAATGAACAATAAAAAAAGTGACCAAAATGTCTGGAAAATAAAAAATGAATTTGAATTGTATATTGTAAAAAAATTCAAGCATTAAAAGAGGGTAAATCGAGTAAGAAGAATTACTAGAAAATAAAATTGTTCTGAAATTTAAGAAAAAAAAATAAGTTATATTCATTACAAGAATATCTGGATTGAAAATAGCTAAAAATAATAGAAATGAAAAAGCCTGGAAATTGAAAAAAAAAACTAGAAAGTGGGAAAATGAATGAAAAGTAAATAAACAAAATGAATAAAAAAATTAATAAAAACATAAATAAAAATAATGAATTAGAAACTTAATTGAAAAAAGAAATTAAAAACCGATGAAAAAGTATCAAAAAGAAGAAAAAATAAGTAGAAATTTGTGAAAACTAAATAGGAATCAGAAGAATAACATAAATAAAGGAAATATAATAAAAAGTGAATAAATAATTGGAATTAAATAGAAACAACTTTATAATGAGAAAAAATAACTGAACAGTAAAAAAAGTGACTAAAATGGCTGAAAAAAAATTTAATTTGAATTCTATTTTTAAAAAAATCAAGTATTAAAAGAGGGTAAATCGAGTAAGAAGAAATACTAAAAAGTGAAAATTGGTTTGAAATTTAAGAAAAATAATAAGAGCGATTCACTACAAGAGCCTAGAAAGAAAATAGTTTAAAAGTTACTAAAATTGTAATACGGCTAGATATTGAAAAAGTTACTAAAAAGTGAAGAATTTAATAAAAAAAAAAAAAAGGAATAAGAAAAAGAATTTAAAAAATAAATTAAAAAAATGAATAAGAAAAATAAATAAAAAATTGAATAAAAAAAAAACAAGTAATAAATACAAGAAAATGAAGAAAAATAGATAAAAAAGTATAAAAAAAGAAAATAAGCAGAAATTTATAAAAAATAAATGTAATTAAGAAGTATAACATAAAAATAAGGAAAAAATCGTAAAAAATGAATAAATAATTAGAACTAAATAAATACTTGATAATGAACTTGATAATGAAAAAAAAAATATCTAAAAAGTGAAGAAAGTGACCAAAATATCGGAGAAATAAAAAAGTAAATATGAATTGTATGGTAAAAAAATTCAGTTATTAAGGGCATGTGACAGAGAATGACGTCACTAGTATAAGAAAAATTTGTCCGTAAACTTTCTTCTAAAATACTAAATATTTTGACTCAAAACTTTTTGGAATTACTTAAAATATCATTAGGAAGATCTCTCTAACCCAAGTTTGTTTAAATTTTGCCTTAAAATTAAATTTAAAAACAAATTCGCTAAAATTTGGAAATGCTAAAAAATTATTTTAAACCAAAATTCAATCAAATTTTACGATTAAATTAATTTTTTTATTTTTCCGAAAATCAGGTAATTTTTTCAAAAATTGTCTTTTAGGCAAAATTTGAACAAATTTGGGTCAGAGAGACTTTATTAATTATATTTTAAGTAGTTTCATAAAGTTTGGTGTTGAAATATTTATTATTTTAAGAGAAAGTTTACGGACAAATTTTGCATGTGCCTATACTAAAAAAAAAAAAAAAAAAAACCAATCAATCTATCTAACTAAATGCATGAAAAATGATAAAAAATTAAGGTAGTATTTGAATGAAAAATTACAAAATGAAGAATACTTATTATGCAGTAAAAAGATTACTTAGAAATTAAAGAGATAAATAACAAAAACATTTTTTAAGTTACTTAATAAGCGAGAAAATCACTTTGAAATGAAAATAACAAAAAAGTGAAAAAATTACTTTAAAAAAAAATAAAGAATACTAACTAAATCGAAAGAATCTTTATAAAAAGTATACAAAAGTCACTCATTTTTTCTATTCAAGTTTTTAAGAATCTCCCCCTCCCAGATCCTGTTTCTAAGAGCTACTAAAATATTTACTTCCGTCCTCGTCACAACTAATAAACTCGTCACTTAATTTAATAAAAGACTACAATTGAAATTTGAAAATAAGCTGTATTCTACAATTAATTTTAAAAATTCAAAATGGCGTCAATTAAAAAATAAAATGGCGACAAGAATTTAATTTAATATATATTATATACGTTTTTTATATTTAGACAATGAAGAATTGGCAACTACTGAAGAATCTAGCACAACTGATAGAAATGCACCAGAATTGTCTACTTCACATGATAATGGAAATAATAGATCTTTGTCTGATTCGGAAACTGAAAATCCCATTGTTGATGAAACACTCTTAAAAAATGGAGAGAGAGAAAAACATGTCGATCTGGAGGGAAATTTTAATGTTGATTCAAATGATGAAACATCGAAGGACATTGGTATTAGTAGTTACGAAATCATCGAAGCGGGTGAGGTTCATGTTATTCATCCAGTGTCACCTATTGAACCAGGCAATTATTCTTTGCAAATTGAATACGAGATTCCAGCTAATAATAGTGGCATTTTTGTTACCAATTTCACTTCAAATGGCAATCCCAGGTGAGAAATTAACATTTTTAATTGAATTTTACTATTATATTTGTATATAATCATATAATAAGCAGTGGCGTAACTATTAAGGGGCAGTGCCCCGGGGCCCTTGAGCTCAGGGGGCCCTCAGTCAACCCCAATAAATCTTTTATTTAAGACAAAATAAATAAAATTTTAGAATTAAGAAAAATTGCAAAAAAGAATTGAAATTAAACAAAATAATTGCTGATTGTTCAAATTAATTGAAAAAAAATTAAATCAATTAAAAATTGGATAAAGTAATTTAAACTAGGTGAGAATTATGTCCATTTCATGGACATTTCGCTTCCAAGTAAGCAAAATAATAATATATAAGTTGATTGGGGAAGTTGTTAAAAAAAAAATTTTAATGCAAAAAAATGTCAAAATATGAATTATTTTACGAATTCTTGATCAATTATAAAAGTTATATAGGTCAATCGATTCGTTTTGTGATATGAAATATGATTTTTGTATTCATTAAGTTGTATTTTAAGCATAAAAAAATTTTTTTCGATGAAAAAAGGTGCTCAAAAAAATTTGGTTGGGTATTTTCAAAAATCCTTGTGTCCAAATTTAGATATTCACGAGCTTAATAAGTCACCCAAATTTTATTGGAATCCGTTTAAGTGTTCTCAAGATATCTTGTACACAAAAAACGATATACACACACACACACACACATACATCTGGACATTTGCATAGGAATGAAAATTTTCTCTTTTTAGATGAAAATGAGTCGATTTAGACTATTTTTGGAATATCGAAAATTTTAACGATCACAAAGCTTCCTCTATGAGGAAGCAAAAATCATAGAAATATTTTAAAAAAAAAGAAGCTAATTTAAATTTAAGAAAATTATTTGAAAATCTATTAAAAAAAAATTGAAAACAGTTGAATTATAAAAAATTAGGAAAAATAATTGAAAATTGAAAAAAAACGATTGAAAGTTAAGATAAATAATAAAAAGTTGAAGAAAATAATTAAAATTTGAGATAATAATTGAAAAAATTACATAATTTTTTTTAAATAAAGGAAAGTTAAAGAAAATTTCAGAAAAATACTTAAAACTTTCAGAAGTTCATTGAAAAAAAAAAAAGAAAATCAGTAAACATTAGAGAAAGTAAATGAAACAAGATAAACATAACTTAAAATTAAAATTTTAAATTTGTTTTAATTAAACAAAAATAATTAAAAACTTTTTGGAAATTACGAAATAGAACGAAAGTAATGGAAAACTGAAGAAAATAATATAAAAAATTATATAAATAATTATATAGAAGAAATGAAAAAAATTGAAAATTGAAGGATATGAAATAATCGAAAATTGATAAAAATGATAATTGAGGTTTTAGAAAATAATTTTAGAAAATGAGAATAAACATTAACAATTGAGAAAAATAATTGAAAAATGATTAATTTATTTCAAAATTGAAAAAATAATTGAAATATGCTCAAAACCATTTAAGATTGAGAAAAATAATTGAAATGTGATAAATTAAAAACAGTACCTTCATAAAATTTGAGAGAAATAATTGAAAAAATAATAGAATATATCTATTTTTAAAAAAGAAAGTAATTAAAAAAATTATTTAAAAACTTTTAATTAATTTGTATTATTACAAAATCGCAGAAAAAATCGAAAATTGTTGAAATTTCAGACAAATAATAGAAAAATTTGAAAATTTTGGTAAATTAATGAAAATAATTAGGAATTGATGAAAATATTAGAAAATTGTAGTATTTATTTGTAAGCAAAAGAAAATAATTGAAAATTTTATATTGTAATGGGCTTCTGCCTGTAAATAAATAAATAAAATAAATAAAAAAAATAAAATCGTTTAAAAAATTGGAAATTGATGTCATTAATCTAAATTTGAGATAATAACTGAAAATTTATAAAATTTATTGAAAAATAATGAAAATATTAAAAGTTGCAGAAAATAATTGCAAAATAATAAAAGGAAACGAAAATTGAACAAAATATTTGAAAATTGAGTTATATATTTCCAAGTTCAGTAAATTAAATAACAAATTATGAAAATGATTAAAAATTGATAATAATAATTGCAAAATGTCAAAAATAATAGAAATTTATGGCTTAGGGAAACAATTTAAAAACAATTAAAATAATTATAAATTGTAGAAAATAGTTGAAAAATGATAAAAATAGTACAAAATTGTATTTTAAGTAGTTGAAATCATAATAGTGCGTAAAATATAAGTTTTTAATGTAAAATTGATCATTGAAGAAAATAATGTAAAAATGGCACAAATAATTGAAATTTGAAGAAACAAAATGAAGGATGACAAAACTAATTAAAAATTAAGTAAAAAATTTGAAAAAAGACTTGGAAAATGACAAAAAAAATTATTGTATGTAATTGGGGATCCATTTTCCTTTTTGCCCCAGGGCCCTTGCTCTCCCAGTTACGCCACTGATATTAAGAGCCGCCGTGTGAAGAAGCCGTCACTGCGAAAAGACGGTTTCTGCACGCGGCGCACTGTGGGGCCAAATGTATTTTTTTTTCGCCAAAATCAGTCTACAAGTCGCAGTTTTCATTCAAATTAAATAATTTTTTTTAAAAAAAAATCTTCGTTATTAAATTTCTTATCGATCCCTCGAGTTCGAGTTTAACATTTTTGTTTATTTATATTTATTTTTGAATAACAAAGTATGGAAAAATTTAACTTTTGCAAAAAAGGAAGTTTTAGGTTAGCAAAAATTTCTGGAATATTTCAGAAATCTTATTAGAATTAATTTAAAGTATTCGTGATATACGAAAGTTTATTTCATTACATTTTTATTAATTAAACTACACGTTAATTAACTAATAGGTAGGAAGAAGAAAAGAAATGAAAAAATTTTAATTAAATTGAGTTTATCAATTGATTTTACAAAAAAATTCAACTTGTGTTATATTTCTTAAGTCTTTTATTGCAATTTTTATAAATAATTTACGCACAAATATTCAATAACGGCTTCATGAAAATTTTAATTGTTTAAAAAATTTTTTATTGATAATTGTAATTGTTTTTAACTTAATTCTACAGAATTCTCATTTTTTACATTTTCACACATTTTACGCCTAAAACAACTAAATATGAAAAGAAGGGACAACCTTTTATGTTTGACAATTGTTTAAACAATTGTTTGCTGTTACTTGTAATTTTTATCTATATAACCCTAAAGAATTTTAGTTTTTTTACATTTTGCCAAATTTTGTGCCTGAAATAATTAAATATAAAATGAAGGAACAATTTTTAATGTTTAACAATTGTTTAAACAATTTTTTTTTGTTAATTTTAGTTGTTTTTTAATAAAGTCTACAGAATTCAGGTTTTCTTACATTTTCCCAAATTTTACGCCTAAAATAACTAAAAAAAGAAGGGACAACGTTAAGTTTAACAATTGTTTAGATAATTGTTTATTGTGAATTGTAATTTTTTTCAATATAACTCTAAAGAATTCTAGTTTTTTACATTTTGCCACATTTTACGCCTAAAATTACTAAATATAAAAAGAAATATAATATAAAAAGAATATAAAAGAATATAAAAGAATATAAAAAGAAGGGTCTATTTTTTATGCTTAACAATTGTTTAAACAATTGTTTGTTGTTAATTGTAATTTTTTTCTATATAACACTAAAGAATTTTAGTTTTTTTACACTTTGCCAAATTTTATGCCTGAAATAATTAAATATAAAATATAGGAACAAATTTTATTGTTTAACAATTGTTAAAACAATTTTTTGTTGTTAATTGTAATTGGTTTTTAATTAAGTCTACAGAATTCTGTTTTTTTTTAAATTTTACCAAATTTCACGCCTAAAATAACTAAATATAAAGAGATAGTACAACTTTATGTTTAACAATTGTTTAGATAATTGTTTACTGTTATTTGTAAATTTTTTCAGTATAACCCTAAAGAATTCTAGTTTTTTTACATTTTACCAGATTTTATACCTGAAATTAGTAAATTTAAAATGTAGGATCAATTTTTAATGTTTAACAATTGTTTGTTGTTAATTGTAATTTTTTTCTATATAACCCTAAAGAATTTCAGTTTTTTTTACATTTAACAAGATTTTATGCCTGAAATAATTCAATATAAAATGTAGGAACAATTTTTAATGTTTAACAATTGTTTAAACAATTGTTTCTTGTAAATTGTAATTTTTTTTAATATAACCCTAAAGAATTCTATTTTTTAACATTTTGCCACATTTTACGCCTAAAATTACTAAATATAAAAAGAAGGGACAACTTTAAGTTTAACAATATTGTTTAGATAATTGTTTATTGTTAATTGACTAAAATTACTAAATATAGAAAGAAGGGACAACCTTTAATGTTAAAAATGGTTTAAACAATTTTTTTTGTTAATTGTAATTGTTTTTTAATTAAGTCTACAGAATTCTAGTAGTTTTTTTTTACATTTTACCAAATTTTACGCCTAAAATAACTAAATATAAAAAGAAGGGACTACGTTAAGTTTAACAATTGTTTAGATAATTGTTTATTGTTAATTGTAATTTCTTTCAATATAATCCTAAAGAATTCAAATTTTTTTTACATGTTACCAGATTTTATACCTAAAATTATTAAATATAAAATGTAGGATTAATTTTTTATGTTTAACAATTGTTTAAACAATCGTAATTTTTTTCTATATAACCCTAAAGAATTTTAGTTTTTTTTACATTTAACAAGATTTTATGCCTGAAATAATTAAATATAAAATTAAGGAACAATTTGTAATGTTTAACAATTGTTTAAACAATTGTTTCTTGTAAATTGTAATTTTTTTTAATTTAACCCTAAAGAATTCTAGTTTTTTTCATTTTACCAGATTTAATGCCTAAAATAATTCAATATAGATAAAGGAACAATGTTTAATGTTTAACAATTGTTTAAACAAATTATTATTCTCATTAACTTTAAATAGAATAAAATTAACAATTTAAATTTATTCTTACTTTTCCTTACTTTTACTTTAAGCATATATAACAAAAAGCGAATTTAAAACTGTACATATGAGAAATCTAAAAATTACTTTTAGTGTTAGTTAAAAACTAAGCAAAAAATGTTTTTTAACAGCAATTACTGTTAACATTTTATTATAAAAAAAAAAATTAAAAAATTAAAATAAAAAAAAAGTTAAAAAATATTTTAAAACATTTGTTTGAATAACTAAATTGTTTCAATGAATTATTTTAATTGTGATTTACATTTTACTCCTAACAATGACTTAGTTATAAAAAAAATTGAATTGTTATTTTTACTCCATTTAAAGGTTTTGAAAATAATAATTTATAGAAACAATTGATAAAAATTAAACTTTGTCCTTGCTTTTTATATTTATTTATTTCAGGCATAAAATTTGGCAAAATGTAAAAAAAACTAGAATTCTTTAGGGTTACATGGAAAAAAATAACAATTAACAACTAACAATTGTTTAAACAATTGTTAGACATTAAACATTGTTACTTTTTTTATATTTAATCATTTGAGGCAAAGAATTTGGAAAAATGTAAGAAAACTGGAATTTTTTAAGGTTATATTAAAGAAAATTACAAGCAACAACAAAAAACTGTTTAAACACCATAAGTTAAATTTTTCCATTTCTTTTCTTCTTCCTATGTATTAGTTAATTAAGATGTTGTTTAATTAATCAAAAATGTAATTATATAAACTTTTGTATATCACGAATACTCTAAATTGATTCTAATACGATTTCTGAAGCATTCCAGCAATTTTTAATAACTTAAAACTTCGCTTTTTGCAAAGCTTAGATTTTTCCATACTTTGTTATTAAAAAATAAATATAAATAAACAAAAATTTTAAAATTGGGCTGAAAGGTTCAATAAGGAATTTAATAACGAAGATTTCTTTAAAAAAAATTATTCACTTTGAATGAAAACTGCGACTTTTAGACTGATTTTGTCAAAAAAAGTACATTTGATCTCTACAAATTGTAGAAAATTACTAATTAAATAGTCAAATTTAAGTAATAAGAAAGAAACAAAACAAAAATTTCACCTTGTTTGGTAGTTTGGTGTAATATTAAAAAAAAACAATATCATGACAATGTGGAATAAAAATTGAATAAATAAGTGCAAATATAACTGAAAAAAAGGTTTTGAGTAAAGAACAAAAATGTTGTTGGTTTAACCAATTTTTTTTGTTGATATACGAGCAACAAAATTCATTTGTTAAATTTTTTGATAACTTTAACAATTTATATAAAAAAATAAATAAAAGTTAAATATAGAGAATATTTAAATGGAATATTTATGTGTATAATTAATTTTAATTTTTGCAACAATATATAATTTTTTTATTAAAAAGTGAAAATATATCCTTTAATGTATTATTGGCGTTTATACTACAAGCATTTTCTGCAAAACAAATACTATTAAAGTAATAAGTAATATATATATAATAAGTATATATTATATATATATAATATATATATAATTATTTCTAGGTTATATAATAATAGTATATTTATTTTTAATTTGAAAAATAATTTATATTCAAAGAAAATGAAATTATTCTTGAATATTACATTATTGCAATTGTGTAAGTGCTTGTCACAAAATAAATAGCCAAACAATAAATAGTATCAAATATTAAAATATTTTGAGGTTAGATTATAGACTTTTGTTTGATTCTGTTTTTTTATGAATAAGTCTAATAACTGTTTTACAATTATAGTTTTCTATCACTATAAATTAAGGTATTTTTAAATAACAAATGTTTGTTTATTTGATTAAACTATTAATAAAACAGAATAAATTAACTTTTCACAAAGATTGTGTTTTATCCGGCAAGAAGGCTGGAACAGTAAAGAATTGAAAAAATGAATTCCACTTAGTGCCTGAATTTCCCTCTTTTTTGCGACTCGCGTAGCGGAACAAATGATACTAAACTTTTATTCCTCTTAGTCAATTTTAGGAGTAACCTAAAACGGTATTTAGAGGAATTCATCAAACCTTCGGTAACATTTTAATTCCTAACAAAAAAAAAGAAGTGGTTCAAGCTGAATTCCTTTAAGGTCATGTATACAGTAAGAACTTTTTTAAAGCGGAATTGAATGATAATTAAAAATTCTTAGTAATAAATAATTTTTTTAGCAGACTAAAAAGTATATCTGTTTTTTCCATTTCTTAATGAATATATATGTTATAAAATGCTTGTTTATACAATAAGAATAATAATAATAATAATAATAATAATAGTTTGACACAATATGACAATAGTATATTACTAATAATTAGAAATAAAATAAGTTATTTAAAAAACTTTATTTTGACAATAATAAATTTGAATGTGTAGCTTTTAAAACATGTGTAGCTATTATGAAATATAAAATATAGGATTTATTAATAATAATAATAATAATAATAATGATGATGATATAATATTCATAATAACAATAATAATACACAATAATAATTATCATAATAATAACAGAGTAATAATAATAAACAACATATTATTGCTATTGTTTAGTTTATATCAATAAATTTATAACTTAAAACCCACATGAGCACTTTTTAGAGTATAATTAAGAATATGAATATAATTAACTGCATATAGAAAATATTACAACTATTAAACTTTACTATCAAAACTTAATTTTAATTAAAGTTTACGCACTTTGTGAAAACAAGTTTAAAATTCACGCGAACTTAACTGTTCGAAAGTCAAAAAGAAACTGACCGTTAGCGACAGAATACAAAGAAAAAGTAGGTCCTTTTGTTGGAAATTTAGAGCCACATGTCTTCCTTCACATTTTCGGTTAGGAATTTGACACTCTCATAACCGGTTTCGTGCGGATTGAGGAGGGGAGTCATGCAAGTAGTTATTTATCAACTGCCCTTAGTGAATAATTGGATCAAACAGAATTGAAACTATTCGGTTCACAACATTTTTCTCAAAGGATTTCAAAGGGAGTCAAAATATACTGAATGAATTCCTTTAGTGGAACTCGTTTTTCCCAACCTATAGCTGATCTGACGGAATATTTCGAAATTGAAAGTGACTGAAATGAATCCCGTTCTACGGTATAGGATATATGCTTCGGAATAATGAAAAATTCACGTCGCTAGGTTTCGAGTTCTATTTCGTGACCATGAAATTCGAGGAAAATTCAGGCATTAAGAAGAAAAGATATTTTTGAAGTTTCAGGCGCAACTCTGTAAATTCAAATTCTTTACTATTCCAGCCTCTTCTTTATTCTTGATTAATTTTTTTCCCTTCCGATTTTTTTTTTATTTAAAAATATCTTTATTTAACATATTTTATTAATCTTAATACATAATTATTGTGTACTTAAAAGTTTTCTTGAAAAACAGAACAAAATAAATATCGAATTTATGTTATTATCGATAGACTGACTGCGCATGTGCTATAGATATTTGGTACTGCCAACATAATATTTTACTCAAAAAAAAAATTTATTAATCTGTAATAAATTATTTTATAATTCCAGCTACTTTTATTGCAATTCTAACTGAAATTTCCTAAATCAAGAAAAAATTCCTCAACAAAACTATTTTGTTATTATTACATTGTTAATTTTTTTAGTGTACATTTTATGAATATCATTTTAATAAGATTATAATTGGATAGCGATATTTTCTATTCGATTGAATTGACACTGTGTATTGATAGCATTGGCAGTGTAATAATACCATTAAATCGTTTAAGTGTTCTTATTTCTTTTCTATTACGATACCTTTTCTTAACGATGAAGTACTTAATACTCGAGGAACGTTCCTTCTATACATGTATATAGATTGTAACGTTATCGATCTTTAAAGAAGCTTTGTACGGTTAACTTAACGAAGGGTGGCAAAATAAGAATAGGATAAAGAAAAGACTTTAAAGAAGTGGTTCTCATTTCAATTTATGAAAGTTTGTAAACTTTATAAACACCAATTTAAATTTTACTCAAATCTTTCGTAACTGCAGACTATATTTAAATATTTTATAATAACATTCTTCCACTTGGAAAATAATTACAAGTTTACAAATTATTTAAATTTATTCTTGTGTCTCTTTAAAAATAAACTTAAAATGGGTATTTTTTTAATAAACCTTTTTTTAAATTAAGAGCACAAAAGCAAGATTTCACGGTCAAAGCTTAGAATGGGACATAAAAATGTTTCTTTATTTTAAAATGTCAATGTTAATCTTTTGACAATAGATTCGGGTTTTTAGAGAAACTTCTTAAAATAATGAAAAATAATGTAGATATCATTTTTTAATAATTTCAAGATGGCTAATGACAACATTTCTGAAACCTAACAATGCTCATCGACTTTTTCCTGTTTTTGATGACATGAGGTTTAAGGCTCATTTTTCCCTGTCTGTGTCACATCCAAAAGAAATGCAAGTTCTGTCGAATATGCCACTCAAGATGTCGAACGACTCGTAAGTAACTTTTAAGTAAAAATTGCTACAAGAGTTTTCATTTTAAAAGAGCTTTTTCCATGAAATTACTTAAAAAGCATCAAATTGGATTTTAAAATATTAACCAAATTTTAACCAAACTCTTAATTTTTATAAAAAATATCACAACTATTTGAAAATTCTTAAAATTCTTTAGACTTGAAATAATTTAAATCTTGAATCTTTTAAGAAATACTTAAAACTGTTTAAAACTACTTTGAAAATTCAGTCAATTGTGTTTTATAATTTTTTGAATAATTTTAATTGATTTACAAATATACTTGCTTCTATTTCAAAAATATTCTTCAATTTTATAAATTATTTTCACAAATTTTGAATAACTTCTCCAAATTTCAATTTTCTTCGGCATCTTTTTGACATTTATTTCAAATTTTTACTACAAATTACAATAATATTTTTCAATTTTTTTCAATAAAGCTTATCAATACTTATTTTTAGTAAGTTTTAATTAGTGTCATCAATTATCATTTTTTTTTTAATTATTTCTCTTAATTTCTTATTATTAATGCAAATTTCAATTATCTATTTCCATATTTTCAATTTTTGTCATCTTCTCCAAATTTGAATTTCTTTCGGCAGAAATAATTATTGAAAAATATTATTTTTAATATTAAATTAATATTATATTATATTATATTTAATATTGTTGTTTTTTATTTCTTCATTTTGAAATTGAATTTACTTGAAAAAAATTAATTAAAAATTAATTAAAATTTTATGGAAAAAGCTTTTTTAAAATTAATTAAAAATTATTGTTATTTATTTCTTTATTTTTATATTGAATTTTTTTTACAAACTATTTGTTTAATTGTTATTTTTTTTTTTTGAAAAGTCAAATAGATTTTTCATTTTTTCTATAATGTTTTTAGGATTTTCAATGATTTTCATCTAGGGGAGAGTGGCCATCAATGTACCAGTTTTTTCAATGAACCATTTCAATTTTCTCAAAAACAATTAAATAAAAATTCTCCTAATTTTAAATATAAATGAAGTTTGCGTAAACACACTACGTCCATAAATTTGAGACATGTGGATTTATTCTTTATAGAGAAAACTGAAAAAAACTGTTTTTGATACTCTGAAGAAAAAATTTACCTAAAATACAAACACGTTTTTTAATTGAAATAAGGCAATTTAAAAATAAATGAACTTACGATTTATTTTGTATCGGGCCTGAACTACAATATTCTAATGAGATAAAGATTTTTAAATATTGCATTAAGTTATAAAAAACCATTTTTGTTGCAAATGTCATGTTGATTCAATGTACCAGGGAACAATGAACCACCTGGAATTTCAGTGTATTTTCGATTTCCAGAGTGGTATGCCTGATTATAAAACTAGGCATGCGTACAGCATGGGACAGCGATTGTTATCAGTACTCTTCTCAACATAGCAAAACTAAAATGCCATTTTAGCTAGTTAACTTAAATTTGAGGTATATTTATGTTATACATTATCAATTAAAAAGTGTTAAGTAATAATTTTGTATAGTATTTGATGGAAAATAAGTTTTTTCACAAAGTGAAAATTGCAATATTATTCTTGTTGAACATTTTTAGTGTTTTTGTAGAGGTGGTTCATTGTGTACCCAGGTTGTTGAAAATGAAAATAGCGTGCTAGTTTAGAAAAATCCTAAATTTTATTATTTAATCAAAATAAATCGGGTATAATATGTGTGCATTACCTAGAGAAGTGTTGTAGTTTTATATTGATGCAAAGAAGTGCTTGAAATTAGTGAAATTGAATAAATACTATGACCTTGAAAAAAACCCGGTACATTGATGGGCACTCTCCCCTACTCTAAATATATTCTTTAATCTTTTAAAAATTCTCTTTCTCAAATTTCAATTATTTTGTTCAGATTCTAATTATCTTCTTTAGTTTTCATTAATTCTTCAATTTTCAATTAAAGTTCTCTCTAAATCTGAATTAGTGATTTTCTACTAATAAATTAGAGAGAAATCGGTTAATATTAAATAGTAAAAAATTTTACTATTTTTTAGTAGAAAACTACTAATTTGAAAGAGAAATATCTACTAATTGAAAAAGTAAATTTTCACTATTACAATTAATAGAAATTTCACTTTAAAATTAGCAGTTTTATACTAAAAAATAGCGAAAATTTTCACTAATAATTAGTAATCGATTTCTCGCTAATTCCATTAGTAGAAAATCACTAATTCAGATTTAGAGAGTTCCTTTAAAAATGTCAATTATTTTTGTAAATATTAAAAATTTAATTATATTTTTATCATTGACTTTCTATTTTTTTTACATAAATTTTACATTTTACAAATTTTTAGTAAATTTAAGTTATTGTCATCATTCACCAATTTTTTTAAAATTAATTTCCCAATTTCTCATTATTATAATGCAAATTTCCATTGTATATTTCAATATTTTTAATTATTGTCATTTATATTTATTTCTATCATTTTTCCATTTTAAAAATTGAAATGAAATTCTTTTGAAGAAGATTTATTTAATTTTTATTTGTTTTTTTAAAATCTCAAATACATTTTTAAAATTTTTCTGCAATTTTATTCGATTATCAATGATATTTATCTATTTCACATATATTTTTTATTCTTTTAAAATTATCTGCCTCAAATTTGAATTATTTTCTTCAGTTTTTAATTATCTTCTTTAATTTTCAATTATGCTTCAATTTTCATTTATTTTCTTAAAAAATGTCAATTATTTTTGTAAATATTAAAAATTTAATTATTTTTTTACCTTTGACTTTTGATTTTTTTGTAATTATGTATTTTTTCTTCAAATTACAATAATATTCTTCAATTTTTTTCAATTAATCTTATCAATATTTATTTTTAGTAAATTTTAAATAGTGTCTTCATTTATAAATTATGGTTTTAATTAATTTTCTTAATTTCTCATTATTAATGCAAATTTCAATTATCTATTTCAATATTTTTAATTATTGTCATTTATATTCATTTCTATTATTTTTCTATTTTAAAAATTATAATTAAATCCTTTTGAAGAAGATTTATTTAATTTTCATTTATTTTTTTAAGAAGTCAAATATACTTTTTAAAATTTTTCTGTAATTTTCTTTAAATTTTAAATTATTTTTATTTATTTCAAATAATTTTTTTAATCTTGTAAAATTATTTTCCTCTAATTTTAATTATTTTCTTTAATTATCAATTATTTTATTCAGTTTTTAATATTTTTAAAAATTATCAATTTAAATATTTTCAATTGTAGTTTTCAATATTCGATTATTTTAACAATTTTTATTTGTTTTCTTAAAATACTAAATATAGTTTTCAATTATTCTCTTCAATTTTTTATACATTTTTAGATAAATCAAAAAATTTTGAATTATTTCCTTTACTTTTAAGCTCTTCAAATTTTGAATTATCTTTTTCAGTTCATAATTATTTTCATTATTTTTTTATTAGTTTCGTTATTTTTTATTTTTTAATCAGTTTCTTATCAATTTTTTTAATTGTGATTGAATATGACGTCACTGGTATAAGGAAAATTTGTCCGTAAACTTTCTCTAAAAATAATTATTATTTTGACACCAAACTTTGTAAAATTATACTTTTTTAATGATAAACTTTTTCCTATTTGAACAAATTATTATCAAATTTGTTTTATTAATATTTAAATATAATGTTTAAAATATTTATAATTGTTGATAACAAAAGCAGTAGAAAATAATACTAATTGCATTCGGCAGTATCATTAAGTTCTAAAATTAATTATTTAAAATATTTATTCCATAGAGTTTCATTAGCAAGAATCTTCTTTTAGTCGAAATTTCACATTTTCGAATAAATTTTCAATCGAACATAAATTAATTCGAATTTTGACATAACAGAATTTTTAGGTCACCGAATTCATATTTAACAGAATTTTAATTTTACAGAAATCTTTGTAACTAACTTTTAATTTAAAAGAATTCTAATTTAAACGAATTTTTATTTTCCCGAATTTTTATTTTCCCGAATTTTTATTTTCCCGAATTTTAGGTTAATCCAATTTTTAAATCTCTTTGGGAATTTTTAAACTAGTGGTATTGAAAAATACAAGATCTGGAAGTGAGTTTCGGATAAAAAGACGAAGTTTAATATTTTGAAATTTATAAACATGCAAAATTTTATATTTAGAACTGAAAACTTTTAATTTGTTAAAATTAAAACGACTTGTTGAAAAATACTTTCAACTGATTATAATTTGGAGAAAAAAATTGAAAAATTAAAAAAATAATTGAAAATTGAAGACAGTAATTTAAAATTTAGAAAATAATTGAGAAATGAAGAAGACAATCGAGAATTGAGAAAAATAATTGAAAAATGGCAAAAATAATGATAAATTTTTAAAAATAATTGAATTTTGAGATAAATAATTGAAAATTTAGGAAATTATTTACGAAATACCGAAAGCAATTGTAAATTTATGAAAAAATATTTGAAATTTTAAATAAATAATTAAAAGTTTAGTAAATCAGTTAAAAAATAATTGAAAAATTTATAATTTGAAGAAAAAAATTGAAAAATTAAAGAAACCAATTAAAAAATGATGGAAATATTTGAAAAATAATACAAATGACTGAAGAGATAAATAAATTAAAAATGTATTAAGTTATAAAGAAATACATTTTAAAACTACAAATTAAAGAAAAAACTTTCAAAGTTATAGAAATAATTGAAAGTTTAAGAAAATAAATAAAATTTCTGAAAAATAAGTGATAAAATTACAAAACATTTTTGAAATTTAATAAAATAACTCAAAAATGATAAACACAATGAGAAAATAATGACAAAAATTAGAATGTAAAAAAATAATTGCAAGTTTTGGAAATGAATTGAAAAAAAATGATAATATTTAATAAGTAGACAAAAATAATTTAAATTCAATAAAATAATTGAAATTTGATGAAAATAATTGACAGTTTATGAAATTAGTCAAATAATAATACAAAGAAGTATGAATGGTAGAAAAAAATTAAAAAATAATGATAAAGATAATTGTAAATTGAAGAAAAAAATTGGAATCTGAGATGAAGGATTGAAAATTCAGGAAATCTATTGAAATATAATTTAATAAATGAAAAATTGAAAATGAAAAATATGAAAATAATTTAAAAATGATTGAAAATTGAAAAAATAATAAAAATTTAAAATAATAATTGAAAATGTCTAGATACCTGGACTTTAAATATACTATTGTGGAAATAGGGAATTTTAGGGTAACATTTTCTAAATAGGGGACTTTTAGGGACCAATCGCAAAATCGGGGTCATTTAGTGGAAATAGGGGACGGTCTGTGAAGTCTGAACTTATCATTGTTTGTATCATATTTTAATTATTTTCGTCAAATTTTAAAATTTAAAAACATTTTTTAATTATTTTTCAAAGTTTATTTCCTTCAATTTTCAATTCATTACATTTGTTTCATAATTTAAAATTTTTTTAACTATTTATCTGACTTTTCAATTATTTCATTCAATTTTCAATTTTTTCTCGTTCTTTTTCATAATTGCCAAAAAGTTTTTACTTATTTATTTTTAATTAAAACTTGTTCTGTTAAATTTTAAATTATGTTTATCTTTTTTCATTTATTTTCTCTAGTTTTTAATTATTTTCATTTTTTTGCAATTAACTTGTAACAGTTTTAAGTATTTTTATGAAATTTTGTTTAACTTTCCTTCATTTAAAATATTTAATGTAATTTTTAAAATTATTTTCTCAAATTTCAATTATTTTTTTTAATTTTAATTTATTTATCTCAATTTTCAATTATTTCCTCTAATTTTTCATTATTCAACTTTTTTCAATTTACTTTCAAGATTCTCAAGTATTTTTCTCAAATTTAAATTATTTTCATGTTTAAAACACTTCTATGATTGTTTAAATTACTTTCCCCAATTTTTAATTGATTTTTTCTTTGTAATGAATTTGAAAAATTTGCAATTATTTTGTTAATTTCAATTATTTTTTGCAATTTTTTTTAATTCTAAAATATTGTAAATTCTGTCCTAAATAAATATTTATTTTATTTATATTAATTAATTTTTAAATATTATATTTAAAATATTTATTTCTTCTTATTAGATAAATGAGGAGCACTTTTTTAAAAGTTGATAAATCCATTTTTCAAAAAAGTTGAGCTAATTACAAATTTAACATATTAGGAATCTTACGAATCGATTTGTCACTGTTGAATTCAAGAAAAAAATTTATTACCAAATAATTTTTAATTTAAAAAAAACTTGGACTAGAATAAATTTAAAACAACCTTTAAATTCCTTTATCACTATAAACTTTAATTAAAAATAAATCTCCTTAAGTGCAAGAAACATTCGTATATAAATAATTTCATATATTTTTTCTACTCTATAATCAACTCTAGGGGTTAGGTGCGAAACTGCATTTGTTTAATTTTCTCGAAATAACAAAATGTGGATTTATCAACTTTTGAAAAAGTACTCCTCAAATATTATTTATCGATTTGTTATATTTATTATTGTATTTTAAAATGTCTAAAATGTATGAAAAACTAAAATTTTATTTTGCTAGTTATTAATAATTGATGAATACGAAATCTTACTTTCAGTGATTTTGACGATCAAATTATCGACACATTTGAAGAAACTCCTTTATTATCGCCTCATAATTTGGCTTTTATTCAAGGCGACATTCAAATGATTGTAAAAACAAACTACGGCGATGACAATCTTTCATCAACAATATCATTTTGGGGCGATGGGGAAAAAAGCTCTCAAATCACATATTTGTCTGATAAAATTGACGTCGTTTTGGACAAATTTGTCAATCTGTTCTCCATCACTTATCCTATGAAGAAAATGGACTTGATTGGTCTCCCTATGACGCTAGATGGGACAGGAAGTCCGGGATTGATATTAATCAAGTGAGTCCTTCTGGCTTGGAATTTTCCAGAACACGCTCTTGTTTACTTGAACTTTTTCCCATCTATATATCTGAATATATATATATATATACATAAAAATGCATCCGTAGTAAAAAAAATATATAAGAGCGACACGATTTTTCACTTTGGCACTAACACGACACGTTTTGCTTTTAGAGATGAGCTCTTTTACCTTTCGGAAGAGTCACCTGTCGTATTGAAAATACAGGCTATGAAAAATTTAATTCATCAAGTTGGCAGGCAGTGGCTAGGTGGAGTGATCAATACCCAAAATTGGACAGATTCTTGGCTCCTCGAAGGGTCACTCATCTATTTCAGTCACGCGTTTCTTAAAGAAGCAAGTGATCATTCATTTTAAAAAATAAGAAATTTTTTTATTTGGTTTTAAAATATTATGATTTTGTTATTTGTTATTTATGATAGAAGGTTTTATTTTTTATTTTATTATTTATTTATATATACAAGTTTCTAGGGCTAAATAGCCCTCCAAGAAACTAAATAAGTACAAACATAACCACTCGGCATATAAAAATATGATTATTAAAAATTAACAAAAGTAGTATTCTTAAAACTAAAAACAAAGGTATCAGTAGATGACCGAAAAAAAATATATTAAGGAAGAAAATATTTCTTCAATATAAATCTCAATAAGAACAAACTAATATAATAATAAAGAGAGTAAGAAAAAAGAAAAGAGAAAAATTTTTTGTGATTATCTGTAGTTAAGTTTGTTAAGAAATTAATTTTTGGTAATATGAAAGGACCTTGTTTTTATTAGAGTAACCAGATATATATTTTTACGAGCTTCCTCTTTTAGATAGATCCGGCATTCGACACATCCGGTTCATTCGAATCAGATGTTCAATGGAAAATGATGGATCGTGATGCTTATAGTGTTTCAAGGTCTCTTCAATCCAAGGTGCATGCCTCCCATTTGGATAATTTCGACGCTGATGATCACTACAACAAGGGTAAGCTAATTTTATAATTAGAGAGTTTATTTGAGATTTGAAAAATGCAGTAAGACCTCTTTAATTGCTCTCGGGTGGGGAAATATTTTAGTGGCAATTGTTTCCATTAAGTTTTTAATTTTTTTAAGGTGTGTAAGTTTTTGTGAGATTTTGTTTTTTGGAAAAAGAGGAAAAACGATGAAGAAAGGAAATAAGAAAGAATGGGAAAGAAGAAGGAAAACAAAAAGGAAACGGACATAAAGTAGTAATTAAAGAAGGAGAAAGAAGGAAAAAGAGAAGGGAAAATGAGAAAGGAAGAGTTAAAATGAAAAAAGGAATAATAGAGAAAAAGAATAGAAAGAAGAAAAGTAGAAGAAGAAATCAATATAAATAATAAGGAAAAAAATAATGGAAGAAGAACAAAAAATTGTAAGAGAAAAGAAAATAGAACAAGAGTAAAAAGAGAAGAATTAAAAATTGAGTGGAAAAAAAGAAAGAAAGAAGAGGAAATAAGAAAGAGAATGAAATACAAAAAAAAAGTTAAAAACGATAAAGAATTAAAAAAAGACAAGAAACACGAAAAGAGAAGAAAGAAACCAAAAAAGAAAGAAAAAAAAAAGGAATAAGAAAAACAAGAAAGAAGACAAAGAAGAGAAAGAATATAAGAAAAGAATGAAAAAAAAAAGAAAGAACGGAAGAAGAAAAACAAGAAAGAAGGGAAAGAATATAAGAACAGAAAGAAAGAGGAAAAATCAAAAGAAGAAGGAAACGGAAAAGAAAAAATAAGCGAAAGAAGATAGAAAGAATTTTACTTTGAATTATGGAAATTTATTTTTACTCATTCGCTGTACGAGAAAAGAAAATAAAAGAAGAGTAAGAGGAGAAGAAAGAAAAAACGCGCAAGAAAAAGAGAAGGAAGAAAGAAGAGGAAATAATCAGGTATATAAATAAAAAAGAAAAATAATTAAAAAAAGACAAGAAAAACGAAAAGAGAGAAAAGAAACCAGAAAAGAAGAAAATAGAAAACATTGAAAGTAGTTGAAGAAAAGAAAGAAAGAAAAAAGAAGGAATAAGAAAAACAAGAAAGAGGAGAATGAAGGGAAAGAATAGAAATAATAAGAAAAATGAAAAACAAGAAAGAAGGGAAAGAATATAAGGAAAAAATGAAAGTAAAAAAATAAAAAGAAGAAGGCAAAGAAAAAGAAACGAAAGAAGATAGGAGGAGAGAAAATGTAACAAAGTCTTCCTTTGAATTTTTAAAATTTAATTTTACACATTTGCAGCACGAGAAAAGAAAATGAAAGAAGAGTAGGAGAAGAAGAAAGAAAAAATGCGTGAGAAAAAGAGAAGGAAGAAAGGAGAGGAAAGTTTCAAGAAAAAAAATAAAAAACATAAAGAATTTATAAAAGACAAGAAAAAACGAAAAGGGAAGAAAGAAACCAGAAAAGGAAGAAAATAGAAAACATTAAAAGTATTAGAAGAAAAAAAGAAAAAAAGATGAATAAGAAAAAGAAAAGAGAAGAGAAAGAGGAGAAAGAATATAAGAAAAGAATAAAAGAGAAAAAAACAAGAAAAAGGAAAAACAAGAAAGAAGGAAAAGTATATAAGAACAGAATGAAAGAGATAAACGAATAGAGAAGAAGAGAAACAATAAAAAAGAAAAACAAGAAAGAAGGGAAAGAATATAAGGACAGAATGAAAGAGAAAAGACCAAAAGAAGAAGGAAACGGAAAAGAAAAAAGAAGCGAAAGAAGATAGGAAGAGAGAAGATGTAACAAAATTTTACTTTGAATTTTTGAAATTTTTTTTTATTCATTTGCTGCACGAGAAAAGTAAATGAAAAAAGAGTAGGAGAAGAAGAAAGAAAAAAAAAGCGAGAGAAAAAGGGGAGGAAAAAAGAAAGCGAAAAAAGCAAGAATATAAATAAAAAAGAAAAAGAATTAAAAGAAGACAAGAAAAACGGAAATAGAAAAAAGAAGCCAGAAAAGGAATAAAGTAGAAAATATTAAATGCAGTAGAAAAAAAAAGAAGAAAAAAGAATAATGAGAAAGAAGAGAAAGAATATAAGAAAAGAATGGAAGGAAAGAAAGAATAGAAGAAAGAATAGAAGAAAGAATAGAAAAAGAAAAACAAGAAAGAAGAGAGAGAGTTTAAGGAAAGAATGAAAGAGAAAAAAAAGAAAAAGGATAAGAAACAAGGAGCGAAAGAAAACAGGAAAGAAGGAAAATATAGAATAAAGAAAGTAAAAGAAAAATAAAAAAAAATTTCAAAAAAAAAAGAATGAAATGTGAAAACAGGAAAGAAAAATAGAAGAAAGAGAAAAAGAAGTTAAATAATTGTGGGAAAAAAACGGAAGAATAACAACAAAAAAGAGATTTTTTTTCTCTTCTTAAATCTCTCTCTTAAATCTCTTCTTAATTCTCTTCTTAAAGAAGAAAATAAAGAAAGAAAACCGATAATATAGAAGAAAGAAAAGGATTCAGAAAATATACAACAAAAGTAAAAAAGGGAAGAAAAAACGTGAAGAATATTAAAAAAAGAAGGTGAAAAAAACAGAAAAGATGATTGAAAATTAGAAACAAAAGAGAAGAGTGATGGAAAAAAAAAGAAAAGAGAAAAAAGGAAGAAACTAAGAAAGCAATAAAAAAGATACAACGAAAATAAAAAAAGAAAGAAAAAACATAGAAGATGATTGGAAATTAGAAACAGAAGAGAAGAATGAAGAAAAAAAAAGAAACAAAACGAAGAATGTAAGAAAACAAAGAAAAGAAAGAAGCAAAAAAATAAAATGAAGAAGAAAAGAAAGAAAAAAGAAGAACCGAAAAAAGACAGAAAAATTATAAAAAAATAAATAGGAAGAAAAAAAGAAACAAACAAACAAACAAAATGAAGAAAAAAGAAAAGGAAAGTAAAAAAGAAAGAAAGAAAAAGAAAAGAAAAAAGAAGGACAGAAAAAATAAGAAAAAAAAACAGGAAAAAATTAAAAAAAGAAATAAAAGAAAAGAGAGTGGAAAAAAAGTAAGAAAGCTGCCGAAATATGGAGCTACTTATGAGAGGTCTCACTGTATTTGTAATAATACAGACTTACCGAAAAAAGTATCTTTACTTGATCACGTGATCCTGACTTAGTATATTTGGCTTTTTTTGGTCTCTGATAACGAATCTGTTTATAATTTTTTAAAATTCAAAATGGCGGTTCCAAAATAACAGCCAAAAATTGCAAATATTTAAAAAAAAAACTTAATAAAACTTACTATTATTACGTTTTTTGTAATCGTTAATAACGAATCATTTAATGATTTCTCAATATTCAAAATATCGGATTTTTCGTGTAGCCGATAATGAATCCGTACATGATTTTTCAAAATTCAAAAAGGCGGACGAAAATGCAAAATTTTTGACAAATGTAATAGAACTCAGTATTTTTAGGATATTTAGGATCACTAATAACGAATTTGTTTATGATTTTTTAAAATTCAAAATGTCGGATCCAAAATGACAGACAAAAATTGCAAATAAATATTTTCATAAATTTAATGCAATTTACTATTTAGGGTTTTTGTAATCATTAAAAACAAATCATTTCATGATTTTGCAAAACTCAAAATATTGGATTTTTATTGTTGCTAGAATCCGTTTTTGATTTTTCGGAATTAAAAATGGCGGGTTCAAAATGGCAGACGAAAATGTAAAATTTTTGACAAACTTAATAAAACTCAGTGTTTTGGGGAGTTTTGGGGTCATTAATAACGAATCGGTACATAATTTTCAAAATTCAAAATAGCAGATCCAAGATAGCAGACGAAAGTACAAAATTTTTGACAAACTTAATAAAACTCAGTATTTTTTGGATTTTTGGTGTTCCTGGTAACAAATTCAGTCGTGATTTTAAAAATTTCAAAATGGCGAACGAAATAGTCAAATTCGTAAGAAACGGTTCTTGTGACTCCGATTAAAAATTCGTTCATGATTTTTCAAATTTCAAAATGGCGGATCTAACATGGCAACATTTTTAACAATATATTCATAATAGAATTTAGTATTTAGGAGTTTTCAGGATCTGCTATCTTCATTCTCGCAAATTTTTGTCACTAGAACAAAAACATAAAATTTAAAAAAATCTACTAAATAGAAGAATAATATGTTTTGTTATAACAAATCTTCAACTGTTGAGGATCTATTATTAACAAACTAAAATTTATTTTTTTTTACTTTTTGACCTAGGGACAAAATCACTAGAATGTGATTTAACAGGTATACACTCTAAACTTTTATTATACTTTTTCAAAATTTGAAATGTCTGATTTAAGATGTCAGACGAAAATGTCGAATTTTTGGCAAACTTAATAAAGAGAGATTTTTGGTGTCACTGATTAAAAGTCCATTGATGATTTATAAAAATTAAAAATGTCTGACGAAAATACAATATTTTGATCAATTTTAATTTAATTTCATATTTAGGTGTTTTTGGGATCATTGACAAAAAATCCTATTACGACTTTTTAAATTTTAAATTGACGGATCTAAAATGTCAGTCAAATAAACAAATTTTACTCAAATTAGCATAATCGATCCAAATTTAGTTCCTTTTTTGGCCAAAACATATCAGTATGTGATCGTAACAGATTTCTCAAAAAAAATCTCAAATGTTACTTTTTGAGGTTAGGTCCAGCCTTGAACCCATTCTGATGACAGATTCGAATTACATAAAAATAGATAGGATTAAATGAGTCAGGTCCGCAGATCAAGATACTTTTTTCTGTGGGGCTATATGTCTGAAATACTATAAAAACTAAATTCCCATATATAATTTGGTCGAATTGATATTAAAAATGGCTATATTATAAAATTGGTCGTAGGTGCATGTCTGATTCGCATGTTGCATGGATTATTAGACAATAGCGCCTTTAGGAGCGGCTACCAGAATTTTGCTAGCAGGTGGTGGGTATTGTTAAAAAATTAATTATTCATATTAATTAAACAAGAATCAGACTCTACGAATAATTGAAAACAAAATCGAATTTGCATTTGTTGTTCTTTTTTAAAGGCTCTACGGGAACGGAAATTTAAACTCGTTTTGGGAATCGATGTCTAAAGATGCGCAAAATCAAATGGAGAATATAAGTCTGATTGATGTTATGAATCTGTGGATTAATCAAAATGGATATCCTGTGATTTCCGTGAAAAGAAATTACGAAACTGGATCTGCAATTATTAATCAGGTTTGTTCATTTTTCAAATTTTTTAAACTGTACTGATTTTATGATAACAAAATACATAATTTTCGGGAAACACTGAATATATTTATAAACACATAATATAATACTAAACTAATTTATAATAATCTCTCGAAATCTGAATTAGTGGTTTTCTAGTAATAAATTAGCGAAAAGTGACCTACTATTAAATAATAATAATTTTACTAATTTTTTTTTAGTAGAAAACTATTAATGATTATATTATATAATTTTTAAATAAAACAAGTTTAGAAAAAAAAAGAATAGCAAAAAATCTCCAGTGGCAAAACTATTGAAAACGAAATTTACATTTGTGTAACAAAATTTATGTAATGCCTGTATTAGATTATAAAAAATGAAGTTCAAGGTTAAAAATAGAAATCCTTGCAACTTGGACTTTATTACTCTAATGGTGTAGAGAAAAATAATTCTTTTAACTCCTTTATAAATTAACTTGAAATACAGATAAGTTTTTCTTTATGACTCGTCCATTATCCAGTTACTGTAATTACACAATTCAAAGAAGCGATAGAAAGAAGTTGTTTATAACTTATTTTTTAATGAAGCGAAACACTCATTTCCATACCATAGTTTGCGCATTTATCTTTTATGATTGTCCACACGTGACACACTTAATAGACATTTATTGAATTTACGTAATGAAAAGATAATCTAGTCTTCAAAATCCCCTTTTAGCGTAATTGGGGCATTTCATGTCGAGAAAACTTTTTCAATCTTTTCAATCTCTCTTGCACTTTGTTGACAATCAATTTGTTTGATTTTATATTACTTTTGAAAAATTGACAATTATTGAAAAATTCTAATTCGCGAGATACATATCTTGAAAATAAAAAAATTGTTTATTGAATTTCAATGTCTCTTTTCTTGAGGAATTTTTATCTCTCGTGATCTCTTGATAGTGGAAAAAAAAAGTTAAATACGCAAATTATGTTAATGGAATTTTAATAATGTTTGTTTTGAAAATTAATTTTTTTCGTCTTTTATTAAAATACAAAATTTTATTGATTTCTGATTATTTTAATAAGATTTATTATTCTTATTTATTTTTATTTTTTTTTATGAATATTAATAAAGTTTCTTAAATTTTTTGCTAATTTAACCGCAAAATTGATATTTAAGAAAATTTCTTGTTAATTTAAAGATTTAGTAATAGCACAACCAATTTGTCATTCTAACCTAAAATTAGTAATATTTTTATCCAACTTGGTTAATTATACCAATTTTTGTTTTCCGTGGAAGGTTTTTTGTAATCGTTAATAAAGAATTATTTCATGACTTTTCATAATTTACAATTTTGGATTTATAGTGCTGCTAATAACGAATCTGCACATGATTTTTCAAAATTAAAAATAACAGATCTGAGATGTCGGACAAAAATGCAAAATTTTTGACAAACTTAATAAAACTCAATATTTTTTGGATTTTTGAAGTTCCTAATTACAAATTGAATTATGATTTTCCAAAATTTAAAATAGCGGATCCAAGATAGCAATTTACATTATCGCATTTTTTAAAATTCAATTATTTATTTATTATTTTGATGTTAAGTTTAACAAAACTAGTTTTTCAAATTTGCTATTTTTGTTAAAGTTTAGATCAAAATAATAGATAAATATTCATAAAATTAAAAGATCTGTCTCAAACTTAACTCAACTTCATATATTTTTTTTTTGTAATAGTTAATAACGAATTATTTTCATTATTTTGCAAAATTCAAAATGTCAGATCCAAGATGGAGGACGAAAATGCAAAATTGTTGCTAAACACAATGAAACTCAGAATTTTTTAGATTTTTGCGATCACTAATATAACGAATTCATTCAGAATTTTTCAAAATTAAAAATGGCGGATCCAAGATGGGAATTTAGAAGAGATTTGTCAAGTCGAATTTTTTAAATTTCAATTGTTTATTTCTTATTTTGAAGTAAAGTTTAACAAAACTAATTTTTTCAAATTTACAGAGAAATAGTAGATATACCTAAACACATAAAATTAAAAAAATTGAATCTCTTCTAAATTTTATTCTCTATAAAAAAAAAAAAATTCTCCTACTAAAACATTAAAAAAATTAAAATAAACTTTATTTCTGTAATAGACATGGTTCACTTATGATAATATATCAACAAGTGACAAATTGTGGTACGTTCCATTAACTTTTGTCGACTCAAGTGGCAATTGGTCATCTCCTTCAAAAATCTGGTTGACGTTAAAACGGGAAATGTCACTTGAAAATGTTGCGGCCGATAATAATTCCTGGGTTGTCTTCAACATTGATGGAGAAGGTTAGTACTGCTAATTTTAATAAAAAAAAAAAAAAAATAAAAAAAATTAGCACTTTTTAGTACCTAATTTCTAATAAAGTATATTCAGTCCATTGACATCCAGGGGCGGCGACTTGTGTATGGTACGTCTGCAAATTCCATAGAGCAAAAAAGTCGCCCTATAGAATTTCATATGGCAAAATTACTGACAAAAAATAAATTTCTTAAAAAGAATGTGGATAAATAAATTTGCAATTTGAAGAAAATTATTAAAATTTAAAAAAAAAACACTTTGTAAAAATAATTGAAAAATAACAAAAGAAGTTGAAAATTAATCTATAATAATAATCCGCAATTTCATTCATTCTTTCATTCATTCTGTCCACACCTGAAGTTGGTCGTTTTTCTATTCAATTGTTTTTTAATAATGTTTTGCTTCTTGGTTTTGAAATTTGTTATGTAGTTGAAAATAGGTTACGTTTTTTGTTTGTGTCAATTAGGTAAGTCCATTGTCTTTCGTCTGAGAACTGTTGCGGACTTATTTTAAAAAAAATATTGTTCCAGAACACTTGAAACTTTAATATTTGCTGGTTTCATTGGTCATAATATTAAAGGGTAAATTGTATTTCTTTTAATGCAATTATTAATCAAAAACCTTAAATTTTTGCATTTTTTTAAAAACATTATCATTCAAAAACTATTTAATATTATCTATTGGAACTTACCAGAAACATAAAATGCTTAATTTTTAATATTTTATTGTTGATATTTTTATTAAAAAAGGATTATTTTAAAATAATATTTAAATTCGAAAAATTTTTACTTTGAAAAATTTTACAATTATTTTCAGCTTACAACTTTTTTACTGAACCTCCTACAAATTTCAGCTTTTGTAAATATTTGATTACATATTAATAAAATTTACTTATTATTAAAATTTTATGAACGTGTTTTACTTCGTTTTTGAGATATAAAATATTGAAATTTTATACTTAAAAAGGTTATTTCTAAAACTTGAAGTTAGTATAGACCAAGTTCACATCGCTCTATTCAACTTGTAATTCAAATTAGACAAGCATTATTACAACCTGCCTAAAGTTTAAAATATCAATTGAAAAATAGAAATCTAGATATTTATACCACCAGTTCTTTTCCATTTTCTCCATTTGTAGGAGGTTCCACAAAAAATTTGTAAGCTGAAAAGGATTGTGAAATTTTTCGAAGTAAAAATTTTTCTAATTTAGATATTATTTTAAAATAATCCTTTTTTAATAAAAATATCAACATTAATATATTAAAAATTAAGCATTTTATGTTTCTGGTAAGTTCCAATAGATAATATCAAATAGTTTTTGAATAATAATGTTTTTAAAAAATTGCAAAAATTTAAAGTTTTTGATTAATAATTACATTATAAGAAATACAATTTACACTATAATATTATGACCAATGAAATTAGGAAATATTCAAGTTTCAAGTGTTGTGGAACAATTTTTTTTAATAATATGTCCGCAACAGTCCTCAGACGAAAGTCAATGGACTTACATAACTATAAAATTGGTAAATTTTTAAAATAAACTAATAAAATTTTAATAATAGGATTAAAAAAGAAAACAAGATTAAAATATATACATTATGCAGGTATATAACCTGCTTTGTATTTAACATTTTTTTACAATTTTAATTTAATTTATGTTAAACAAAATTTATTTAAGTTCTTATTATGTAAAATTAAGTTTTTCTTAAATATTTTGAGTAAATTGAATATTGGTTTTTTTAATTCAGAAAATCTAATATTTCTATGAAATTTCATAAATGATTTGAAGATATGAAATAATAAAATTTTATTATCATTTATTCATTCATTCAGTCTTTGATTCTGTTTACACCTATTTCGAGCTTTTAATTAATTCTAAAAAATACAATAAAAATAATAATAAAGAATGAAATATTATGAATTATATCATTGAAAAATAAGCTATGCACAGGTTTTAAACATTGCTTAAGGTTTTCAATTACCTTTTTGATTATTTGCTTTCCTTTTGAGAACTTTTTTTTCTTTAGTTTAAGGGTCAAACCACTGACTTTCGACCAAAGGTGGTCGCTTACGATAATGATTAATTTATGCACTTTAATTATATTTTCATTAGATTCAAGACAGATATTTATTTTATTGCTAAATAATACCACCTTAAAATTCCGGAATTAACCCCAAAACACATTTTTAATCTTATATAAGTTTCTTCTGGATGATATTAAAAAATTAACACTTTTTACATATCTAAGTTTTTATAAAATATTCAACATATTAAATTTTCGCGAGGGTAATTTGCTCAGTTTATGAATTATTAAAGTTTAAAAATGTAATGAAAAAACCATATTTTTCATTGAACAAAATACACTCTTACATTTGTCGTTAAAATTATTGACAAAAATAATTTTGAATTTAAAATAAATAACAGATTGTCAAACTTTAGAGTGTATTTTGTACATTTTAAACTTGAATAATAATTCATAAACTGAGCAAATTACTCTCTCTAAAATTTAATATGTTGAAGATTTTATAAAAACTTAGATATGTGAAAAGAAATAATTTGTTAATTGCATCCAGAAAAACTTATATAAGATTAAAAATTTTGTGTTTTGGGGTTACTTCTCAAGTTTTAAGATGGTATTATTTAGTAATAAAATAAATATTTGTCTTGAATCTAGTGAAAACATGATTAAAGTGTATAAATTAATACTTATGGTAAGTTTGAATAATATTTATTAAGAAGGTTTCTAAAAAATAGATTTTTAAAAATTGTTAAAAGTGACAGCCTTTTGATCAACTTTAAATTGATTTTATTATTATTCTTATCATTATTCATTATATACAAAATAACATTAAATAAAATAAATATTTGGATGTTAATTAAACATATTTTCTTTACAATATGAGAATGAAATGTTTTCTTTCTAAATAAAAAATATTTGAAATATGCATTAAAAACGCCAATTTTTCTTGACACTTGCTTCTTTAATTACAATTTACGGCTGGAAAATAAAAAAATTATCTAAAACAACTTCAGAACTTGAATTTAGACACATCAATAATACATATAATATGGGTTTTAATATTTATTAAAATATGTCAGCGACGAGCTTTAGTTGAAAGACGGTGGTTTGACTCTTGAAGCTTTTTTGCGCTATTAATTTTTAAAGAAAAATGGGTACTGCATTAAATTACTTTTGAAAAAATTTAGTATTTTTATCTAAAAATTATTATTTTTTATTGCGTGAGTAAGTGATTAAACTGCTTTAATATTCAATTTAATTATACATTTAAAATTAAAGACAATTATAAATCTAATTATAGTTTAACTAGATTAACAGAAAATGAGATAGACTGAAATACAGTTTTTACTATAAAAGAATTAACTTTTTTTGGAAAGACTAAAATTATAAAATTAATCAGAAAATTTGGATTTATTTTAGTTTTAATGTATGTAAATTTTTTACAATTAAAACGTTTTTAGAAATTGGTTTAAGTTTGAAATTATTTTAATATGTATATTGTTAGAATTTGAAATTATTTAAAGTTGATATAATAATTAAAACATAGAATGATTAAAAATTGAAGCATTAAAAGTTTTTAATAATAATTGAAATTTATTAATAATAAAATTCAAATAATTCCAAGTTCCTAATAATTAAGAGGATGTGATAGATTGATCATTGACCACATGACCCACAAACAAAATTTTTCAGCGGTTTTCTCTAGAACTAGGTACTGAATATTTTTCAATGCAATTTTGTCGAATTACCTAAAATATCACCTGAAAGGTCTGCGTATCCCTAACTTATTTGGAGTTTGACCCAAAATTAACTGTTTGAGTTTTTTCTAATTTTGAACAATTTTATAAAATTAACTTTTTAGTCAAAATGAGAACACACGCTAGAGTCAGAAAGATCTTTCGGTTGATATTTTATATAATTCTATACTAAGTTTTATATAAAAATATTCATTAGTTTTATACAGAAAAATCGCTGAGAAATTTTGGCTTTGGGTCATGTGACTATAGACTATACTGACATCATTCTCCATCACAAGCTCTTAAAGTTTGAAACACATTTTAAAATTGCATTAATAAAATTAAATTTAAAATATTTAGTTTATAAATATATAATAAAGTTAAAATACATTTTGTTTACATTGTTGAGAATCAAAGTGAAATTGGATTATATATGTCTCTTAAAACTTTGGTTAAATATTAAAATTTTGCTTAATTGAAGTTTAAAATAATTAGAGTTTGAATCTATAAAAGTTGGAAAATATTTTAAATTTGGAAAAATTAAAATCTGTGTTGATAAAAGTTTTGACGATTAATTTGCACCTAGAGAAGTTAGTAATTGAAATTTATATTGTTTAAAGAAAATTTAAGAATAAGAAACTTTGATTAATAGACGTTTGGAACAATTGAAATTTGTATAGAATTTTGAATATAATGTTAGTATATTTCAAAATAAATAATTCATTACGTTTTTCTCGTTTCCTTTTTGCTATAAACTTTTATTGTTTACTTTTTGATTAATCATTTTTTTGCATTTATGGGTCAAGAAATGCTAATAAACATTCAACTCAAAAAAATCATACCTCTTTTAACAAACCTTATCTTTCTTATTAAACTGGACAAAAATAATAATTATATGTTAAAATAAAATTTTTGTTTAATTTGTTTAGGATCTAATAAAATTAATTTAAACTAAATCGGATTACTTTTATTATTTAAAAATTTTTTATTATTATTTTATAATTAAATCAATTATGTATTAGGATGTATATTAATAATAATAATTAACTTTTAAGAAATGCATTTGACGGAACAAATCATAGTTTAAAGAACAAAACTCTTTTTCTGATTTAATAAAATTTAAATAATAATTATGTAACAGTAAAAAATGAGTTATATTTTTATTTAATTTAATAATAAATTATCTAATATAAAAAAGTTCATACTTTTTATATTTAAATTAGTAACAAATGCAAAACGTCATTCTCGCGCGCTGTAGCGCGCGTATATTTTGCTAGTTAATAAATAATTTAACTAATTTGATATTGAATAAAATAATTAAAACTGAAGAAGTTTTATTTGAAAAAATTAAAGAAAAAAATTGAAACTTGCGGAAATTGAATTTAAATATTAGGGGAAAAATTGAAAAATAATCTCTCTAAATCTAAATTAGTTAAAAATAACGAATTTGAAAGCAAAAACTCAGTCACTAATTGAAATAGTTATATTTCTACTAACCATTTAGTAAAAAATAACTAATTAATAGTCAAATTCATTTTTAGGTTATGTCAAAACTACTAATATTTTTGTAAAACTCTGTTTACTAATTCAATTAGTCGAATTTTAACTATTTTTTAGTTATGTTTTCACTAACAATTAGTCATTTTTTTTACTAATAATTAGTTATTTTTAACTAATTACTGAAATAAAAACTCAGGCACGATTTCACCAATTATTAGTTATTTTTAATTAATTTCAGATTTAGAGAGTTGGAAATAATTAGAAAATGAAGAAAATTTTTGGAAAATGATAAAAATAGTTGACAATTGTAGCAAATAATAAAAACCATTAAAGAAAAGAATTAAATAATTTTTAATTTACTATTCTCAAAGAATTAAGAAAAAAATTGTAACTTGGGAAATTGAATTAAAGAATAAAAGGAAAAAATAAAAAATAATGAAAATAAAATTAAAGAAAAATGTTGAAATATGATAAAAACAGTTGAGAATTGTAGCAAATATAATTAAAATCATAAAAGAAAAGAATTCTTAAAAGTTGAAGACATTTTTAAATAATTTTAAATTTAATATTCTCAAAGAGTGGATTAATTAAAATTTTAATCAATGAAATTTCAAATTAATTGAATTTTGAAGAATTATAATACATAATAATTGTAATTGTAGTCTTGTTTATCTCAAATATATTCCGTAATTTTTTAAATTATTTTTCACAAATGTCTATTATTTTCTTCAATATAGAATTATTTCTATCAATTACTTTATTATAAAACTTATTTTTCAATTAATTTACAATTAATTTTCAATTACTTTTTTCTCATTTTCAATTACTTTTTTTATTAATTTTCTAATTTTTTTATTATTTATCTCAAAGTTTAGTTATTTTTTCAATTTACAATTATTTTCATCATTCTGAAATTATTTTCTTATATTACAAATATATGTTAAAATTTTTTCATTTATTTTTCACAAACTAAAATTATTTTTTTCAATTTTAAATTATTTACATTTATTTATAAATATTTTCTCAAATTTTATATTATTTTTATTATTCTTTAATTAATTTCGTAGATTTTAAAATATTTTTCTCAAATTTTAATTATTTTCTGCAATTTTAAGTATTATTAAGGTAACGGTACCTATACTCGATCAGTACCTATAGTCGATCAATGATGATTTAATTGGATAAAATGAATTAATAGCTTAATAATATTGATGCTAAACACTACTTCGAATATTACAAGATTTATTTTTACCAATGTGATAAAACTATTAATTAATTTTAGCTAATTAAATCATCACTGATCGACTATAGGTACTGATCGAGTATTGGTACAGTTACCTTATTATCATTTCGCAATCAATTTTTTTAATTTTCAATTATTTATTTCATTTTTCGAACATTTTTTTCAATTTTTATTTTCTTTTATATTTTTGTAATTATTTTCTCCGCCTTTTAATTAGATATATTATTTATTTTTAATTCATTTCCTACATTTTTATTTATTATCTCAAATGTAGGTTTCTGTATCTACGTTCCAATGTCATATCGAAAATTTCAATTATTTATATCAAATCTCCATTATTTTCTTCAATTTACGATTATTTCTATCATTTTTCCATTACTTTTTATCATATTCAATTATTTTTTAATTAATTTTGAATTTTTTTATAATTTTTCACAACTTTTACTTATTTTTACAATATACAATTATTTTTATCATTCTGAAATTATTTTCTTTCATTACAAATATATTTTGCAATTTTTTAAATTATTTCTCAAAAATAAAATTATTTTCTTGAATTTCTAATTATTTTTATTACTTTGCAAATATTTCCTCGAATTTTTTATTACTTTTATTACTCTTCAATTAATGTTCTAGATTTTGAAACATATTTCTCAAATTTTAATAATTTTCTTCAATTTTTAATTAGTTTTATAACTTTGCAAAATATGTCTCGAATTTTTTATTAGTTTTATTACTCTTCAATTAATTTTCAAAAATTTCAAAATATTCTTCTCAAAATTTAATAATGTTCTTTAATTTCCAATTATTTTTTTATCATTTTGCATTCAATTTCTTCAATTTTTTATTAATCTCACTATTCATTCCTCAGTTAAATTCCTAAATTTTCAATTATTTATCTCATTTTTCAATAATCTTTTTCAATTTTCATTTTCTCTTTTAGTTTTGCAATTATTTTCTCCATAGATATATTAATTATATTTTAATTTATTTCCTAAATTTTCATTTATTATCTTAAATCTAAGTTACAGTCTCCCCTTTCCAATGTTTTAATCAATCTTCAATTATTTTTCCCAAATTTTAATTACGCTCGTTAATTTTTAATTATTTTTTTTTCATTTGCAATGTTTTACACAAATTTTCATATTATTGTGAATATTTGTTTATTAATTCCGAAAATTTCAATTATTTTCTTTAATTTACGATTATTTCTATAATATTGTAATTATTTTTCTCAGTTCAAAATTTTTCTACATTTTTCAATTATTTTAAAAAATATGATTTTTATTCTTCAAATTTTCAACGTTTTAATCATTTTTTAATTATTTTTCTCAATTTTCAATTAAGTTCGTCAATTTAAAATTTTTTTTTTAACTTGTAATGATTTTATCACAAATTTTATATTATTTTGATTATTTGGTTATTATTTCCGAAAATGTACTCGAAATCAAATAAAATTATCAACTTTTGAGTTTTAATAATTACGCTAATTAAGAAACTCTTTAATTTATTATTATTTTATTTCTCCCCCCCCCCCCCCCACAGTCAATATTAAGTTTGCTGATGGCAAAAATTTACAAGTCACCGTCCCTGTTGACATAACCTCAAACTACAAAATGGGTTTTCACATAAAATACAAATATTATTAGAATTTATTTCACCCAATTTTGAAAGACCCAATTATACATATGTAAAAATTGGGACGAAAAAAATTTTTGTTTAAAAAATACATAATAGTAGAATTTTATTTATTTAGTAACAAATTTTGGATTAACTTAATTTGGGGGAAAAACGTACAACTGTGTCTTTCAAGATTGAAATAAATCAGGGTGTCTACTAACCGGGAAAACCGGGAAATAACAGGGAATTTAAATTGACCGGGAAAAACCAGGAATTAACCGGGAATTTATTTCTGGGATAATCAATACTTTTCAATTTTTAATTATTTTCTTTAATTTCCAATTATTTTCTACAATTCTCAATTATTTTCTTTCATTTGGAATGATTTTCATTAATTTTAAATTATTTCTTCATTTCTCAATTATTTTCTTCGATTTTTTACTATTTTCTTCAACTGCCAATTATTTTCTTCAATTTTCAATTATTTTTATCAATTTCTAATTAATTTATTTAATTCTGAAATATTTTCTACGATTTTAAATTATTTTCTTCAACTATACATTTTTTTTTTGAATTGCCAATTATTTGATTCAATTTTCAATTATTTTCTTCAATTTTTAATTATTTTCATCAATTTTTAATTATTTTCTTCAGATCTCAACTATTTCCTTCAATTTTTAATTATTTAATTTAATATTAAATAATTTTCGACTTTTTTCAACTATTTTTTTCAATTATCATTTATTTATTTCATTTCTCAAAATCTCCTCCATTTTTCAATTATTTTCTTCTATAATCAATAATTCTCGGTTTTTTTCAAAATTTTTTTCAATTATCAATTATGTTTTGGAAACTTGAATTCAATTCATCAATTATTATTTCACGATTTTCATAAAATCACATTTTCTTCAATTCCAAATTATTTTTTTAATTAATTTCTTAAAATTACAATTACATTCTTCATTTTTTATTGTTTTTTTTTCAAATTCTATAATTCCTGGGTTGTTCAATTTCATTTTTCTTCAATTATCACTTATTTTCTTCTACCTTCAATCCCATTGTTCAATTCTTGAATTATTTTCTTTAATTCTCAATTATAATTTTCGACATTCAATTCCATTCTTTAATTTTCAATTTTTTTTTAAATTCAATAACTCTAGGCTTTTTACAATGATTTTTTTTAAATTCTCAATTATTTTCTTCAAATTCCAATTTTTTTCTTAAACTTTAATTATTTTCTTCAATTTCCAATTATTTTTTCATATTTCTTTCAGTTTCTCAATTTCTTCTCAATTTTCTTCAATATTTAACAATTCACAGCTTTTTTAAATTATGTTTTTCTTTCAATTTTTATTTAAATTGAGAATTTTTAAATTATTTTCATCAATTCGCAATTATTTCCGTCAATTTCTAAATTTTTCTAATGTTTCCAAATATTGTATTTAATTTTTAAGTACTTTCTTCCATTTTTAATTATTTTCTTCAATTTTCAATTATTTTCTTTAATTTTTAATTATTTTGTTCAATTTTCAATTGTTTGTTTCAATATTCAGTAATCTCGACTTTTTTCAATTATCAGTTTTTTATTTCATGTTTCAAAACCTCCTTCAATTTTCAATAATTTTCTTCTATTTTCAATTTAATTGTTTAATTTTTTTTTAATTCCTAATTTATTTCTTTAAATAACAATTCTATTCTTCAATTTTTAACGTTTTCTTCAATATTAAATTATTCCTTTCATTTTCCATTTTTTTTTTAAATTATAAATTAATTTCTTCTTTTTTCAATCCAATTGTTCAGTAATTTTCTTTAATTCTCAATTATTGTATATTCGAATTTCAATTTTATTTCTCAATTTTCAATTGTTTTTTTAATATTCAATAATTCTGTGTTTTTCTGATTTTAATTTGCTTATTTAATTTTCAATTTATTTCTTCAATTTTGAATTATTAACTTAAATTTTAAATTATTTTTTTGGATTTTCTATCTAGTTGACCAATTTTCAATTTTATTCTTTGAATTTAATAACCATTGTTCAATTTTTTTCAATAATTGTTCAATTGTAGATTAATATTTACTTTTTTTTTAATTTTGTTTCTCATTGTCAAATATCTTTGTCATTGTTCAATTATTTCTTTCCATTATTAATTATTTCTTTTCATTATATTAATTGTTTCTTTTAATTCTTAATTATTATTTTTTCTAAAGTTTAATATTTAATTCTTCAATTCTTAATTATTTTCTTTGAATTTCAATTATTTTCTTCAATTATCAACTGTTATATTCAATATTTGTAGCCATTTGTAGGTCTATTTATACTTAAAATAAATTTTAAGTTAACAAGAGAAAAAACCGGGAAAAATAGGAACAAAAACCGGGAAATGACCGAGAATTTTGTTGGACGAAATTAGTAGACACCCTGAATAAATTTTAATAATAGTTTTCTTTTATGAGAAAATTCATTTTTTAGTTTGAGGTTATGTTGACGAGTTGAACATCCTTAATCAATTGTTAAAAATAATGTTATAAAATTTTATTTTAAGGCTATTATCGCGTGAATTATGACAATGAAAATTGGAATTTTCTTGCTGAGGCTCTTAAAGAAAATCCTGAACTGTTTCCACCATCGACAAGAGCTTCTCTTATCGATGACGTTCTCAGTATGGCTCAAGGCGGTCTTACATCTTATCGAGTGGCTTTGAATTTTATTAATTATATGAGAACAAAAGAAAGTCATTACGCTCCATGGGCAGCACTGACGACTCACTTATTAAAATTAAAGTTCGCTCTTTATGCAACTGACATCTATTCGGATTTTCAGGTAGGTTATAAAAACGTCCAAGTAATTATTCAAGATAAATTTACATACTTTTTTTTCTCTCAATAATTTGCATATTTTAGAGAAATTTACATATTGCATTGTGTTTCCTGATTATTTTTCAGATCGCTGTTCGTAACTTTTTGTCCGACATTTATGACGAGTCGGAATCAAAAGAGGCCTCACAATTAGCAATGTTAATTAAAAAAGTAGCTTGTACTTTCGAACATCCAAAATGTATTGATTGGGGTAAAAAGTTATTTGCTGTTACGAAAAATTCGGATGATGAGAGGTAATTAATCTAGTTACTGAAATAAAATTTCGGTGCTTTTTCATTAAAACTAGAAAACAAACACGATTATTAATTTATACTAATAAATATAATTTTTTTTATTATGTTGTAAAATAAATTTTTTACTTATTAATATCCAAAATATGTAAAATTATAGCCTTAATTTGAAACAGCACTGAATGAAAAAAATTATTTTTCTGAAAATCTGAAATCGACAAATTAAACCAATTACTAACAACAAACTAAAATAACAATTTTATCAGTTGTTTAAACAAAGTATTATTGTTTATTCAACTATTTATTAAATTAAGCTACAGAGCAAAAAAATGCAATTTTTTTCTCAATTTTGCAACTTTTTAAGCTGACTGATACCAATCACTAACAACCATCTAAAAATAAAAATTCTATGAATTGTTTAAACAAATTTATTGTTTAATTTCAACTTTTTATCAAATTAAACTAAAGAGATGCAACTTTTTCTCAATTTTGCAACCTTTTAAAAAGAATGTAACCAATTACTAACATCAAACTAAAAATAACAATTCCATCAAATTGTTTAAACAAATTATAATTGTTTAATTTCAAATTTTTTTTCAAATTAGGCTATAGAGGTGCAATTTTTTTTTAAATTTTGAAAGTTTTTAATCCTATTAATACCAATTTGTGATAACAATTATATAAACAATTATAATTTGGTTAAACAATTGCTTATAAAAAATATAATTAATTTGTAAAAATTAAAATTTGGATAAAGTAAAATGTTGATCAATAAAAATTGCGACATAATAAAAAGTGTTAAAGTTGTGATTGATAAAGATTGAAAAAATTAAAAAACTGAAGTTTGAATTAATTGAAAGTTAGATTAACCAAATTTGTAATTTATAGTTAAATTAAAACGAACATGAATTTACATTGTGTAAAAGTTGGGTTAAAAAAATTTCGGTTAAATTCCCTTAATAAAAGTTCTTTACTAATAATTAAAATTTTTTATTAAAACGAATTGTTTATCTGATTATTACGTTTCTTACTTTTTTAATTTTTACAATAAAATCAATTTTCGTTATTTCTGAGATTTTTTATTTATTCTCTTTAATTACAATTTTTTAAGTAATTTTGTAATTATTATTTTTTTTAAACATATATTCTATGATTTTTTAAGTTATTTCTCTCAAATTTTATTAAATGTTTTCATTTTTTCATATTTAAATTATTTTTATCATAATTTAATTTTCTTTCTCAATATTAAATTATTTTCAGCATATTTCAATTATTTTTTTCAATTTTTAATTAATTTTATCATTTTTCAAATATTTTTCTCGATTGTTAATTATTATTCTCATTTGCTAAAATTATTTCCTAAGATTTTTAAGTATTTTTCTGAAAATTCAAATATTTTCTTCCATTTCTAATTATTTTCATTTGTTATCAGAATTTCAAATTTTTTTATTAATTATTGTTCATTTCAATTGTTTTAAGCTTTCTTCCAGGCTTTTCTCCAATTTTTAGTTTTTCTCATTTTATAAAATAAATGTCTAAAATTTTTTAAGTATTTTTCTCAAATTTCTATTATTTTCTCCAATTTTTAATTATTTTTATTTGTTTTCATAATTTCTAAAAAATTTTATTCTGTATCGTAAATTTCAATTATTTTTAGCATTCTTCCAGTCTTTTCTCCAATTTTTAGTTATTCTCATTTTATAAAATTATTTTCTAAGATAAGATTTTTAAGTATTTTTCTGAAAATTCAAATATTTTCTTCAATCTCTTATTATTTTCATTTGTTATCAGAATTTCAAAATTTGTTTATTAAATATCGTAAATTTCAATTACTTTTAGCTTATTTCTTCAATTCTTTTTCCAATTTTTAGTTATTTTCTTTTTTTAAATTGATTTCCAAGATCTTCATGTATTTTTTTCAAATTTCAATTATTTTTTCTTTATTTAAAAAAAATTCTGTAGTTTATTTTTTTACAACATATCATTGTTTGTATCATATTTTAATTATTTTCGTCAAGTTTTAAAATTTATTAACAATTTTAAATTATTTTCCAAAATTTATTTCCTTCAATTTTCATTCCTATACATTTGTTTCATAATTTCAAAAAAATTTTAACTATTTATCTGATTTTTCAATTATTTCATTATTTATATTATTTTTTATATTATTTTCTTCAATTTTCAATTTCTTTCGTTCTTTTTCATAATTGCCAAAAAGTTTTTACTTATTTCTCTTCAATTAAAACTTGTTCTGTTCAATTTTAAATTATGTTTATCTTTTTTCATTTATTTTCTCTAATTTTTAATTATTTTCTTTTATTTCAATGAACTTCTGAAAGTTTTAAGTATTTTTCTCAAATTTTGTTTAACTTTTCTTTATTTAAAATATTTTATGTAATTTGTTTAATTATTTTCTCAAATTTTAATTTATTTATCTCAATTTTTAACCATGTTTTTTTAATTTTCAATTATTTATTCTAATTTTTCATTATTCAATTTTGTTTTGATTTACTTTAAAGATTCTCAAGTATTTTTCTCAAATTTAAATTATTTTCTTTATGTTTAAAACATTTTTATGGTTGTTTAAATTACTTTCCCCAATGTTTAATTGATTTCATTTTTTTTTTTTCAATTAATTTGGAAAATTTGCAATTCTTTTTAATTCTAAAATATTATAAATTTTGTCCTAAATAAATATTTATTTTATTTATATTAATTGTTCTTTAAATATTATATTTAAAATATTTATTTCTTCTTATTAGATAAATATTATTTACCGATTTGTTATGTTTATTATTGTATTTTATAATTTCTAAAATGTATGAAAAACTAATCGCGCGCTGGCGCGCGTTTTATTTTGCTAGTTTCTTTATATTCTTTAATAAAAGTAATTAGGTATATGGAAAACTTCAAGTGAGTTTTTAAATACGATTTTAAATTTTTTTCTCGATTTTGTTTTAAATTTTAAAAACTTGTAGTAGGTATAGATAAATTTGTCGAAATCGATGCTTTTTAATATTCAGAATATCATTTCAACTGCGTTAAAGACAGTTTAAATTATGAGGATATTTTATTGAATTTTCAGTCTTCCGATACATACTCGTGAGATATTTTACTGTACCGTCGCGAGAGTTGGTGGAGAGGATGATTGGCAATACCTTCTGCAAAAAGCAATAAACGCGACAGACAAAGAGGAAAAGAATCGACTCCTGTCCTCACTAGCGTGCTTTCAAGTGCCCTGGATTTTACAAAAGTGAGCATTCAGATTAAATATTAAAGTTGACTCTCTGCTTCAGAATCAATTATTTCTATTCAAAACTCATCCGAGGATAATAAAATATTTTATATGTCAATTTTAACCAGCGGAAATTCCAATTTAAACATTTCAAATTTTATGCAATTTTAATGTTGAAGTTAAACTAATTTTAAGTTAAATTAATGTTATATTAATAATTTATTAGACATATTTTAAATAACGTGGATATTTCGCTTCCAAAGAAGCAAGAACATTTCCTTCCTTATAGAGGAAGCTATAAATTAATAAAAATGAAAATTAATTGGAGAAGTTATTGAAAGAAAAAGAATTTTAAATGAAAAAAAAAAGATGAATTATTTAACGAATTTTTGGTCAATTATAAATTTTACACACGTCTATTGATTCGTTTTTAGATAAGGAATACGATTCTTCGTTCATTAAGTTGTATTTTTAGTGTGATAAAAATTTTGCCAAAAGACAATATTTTTCGATGAATAAAGGTGCTAAAAAAAATTGAATGGGTATTTTGAAAAATCCCTGTGTCAAAATTAAGATATTTATGAGCTGAATACGCCATTCAAATTTTATTGAAATCCATTGAAGCGTTCTCGAGATATTCTGGCGACAAAAAGTTTAATACACGCATACATACATACATACATACATTCATACATGTGGACATTTTCTTAAAAATGAAAATTTGTGTTTCTTAGATAAAAATGAGTCGATCTAGAAATTTTTTTCAGAAAATGGAAAATCGTAATAATCACAAAGCTTTTTCTGTGATGAAGCAGAATAAATACTATAAAATACAAGAACATTAAAATTGCACAAAATTTAAAATGATTACATTTCTGGGGAAATATATACCTACTTTATGTAGATTAATTAGTTTGTTTTTTAATCTAGAATTTTTTTCTAAAGTTACTATGGTTAAAAAATAATTTTCGTCTAAGAGGCTTAAATTTTCGTTTTTAAGAAAAAGTCCAGATGTGTGTGTGTGTGTGGTATATTTTTTGTCGCTTCGATATCTCGAAAACTTCTTAAATGATTTTAATAAAATTTGGATGGCTAATTAAGCTCATAAATATTTCAATTTCTATACAGGGATTTTTAAAAATACCTAACCAAATTTTTTTAAGCACCAATTTTCCTAAAAAAATATCATTTTTTGAGCAAAAATTTTTTTCATGCTAAAAGTACAACTTAATGAATAAAAAAAACAATATTCCTTGTCTCAAAATGAATCGATTGATCTATATAAAGTTTATAATCCACTAAAAATTTGCATAATATTTTATGATTTATAGTTCTTTTGACATTTAAAATTTTTGTCCTATAACTATTCTAATTTTTATTTTTTAATCATAGTACCTTTAAAAAAAATATTTAAGATTAAAAAACGAATTTAATAGTCTACATAAATATATATTTTCCCGCAAATTGATAGAAATATTAAGTATTTTTTATTTTTAACGAAATTGAAATTTCATATTTTTTGTATTATTTTAATCTATTGCTTCCTCTATGATAAAGCAAAAATTACTTTGCTTATGAACATAATTTTCACCTAGTTTTCTATTTTATATTTTTGTGCAGAATTCTTAAGATGACATTGGATAAAAATTTGTTCAGTGATGAAGAAAATCGAGTTATTCTGCACTCCTTTTCGAAAAATCCAGAAGCAGCTTTTGCCGTTCAGAGGTTCATTGAAAACAATTGGTCCCAGCTTATAGAACGGTAAAAAAGTGGTTAATTTTCAGGATTTTTTCAAAAATTGTTTTTTATTTTGTAGGTGTTTAACAGATTTATAATAAGGCCGCCGCCTAATAATTTAATTATAAATCCTCATAAAATAATGACAATATTCTACTTGAGAGCATTTCAAGAAAAATGCAGTTTTTGCACGCGGCGATTCAATTACTTATAAAATCATAATTATTTAATTGATAATTGCCGGGTCATTATTCAAAATTAAATTTGATTTCTTTCCGTAGCTACATTTTCGTTTATTTTCAGGTATCAAACTTCCTATTTTATGATGCGGGAATTTATTTCAGCAATGACCAAATCTTTAATGACGAAACAGGATCTGGTGACGGTAAATAATCAAACTTTAATTGACAATTTTTAAATTCAAAAACAACTATAATTAGTTACCATTTACTAGGGTTTATTAATTTTTTATAATTTAAAAAACTATTATTATTATTATTATTATTATACAAATTCTGCCTTGCAAAAATAACTGGCTTCATATACTTGGGTTATGTTGACCATTCTGTAGCTTAAATTATAAAAGTATAGAGATTCTAATGGTGAAAAAATCGATTCTTGAAAGGTGAGAAATTATTATTTGTATCTTCCATGGATGATATTTTAAAAAATTTCAATCTATATTTTTATAAATGAAGCAATGTAGTAGTCGACATAACCTAAAAGTAAAAAAAAAACAAGTTACGACGTTTCAGTTTTGAACCAGTGGCGTAACTAGGAGTGAAAGGGCCCTGGAGCAAAAAGAAAATGGTGCCCCAATTATTTATAATAATTTACAAATTTAATTCATTCATTTATTCATTCTGTGAACACCTGATATTGGTCACTAGATATTTTTTTCTTTTAAAATTCTAAATCATATTTCACCTTTTTAAAATGTTCTCAAATTTTAAATTTATAGCAATTTTAATTTCTTCAAATTTCAGTTAATTTGAACATGCATTGAAAGTTCAATTAATCCACGTTTCAAAAATACTAAATTTGAAATGAATTTTAATTTTTCAACTATTTTTTACAATCAGTAATTATTTTAATTGTTTTTAAATTGATTCTCTAAATCTTAAATTTACTTTAGTTATAAAGTTCAATTATTTTTCTCAATCACTTTTACAATTTTAATTATTTTTGACTTGAGATTAAATCAATTTAATTATTTATTCCTTAATTTTATATTCTTCATCGCAAATTTAAATTTATTCTTGTAATTTACAATTATTTATGTCATTTTGTAATTATTATTTTTAAATTTTAATCATTTACATAATTTCTGAATGAATTTACTAAACTTTCAAATATATTCAATTTTCAATTCTTTTGTTCAATTTTCATTTCTTTTTATTATATTCCAATTATTTCCTCCATCTTTTAATATTTTCATTATTTTTCAATTAATATTCTAAATTTTTAGTTATTATCTCAAATTTCAATTATTGTCTTTAATACTCAATTATTTAAAAGATTTTTCAATTTTTTCCTTTAGCTTAAAAATAAATTCTGTAACTTTATATTATATTCTCCGATTTTTAATTATTTTAATTCTTTTGGCACAATTTTTAAAAATTTCAATTATTTATCTGAAATTTCAATATCTTATTTTCATCAAGTTTCGATTATTACTGCGTTTTTTTAATAAATCTCTTTAATTAACATTTTTAAGTAATTTTAAAATCATTTTCCTCTTTTAAACATATATTCTATGCTTTTTCAATTACTTTGCTAAAATTTTATTAAATGTTTTTATACTTTCATATTTAAATTATTTTCATCATAAATGTCAATTCTTTTTTTTTAATCTTAAATTATTGTCAGCATCTTTGAATCATTTTTTGAATTTTAAATTAATTTTATTATTTTTTAATTATTTTCTAGAATCTTTAATTATTTTTCTAAAATTTCAATTATTTTCTGCAATTTTTAATTATATTCAATTTTTTTTATAATTTCCCATTTTTTTATTAATTATCATAAATATCATTTATTTTTAGCTTTCTTCAATTCTTTTCTGAAATGTTAAGTTATTCTCACTTCTTTCAATTGATTTCTAAGATCTTCATATATTCTTCTCAAATTAAAATTACTATATATTTCAATTATTTCATACGAATGTGATTTATTTTTTACAACTTATCATTTTTTTTAGCATATTTTAATGATTTTCTTCAAGTTTCAAATGAAATACCCATTTTTCAGTTATTTTCTCCATCTTTTGGTATTTTTATTATATTTCAATTCATTTCCTATATTTTCAGTTATTATCTCAAATTTAGATTATTGTTTTCAATTTTTAATTTTTTAAGCGGTTTTCCAATTATGTTCTTTTACTTAAAAACAAATTCTGTAATTTTATATTATTTTCTCCTCTTTTTAATTATTTTCATTTTTTTGTCTTACTTTTCAAAAATTTCAATTGTTTATCTGAAATTTCATTTATTATTTTAATCAATTTTCGATTATTTCTGCGATTTTTTAATTATTATCTTTAATTCTAATTTTTAAGTAATTTTGTAATTATTTTCCTCTTTTAAACATACATTCTATGATTTTTTGAATTATTTCTCTAAAATTTTATTAATGTTTTTAATCTTTCATATTTACATTGTTTTCTTCATAAATTTCAATGATTTTCAGCATATTTGAATTATTTTTTCAATTTTTAATTAATTTTATCTTTTTTCAATTATTTTCCTTGAGTGTTAATTATTTTTCACATTTTCTAAAATTTAATAAATTTTATCTTTAAAAAAAAGGTTTATTAGGGTTAACTGAGGGCCCCCTGAGCTCAAGGGCCCCCGGGCACTGCACCACTTTGCCCCTTAATAGTTACTCCACTGTTTTGAATGGCAGAATTATTTTGTTTTTAACTTAATGTTTATAAATTCATGTTTTCAGTTTCAAGAATTTAGAGATAATAATCTTGAAAGTTTGAAAGCCGTTGGTTATAACGTAGTACTTGCTGAAGTGGAATCAAGTGCTTGGGAGGAATGGCGGAATATTTCATTGCCCGTGATAGAGACGTGGATTAAGGAAAGTAATAAAGTTTAATCGAATTTACGTTAATTAAAGAAAATTGGGTCAGACTTTAAGGGCATTAAGAGAGAATCAATTTTTAAAAATAATACCTTTGTATAGAAAGAAAAGTTTTCTTTCTTCAAATCAGAAGAAAATTCAATTTTATTGATAATAAGCAATAGATGTGACAAACCAAAAAAAATATATTTTAATTCAAATGTTACGTTTTCTTAGTCTAATTAAAAATCAATTATGCATGTGTAATGAACAATGTATAAAAAAAAAAACGTGTACTTAGAAAAAGTTTGTTTTAATCCATATTCTTTGGTTCTCTGTATAAGGATCAAACAAACTTTTTCTTTAATATAGTTATGAGTTATGACGTATATTACGTCTTGTAATTTTCCATAAAAAAATGTATGTATTAATTATACTAAGTCTTATTAGTTATAATTAGATAATAGATTTATAAATTCATTTCTGCAATTATGATTTTGACTCAAGATATAGAATAAGCTATAGATACCTTATAGTCATTAATTTTTAAGAGATAAAAATACTTTTAGTTGACTCTTGTTAGAACAACGATTTTTGAATCTGTATGAGCTTCTAGTTTTAAGTGTGTGTGTAAAGAGAATCGTTACTTAATTGTTTATAAGTTTCGTTGAATTTTGGTTATTACGTTTTCATCATTATCAAGATATGTATATACTTACTTGTAATCATCTGTTAATTCTGATCACTATTGTTAGTAGACTTAAGAATATCCTTCAAATCATAAAAAAATAAAATTACAAAAAATATAATGACATCTTTGTTATCTTGTAAAACATTAATTTTTCCCATTTGTTGATAATTAAAATCGTGTTTTAAGAAATAAATAATATAAAAAGTTCAATCCAGGAAAAAATTAACGCTAGAAAGTTTCAGGAATATCAAAAGTTTGAAAACAATTTTAATAATTGGAAAGTTTACTAATTACTAACGGTTGCTATGGCAACTGTTACCATGACAACTGTTACCATGTCAACTGTTACCATAGCAACCGTTACCATGACAACCATTACCATGAAAACCATTACCATAGCAACCGTTACCGTGGAAGCAGTAACCACAGCAATTGTTATCGGTTGCCATGACAACCGTTTCCGCACTAACAGTTGTCATGGGAACTGTAACCTTAGCAACCGTTACTATGGCAACTATTACCGTAGCAACTGTTATCTGCTGCCATGACAAATATTATCATAGCAACCGTTATTGGTTGCCATGACAACTGTTTCCGCAACAACAGTTGTCATGGGAACTGTAACCATAGCAATCGTTACTATGGCAACTGTTACTGTAGCAACCGTTATCTGTTGCCATGACAACCATTACCATAGCAACAGTTACCATAGAAACTGTAACCTTAGCAACCGTTATCAGTTGCCATGACAACCGTTTCCGCAGCAACAGTTGTCATGGAAACTGTAATCTTAGCAACCGTTATCAGTTGCCATGACAACCGTTTCCATAGCAACAGTTGCCGTGGAAACTGTTACTATACCAACAATAGTATCTGTATTAACGCAACATTTTAAATCCCCAATTAATTAATCTACTAAATTTTAATCACAGGTGAAAAAAAATTTATTTTAAAAAATAATAATAAACGAATAACAATATTCTACGACAACAAGTTTTATTCTTTGATTGCTTTTGTCAAGCATTGTTACAAAACCAAGCAACAAGAATCTCGTCCCTCGTTTCACTTATCCTTAGAACAACGATTTTTAATAATACATATTTAACAAATTTTTTACGTCGTTTATAATAATAAGTGTGTCTAACGGTAATAATCATTACTTAATTGTTAATTAGTTATCATTAAATTTTCGTTATTATAGTTTTACATTACTCTAGTTTATATTATGTATATATCTACATCTATTGTTACTCACCAGCAATTTTTATTCTTCATTAATGATAACATATTTTAATATTGTTAACATTTAATATAATTACCAGCGCTTTTCTATGTACCTAAAATTGTGTAAATTTTATTATATATTCTTTATCAATCCTTTTTCCACTGTCGGTTTATAAGAAAACCTTCTGCAAATTCGTTATTATTAGATTTTTCGTTCAAAAGTCACTTTGGTTATGTGGAAAAAACTTTGCTGTGTCTTTCTTAAAGACACAGAAAATTTGTTAATTATTATTAAACTTAATTGTGTTAACAATTTTGTTCAGGTGAACATTTCCATTTCTCTTTTTTTTTCTTTTTTAAAAACTCGTCGAAATTTATCAACATTATTCATTTTAAAAATTAATAAAAGTTAGTTAAAAATAGAATAAATATTCATTATGGAATGATAAATATTTTTCGTTAAATTGTATTGTTACAATAAAGAAATGGAAATTGACTCCTCAGGTTATACATTGCTTTTTTAAGTATATTTCGATGACTTGAGTTTTGTCAACTTTTTTTTTTACAATATTTACAATCTGATCGCTAATTTACATCTATTGTCTAGTTTCTAAATATTTCTACAATCGCTTGAGTTTTTATTACACTTTTCAATGCGAAATTGTCACGTGTTCGATGTGTTTATCAAGTTAAGAATTGAAATTTTGAAATGAAAAAGAGAGAAAAAAATTAACAATTTTAAAAATAAAATTTTATTATTACTTTAATAAAACTTATAATTTACTTATTTTATTCAGGAAAATTTAAAAAAATGTATTGGCACATTTAAAACAATTTTTTAATTCAATGTTTATTTTTAATGTCTCGTGTTTTTAGTATTTATAAATTTTTACTTGTTAGAATTTTTATATTTCACGATTTTAGTATTTATTCATTCAATGATATTACTTTTTATATATTCAACAATTTTAGTGTTTATTTATTTAATGATTTTAGTATTTATATATTCAGCGATTTTAGTATTTATATACTCAATGTTTTTAATACTTACAATCTACTGTTTTTAGCATTTTTATATTTCGTCTATTTTAGTTCACCATTTAAAGAAATTTGTGTATTTAATATTTTTAGTTGTTTATTGGTAAAAAAAAATTTCAAAAAAATCCTTTATCTTTACAAAATTTCAATCCCAGTTTTGTACTATAATTATCGACTAGTTTTCAAACACGTCACGATTTTGCAAGCGTTTTGTCTTTTTCTCTACAACGTCTTTCGATAGAAAAAATGTGCGTTATCTTCTAAAGGCTGTTTACACAAATCAGCATCTAAAATTAGGTAATTCGGCATAATTCTAATATCATATATATATATATATAATTTATCGATGAATCATACTTGCAGGCAAATTAAAAAAAAATCTATATAAAAAATTTTATATAAAAAATGAACCTAAAATGATAATTAATGAAATTATGAATCTATATCATTGAATTTGATATTAATTTATCAATTAATATTTAATTTCTTGGCAGTATGCATTAAATTTTGTTTATAAATATTAAATTTATAAAAAACCAAATTCAGTATTTGTCAATTTGGATAAACAGTTTTTAAATTTTGTTTATCATTATATTTATTCTCTTAATTACTGAATTTGGAAAAATCGAGTTGAAAATTAATTACAAAATCGGATTTTTGACGTAAAAAATTGAAACCAATTTTACATGTTTTTTAGCGGTACATTATTTATTATTTATGTAGATTGTGTTTCCTTTATTTTTTATCGTACATATACACTTATTCTACTAATATCAAGATTCATGCTATCATTGTCTTCACGTACGCCAGAAAATCTTGATAAAATTAAAAAATTTCTATTAGCGTATAAAAGTGTTATTACTTTCATATAAAAATACCAATCAAGACAAAAAAGAACCAAAATTCGAAAAATGAAGGAGGTTTAACTAATTAACATAACCTCAAACTAACCTCGAAACAAATGATTTTTTTACAAAATTCAACAAGTAGATTTTTAGAGAACGCTTCAAAGAGTAAATGAAATTTACAATTGTTAATACAAAAAAAAAGAAATATAACAATTATTTGCCAATAAATTCTAGTCCAATCTAATTTTTCCGATAAATGTAAATTGGGAAACATTTTTTTTAATCATAATTTTCTTCGCTATTAAGAACCACTTTTTATTTTGAGGTTATGTCAGCCATTGAATCGAATCTAGATAAAATTATTAGATTAAAAATAAATAATGATAAATATAATTATAAACTATGATTTTTAATAAATATAATAGATATAATAAATTAATTTACAATATATGCGATAAAATTTACAAAATTTATAATATAATGATTAAAACGAAAAAAATGAGTAGATTTTCTGGCATAAAAATGCGACAACTCGTACAAGGCAACAATAAGTGTTTTGTGTATGTGCGACTACAAAAAATAAATTAATTTTTAACGCTGACTGACAGTGACATCGACAACAAACTACGGCATCGAACAACGACATAACGTTTGTTCAAATTGCTACAACTATCAGCTTTAGAATTCGTATGCTTTACTTGTCCTTATCGTACTATATCTGTTATTATAACAATCCTAGTGCCCCAAATGCTTGCTTTTTATTTTACAAAATACATATTGCCCCTGCTGAGCAGTGAAGCAATCTTTCTCTGGTTCAATTACCCTTTTTTGGTATATATATATATTTTTTTTTTTTTTTCTATAACATTTAAATGTGCGTGGAAGTCGAGTTAATGAACTTACTTAATTATTCTTTCAACATTGTAATTGTAAAATTACTATTTCTTTCCAAAATTGTAAAATTGATAACTCGAAACCAGGAGAACATCTTTTCTTGGGACCTTTATATTCTGTATATATATATGTCTCCTATAAAAATTTATCGGTTTTCCCTAAGATTTATAATATCGTGGAAAATTGAAATTTGACCTGTGCATAAATTTTAATACAGAATAATGAGTTAATCGTAACTAAAAGTTAAAAATAATTTTTTAAAAGTAAAGGAAAAGTTACAGGATTTTTAAAAATAGTTTAGTAATAATTTGTTTTTTCCACAAGTTTATAAATCTGTGTAAGTATATAATGTATGTTCATACACGTTGAATATAATTTTACTTTTTAATTTTAGTTTCTGTGTTAAATTCTGGATAAAATGGGATAAAAACAAGATGTCCATTCTGTGGATTTATAAATTCGTGATCCTGGCAAAAAATTGAATCAAAAGTTCCTGAGGGAAAATTAAATCGGACCAAAAGGAGAGAAGTTATTTGGAAGTGAAGAAGGACCAATCAGGAGCGAGTTATAAGTAGTAGATAGTACGTGAGTTTCTCTCCGAGAGTGCGTGAGTAGCGACACTCGTAGCGAGAAACTCACGTTCTTTCTACTACTTATAACTTGCTCCTGATTGGTCCTTCTTTACTTCCAAATAACTTTTCTCCTCTTGGTCCGATTTAATTTTCCCCCAGGAACTTTTGATTCAGTTTTTTGCCAGGATCACGAATACATAAAAATATCCGTCGACAGAGTGGACAGAATTATATCTTACTTCATTTCGTAGAGTGTATTTAACTATAATAATTTCATATTATTATTATGTATTTTACGGTATAACATATTATCATATTTTAATACAATATAAAATAATATTTTATAAAATTGCCCTGGTCCATCGGATTTAATTTTTCTTTATTCAATTCTTGAAACTGCGATTTGATGAAAAATTTTATCGCTTTTCGATTAATAAATATACTTGTTTTTCTACATATATGCTAATTATACGCACAACTCTATATCGCTGAGTAACATAATCAAATGTACGCGCAAATATTTATAAAATTGACGCGATAAAATACTGAAAAGTCTTTAACATTAGATTAAAATCTACAAATTAAGGCTGAAAATGTACCAGGGACGTTTAATACTTGAATCAGAAAATTAATATTAGTAATACAACCATGAGAGATTCAGTAAATGAATAATTTTTTAATATCAATATAATACATTATTATTTCTTAAATTTGAAATTATTTTATTCAAGTAACGAATTTCAATTAAGAGACTTTCTCGTACTAAAAAAGAAGTATAATAAAAACATTTTTGTAATTTTTTTCCGAACATAGAGTATAAAGAATGGATGTATTAGCAAATATGTTTTCGTGATTTAAATATCTTTTGTTTATTTGGGTTAAATATATAAATTGCTTGATACAATTATGTAGATAATTTCCCTGTATAATTTTCGTATAATTTTTGTTCTTTGTTATTTAACGAACACTCGGACGATGAGTTTAGTTGACAATTTATCAGTGAATTACGCTGTAGGACACAAATCATCGTTCTATTATAAAATATAGAATCGCATTTAACTGTTAAGTTATCAATTAATTAGTGGCAGCTTTGTTATGAGTTACTTGAGCATCGATTGTGAGAGTAATACACTCAAATCGCACAAGTTAAATGTTTGACTTTATTCTTTTTTACGAGCTTAATTAAATACGAGACTTCATTTTGTTCATTAACTAAAAATATTAGTCAGTTTAAGTAATTGAAAAAAAAAAATTCATTACTTTATGATAAAGTACGTACGTTAATTAACAACTTTAATTTAAAAATAAAATTAGGAATAATAAATTATCAAAATGATTTCTTTGGCACATTTACACCAAAATAAATATTAACTCCAATATTTATTTAGTGGTTAAAAATAGCATATTTAGACAAGTCTTTATTGATAACAATTTTAAATTTAATTCAATTAGTGTATTATTTTAATAATATGTAATTTTACGAGTAGGTAATTTTAGCAATAAATATTCAATTAATCTAATCTTTACTTATTGATTATTTATCTGAAATTGGTAACAAGTAGACGGAACAATAAATAAACTTACAAACAGTTTAATTTAATCTAAAAAACTTTTTTACTTTTGATTGAAGATATAATTGACAATTTAACTTATTGAATACCAAGACGAAACTAAATATAGTAGGATTAAACTATTTAGATTCGAAGGTAAATAAAAAAAGTTGTACTTAATTTTTAATTTTCAATTGTTTAAACAATAATTGTCTAAAAAAATTATTGAACAATTAAATTAAAAAAAAATTAATCCTGGGTAACTAAAAAAAGTTACCCCTAGTTTGTTATTCACAATTTCTGATTGTTTAAATAATAAATGCTTTAAAAAGTTATTAAAAAATTTAATTTTCAACAAGCTAATTATGCCAATCTATTCCACGTGAAAAATGGTGAATATTTTGTATGGGTCATTTTTTTGTATCAGTTGTTATTCATGAAATCGTTATAAACAAATAAATTGTTTAAGTGTTTACATCGATTTTATGAACAAAATACAGCTGGTACAAAAAAATTATACATACGAAATCTTCATAATTTTTCTCATAGAACCGATTTCTGTAAATAACTTTTAAACAATCAAAATTTTAAAAAATTTGTTTAAACAATTGGAAATTGTAAAAAAAAATATAAAAAACTTTATTTTTACGAATCCAATGTTTAATTTGATTCCAGTACGGTTAGTTGCATTTTGTTATTGAATAAGGTAGAATTTACAAAAAAATACTAAATATAAAGTGTATTAAAATTATCTATGAAATATACTTATATAAAAAAAAAAAAAAAAAAAATAGTACTAAATATATTTGAATAAAATTCACAAACAAATATCGTTTATTCATTGAAAAATGCATATTTAGTCCTAATCTTAATACCAATATTAAAATCTTACTTTAGTCCCAGTTGTTCAAAAGTTGATGATGACTGATGATGCATTAAAACTAGATCCTGCCAAGGCAAACAATTGTCCTTACATTAGTAATTATTTGACAAGCTTAACATGATCCATTTTTCATACGAAACGCGTGACTAATTTTCGAGGGTCTTACATAAAAAACGTATAAAAACCGCATTTCAATTCCTCTGAATGTAATTTTTACTTTTTTTTTTTTTTTGTTATATATTTTTTATTTTTTTATACGCAGTATTGATTCTCACCTGGACGAATATCTCTTTCAATTGGCTTCGACAAACGCAATCATTATAATAAAGTTTTCATATAAATCTCCTTTACTGACTAAGAATAATTCTGTACGTTGTTTTTTTTTTTTAAGTGTTTAAATTATGTTTTTATAAATGTTAAACATTTGAAAAATTATATCGAGGACATCATTGACGAATCAATATTTTATATAGCGAGTCCTGCAGCCGTTTCTATTTTCAGTTAAAATTCAAGTGTACAAATAGAAAGAATATATATAATCGGTCGAGAGACAGGATAAATGCAACCTGTTTTTTATGTTCTTTTTTTTTATTGCTCTATGGTGCAGGGCTCGAGCGAAGACTACTGTTGTGGAGGACACCTGACGACTGTTGTTGTTGCAAATTCGCTAAATTTCTTATCAATAGGAACTCTATCGTCGTAGAGAGTTGGAGCTTGCAGAATAATGCCTGCAGTTCCAACTAAAACTGCTAATGTGAAGATCCAGAGAAATAGTCTGTCGAGGACCATTGCTACATATTTCCAATCTTCTTTCACCTGAGCAGATAAATGGAAGATTGAGGATCAGAAAAGTGTCAATTTACTTTTGCGCTACTTCATTTTTCTTGAAAGGATTCAAAATTTATGATTTAATACGTTCATGTTGGATTCACAAAGAAAAAAGAAAATTTTATAACCTTAAATTTGTCGTCAAAAGGGTATTAAAAACGTGAGGGTAGATTATTAAAAATAATTTTAAAAAAACACTAAAATTCTACAAATTGTACTTTATATTAATGTGACGAAATTTAAGATCCAGAATGACAATTTTTTAGTGGAACTTTAAAATATTCGAATTTTCCAAAATGGTCGTCAACTCCATTTTAGAGCGTACGAAAAATATATTTTCAAAGGAATAATTGAGAATACTTGTGAATATGTGGGAATATTTGAGAATACTCAGGAATAGGGAATATTCGGAATACTTTCATTATGTTATAATGAGTTTTTATTGTTTTATGTATCTAATTATTAATTGCCTTTTATAATAAAAGTAGAAAAATAAGTTAATAATAAATAAAGAAAAAATTTTTTTTAATAAGTTAATAAGTTAAGTTTTTATTTCAAACCTTCCAAAGTTATTTTTATTAAAAAAAAAAAAACTACTAAATTAAATAAATAAATTAATTAAATAATAAAAATAAATGTTGTATTCTAGATTTCAAAATGCTTCTTTTTTATTCTAAGAGGAAATTATTACTAAACTAATATTTAATTCCTAATTAAAAATTAAATAAAAGAAATCAATTAAAAAAAACTACTAAATTAAATTTCTTGAAATAAATATTGTATTCTAGATCTTAAAATGATTCTTTTTTATTCCATAAGGAAATTATTATTTAACTAATATTTAATTCCTAATTAAAAATTAAATAAAACAAAGTAAATAAAAGTAAAAAAATCAGTTAATAGTAAATAATTTTTTTTTTTTTTTTAATAAGTTAAATTCAATTTTATGATTATTGATTAATTTTAAAAACTTTTTTGTCCGAATGCCGATTACTATCACCATTTTTCGGATTTTTTTTTTTTAAATAGTTAATTATTTTTGTAATTTTTCTTTCAATAATCAAGTATTTTCTTAAAATTTTAATTTAATTCTTTAATTTTCAATTTATTTCTTTAATTTTTATATATTTTCTTCAATTCTTCATTATTTTCTACAGATTTCAATTGCATTCTTCGTTTTTCAATTATTTTACTCAATCTTCAATAATCTTCAATAATCTTCAATTGACAATTTATTATTCTCCTTCAATTTTATGATTATTAATTAATTTTAAAAACTTTTTTAATCGAATGACGATTATTCTCACCATTTTTCGAATTTTTTTAAATTGTTATTTTCGTCATTTTTTAATTATTCTTTCAATAATCAACTATTTTCTTAAAATTTTAATTTAATTCTTTAATCTTCAATTTATTTCTTCAACTTTTAATTATTATCTTCAGTTGTCAAATATTTTCTTTAATTTTCAATTATTTTTATCGATTTTCAAAAAATTCCTCAATATTCAATAATTTTCGGATTGTTTCAATTATTTTTTTCAATCATAAAAATTGTTTTAAAATTTCAATTTAATTCTTCAATTCTTAAACTATTCTCATCAATTCTCAGTTATTTTTTTCAAGTTTAAATTCCACTTTTCAATTTTCAATTATTTTCTTTAATAATAAAAAAGTAGCGCCTATTTCTATAATGTTTTTTGATTATAATTAAGTTTTTTTTAATTTTAAACCCAATTGTTCAATTATTTTCCTTAATTTTTAATTCCATTCTTCAATTTTTATTTCCATTCTCATTCTTCAGTTTACAATTGTTTTCTTCTACATTAATTAATTCTTGACTTTTTTCAATTACTTTTTTTCAATTTTTAATTGCTTTCTTCAATTTTAAATTATTTTATTCAATTTTAATTATCTTATTTCGATTTTCAATCCAGTTGTTGAATATGCAATTATTTCTATCAATTATTATTCCTAAAATTTTCTTAATTTTTCAATTTGTAATTATTTTCTTTAAATTTAATATTTCTTGTTTAAGTTTTTCAATTGTCTAATTATCTAGTCATTTTTCTATTTTTGTTTTAAATTGTTAATTATTTTACTCAATTCATTAATTTTCAATTATTTTGATCGATTTTCAATTAATTCTTCAATATTTAATAGTTCTCTGATATTGTCAATTATTTTTTTTTACTTATAAAATTTGTTTTAAAATTTCAATTTAATTATTCTATTTTTAAACTATTCTCATCAATTCTCAGTTATTTTCTTTAAATTAAAATTCCACTTTTTAATTTTCAATTATTCTTTTCTTGAATTTTCAATTATTTTTTTTTCAATTTTTAATCAATTCTTCGATATTCAATAATTATCTGATTTTTTATAATTTTGTTAACAATCATAAAAATGGTTTTAAATTATCAATCCAATTGTTCAATTCTATAACTATTTTTTTAAATTCTTAATTATTTTTCAAAATTTTCAATTCAATTCAGTTTTGAATTATTTTCTTCTGTATTTAATAATTATACGCTTTTTTAAATTACTTTTTTACAATTTTTTATTATATTTTTTAAATTTTAATTACATTCATCAGTTATCAATTAGTTTCATCGATTTCAATTTTTTTCCTTTTTTCAAATCAGTGATTCAATTCCTATAATTTTCCTAATTTTTCTATTATTAAGTTTAAATTTAATGTTTATTGTTTAATTCTTTAAATTATTTTTTTTAATTGTTTATTATTCTAGCCATTTTTCGAATTTTCTTTTCAATTGTCAATTATTTTCGTCACTTTTCAGATAGTTTCTTCCATTTTGCAATTGTTCTCGTTATTTTTCAAGTATTTCTTTCAATTATTTCCTACAATTTTTTCAATTTTTTTTATTCTTTTAAAAGTTTATAATTATTCTTTAATTTTTTTGTTGTTTTTTTTTTCTCACTTGTTAATTATTTTTTCAGTTTGCGATTTTTTTTCAATTCTCAATTATTTTCGTCATTCTAAAATGTCTTTTCAATTATCTCTCTAAAATTTTAAATTACTTTCTTCAATTTTTAATTATTTTCATTAATATTTTGAAATTCTCGTATTTGGTTAATTTTTTTGGATTCTTGATAAGTTTCTTTAATCTTAAATTTAATTTTTCAAATATTTTCTGCAATTGACAATTCTTTTTTCAAAATTCAATTCTATTTTTCAGTTTGGAACAATTCTCTTTCATATTCAATAATTTTCGCCCCTTTTTCAGTTACTTTGTCTATTATTAATAATAAATAAACTTATTTAACAAAAATTCACAAAATTCTTTGGTACTATAATTTGACAAAAAATCTTAAATTATTTTTTAATAGACTTTACAAAAATCGAAAACAAATACAAACGTAATTTAAATTTAAAGAAAAACCTGAACGAATTTGACTAAATTTTAAAAATTTAATTAAAAAACATTTTTTTACTCTCCTCTTTTTTTTGAAACGTGTATGATGATTGTTAAATTATAGAACCAATATATTTTGTGTATTTTTGTTAAAATTATATATTTCAATTCTTTAATCCAACTTTTAAAATATTTCTAATAGTTTGTAAGTATCTAAAATAATAGTAGGCTTAACAAAAAATAATTGTTTAAATAAAAAAAAATTTTTTCTATTTAAATTTTTTCTTTCATTTTAAAATTAAAATAATTTAGATGGAATAGAATTGAAACGGAAAAAGATATTAATCAGTTGTTTACTGCCATGATTAAAGTACTGGGTTATTTTTAATTAATTACCCTTAGATTAAAATTACGAGAAATTAAATTTTTCGGATTCTGACAAATGTCGACTTTATCAAATGTTTTTTAGGTTATGTGGTTATATATGGATTTATGAAATATGTATTAAATAATAATTCTAATAGAGTGAAAATATGACAAATGACACTTGAAAGCAGAAGTTATATACATTAGAACATTTCTAGTTTCAAGGTCCTATAATTTCAAGTTTCCTCTATTTTAATGTAAGGGGTGTATGTAAACGTATGTGATCAATGGAACAGATAAAGGTTATGTCATATGAAATAGAAGCTATCTACTAAGTAAATTCCAGAAAATAGTTATTATTGCTAACAAGAATTTTTCTAAATTAAAATCAGTTGAAATAAAAATTATGCAAAATAAATATTATATCGAATAGAGATTAAAAAATTGAAAATTATACTGAATAATAAATGTAATACAAATTATGGTGAGTTACCAATAGAGGAGATAGAGGTTATGTTGGTCTAAAATTCGAACATTTTAAAACTACATTTTTATTCTGGATCTTAAATTGGGCCCGTATCATTTTGACACAAATTTTTTCGTGCAACTTGTTATATTGTACTCCCGAAGATGAATGTTATATTTTACTCCTACAAAAATCAAAGATTTTTAAGTTTTAATTATTTAATAATTGAAATTACTGGATTAATTAAGTTTTTTAATATTAATTTAATGTATTAAATCAATTATTTAATAAATAAAACTTAAAAATCTTTGATTTTAGAAGGAGTAAAATATAACATTCATCTTCGGGAGTACAATATAACAAGTTGCCCGAAAAAATTTGTGTCAAAATGATACGGGCCCCTTAAATTTTGGTTTCATAAAATTTCGGAAATCTTCGAGTACCTTTTAAAAAGTTTATACACGAATTTTAATAACACTCTACGACAAAAGTGCAATTAATATATTTTCCTAGAATCAAAATCAGTTCTTTTGCAAAATTTTTGCGACTTAATTTTCTCAATTTGACCATTTTCGTTTCCGGATTCATGATCGACGTGCAAAAAATTCACAAAAACGATGTGTTTTGAATCTAGGCACAGATATGAACATCACTTTCGTAGGCCTACTTTCACAGGCCTGTATTCAGAATTTTTTTTCTGGGGGGCCCAAAATTCCATACCCATAGCGTCCGCAGCAAAAAAATTTTTTTTTTTCAACGAGTAAAAAAAATTTGGAGGGGGCCCCGGCCCCCCTAGGCCCCCCTCTGGCTACGTGCCTGTTTCTAAACTTAATGTGTAATTTTGGAAAAAATGTGTAACCTTTGTAGAATCCTCAAGCATTCTGGCATGTTCGGCGATAAATCTCACACAGAGACAGGATCTTTGTACTTCTGGTGGACACTTGGAATGTGAAAATGTGGGTGTATTTCGTAGTACAGGATTCTTGAACTCCTCGACTGCTGGTTCTATAGCAATTGAGAGATCCTCACATTCTGCATGAAGTGGAAGTTGTGGAATAGGAGGTCCATGAATCAGGCAACTTCCACCGAATCGAGCACCATCAGTCAAACTAAATAAAAAAAAGTTATAAAAGATTTTCTAAGTGAATTGCTGTTTATACTCTACGTTGATTATTATTTAATCATCAAAATTCGTTTTTAAAATTTTGAAAATCGATTTAAACAAATTACTTAATAGTTTTATTTATTTAAAACTATTTATGACAATCGATTTAATTTTTTGCAATTATCTCAATAAATATTAAAAATTTCGAAAACTGTTGATCACAAAAGTTATAGGTCTTCTTAAAATACATATTTTATATTTTTTTTCCGATATATCTCTAATAGTTTTCGAGAAAATCGATAGTAAAGTTGCTCGAGATTCTTCAGTGTACCCTATCTACACGAGAAAGTTCACTATCGATTTTCTCGAAAACTATTTGAGATATAAAAAAATAAATTAAACGAAAAATATGCATTTTTAAAAGGTCTACAGCTTTTATTAAACTTAATTTCTAATATTTTCAAGATTTATTGAGATAATTGCACAAAATCCAAATTTTATGGTTTTCATCATGAAAAAAGGCGTACTCGTATTTGCGCGAGATAAACAGCCTAGACCTAGAGAGAGAGGAGATGAAAGTGACTTTTTCTCTCTCACTCTTATCCCCCTCTCTAAGTGCCCCACCACTACGAGTTAACCGATAACTTTTCTACGATGAAAACTCTTTCTAGAAACGTGAGAGCGGTGGGGATAGGAAGCCTGAACGCTGAGGTTCCCGGAACGCAAAGAGGCGGAGCCCGCTACAATCTGATTGGTCCGCGATCCCCACGCGGCGGACTATAAGTACAGGATTCCCGCGACTAGAGCAGCATTACGTTCGGGGCTCTTCAGCTCTGAAGGTCTTACGTCGTACACTAAATAGAAAACCGGGAAACTTATCTTATTACGAACTTTGAATATAATTTTAAATATAAAATTAAGGAGCAGAAAAATATCAATCAATATATTTTTTTCAGAAGAATAATAAACAATATTTAACCATGCTATAGGCCTTTTTTCATCTTATATATTATCTAAAAGTAGCATTGATTGAGAAAAGTCAGTAATCAGAGATTCGTCACCTTGACGGGGACAAATCTTCTTTAGAGACAGGGCGGCTGTGAAATCTGCCAGGCGTAAGATGCTCTTCATTTTCTTCTTGAGATCCAGGATGGTAAGGGTAGTAGCAAGTCTTTTCCTTTCCTCTCACGGTTCTCATAAGAACTTGGCCCGACGAATAACTGCAAATAGATGCAGCGAAATTAAAATCTACGCTGCCGCGTGGGGTGTCGTATAATTAACTTTTCACAAAATTACATAAAATTGAATTTACTATCATGCTGCGATCATACCAACAATGCAGATTACTTTTTCCGACTTCTTGCGATTCGTACGAGATATTACTACTTTCTAATTAAATTCATAATTCGGTAACATTATTAACCTTATCTAAATCCGACAATGGAATATCTTTATTCTTTCCTGCATTTAAACCAGGATACACAAAGTTTACAATTGTTTTTTTTTTTTGCTAAATTTTATTATCACTTTAATCATTCTGTTTAAATATATTAAAATACCTTTTTTATAAACTAGATATAATATTCAGAAAAAAAGATTCTAATAAAATTATCTTAAAAATTCTAGATTTTTTTTTGCCCAGAGTGGCATTAGTATTGAGATTAAATGCAGCTGTATTCGCCTTCAAAACTGGGTCATGTGCTTGAAGTAATTTTTTTTCTCCTAGTGGGTTTCTTGCCTTGTGACATAAAACCACGTTGTTAAAGGTGGTTTTTCTTCTAGAACTGGAAAGAGCTACTAGATTGGAGACTTTCCAAATAATATAAAGCTATAGTGCTGGAATGGCTCGGATTATACATATAAAGAAAGGCAACTGAATCTTATCAATTCTTGCAAAAAATCTCCCCTCACACAAAGCATTCAAGTTGCCTATTCAATTTGGTATCAAAAGAATTTTTATTTTGTTCTCGCATTCTAAAATTTTCAGTTTTATTTTCGGTTTCCGTATTATCAAGTATTCTTATCACGTATAGCACTGGACTTTTGCTGATAATAATTTTTTTTCTGCATTTCTCAAATTTGCACTATTTTAATAAACATTCAGATATTTTGTCGGTATTTGTACTTTTTTCTGTTCGAATACTGTTTGTGTGGTAAAACGATTTAATAACTAATCTAGAGTGCAATTTCCCGTTTCAGTATAAAACTTACCGATTTGTATCGAATTTGTATTGAGGCCTCTTCATTGATAGCAGCCGGGGCAGTATGTGTATAAAAACTCTTTTCACCCAGGGTGCCATTTTATGAGTCTGTGGTGAACGAAAATGAACATTAAGAACCACTACGGTGACGCAAATGCTGAAACATAAATGAGCGAAAAAAGCTTTAAATTTTTTTTGCCTGTTTAAGACCATTAGGATGTTAGATCACTTTTAACGTGTTTTTATAAATAAACGGTAGATGTTTCGTTAGTATCAAAAGTAAGTCAAAAGTAAACATAGTTGCAAAAATTCTGGTGTTTTTAACTGTGATGAGTAGATTTTGTCTTCAATTTAAATAACAAAAGGAAATTAATTATAATAATAAAATCGACTTAACTAAAATTGTAATGAGAAACTCTATTCTATCGGTTACCCCAAACACTTGAGGTCTTAACAAATCCAGCTTAACGGATCTTAAATTTCCAGGAAAATAAAACTTATGATGTTCGAGACAAAACAGAATTTGTTTATTAAAATTAACCGAACCAAAATTTTTCAGCATTTTTATTTAAACGTAATATATTTTATTCTTAAGACAATTAACGAATAAGTCATATTTGTACACTTGTTATAAGCACAAAATGAAGAACCAGTCAACAGCACGTCAAGAAATGCACGGGAAAACGCGCCCGATGTGGACTTTGTAAAAGCCTAAACGGGACTGAGCTGTCCCATCTCATCAGGCCCTGGCTGAATAACCAAAAAGGTTAGAGAGCTCTTACCAACGCTCTGAGCTCCATCCTGTAGAGAGAGAAGGAGGGCAGGCATGGTCACAGAACAGGGGAACTCCCACCTCAATAGGAACCTTGAACTCAATTGAAGATTTTATGGCAGATTAAGCTTTGTTTCACAATGCTCACAGAAAGCCATAAACCACCCATATAAGTCCTGCAAGAAATTATCCTTATAACTTTAAAAATTTAAACAGAAGTAGATCCTAGCAGCATCTCCACTTCGTCTGACCTAACTGCCGAGCGGCGGGGCTCGCTTATTTATACCTGCCGCGGCGCCGGTGCAGAACGGAGCCCGCCAATCAGTGCGCGCTTTCTTCTGCGCAGACTCCGCGTCAGGTATAAATACACGAGCTTTGCGGATCAAATGTCAGTTCGAGCCAAGCAGTGACACAGGTAGGATCGCTAACTAGTTATAAATTTTAAGATCTCTCCAACCACGACATAATATCATCATCTATTTTCCTTTCCTTATTTTTCTATCCTAATAAATAATTCAGTAACGAAGCCAAACTAAGTTTTATTGATTAAAAAAAAAAAAATTCACAACAGCCACTAAATAAAAAATCTCAGTCATCGACAGAAAAAGTAAACAGTAAAGCGTTGAAATCTTCTAACAAAGTGATACAAAATGCTAATCCTATTCTAAAAAGAACGGACGTTGCGGTTAACTTCAGAGGTGTAACTCCATTTCCGAGTTTCCCATTGGTCAGTAGATATCAAACCTCACTATCGATAGTTTTCAGTTTCGATTTTTTCTTTTGCAGACGAATTAAAATCTTTTAATTAAATATTGAAACTTCAAGTTTATTTTATAAAATTTCTTATATTGTTAACAATCTAAAATAACAAAAAAATTTATTAAAATAATTAATACATAGAAATTAGCTTTGACCTTGACTTCCCTATATAAGAACCCTTTCGACCAACTTCAGAGGTGTAACGCGTCTTATCGGGCTTCTGATTGGCTAGCAGATTTTCGATATTTTTTGTCAACAATAACAGCATAGTTTAGACGTTTATTTGTACTATTTTTCAATTTATTTAAAATTTTCGTTTATTGAATAATTGCATTTTATGAAATAATAATAAAATGAAAATAAATTTAATTGTAATAATTAAGGAGTGGTAGTTTAAGAAGTGATAGTGATTTTCGTGAAGTTGTTCAGGTTATAGTGTTTTAAATGAAATAATGTTTTGTTTGCATTGTCATTAGTTTCTGGCAGGTGAGTAAGGATAATAATATTAATAATCTTTTATTTGTTTTTATTTTATTTCTAACTTATTTATATGCTTTTTAGGGGACGCATAAATTTATACCGATTGACATTTGATCGACTGGACATTTGGACGAATTGACATTTCGACGAAATGACATTTAGACGAATCGACATTTTGACGAAAGGACATTTGGACGAATTGACATTTTGACGAAAGGACATTTGGACGAATCGACATTTTGACGAAAAGACATTTGTACGAATCGACATTTTGACGAAAGGACATTTGGACGAATCGACATTTTGACGAAAGGACATTTGGACGAATAGACATTTGGACGAAATGATATTTGGACGAATCGACATTTTGACGAAAGGACATTTGGACGAATCGACATTTAGACGAAAGGACATTTGGACGAATCGACATTTTGACGAAAGGACATTTGGACGAATTGACATTTTGACGAAAGGACATTTGGACGAATCGACATTTTGACGAAAGGACATTTGGACGAATAGACATTTGGACGAAATGATATTTGGACGAATCGACATTTTGACGAAAGGACATTTGGACGAATCGACATTTAGACGAAAGGACATTTGGACGAATCGACATTTTGACGAAACGACATTTGGACGAATAGACATTTTGAAGAGCTAGAAGTATTAAAATTGTGTATAAAATGAAATTTTTATATTTTTTGATAATTTTTAAGTAATTTACCAACAGATTAACTAAATTTTAATACTTCTAGCTCCATCTCTCGGATAAACACTGAACCCTATCAACACTTGGAATATTTGATAATTGGAAACCATGAACAAGTACAACATAGAGAATAAACTTATATGCCAAAAAAGATTCGTCCAAGTGTCGTTTCGTCAAAATGTCGTTTTGATTAAATGTCGATTCGTCCAAATGTCCTTTCTTCAAAATGTCTATTCGTCCAAATGTCCTTTCGTGAAAATGTCGATTCGTCCAAATGTCCTTTCGTCTAAATGTCGATTCGTCCAAATGTTCTTTCGTCAAAATGTCGATTCGTCCAAATGTCATTTCTTCAAAATGTCTATTCGTCCAAATGTCCTTTCGTCAAAATGTCGATTCGTCCAAATGTCCTTTCGTCAAAATGTCGATTCGTCTAAATGTCCTTTCTTCAAAATGTCGATTCGTCCAAATGTCTTTTCGTCAAAATGTCGATTCGTCCAAATGTCCTTTCGTCAAAATGTCGATTCGTCCAAATGTCATTTCGTCTAAATGTCGATTCGTCCAAATGTCCTTTTGTCAAAATGTCGATTCTTTCAAATGTCATTTTGTCAAAATATCGATTCGTCCAAATGTCATTTCGTCCAAATGTCTATTCGTCCAAATGTCCTTTCGTCAAAATGTCGATTCGTCCAAATGTCCTTTCGTCCAAATGTCGATTCGTCCAAATGTCATTTCGTCCAAATGTCAATTCGTCCAAACGCCCTTCGTCCAAATGTCCAGTCAATCAAATGTCAATCGGTATAAATTTATGCGTCCCCTTTTTAGTTCTATTATTTAAATGTTATTTTTTTTCTAAAAGTATCATAATTATTTATGTCATTTAAGGTTTTGATATTTCTTTTTATTAGAATGCACGTGGTGATTGTTATCGGATTTCCTTTCGGTCAAGTGGAAATGGTGAAACTGGTAAGTAAAAAAAATTTTTAGTTCTTTATTTTCATTTATTGCATGTTTATAATTCATTTACCTTTTAAGTTTTGGTAAAATAAAAATATTATACTTTCATGTTAAAGGTTATGTTTTTTGTTATTATTCTTCGCTTAGGTAGAACAGTAGGATACAATGACAAAATTTGGTTTAAATTGACTTTCAGACCGCAATTTTAAACCAAATTAACAAATTCTTCTTTGCTCTAACGCAGAACTAAATTCTAAAGAAATCTGTGAGAATCGATTTTTTCATTATTGTTTTATAAATTTTTAATGTTAATGCAAAACAGTATAAAAAAAAATGATTTTTTACAATTTTGTATTTCTTTTGCACATAAATTTTTTTGCATACTTTATAATGTATGCATTTGATGTTTGGGTGTGTGTCAATAGTAAAAAGAAAGTTTTGCGCTTAAAAATTGTTATTAACAATTTACATGAATAATTACACTTTATGAATTTTCTTAAAAAGTTTACATTATAAACATTCATTAAGAAAAAAATAACAAGCGCGCCGCAGCACGCGGGTCGATCTTGTGCATGGTAACAAATATCTTTATGGAGAAAAGTGCTGAATAGTGCCATAAACTATCCATTTAAATCCTGCAAGAAATCATCCTTATAACTTTAAACATTTTAAACAAATACCAATCTCTCGATTTCTGGACCTAATTGTCGTTTTCATTTTATAAATATTCTATTACTTGAAACTTAAGCCTTAAAAAGCAATTATTTAAGTTTTCAATTAAAGAATAAATAAAATCACAAATACTATCAGGAAAATTAACATTTTTTTAAAATTGAAGTATCTTACCGGTTTCTTTTTTGACGTTTGTAAACACAAGGGACACTTAACCCCATAAAAACAGTAGAAAGTGTTTTCATGAAAAGGTAACTCGACAATTGGAGACCGATCAAAATAAAGCACCATTTGCCGAGTTATAATTTTATTCAAACTATTAAATATTTTTATAAAACTAATGTTATAATTTTTAAAAAAGTTGTTCTTTTCTACGTATCATGATATATAGTAAATTAATTTTAAAATATAAAAAAACACGACTTTTGGAACGTAAATGATGATAGTCGTATTGTGAATGAAAATAGCAAATGTCGACTATCAGCTCTTATTGTTGGTAATGCATATTTGTTGAAAGTGTTTAAAGTTAAATGGAAGATTTCTTGCAAGATTAAAATGGGTGATTTATGGCTTTAGGTAAGCATTGTAGAACAATGCTTAATCTGTCATAAAATCTTTAATGGAGTTTAGAGCTCCTATTGAGGTGGGTTTTCTCCTGTTCTGTGGCCATGCCTGCTCTCTCTCTCTCTCTCTCTCGCTCTCTAACGGATGGATCTCGAATCGTTGGTGGGAGTTTTCCCTCCCTCAGTCAGCGAGGGCCTGATGGGTTGATGGCGGGCAGTTCCGTTTTGGTTTTTGTACAGTCCACATCGGGTGTGTCTTCTCGTGCGTTTCTCGACGGATTGTTTACTGTTTCTTCATTTTGTGTTTATAACGGGTGTACAAATGTGACGTATTTTATAATTGAGATAAGGATAAACTATATTAGTGAAACTAAAGTGCTATGAGATTTTGTAAATACCACCATCCAACTTTCTAACAATATTAAAATATTTAATTCTAGAAAAATAGTCTTTAATTATGTAAAGAAATATGTTTGTATACACACACAAATTTTTTATTAATATTAAAATATTATTATGTTTTAAATTTATAATCTACTTTACTTTTTATAAGTAAAAGTAGTTACCGCGACTCGACAATTGGTGATAAACAAAAGTAAACAAACATTTCTTAACGTAACAAATGTTAATAATCTTGACAAAAAGATTTTTAATATTAAAATATTCTTAATACTTGTAGAGGAAGGAATAATTTAATATATTTGCGAGAGGGTTTATAAGGTACATGTTATATGTTTCAGGTGGAGAATGCTTGAAAATTTATCTTGCACTCCAAAACGTGCACCCTATTTTATATGATATTACGATGCCTCATAAGTTCTTTGAAATCTCACGTTGGGTTCTTCTTGAAAGCATCATATCAGATCGAAATTCTTTTGAAAATCCCTTCTTTTTTCACGCAAATCGAGGGATCTTTGAATATCTTAAGAATTCTGACTAGAGCCATTAGCACCTTTTCAAGTGGTAGCGCGAGCGCAATAATTCATTCTACGTTTCAGGAGAAAGCATTCACCAGAAAACACGCGATACTAATCGTTCTCAACTATTCCCTTATAATTTTTCCTTATCCTTTAATTCTTTGATTGTTCCTCTCTTTACTTCCTTTGAAGAAAAGAGATCTCTATCCTTTTTTTACGACATTTTATTTGGTCGTTTTAAGATCTCACGAACGAGAATGACGAAGCTCTTTCTATATTGCAAGAGACGTAGATAATGGAGGCCGTAAACTGATAATCCTGCAGACGTAAACGTTTCTCCAGAGTGGAAGTATGCAATAAAATGAACGCCTCGAGTTTTCCAATTCATCAAACTTTTAGCGATTTAGTTTTAGCATAACATGTGAAAATTAATTAAGGAAACATTCTAGTTTGTTTTGTCCAAAAAATCGATTTTTGGAAAATATTTGTTTGGAAGTACAACATCACAAAAGTAAAATTTCAGCTAAAAATTCCTACTACTTCTGAAGTTATTGACGAGTGTCCTTGAAGGTTTTGGTTAGACACTTCACTTATTTTATAAAACATTTTTTTCTTAAAGTAAATTAAAATTTCAATTAAATATTACATATAATTATTCTCATGAGGGTTAATATAATACACAGTTAATAATTTCAGTCTTTCCCTATTTCATAGAGATTCCCACCGCATAAAATTATTAAGTAGAGTAGCACAGTTATTTGAATGCAGGTACCACTAAATTTTACAGTTGGTAATAACGCAGCAGTTCCCGAAAAATAGTTCACCCGCCTTGCATGACCATAACATTAGTTCAGTCACGTTATTCAAGTGAATATTAACTACGTGTAATAAAATTTAATTGCATATTATAGTAGATGCTCATGCGCTGCGCCTAATGATTAGAAGATTTTCATTCTCTATAAAACTTGGTAATTAAAATTTTGAAAAATATTTAAAAGAAAAAAAATTAGAAAAAGTATTTTTCAAATTTGAAAAAGAAGATAAAAAACGAACCTCATCAAACCAAAAATTTAGTACCTAATTTCACTTATCTACTTTAAGTGTAAAAGAAAAATAATTCCAGCAAATAAAAAACATTCGATCTAAATAAAAAGAAACAGGTAAGTAGTCTTGGTTAACTAAGAAAATTCAAGAACAGGGTATTTGTTCCCATCAATTAGTTTTAATTAAGTTTGCAACTACATTTGTTTTAAATTTCATTTCGCGCCAGAGAAAGAGAGAGAGAGAAAAATGCTGTCTACTATCGAGTCCGATCGTTAATCGTCTTTCTCGCGGAAAATTCCTATTCCTGCTCTTAACCTCCCTAGTCTTTGGAAACTCTCCAAGAGCGAATTTCACCAAAAGCACAGTCATTTTTCTTGCCGCAGACTTTCTGCACTCGGCGATACATTTCTCGATGAAGTCGCATGTGAACTTATCGTAAAGTTTTCTCCACAATTTTTGTATTTTTCGAAAAGTATTGTGAGATTCTACAATTCCCTGCAGTAAATAAATCAGTCGCTTTGCAAAGAAAAGTACAATTTTTTCTCCTCCGATTGGTTTTCCTTCTCATGATAAATAACTTTTTATAAAACCACTTTTTTCAAAGAAGTCAAATACTTTGTATTTGAAAATTAGTTTTCTTGTTTCATTTAAGATTATTTGAAACTCAATGAGAAACAAAAATGCAATTAAAATTCTTTCTTTTTTCTATTAAGTCGGTCTTGTGCTAAAAAAGGTACCAGTGACTCTTGAGACTGACCATCTTGTCATGCTGTCGATCCCGTGAATTCCAATCAGATATCTTAAATTGACTTTTCTTACTCCAAGCACGTAACTAGAGTCCCTAAAAAATCTACGTGACTGTTCAGACAATCAATCTCACCGTTTTGTTTGTTTTTTTTAAAGTTTCCGACTCAACTAAAGAGGAACATTTTTTATGTACAGAGTGCGTTAGAAATTTTGTTTATTTAAGATAATAATTTAGCATTTAGTCAAAGTTTCCACGACCACTTATTTATCGTAGAGAAGATAACTTTCGATTTGACATGATCGACCTAGTCTATCGAGAATAGTTTCCAAAGCGCCGTGATTAAGATTCATTAGCTTTTTCGATCGTGTATTGAGAAAAAATCTCGTAGTTTTAGATACGGAATTTCTAGTTGCGATGATGGCGCGATCCTAACAGTGCCGCTGCTCTATTCAGTCTGCCGCCTGAGCCACGAGGCTCGAGTACTTATACTTGACGCGGCGCCTGCGCAGAACGGAATCCGCCAATCAGTGCGCGCTTTACTCTGCGCAGTCGCCGCGTCGGGTATAAATACACGGACCTCCCGGCCCCGCCGGCAGACTGGACGGAGCAGTGGCACTGTCAGGGTCTCTTTGGCTATTAAAATATAACGGATTTAATTGTTGAAAAAATAAATTAAAATTCGGCGCATTGTATTTTGACCCTATGTCATATTCCCCTCTTCAATCTGCGTAAAAATTTTTCATTTATTATTTTTTATAATCCAAGTGAGAATTTAACATAGAGTTAAATTATTCACAGAATATTTTTGTGTTTACACACATCTAGTGATGTGGGTTTTGAGTGATCAAAATAACAGAGATTTTAGGTTTATTGTTATTAAAATGTTCCTTGTCGGGGTATATATACAAGTTTAGTGTTCTCGTTTCGTAAAACTTGTAAAGAAATCTCAAATACTCAAATCATTGTCGTTTTACTTACAAATATAAAACACATCAATAGAGGAGTAAAAAGGAACGAAACAGAATGGGAAAATGACGATGGCTTACGAGAAATGCTAGAATGGATATCTCGTTAGTTTAAGTGCTCCATCTTTCTTTCTTCAGACTCTTTAAAACATTTTCAGCTTAACATTTATAGATCCCAAAAAATGTGAGAAAATTTTTAGGAACATTTTGATTAAAAATTTCCGTTTGAGCTGAAAGTTTTCATTTCTTTGAAGAGGGGACAGAAAATAATTTAATATCAGAAACAAATGAAAAAAAGCAGAATCAATAATACTCGATTTTACTTAGATTAAATTTGAAAATTATTATTAGTCATTTTTAATTTGCAAATAGTTTTAAGCATTTCGAAGTTGATTAATTTTTTCATCTACATTATGGTCCGTTAAATTTAATGAAAAATGATCAATCAGTCAATATGAGATGACATTAATTTTCAAACAGTAAGCTAATTAATAATCACGCAAGTTTAATTTAACGTATGAATTATGAATGTCGAATTTATTTGACATATGTTTATATCTGTTTATGTGATAATGAGAGAAGCGGATTATTGGGCTATTACTGTTGAAATCCCTTAGCATAGAACTCCACTTGTATGCAGATTTTACTTGTCATGAAATTGAGTTCGTATCCGCGGGCTGTAAGATAATTAATTTACAATCATTATTGTTTGAGTTATTAACAAAACGATGCAATTATAAAATAAATTACTCTACAGTAAAATGTTTGAGTTATTAACAGAACGATGCAGTTATAAAATAAATTACTCTACAGTTTCAAGTTAATAAATACATAAATCTGAATTTTTTAACTTAACAATTTAAATGAAATTTAGTTCACAACAGATTATATTAATAACTTTAAACAAAAATAAAAGCGTACAGAAATACATTTTTATTATTATACAGTAAAATTGCAAAAGCACTTTAACTAACTTACATTGGTTTATCTGGTTCTTGAAAGTAAAAATAAATTTATTTATCTCGACTAAAGTTTCAAACTTTTCATCATTCGATAAAATTCACAGGCTGTACTATTTTAGTTGACCCTAATTTTCGTCGATTCAAACTTCAGTTTTTCCGAAATTGCATTAATTCTAATTTTAATTGGTCCAGTTTAAATCTATACAAATTTTAATCAATTCAAAATTCAATGAGTATAAATATCAAGAGATGAAAGTAACAATAACAATCGATTGAAATTTTAATTGCCCTTAATTAGGATCATGACATATTTGACATTACCCTGTGTAGTATTAATGAAATGATTGGAAAATATTTTTATTAATAAAATATATATTTTCATCTTTATAAATTCTCCAGCAGGAGTTCTCATTCCTAATTGCACATTAAAGATTAGGCATTCCCGATTCCATATTTCAGATTCCATGTTCCACATTCCACGTACAAGATTCCATATCTTAAAATTTAGATTCCTTATCTCTGATTCGGGACTTCACATTCCAGATTCTATATTCCGGATTCTAAATTTCGTATTCCAAATTCCAGATTCCGCATATCAAAATCCACATTTCCGATATCAAGTTACACATTCCGGATTTCACGTTTTATATTCCACATTTCATATTTCACATTTTTAATCTTAGATACTAGATTTCACATTGCAGATTCCAAATTCCACATTCAACATTCCAAATTTCAGATTCTATATTCTATATCATTCCAGATACCACAGTCCAGATTCCACATTCCGTATTCCACATCCCGATTTCTCCTTCGAGATTCCAAATTCCAGATTTTCTATTCGAGATTCCACATTCCGGATTAAACATTCCCAATTTCGCATTTAAGATATCACAATTAAAATTTCATATTCCGCCTTCCACAACTCAGATTTCGGTTTCCAGATTCCACATTCCAATATTTAGATTCTACATATCAGATTCCAGATTCCTCATTTCGGATTTTATATATTCTGTATTACATTCAGGATATTTGAAATTTTTAATATGAATATGGAATAATTAATTCAGAATGTAGAATATTCAATCTGAAATATGGAATCTGGAATGTAGATTATGAAATCTGGTTTATAGAATTGGGAATCTTGAATGTGGTATGAGGAATTTGGAATCTGGGATTTTTATTATACAATGATTAATTTGAAATGTAAATAATTAAATCTGAGGTACGGACTCTGGAAAGTGAAGTATAGAATCTAAAATCTGTATTATTGAATTAGAAATTTGGACTGTGAAATCTGGAATTTGGAATTTGGAATTTGAAATGTTTATTTTGAATTTGGAATCTGGAATTTATAATTCGGAACATAGAATATTCAACCTGAAATTCTGAAATATGGAATCTAGAATGTCGAGTGTGGAATCTGATTTATGGAATTGGGAATCTGGAATGTGGAATCAGGAACATTGGATCTGGATTGAGGAATCTGGAATCTGGAGTTTTTAGTACAGAATGATTAATTTGAAATCCAGAATATTGAATATATGGAATGAAATCTGTAATGTGGAGTGTAGAATTTGGAATCTGTATTGTGGAATCAGAAATGTGAACTTTGGAATCTGGAATTTGGAATGTTTAATATGACTATGGAATCGGGAATAATTAGTTTAAAATGTAGAATTTTTTATCTGAAATATGGAATCTGGAATGTCGAGTGTGGAATCTGCTTTATGGAATTGGGAATCTGGAATGTGGAATCAGGAATATTGCATCTCCATTAAGGAATCTGGAATCTGGAATTTTTAATACGGAATGATTAATTTGTAATGCAGACTATTAATTATGAGGTATGAAATCTGTATTGTGGAGTGAGGAATTTGGAATCAGTATTGTTGAATCAGAAGTGGGAACTGTGAAATCTGGAATTTGGAATTTTGAATGTTTAATCTGAATATAGAATCAGAAATAATTAATTGGGAATGTACAATGTAGAATATTCAATTTGAAACATGGAATCTGGAATGTAGATTATGAAATCTGGTTTATGGAATTGGGAATCTTGAATGTGGTATGAGGAATATGAATTTGGTATTTTTATTATACAATGATTAATTTGAAATGTAAATAATTAAATCCAAGTTACGGACTCTGGAAAGGGAAGTATGGAATCTAGAATCTGTATTGTTGAATTAAAAATCTGGAATTTTGAATCTGGAATTTGGAATATGGAATTTGGAATCTGGAATTTGGAATCTGAAATTTGGAATGTTAATTTTGAATTTAGAATCTGGAATTAATAATTCGGAATGTAGAATATTCAATTTGGAATATGTAATCTGGAAGGTTAAGTGTGGAATCTGGTTTATGGAATTGGGAATCTGGAATGCGGTACGAGAAATGTGGAATCTGGAATTTTTATTATGGAATGACTAATTTGGAATGCAGAATCTTGAATATGAGGTATGAAATCTGTAATATGGAGTGTGGAATCTGGAATCTGTATTGTGTAATTAGAAATGTGAAATGTGAAATCTGGAATTTGGAATCTAAAATTGTTGAACCTTAGATATTGAATCTGGAATATGAAACCTGGAATATGGAATGTAGAAACAATGTGGAATCTGGATTGCGAAATATAGAAACCTTAATATTTTATCTGAAATGTAGAAGTGGAATAAGGAATTTGGAACTGTGGAATCAGGTGTGTGGAATATAGGACGTGGAACCTAAAATGTGGAATCTGGAATCTGGAATCTGAAATGTGCAATCTGAAATGTGAAATCTAGGATTTGAAATCTGCAATCTAGGATTTGGAATCTGGGACGTAGGTTCCCCCACATTTGTATTTCACTTTCGTTTTCACTTCCACTTTCATTTTCATTTTTTGCTTTCACTTTCACTCTCACTTTCAGTTGAAAGGCAAAAAAATAAAATTATACTGAAAGTTAGATAAATACGAGGTAAAATTGAAAAAAATAAGAGTAAAATAATAGTGAATGAGAGGTAAATAGAAGGTAAATGAAACTGCCAATCATCGCAAAAATCATATTTTCATTTTTTTCGTAAACATTTGAATTCTATTGCCCTCCTGTATTTTAAATACCTACTTTTTTCCCCCCTGTATTGTTTTACATCGAGAAAAGAATGGTTAGTGGCATTTCAGATGATTTGAAAGTTAAATTGTATTTAACTTGCAAATACTTCGGTCTAAACTTGTATTTGCAGAATGTTGATTGCAATCATTCAAAGAATCGGAAAAGAGAGGGATTAATTGTGTTAATTAGTCGACAGGCTCTTAAATTGCACAATAAATTGAAAAGTTTTCATTCCTGGAAGGAAATACTATTTAACGTTTTTATTTTTTAATCCGGAATATTTATTCTTTTTAAACTAAAGTTTCTTTATTTTAAATTCTTCTTCCTCTTCATTTAAAAGCCATTGGACTTCCGGTTTCTAGAACTCGTTTTCGAAAAGTTCAAGTTTTTCCTTTCAGTGTCTAAGAAAGAGTTCCGGTTACACTATGATGGCTTCCATTCACCAGGGATTTCTCATAAAGTCTTTACTTTACAGCTTAAACATTTTTGCTTAGTTTTCTCATTCGTATTTTCTGCGGTTATGAAGGACTTTTTTTTATGCGTTTATCTTGGGGGAAAAAAATTTTAATTAAGGTTCAGGTCTACACATTTTTTGCGCAGTTTCTTTTTTTAAACGTATGCAATATAAGTGCGTCATTTTACAGGACAAAAATTGTGTCAAACTATTTTTTAATCCTAACCGGTTTTTTGCTGCTTTTATTTTTATATTTACTAAAACTTCGAATGAGGTCATTCGCTTTTCTGCGAGATTCTTTGGTTAGCGGGTTTATGAAAAGTTTTAATGGAGATTTGAAGGCAGCCGAAACTGTCGACGAATTTTGCGTTTATGAGTAAAAGTTTACCGACTGAGCATTTTTCGTTTCAAAAGTTAAATGAAAAATTCGTTTTTTTTAAAGAGATTTTTACCTAACAGGAAGACAATTCTAATTATTTTAACCAGATTTTCGCTTATTGTCACGTTTTAAATAATATAAAATTCTTTTTTTCTCGTGTTATAATTTTTTTTCTCTATTTGCTCATTTTACCATTACATTTTCTATCTAAATGAATGTTTGAGTGAACTTAATTTTCATTTGGTAAGTAGTTCGGAATGGATAATTAAGCAAATAAGAACTTTGCGTCGTGTAATGTTAAAGTGAATTAGTGGAACTTTTATGTTTACCTTAGTAAATTCCTAGATGCAGGTACTTTCGAAAATTAAATGTTTAAGGAAGAAGTTGGCAGTATAAATTCATTAACGAACTTACTCTGCTAATTTTATTATTGTTATAATGTTATACTCTCAGGTTATATCCTTAGAGTTGAAATAAACGTAATATAATATTATACCCTTGAGTTTTATTACACCAATTTTGTAATATAATAAAAAATATATACGAACAATTTTACTATTTCTCATGCCTATATTTTTAAGTATTACTAAAATTCTTCACTCTTGAAATTTGCTGTATCGTGACTGAAGAGTTCCATTAAGAAAAACCTATAAACTTCCCATATGGATTCCCTAAGGTAACTCTTATTCGCAGTTTCTCCGAGATCTCAACATGCTCGGGCACTTTGAATTTATTAAAAAGAATTTTGAATTTTAAAATTCGAATTTGTTTAGTTTCGAGTTTCATTTATTATTATTAAAGGTAAGAAACGTAATGAGAAATAATGAAACGCGTATAAATTTCTAACTTTATTATTGAGTATACAAAATTAATTTGCTTAATTTCTTTTGTGTAGAAACTATTCGATACAATTAAAAATGCATGAGTAGGTTGAATGGAAATTGCCAAGTCATATGCATAATATTGTATTAATTAAAGGCATAAATTATCAATATTCCTTCCATTAAAATCCAGTTCAGATTTAAATTAAGAATTTAAAAATTCGAATGGGTGGATAATTTTTTAAAGACCTAAATTAAAAAAAATTGTATATTCGGCATTTTTACTAAACGAAATATTGAAGAGCATTATTGCATTCTTCTTGGTTTAGAAAAAAGATTTAATCGTAGGGTGATTTGTTGACTGAAATTGACATTTGCGATAAAAGCATTGTAAGAAGGTCGTAAAAGGTATGGATGTCTCCAGGATAAAAGGATAAGGTTTTATGTTACCTGCGATTCAGGTTGAACGCTAATGATGCATACAAAAAGCCACAATGTGTCTTAAACTTCAAATTTGCAGAAGAACACATTTTAAACTCAATAAAATGAAAGTATAGATAACCTGCACCATAAAACTTCAGTTTAATCAAAGATTACTTGAATTTTACAACTTGAAAATTATAAAAACAACTCAGAACTGAAGATAATTTCTTTATTTATCGATTTAAGTTCTACTGGTTTAGATTTTGAGGCAAACATCAATGTTTCAGTATTTCTTTCACGAACGTATATGAAAAATGTCAATTTCACATTTCATCCCAATCGGTCGATAAAATTGCCCTGAATGTCAATAAAAAAATTTTCCATTTAAACATTTATCTTGATTCTCAATGAAATTAACTTTAAGCACGTGCAGTTAAATTTCGAGTTATCTTTGATATCGGTAATCGAATTTTATCTGACAATTTTGTCGTTATCGTTCTGCTCATTTGAGTGTCTTGAACGTTGGCAGTGAGTTGAAGTAATGTAATTGTGAAATTAGTGAATTATATACGTGTAATGCAATATAGAAGAGTGATATCGCAATTTCGTAATCAGACTACGTTCAAAATGGGATTCTACTCTCGAAGGAGAAGCAGCTAACAGTCTAGTGGTTGGTAAGCGGAAGTTGGTGCCTTCTAGAACCATCCTCTGCCTCCGCTCACTGGAATTTCCAATCTAACCGTCTCGCGGTAGGAAACCGTCGTATTTAAGGCAGCTTTCACATTAAAGCAAGAGCTTACAATTCAGCACTTTTCTCCATAAAGATATTTGTTAACATGCATTAGCATTTTGCACCACTTTGTTAGAAGATTTCAACGCTTCACTGTTTACTTTTTCTGTCGATGACTAATATTTTTTATTTAGTGGTTGTCGTGAAATTTTTTTTCTTGAATGAATGAAACTTGGTTTGGCTTTGTTACTGAATTATTTAATAGGATAGAAAGATAAGGGGAAAAAATAGATGATGATATTGTGTGGTGGTCGGAGAGATCTTAAAATTTGTAACTAGCTACGGATCCGACCTGTGCCACTGCTTGGCTCGAACTGACGTTTGGAGCGCGAGGCTCGTGTATTTATACCTGATGCGGAGTCTGCGCAAAAGAAAGCGCGCACTGATTGGTGGGCTCCGTTCTGCGCCGGCGTCGCGGCAGGTATATAAGGGCGAGCCCCGCCGCTCGGCAGTTAGGTCAGACGAAGCGGAGATGCTGCTAGGATCTACTTCTGTTTAAATTTTTAAAGTTATAAGGATAATTTCTTGCAGGACTTAAATGGGTGGTTTATGGCTTTCTATAGGCATTGTGAAACAAAGCTTAATCTGTCATAAAATCTCCAATTGAGTTTAAGGTTTCAATTGAGGTTGGAGTTCTCATGTTCTGTGGCCATGCCTGCATTCTTTTTCTCTCCAAAGGATGGTACTCGGATCGTTCCATAGAGCAAAAAAGTCACCCTATGGAATTCCATGTCAAAATTCCCGACAAAAATATAAATTTTTTAAAAAGAATGTGAATAAATGAATTTACAATTCAAAGAAAACAATTAAAATTAAAAAAAACATATTTTGTAAAAATAATTGAAAAATGACAAAAGAAGTTGAAAATTAATTAATAAATAATTTAACTAATTTCATATTGAAGAAAATAATTAAAACTGAAAAAGTTTTATTTGAAAAAATTAAAGAAAAGAATTGAAAATGCAGAAATTGAATTTAAAAATTAAGGGAAAAATTAAATAACAATGGAAATAATTAGAAAATGAAGAGAATTTTTGGAAAATGATAAAAATAGTTGAAAATTGTAGGAAATAATTTATTTATTTATTTATTAAAATATAAGTTCCTAGAGTTATGTAATTATTAAAATCATAACAGAAAAGAATTGATAAAAATTAAAGAAATTTTTAAAGAATTTTAAATTTACTATTTTCAAAGATTAAAGAAAAGAATTGAAACTTGGGAAATTGACTTTAAAAATGAGGGGAAAAAATAAAAAGTACTGAAAATAAAATTGAAGAAAAATGTTAAAAAATCATAAAAGTAGTTGAGAATTATTGTAGCAAATATGTCTATTTTCTATAAAATAAAATCATAAATGAAAAGAATTCTTAAACTAGGTGAGAATTGTGTCCAGTTCATGGACATTTCGCTTCCAAGTAAGCAAAATAATTTGCTTCCTCATAGAGGAAGCAAGAAATTAATAATATATAAGTTAATAGGGGAAGTTGTTAAAAAAAATTGTTTAATGCAAAAAATGTAAAAATATGAATTATTTTACGAATTATTAATCAATTATAAAAGTTAAATAGGTCAATCGATTTGTTTTGAGATAAGGAATATGATTTTTGTATTCTTTAAGTTGTATTTTTAGCATGAAAAAAATTTTTGTCAAAAAACGATTTTCTTCGATGAGAAAAGGTGCTCAAAAAAGTTTGGTTGAGAATTTTAAAGAAATCCCTGTGTCAAAATTTAGATATTCATAAGCTGAATAAGTCATCCAAATTTTATTGGAATTCGTTAAAGCGTTCTAGATATATCCTGTACACAAAAAACGCTATACACACACACATACATCTGGACATTTGCATAGGAATGAAAATTTACGTTTTTTAGATGGAAATAAGTCGATTTAGACTATTTTTGGAAAATCAAAAATCTTAACGTTCACAAAGCTGCCTCTATGAGGAAGAAAAATTAAAGCAATTTTAAATAATTTTAAATTTACTATTTTTAAAAAGTGGATTAATTAAAATTTTAATCAATGAAATTTCAAATTAATTAAAGTGTGAAGAATTATAATATATAATAATTGTAATTATAGTCTTGTTTATCTCAAATATATTCTGTAATTTTTAAAATTATTTTTTACAAATGTTTATTATTTTCTTCAATATACAATTATTTCTATTAATTACTTCATTCTCAAATTTATTTTTCAATTACTTTTTGTCATTTTCAATTATTTGTTTACTAATTTTTCAAAATTCTTTTTATTTAGGGGAGTGGGCCCCAAGATGGACAGGGCCCCAAGATGGACATTTCGTATAAAATTTTTGTTTATGGTGGCAGCGCCTTATGCTTTTTGTCATTTTTGTTGTTTGTCTAGACGAAGATTTTGATGCACATTTGAAGAAAAAAACCAGTTAGTTTTTCTTCTATACATGCCACGTAATTTTGGGTCTAAAAAAGTTTTGTAACAGTTTTTTCTTAAGTTGGTAAAGTTACTTAAATTTATGATTTAGAATGAGTACTTAACGTTATAATATTCTTTATTTATCGTATAATAATATCCTATAATAATTTTACTAATTCAGTGTTCGTACATATATTTTTACTGGGGAATAAACAATGGTGTCATGTACCCTAAGATGGACAGGCCTCAAATCTCAATGTATTTATTTGCATATTTTCGATTTTACACTTTTTTTAATAATTTTTTGAGACAATAATTAAAATTTTTTATTTTCCACCATAAAATGTGATGTTATCGTTAGAGAATTTGATATATCTATATTTTTCGATATTTTATTACTTTTTACTGTTAAGCTATTAGATTGAAGTTTTAGGAAATGTTATTTCCTGATAAATTCCGTAAAATGATTAAAAATTAGTTTAAGAATTGTTACAGGATGTTAATTTTTTATTTACTACAATTTTCAGAGACTTTTAAGAAGGTGTCCATCTTGGGGCCACTTTTTTTTAGACCGAAAATTTTAACAATTAGAAAAAACGCTTTAAAAAATGTTTATGTTCAAAATAAAATTTTATCTCTGTGGCCATAAGTTACCTTATAAATTGTACTTTCATCCGGTATAAAATATTTTAATATATTTTATTTGGTTTGGATTCTACAGCAATAAGACGAAAGGGTGTCCAACTTGGGGCCCTCTCCCCTATATCAAATTTTAGTTATTTTTCCAATTTGCAATTATTTACATCAGTCTGCAATTATTTTCTTATATTACAAATACATGTTGAAATATTTTCAATTATTTTTCACAAACTAAAATTATTTTCTTCAATTTTTAATTATTTTTATTACTTTGCAAACATTGTCTTGAATTTTTTATTATTTTCATTACTCTTCAACTAATTTCCTAGATTTTGAAACATATTTCTCAAATTTTAATAATTTTCTTCAATTTTAAATATTATTATTATCATTTTGCAATCAATTTTTTCAATTTTTAATTATTTATCTCATGTTTCAAACATTTTTTCAATTTTCATTTTCTTTTATATTTTTGCAATTATTTTCTCCGCCTTTTAATAAGATATATTATTTATTTTTCAATGCATTTTCAACACTTTTATTTATTACCTGAAATGAAGGTTTCTGTATCCACGTTTCAATGTAATATCGAAAATTTCAATTAATATATTAAATTTCCATTATTTTCTTCAATTTACGATTATTTCTATCATTTTTCTATTACTTTTTGTCATATTCTATTATTTTTTAATTAATTTGAATTTTTTTTATAATTTATCACAACTTCCACTTATTTTTACAATATACAATTATTTTTATCATTCTGAAATTATTTGCTTTCATTACAAATATATGTTGCAATTTTTTAAATTATTTCTCAAAAAATAAAATTATTTTCTTGATTTTCTAATTATTTTTATTATTTTGCAAATATTGTATCGACTTTTTTTCATTACTCTTCAATTAATTTCCTAGATTCTAAAATATATCTATCAAATTTTAATAATTTTTTTTAATTTTCAATTATTAATATTATCATTTTGCAATCAATTTCTTCAATTTTTAATTATTTTTATTACTTTGCAAATATTGTCTCGAATTTTTTATTGTTTTCATTACTCTTCAATTGATTTTCTAGATTTTGAAACATATATCTTCAATTTTAATAATTTTCTTCAATTTTTAATTAGTTTTATTACTTTCCAAATATTGTCTCGAATTTTTTATAAGTTTCATTACTCTTCAATTAATTTTCTAGACTTTAAAATGTTTTTCTCAAATGTTAATAATTTTCTTTAATTTCCAATTATTTTTGTTATCATTTTGCAATCAATTTCTTCAATTTTTTATTTATCTTACTATTAATTTCTTAATTAAATACCTAAATTTTCAATTATTTATCTAATTTATCAACTATTTTTTCAAATTCATTTTCTTTTATTTTTTTGCAATTATTTTCTCCATTTTTTAATTAGATTCATACATTATTTATCAATTAATTTTCTAAATTTTTATTTATTACCTCAAATCTAAGTTACTGTATCCACGTTTTAATTCTTTAATCATTCTTCAAGTATTTTTCTCCTATTCCAAATACGTTCGACTATTTTTGATTATTTTTTTTTTGTTTTATTGCAATGATTTTCACAAATTTTATATTATTTTGATTATTTGTTGATTAATTTTGAAAATTTCCATTATTTCTCTTAAATTTCCATTATTTTCTTTAATTAACGATTATTTCTATCATTTTCTTGAATTTTCAATTACTATTCTTATCAGTTTGCAATAAATTTCTTCAATTTATAATTATTCTTACTATTCATGCCTCAGATAATTTCCTAAATTTTCAATTATTTATCTCATTTCTTAATTATCTTCAATTATTTTTTGCAAATTTTAATTACGTTTGTCAATTTTTAATTATTTTGTTCATTTGCAATAATTTTTACAAATATTATATTATTTTTAATATTTGTTGATTAATTTCGAAATTCTCTTAAATTTTCATTATTTTCTTCAATTTACGATTATTTCTATAATGTAATTATTTTTCTAAGTTCAATTTTTTTTTACATTTTTCAATGATTTTAAAAAATATGATTTTTGTTTTTTAAATTTTCAACGTTTTAACAAGTTTTCTTAAATTTCAGTTAAGTTCGTCAATTTTTTTTAAGTAATAATTTGATCACAAATTTAATATTATTTTGATTATTTGGTTATTATTTCCGAAAATGTACTCGAAATAAAATAAAATTATCAACTTTTGTGTTACAATAATTACGCTAATTATGAAACTTTTTAATTTATTAATGTTTTATTCATCTCCCCCCCCCCCTTGGTCAATACTAAGTTTGCAGATGGCAAACATTTATAAGTCGCCGCTTTTGTCCAGACGGTTTCGTAACTGGTTCTTCAAATGTTTGTAACGGTTTATAACTGTGACTTATTCTCGACAATGTAATAAAAATAAACTATATAACGTAAATTCTAAAAGTGTTGTGAGTTTTTTGTGCAGTACCACCATCCATAATTTCTTACAACCTCGATTTAACGCCTTGTCTTTCAGATAAAATATTTTCAAACTACCTAAATATCCTACTAAAACTTTTCACAGAAAATTATCATAAACCAAATCTGGTTAATTTTTTGTATTATAGATTATGTTTTTTTCGCTAAGACAAATAGTAATATTTTTCATCATCTTGAAAATTAAATTACACACGAGAACTGTTTATTTATATATAAAGCGACTCCGGTAAAAAACCCGCCAACCAGAGCGCGTTTTATTCTGTTTCGTCTGAGCTTCACTGCTCGGTTCGAACTGCTGCCTGAGCCACGACACCCGTATATTTATACTCAGCGCGGCGACTGCGCAGGAAGAAGCGCGCGCTGATTGGCCTGCTCCGTTCTGCGCTGGCGCCGCGTCAGGTATAAATAAACAGGCCCCGCCGCCCGGCAGTTAAATCAGACCGAGCAGTGACACTGTGAGGATCTTTTTCTAATTAGAAATCGTTCACCTCAAACCCACGCTTTATTTTTTTTCTCTCGTTAATCTTTTCACTAATAATATTTATAATATAATTTTTCATAAATAATCTTATTAATAATAAATAAGTCAGCGTCTAAAATTATCTAACAGCTATCTAAAATACGGTAGAAAAAATATTTTTTAATAATATGAACCAATACTAAATATTTAATGTTCTACCTCCGTAGCAGTGCTTTTTTGATGTCTTTCGTTGTATAAAGTCTTCTTTAAAAAAATACAGGGATGATGGTGTGCTAATAAAAATATTTTATTTGTATTCCGGTAGCGTCGGATCAAAACTGACTTTTCAGCTTAACGACTGCATTTCTCATGGAAGTAGATGTATAATAGCAGGATCAGGCAAAGTAAATGCTTCAATAAAAATGGGATCATTGCGTTAGTTTGACGTGTAATGATCCTTATTTCCACAATTCTGTTTTCAGTTATATACCTGCGGCAAGTATGCCTGAAAGCTAAGTCTAACATAAAAGTTCAGTCACGTCAGGTTCATTGTAAAAGGTAACGGTCGCTTTCGGCGTTTCGGCACGTAATATCGCAAAGCCGGCTTACTCTTCCTACCATCATCAAAACTTCCGTTTTTATTACACAGCAGCTCCAGTTACAACTTTTATATCTTGATTTCGTTAACTAAAAACAGCAATTAAGCTACTTAATTTTGCAAATCGATTTTTAAAGTTGCAGCAAACTTTAATGAAATTTAAATAGACTTTTGAATATTCCGAGAAACAATAAACGTGAAGAATAGTCGTTTAGTTATGCCGTTCTGTTACATTCAACTGGAAAATCTGGAATTTAATTAAAATTCTACCTAATTTACATATAGTATTTACGTAAAATTTAAAACTGTCATTTTATGGTTCAACATTACTTTTCATAATATACTCGGCTACTACATTATAGCAAAAAGTTCTTTGCAAATAAAATGTTAAGATATTTTATTACAAATGTAAAACCTTCTCGTATTTATATTCGTCTTTTTTTAGGATTATTGTGCCGACTTGAATTTAGTTTGTAAACGCAGAGATATTCTGGATTGGAATTCGTTAGTGAAAATCTGGGTCGACCGGTCGTCGACATTCCGGGACATTAATTTCAGAAGTGTTTCCATTCACACCCCGTACAAGTTCATTGGCCCGTAAGGGCTCTTTTCAGTGCGCACGCTCATATCTTCTAAGAAGTGAAAGCTCTTTCAAATTGTAAGGAAGTCTGTCTTTACTATTAATGAACACATTTGCCTCGTACTAGTCAATGTTTAACTAATAGCCTTGCACAAGTTACGATGCTTTACACACACCCAACACGTTTCGAAAAATCTTCAAAATTTTCTTGTGCTATTTTACAGGCCAAGTCGTTTAAGAAATCTCAATATGATGTATTTATTATTATCCACGAACGGCTCTAAATAATTTCTTTCATTGTGTTAATTCTCCACTATCCACTCTTCACATCTATTTTCAGTTTAGATATGTCGCGACAAATAATTACCGCTCGCAGAACAATGAAATAATTTAATAAAAGGACTTTTGTTTATGAATTAGTTTAATAATTATCTTTAGTTTTAAATAAAATACAATTAGTGTTATAAATTTTTACGGTGCTGGTTTATTTATTGATCCTTTATCTTTTGCCTTTTTACAAGTTAAATAATAACTTGGTGCATTTAAAATAGTTTAAAATTGAAAGAAACAAATAATAAAAATGATAAAGTTTAATTTAATAATTTAAAGAAAAGAAGGAGGAGAAAAAGAAGAAGAAAAGAAGAACAAGAAGAATATAAAATTCTGGTTTAATTATTGATCCTTTCTCTTTTTACAAGTTAAGTAATAACTTGATGCGTTTAAAATCATTAAAAATATCAAGACATAAATAATACAAATAATCAAGTTCAAACTAAAAAGAGCGTTAAAACAGGTAGCGTAACTATTAAGGGGCCAAGAGGGGCAGTACCCCGGGGCCCTTGAGCTCAGGAGGCCTTCAGTTAACCCTAATAAACTTTCTTTTTAGGACAAAATTGATAAAATTTTAGAATTAAAAAAAATTGCAAGAAATACTTGAAATTAAACAAAATAATTAATGATTTTTCAAAATTGGTTGGAAAAAAAATGAAATCAATTAAAAATTGGGAAAAGTAATTTAAAACCTGATAGAAATGATTTAAAAGCAAAGAAAATAATTTAAAATAACTTAAAAATCTTAAAAATAAATAAAAATTAGGGAACATAATTAAAAATTGAAAAAAATAATTGAAAATTGAGATAGAAAGTAGGTATAAAATTGAAAAGTATAATTAAAATTTGAGAAAATAATTGGAAAAATTACATAATATATTTTAGATGAAGGAAAGTTAAAGAAAATTTTAGAAAAATACTTAAAACTTTCAGAAGTTCATTGAAAAAAAGAATATAATTAAAAATTAAAGAAAATAAATAAAACAAGATAAACGTAATTTAAAATTGAAGAGAATAATTTTTAATTAAACAAAAATAATTAACATATTTTTGGAAATTAAGAAAAAGAACGAAAGTAACTGAAAATTGAAGAAAATAATATTAAAAAACATATAAAGAATTTTGAAATTGAATGAAATAATTTAAATATAAATTTTGGAAAATAATGGAAAATGATTTTACAATTTTAAACTTGATGAAAATAATTGAAATATAAAACAAACATTAATAAGTTGTAAAAAAATTACATTTGAATGAAATAATTGAATAAATTATAGAATTTTTTTTAAATAAACAAAAATAATTGAAATTTGAGAAAAATATATGAGTTGAATATCACTTGAAAAAAATGAGAATAACTTAAAATTGGAGAAAAGAATTAAAGAAAGGTAAAAGTAAATAAAATTTACGATAATTAATAAAAAAATTTGGAAATTAAGAAAACAAATGAAAACAATTAAAAATTGACGAAAATAATTGAAATTTTAGAAAAATAGTTAGAAATTTTAGAAATTAATTTCAGAAAATGAGAATAATAATTAACAATCAAGGAAAATAATTAAAAAATGATAAAATTAATTTAAAAGTAAAAAAATAATTCAAATATGCAGAAAGTAATTGAAATTTATGAAGAAAATAATTTAAATATGAAAGATTGAAAACATTAATTAAAATTTGAGAGAAATAATTGAAAAAATCATAGAAAATATGTTTAAAAGAGGAAAATAATTACAAAATTACTTAAAAATTTGAATTAAACATAACAATTAAAAAACCGCAGAAATAATCGAAAATTAATGAAAATAATAATTAATAAATGAAATTTCAGGTAAACAATTGAAATTTTGGAAAATTAAACCAAAAGAATGAAAATAATTATAAATCGGAGAAAATAATATAAAATTATAGAATTTATTTTTAAGCAAAAGAAAATAATTGAAAAATTTCGTAAAAAATTAAAAACAATAATCTAAATTTAACATAATAACTGAAAATTTAGGAAATTAATTGAAATATAATGAAAATACTAAAAAGATGGAGAAAATAATTGAAAAATAAGTTTTTTATTTGAAGCTTGAAGAAAACCATTAAAATATGATAAAAACAATGATAAGTTGTAAAAAAAACTAATCACATTTAAGTGAAATCTTTGAAAAAATTACAGATTTCTTTTTAATTAAAAAGAGAATAATTTAAAATTAAGAAAAATATATGAAAATCTTAGAAATCAATTGAAAAAAATGAGTATAAATGAATAAATAAATGAAATTTACGATAATTAATAAAAAAAGATTGGAAATTATGAAGACAATTGAAAATAATTAAAAATTGAAGAAAATAATTAAAATTTGAGAAAAATACTTAAAAACTTGAAAACTTGAAAACTTGAAATATAAAGAAAATAATTTTAATTTAAGAAAAACATATGAAGATCTTAAAAATCAATTAAAAAAAATGAAAATAACTTAAAATTGCACAAAAGAATTAAAGAACGTTAAATATAACTGGAATTTACGATAATTAATAAAAAAAAAATTAGAAATTATGAAAACAATTAAAAATAATTAAAAATTGAAGAAAATAATTGGAATTTGAGAGAAAATACTAAAAAATTTTAGAAAATAAGTTTAGAAAATGAGAATCATAATTAACAATTCAGGAAAATAATTGAAAAATAATAAAATTAACTCTTAATTCAAAAATTAATTCAAATATGCTTAAAATAATTTAAGATTGAGAAAAATCATTGACATTTATGATGAAAATAATTTAAATATGAAAGAGTGAAAACAGTAAATAAAATTTGAGAAAAATAATTGAAAAAATCATAGAATACATATATCTTGAAAAGAGGAAAATAATTACAAAATGACTTAGAAATTTTAATTAAAAAGAATAAATAAAAAATCAACAAAATTATCAAAAATTGATGAAAATAATAAATTTAATTTCAGATAAACAACTGAATTTTTGAAAATTAAGCCAAAAGAATGAAAATAATTAAAAAGCGGAGAAAATGAATATAAAATACAGAATTTTTTTTAAAGTAAAAGAACATAATAGAAAATTAAAAATCGGAGAAAATAATATAAAATTACAGAGTTTATTTTTAAGCAAAAGGAAATAATTGAAAAATTTATTAAAAAATTGAATATTAAAGTCAATAATTTAAATTTCAGATAATAACTAAAAATTGAGGAAATTAATTGAAAAATAATTAAAATATTAAAAGATGGAGAAAATAATTGCAGTATAAAAAAAAAAATGAAAATTGAACAAAAGAATTGAAAATTGAGATATATATTTGAAAGTTTAGTAAATGAATTTAGAAATTATGAAAATGATTAAAAATTAAAAATAATAATTACAAAGACATAAATGATGGTAAGTTAAAAAAATAAATTTAAATTTGCGATGAGTAATATAAAACTAAGGAATAAGTAATTAAATTGATTTAATGTCAAGGCAAAAATAATTAAAATTGAAAAAGTGATTGAGAAAACTAAACAAAATAATTGAAATTTAAGGAAGGTAAATTTAAAATTTAAAGAATCAATTAAAAACAATTAAAATAATTAAGGATTGTAGAAAATAGATGAAAAATTAAAATTCACTTAAAAAGTATTTTTGAAACGTGGATTAATTGAACTTTTAATCAATGTAAGTTCACATTAACTGAAAGTTGAAGAAATTAAAATTGCTATAAATTTAAAATTTGAGAACATTTTAAAAAGGTGAAATATGATATAAAATTTTAAATGAAAAAAAAAATCTAGTGACAAATATATCAGGTGTGGACAGAATGAATGAATGAATTAAACTGGTCAATTATTATATATAATTGGGGCCCCATTTTCCCTTTTGCCCCAGGGCCCTTGCACCCCTAGTTGCGCCACTGGTAAAAAACATGTTTATGAAATTATAAATTAATTAAAAGTCATTGTCAATTCAAATAAATAATAAAGCTAAAATAAACTAAATAATTATTGCTGTTAGTTTAAACTTGAAAAAGTTGCTTCAGTCACTATTTTTCTTATGAAACATTGAAATTATATTTAGATAGTTTGAAACTTCGGTAATTTTAAGTTCCGACAGACAGAGTTTGCGTTTGATTGAAACTGAAATGAATTGGAAATTAAATGAGATCGTTTAAAATTAGGACGAATTAAATCTAGGATCAATTACAATTTAAATTAGTTTACTCGTTAGCCAGTAAAAAGAGTAAGATAATTAAAAATTTATAGATCGTTTAAAATTTAAATCCATTAATACTAGGCCAAAATAAATTTTAAAAAGCCTTAAATTTGAGTGACTTGAATTTTGTACCAATTAGACTTTAATTCGACTGGAATTTGCAAAAATTAAAATTTTAAAAAATTTAAATCCGCGTAAATTAAAATTCAACAAAATTGCGAATTTGCATAAATTAAAACTTGAATAGAATAGAATTAAATTGTTATAGTTTTAAAACCTATCTGTCTCTGCGGCCAGTCACAGAAGTACCCAAGATTTCAAAAGCCACTTCAACAAACAATCGTAAATCTAAGTTTAGTTATTTTGCGGACCTGTTTCCGTCGTCTATAATTAATGTTTGCAGAGACTCGTCTCTTAACTACATTTCTTATGCTCGAAATACATTTTCAAATTAATAACCACAATTTAGATAATTAGTTAATTAAAAAAATTTGTATTTATATATTTTCCTCGAGAAAATAAACCAGTTCAAAATTGTTTCTCTTCTTCGAAGAATTTTTCGCGAATATTAAGCTCAATTGGGGATTTAATGTTCGGATTACTAGTTTCCTTAAAAAGTATTATTCACTTCAGGCTTTGGGTTTAAGCAGTAAACTTAATCGTGACTGACTTATCGGGTCGCGACAAGTTTGAGGATTAGTTTCCTGCTTGTTTTGCTTCAATCCATCTAGGCGGTATATTAGGATTTGTTTGTGAAACGAAGTTTGCATACAAAATTCGATTACTGACCGTGCCATAAATTTTAAATGTATCACTAAAATCTGTTAAATATTTTATAATTATTATTTAGAGCGTAAATATACGTATAAACTCTTGAATTTTTTCTTACACCTATTTCGTCAATAATTAAAAATTTTCACTAATTTCAAATTAAAGAGAAAGTTTTCCCATTTCTATAAATGGCCGACTATTATCGACCTTTTCCACTTACCGGAGTTTGTTCCTGTTTCAAGTAGTTCAAGCACGCGTTTGGTCAGACCAAATGCAAATTCAGTACTTAATTAAATATTTTTTCGTTTTTCTGTTGCTTTTAAAATTTCTTCCTTTCTTTTTTACCTAAACAGCATCCAGCTCTTTTATTTTTAAAGAATTAACAATTAAATAATCATAATTTGAAAACAGTTAAAAAAAAATAAAACAAAATACTGCTGATATTAAAATGAAATAATTTTCGTTTAGAAAAAAGTTTAGAGAAATTTTTTGAAACAATTGCGCGAAGAAATTGAGTCAAGACACGTTGGGGATATTAAATTAGAAAATTTTTAATCAACATTTTATAAGTCTTTAAATGAATGATGATCGATGTCGATTAAATTCAAGGCTCAGGTTAAGTATTGGAATGCGAGAAGCTTAATCATTTTTCTCGCGCTCTTGGGTTGCTCTCTACGCCTTTTACGCGAAGAACTTCCCTCGGGAAATTAACGAGCGAATCGATGGTTCAGCGACGAAGAAAACTAGCAGAAATCCAAGCTCGCACTTTTTCGCGAGAATCTGCTTCGATTGAACTCGATTTTTTCTCAATTCACTCACACACACACATACACACTCATGTCATTGAAAAAGTACGTGATTTTATATGTCCTCCAAATTGAATTCGTTTTTCGAATAAAAAATGGCACACGTTCCGCCATTGACAAGCTGCATTTGAAAACAATTAACTTTTTTTTTTGTTCAATTCACGTTACGTTCGCCTGACAATAGCGAGAAAACGAAAGAATTGTCTAAATTAAATCGGAATTGTTCTTTTGAGTAAAAAGGAACAAAAAATGTGGTCTACTTTTTTTTAAAAGAGAGAGTTAATTGGAGAAAATTTTGCATTTTGGACATACAAACACTTGTAGATACGAATGCATGTGGGCGATTCCATGTCAAATTTACAGTCCACATTTTAAAATCAATTAAATCTATTTTTTATTTGTTCCTTAGAAAAAAATATTAGATACGTATTTTTTTATTTTTCTATAAGAGGTCAAATTTTCGAGTTATAAAGGCCGTAGCCGGATAAGCATGTGTCTGCGGCCCCCACTCAGATTTCGTCCATATTCATAGGATTGAGTACCCTTAATATGAAACTTTTTTTCGCCAAGTATTAACTTTTGAAAATTATTTTTTAAAAAGTTATGGCACTTTTTTGAAAAAAATTAAAATTTGATTTTTTCTTAAGTGGATGAATCGATTTATTCGGGAAAAAAATATGTTATAAGGGAAGTAAAAATGCATTTAAAAAAAAATTGGCGATTAATTTTGGGCAGGGTAAGGGGTAGAAAAAAAACATTTTTACTTTCTATAATTTTTTTTTCATAGTAGTTGACTTGGAACAATCACCATATTTTTTTGTTACATCCCTTTTCATCTAAAAAGAAACATATATTTTAGGCAGCTCGATCTGAAGGGTACTTGACTGTGAAAATTAAAAAAAACTGATTTTTGGCCCCTAAAATACACGGTATATCATGGAAAGGAGGGGCCAACCTATTTTTTACTTGAGCTTTTACTTCCTGTCTCATTAATGAGCGCCCCGAAATAAATTATGAACATACGAGTCATATATTATTAAAATTAGCCAATTATATTATATGTTTTCCTGAGTAGTAATTGAGATTTTGCATTAGATTTGAACAATTATTGTGTTTTATCGCTTCTGCAGACACATAAAGCAAATCGTCTTTTTATTAAAACATATTTTAGATAGCTGATGAATATACGAAGTGTTAGCTAAATATTTACCATATTTCTTCCCTTCAGTTGTTGTTCACTTACTATTTTTCTTTGTAGATAGAAACAATTGTTACGGAACATATTTTGATTCTAATAAGCATTTTAAAACTAATGTATCTATCAAAAATCAATTTCTCGAATATAATAAAACCGTAAAAGAATGCATTTTAATTATTATTATCTAAAGACAATTGCTTTACTACAATGTTAATAAATCCAGGCCCTGGCGTAAGGGGGTGGTTAGGGGGTTCAACCTCCCCCCCCCCCCCGAGAGGTGGAAATTACTTAAAAAATTTTTAATCTTTCTGATAAAAAACTTTTTTTAATAAAGAACGAACCCAGATAGTACGTAACCTTGCAGCAACCTTGCCGCAATATTGCAAAACTTGCACGGCAACATTTCGGCAAGGTTAAAATGTCCTACCTTGCCCAACTTTGCACAGGAAGCTTGCTGGAAGCTTATCGCAAGATTGCCCGCAACCTTGCAGCAAGTTTGCACGGTAATATTGTCGCAAGTTTGCTCGGCAAGATTGCATGGTGGGCTTGCTGCAAGGTTGTAGCAAGGCTGCTAAAAGGTTGCTGCAAGGTTGTAGCAAGGTTGCTGCAAGGTTGATGTGCAAGGTTGTTGCAAGGTTCTAAAAATTTCTCTCCATAGGTAATAAAATTCTGCTTTTTAAAATTTCTTTAATTTGAAGAAAACTTTTCTTTTTTAAAATTTGAAAATTGACCATATTTAATTACGTTAATTGTATTTTATGACTTTACAGCAACTTCATCGGAACTTTGCTACATCCTTGCTGCACCCTTGAATCAACCTTGCACATCAACCTTGCAGCAACCTTGGAGCAAGCTTACCATGCAATCTTGCCGAGCAATCTTTCAACAATATTACCGTACAACCTTGCTGCAAGCTTGCGGTGCAATCTTGCGATAAGCTTCCAGCAAGCTTACTGTGCAAGGTTGGGCCAGGTGGGACATTTTCACCTTGCAGCAACCTTGCCGCAATGTTGCCCGTCAATATTGCAAAACTTGCACGGAAACATTTCGGCAAGGTTGATGCAAGGTTACGTGCTATCTGGGAAGTTTTCACACACTTTTTAACCCCCCCCCCCCCCGTCAAAGACTCTGCACTTTTATATTTCTATGTCTTTTCTTTAATGAGTCCGAATCTTGGACTGCGGAAGGGGGTTAAAAAAAATGTGTGAAAACTTCGTTCATTATTAAAAAAAGTTTTTTATCAGAAAGATTAAAAAAATTTTAAGTAATTTCCACCTCTCGGGGGGGGGGGGGGGAGGTTGAAACCCCTAACCACCCCTTAGCTAATTTTAATGATATATGACTCGTATGTTCATAATTTATTTCGGGGCGCTCATTAATGAGACAGGAAGTAAAAGCTCAAGTAAAAAATAGGTTGGCCCCTCCTTTCCATGATATACCATGTATTTTAGGGGCCAAAAATCAGTTTTTTTTAATTTTCACAGTCAAGTACCCTTCAGATCGAGCTGCCTAAAATATATGTTTCTTTTTAGATGAAAAGGGATGTAACAAAAAAATATGGTGATTGTTCCGAGTCAACTACTATGAAAAAAAAATTATAGAAAGTAAAAATGTTTTTTTTCTACCCCTTACCCTGCCCAAAATTAATCGCCAATTTTTTTTTAAATGCACTTTTGCTTCCCTTATAACATATTTTTTTCCCGAATAAATCGATTCATCCACTTAAGAAAAAATCAAATTTTAATTTTTTTCAAAAAAGTGCCATAACTTTTTAAAAAATAATTTTCAAAAGTTAATACTTGGCGAAAAAAAGTTTCATATTAAGGGTACTCAATCCTATGAATATGGACGAAATCCGAGTGGGGGCCGCAGACACATGCTTATCCAGCTACGGCCTTTTTAAAATTCTAGATTTTTAAAAATAGAGCTTTTTTTAATCACATATTGAACCTATTGAATTTAGAAAATTTTTGACAATAAAAAAAAAAGTTAGGTTTTTCTTCAATTTTTAAATAGTGTTTACAAAAAAAAGAAAAAATATATATTTTTTTTTAAAAAACACCATTTTTTAGAAACAAATCCTTTTTTTTAAATTCGGACCCCAATAACAAATTATTATTTTTTATTTATACATACCTCGAAATGTCAAGAACATTTTACAAAAAGATTCCGGTTGGCTAGAAGAGTATTATTAGTTTAAATAAATTTTCAAACTTTAGCTGTTGTATCTAAGTGCTGTATTGTGCCTATTTAAATTGAAAAAAATTGTTTTAACTTGAATACTATTTAAAAGTTGAAGAAAAACCTAACTTTTTTTGTATTGGAAAAAATTTTTTTAATTCAATAGGTTCAGAGTCATGTGTGATTAAAAAAAGGTCTATTTTTAAAAATCTAGAATTTCGAAAATTTATAACTCTAAAATTTGGCCTCTTATTATTTCTTCAATTTTTAATATTTTCTCCAATTATTATTTTCATTATTTCTTAAATATTTCTTTCAATGATTTATTATTTTCTACAATTTATAATTATTTTTCACAATTTTTTAAATTATTCTCTTAAAATTTTAGAATTATTCTTTAATTTTTTCAATTTTTCAAAGTTTCGAGTCATTTTTCGAATTTTGTTTTAAATTGTCTATTATTTTCGACATTTTTCCATTATTTTCTACAAATTTTTCAATGTACAATTATTTTTCTTAAATTTTATAATAATTTTCTTATTTTTAAAATTACTTTATTTCTAATTTTTTTTCATTTGTCAATTATTTTCCTAAAATTTTAATTTAATTTCATAACCTTCTTCAAATTTTAATTATTTTTTTCACTTTTCAATTATTATTTTCAATTTAAAAATGCAGTCTTTAGTTGTCAATTATTTTATTTAATATTCATTAATTCTCAACTTCTTTTAATTATCAATTATGTTTTCAAAGTTGAATTTAATTCTTAAGTTTTCAATTTATTTCTTCATTTTTTAATATTTTTTCCAATTATTATTTTCATCATTTCTCAAATATTTCTTTATACTATTAATTATTTTCTACAATTTATAATTATTTTCCACAATTTTTTCAATTATTCTCTTAAAATTTGAGAATTATTCTTTAATTTTTTCAATTTTTTATTTTTTCTAGTCATTTTTTGAATTTTGTTTTAAATTGTCTATTATTTTTGTCATTTTTCAATTATTTTCTACAAATTTTTCAATATACAATTATTTTTCTTAAATTTTATAATAATTTTCTCATTTTTAAAATTATTTTATTTTGTTGTCGATTATTCTTGACAGTTTTCTAATTTTTTTTCATTTGTCAATTATTTTCCTAAAATTTCAATTTAATTTCTTAACCTTCTTCAAGTTTTAATTATTTTTTTCACTTTCCAATTATTATTTTCAATTTGAAAATGCAGTCTTTAGTTTTCACTTATTTTATTCAATATTCATTAATTCTCACCTTCTTTTAATTATCAATTATTTTTTCAAAGTTGAATTTAATTCTTAAATTTTCAATTTATTTCTTTATTTTTTTATTATTTTCTTCAAATTTCAATTCCATTCTTCAGTTTTCAATTATTTTCTTCTATATTACATAATTCTCAGATTCCAATCTCGTTGTTCAATTTGTAATTATTTACAACAATTATTCTTGTAATTATCTTAATTTTTCTTGTTTCTAAATTTCTTTATTTAAAATATCTTGTTTAATTATTTAAATTGAAAAAATTATTTTACCTTGAATTTAGCTGCATCTCTTTTTTTTTAATGTCAAATCAAATTAATATAACCAAAACAGGTACAGTATAGCACTTATATATAACAGCTAGAGTTTGAAAATTAATTTAAACTAATAATACTCTTCTAGCCAACCGGAATCTTTTTGTAAAATGTTCTTGACATTTCGAGGTATGTATAAATGTAAAATATTAATTTGTTATTCGGTTCCGATTTTAAAAAAAATGGATTTGTTTCTAAAAAATGGTGTTTTTTTTTAAAAAATATATATATTTTCTTTTTTTTGTAAACACTATTTAAAAGTTGAAGAAAAACCTAACTTTTTTTGTATTGGCAACAATTTTCTAAATTTAATAGGTTCAGAGTTATATGTGATTAAAAAAAGGTCTATTTTTAAAAATCTAGAATTTTGAAAATTTATAACTCGAAAATTTGGCATCTTATAAAAGAATAAAAAAATACGTATCTAATATTTTTTTATAAGGAACAAATAAAAAATAGATTTAATCGATTTTAAAATGTGGACTGTAAATTTGACATGGAATCGCTCATGTATAAAATTTAAATGAGAAATATCTGTCTAATTCGTTTTGGAGAATGTTTGAATTGCATTTCTTTTATAAGACGAGAATACCCGACACCTGTAACAGTGGCAATGGCTTAAGATGGGATTTCCAGTGTCGTTGAACAACAATAGCATCTGGCAAGGTGCTAGCTGTGATTCTAGGATTCTCTTAGGGGACAAAACAAACCTGCATACAAATGCTGGCAAGTAATTACTTTAACATGCTCCAACAAAGGACGAGGATAAAAACTCTCGAATAAATAATTTTAAAAGCTTTCATCCGGTGGAAAATAATGTCCACAGACTTGCCTGCTATTCACCTTACAAATTTAACAATCCTCGGGGACAATAAATAACATTCGCCGTGACAATTAACGTGTCCTTTATTCAGTCGAGAGATAAGAGTGTTTCATTAACGCACTTTATGATTCATTGTGACAATTTTGTAAAATTTCTTTTTCCCTTTTTTATAATAGAAAAGGGAAAAAAGTTTTTTTTTTTTTAAAAAAAGGGTAAAAAATTAATGGCAATTTAGTCATTTTCAACTGATTTCCTGTGAGACTTCATTGCTTGAAATCATGAATAGACAGTGAATTTCAATATAAAATTATTCCCCCTAATTATTATTATACATTAATTTTTTTAATTATATTTTGTTCTGTTGTTGATTAATCTCGACATTTTTCGAAATTTTTTTTACTATTTTTCAATTGTCAAGTATTTTTCTAATATTTAATTGTTTCAGTCATTTAGTAATTTTTCTTTTAATTGTGAATTATTTTCTTAAAATTTAAATTTAATTCTTTAATCATCAATTTATTTCTTCAATTTTTAATATTTTCTTCAATTATTATTCTCATAAATTCCAAAATATTTCTTTTAATTATTAATTATTTTCTACAATTTATAATTATTTTCCACAATTTTTTCAATTATTCTCTTAAAATTTTATAATTATTCTTTACTTTTTTCAATTTTTCAATTTTTCAATTTTTCTAGTCATTTTTTCAATTTTGTTTTCAATTGTCTATTATTTTCGTCATTTTTCAATTATTTTCTACAAAAATTTTTCAATGTACAATTATTTTTCTTAAATTGTATAATAATTTTCTCATTTTTAAAATTATTTTATTTTGTTGTCGATTATTCTTGACATTTTTATAATTTTATTTCATTTGTCAATTATTTTCCTAAAATTTTTATTTAATTTCTTAACCTTCTTTAAGTTTTAATTATTTTTTTCACTTTTCAATTATTATTTTCAATTTGAAATTGCAGTCTTAAATTTTCAATTATTTTATTCAATATTCAATAATTCTCACATTCTTTTAACTACACAGTTAAAAATTTTGTGTATATTTAACACAAATTAAATGTCCGAAACGGTCCACTCAAAATTTTTGTTAAAATAACACAAACTATATGTTAATTTAACAATCGTTCATGTTAAATTAACACAATCTTCATGTTAAATTAACACAATTTTTGTGTTAAATTTAACACAAAGAATATGTGGACCGTTTTTTACACAAAATTTTTAACTGTGTATTAATTATGTTTTCAAATTTGAATTTAATTTAAAAATTTTTAATTCATTTCTTCATTTTTTAATTATTTTCTTCAAATTTCAATTCCATTCTTTAGTTTTCAATTATTTTCTTCTATATTCCATAATTTACAGCTTGTATAATTACTTTTTTCAATTTTTAATTTTTTTCGATTTCCAGTCTCATTATTCAATTTGTAATTATTTACAACAATTATTCCTATAATTTTCTGAATTTTTCTTGTTTCTAAATTTCTTTATTTAATATTTCTTGTTTAATTTCTTTAGTTATTTTTTTCAGTTGCCTATTGATCTAATAATTTTTCGAATTTTGTTTTTAATTGTCAATTATTTTCCTCATTTCTCATTTATTTTCGTTATTTTCTTATTTTTCTTTCAATTATCAATTATTTTCTTCACATTTCAATTTAATTCTTTAATTTTTAATTTATTTCCTCCATTTTCAATTATTTTCTTCAATTCTCAATTATTTTCTTCGATTTTCAATTATTTTATTCAACAATCATCAATTCTCGTCTTTTTCCAATTAACAATCATTTTTTTGAAATTTCGTTCACAATTCTTTAATTATCTTTTTACTTTTTCATACATTATCTAATATTTTTTCTATAGTTTTCTTCAATTTTTAATTGGCAACGTAATATTCTCCATCAATTTTATAATTATTCTTTAATTTTTTTAATAATTTTTTTCTATTGTCGATTAATCTCGCCATTTTTCGAACTTTTTTTACTTTTTCTTCAATTGTCAAGTATTTTCCTAATATTAAATTGTTTCAGTCGTTTAGTAATTTTTCGTTTAATTGGCAATTATTTTCGTACAATCTAAATTTAATTCTTTAATCATCAATTTCTTTCTACAATTTTTAATATTTTCTCCAATTATTTTTTTCTTTATTTCTCAAATATTTCTTTCAATTATAAATTATTTTCTACAATTTTTTCAATTATTCTTTTAAAATTTTATAATTATTCGTTAATTTTTTCAATTTTTTTGTTTTGTTGTCTAATAATCTAGTCATTTTTCGAATTTTGTTTTCTATTGTCTATTATTTTTGCCATTTTTCAACTATTTTCTTCAATTTTTTATGTATTCTGCTCGTATTTCAATTATTTCCTTCAATTATTAGTTTTTTTTCGCAATTTTCAATTATTTTCTACAAATTTTTCAATATACAATTATTTTTCTTAAATTTTATAATTATATTTTAATTTTTAAAATTATTTTATTCTGTTGTCGATTATTCTTGACAGTTTTCTAATTTTTTTTCATTTGTCAATTATTTTCTTAAAATTTTCTCGTTGTGTCTCCTTGTCGTGGTGAGTGGGCTTAGGACCGGCCAGGCGCTTGTCCTTCGGACGCCATCACTGGACGAGCTGTTCAGCTCTTCTCAGAACTCATCGACTCCCGATGTCTGGCGAGTTTGGGCACAGGGGAATGAACGGGACCCCGTTAATTCGGGTAGCCGCCGTTTTTCGAACCTGTGCACTAGCTATCCTGTGCGGATGATGTTAATTCGGAATCCAAATGGGGGCTAACCATCTTTGTCAGCTGTGGACGATATGGGTTCTGGGAAGAATAGGACACTCCTGCCTTCTTGGTTTTCTAAGTTGGTGTGGAGTAGCCTCGATTCAGGGTTGGCGCCCGCTGGACCGGTTGTCTGTTCGGTCTGACCAACGACACTAGCCGATCGGCACCCTACAGGCAGTACACTGGGAGTGATAAGTCCGGTCACGGCGTTTCCAACCGTGGCAGGTACGAGTCTGATGTGAGCGTAGCTCTGCCGAGGCGGACCTGCGGTAGGGTGTCAGGAGCCAGCCCCTTCGGGATTGATCGGCGAGTGCGTAATCGATGTAAGGGATGGGAACCTGCATTGTTACTGGCGAGTCCATTCCGTCCGTGTATTCCGGGAACGGCTAAGCAGCTGATTGGGCCTCAGGGATCTAGGGTAGGATCACAGTATCCGAGGGTGTACCCGTTCCCAATCAAGGCGGCCCGACACTTTACGCACGAGGCGCTGGTAAACTTAGAAGGATGGAGAATACAATTGGACAATTTTTTAAGAACTTGGAAATGGAAGTAGAGCTCTGCCCTATCGAGTCAGAGTCGTCTTGAGCGTCATGCGCACTGCCTGTTCGAGGCAGAAAAACATCAGCGTTGACGTTCAGGATGGTCTCTGCGTATTGGAGGCGGCCTTTGAAGTGATCCGCACAAATGTGCAGTACTTATAACCAAAAGGGTCGAAAACCCAAAGCAGAGAAAAAGAGAACGAAGTGGGTAGCCCGGCGATGAGCCAGGAAAATCCCACATGGAAGACGGAAAATAGGCGCGCTGCCGAAACACCTCCTGAAAAAGTCCTGAAAAAAGGGAAGAGCTCGGAGTCGCCAGTACAGCAAAAACGGCAAACTCCGAGACCAGAAAAACTGAAAGCCATCAGTTTGCAATGACGATGGCAGAGGTCGTGGCTAGCGATACAAGCGCTGCCGGTCCATCACAAATTGCCGCCCCTGTAGGCAAATATGATGATGACTTCGAGCTTGTCCGAAATAGAAGGAGAGAAGCTCGAAGGCGGCAAAAGGCCGCAAAGGCGGCGAAGGAGGCGGAGAAGGCGAAGAAAAAAGAAAAAGCGTCAACGAGGAAGCCAAGAAGCACCGAGGCAGTCAGGATTTCGGCAACGGACCCGAATTCGTACAGCGAAATCCTGAAGGGCCTCCAAAAGTCCTTGAAGCCCGAAGATTCGGGCACGGAGGTAATCAGGACGAGGAGAACTTTAAACAATGAAGTTCTCCTTGTCGTGAAAAAAGGGGGTGACACCTCCAAGTTTGCGGGAGCTTTAACAGCTGCCATAAAAGATAGGGCTACTGTTACAGCTCTCGTAAACAAAAGAGTTCTTGAAATCAGAGACCTCGATGAAAGTGCTTTAAAAGAAGACGTCATCGAGGCTCTGAATGAAAAGCTCGGGTCATCCAATCCGGAGAGAACGGTCAGCGTCGTTCTCCGTTTTCGAGGAACGAAGTTAGCGCTGGTACGCCTGCCACAAACAGAGTATTTTACTCTAATCAAGGCAGGAAAGATTCGGATTGGATGGATAAATGCAGCCATCCGAGAACACTTAGAGTTACCCAGGTGCCAAAGGTGCTTCGGTTTTGGGCACGCAACTCGCCTATGTAAAGGCCCCGACAGAATAAAAAACTGTCGGAGATGCGGCAAGACGGGTCATATGGCGAAAAGCTGTGAGGTCACTGACCCTAGCTGCATTACATGCAGTGATTTGGGTAAACTGGACCTTAAACACTGGGCCGGCAGTAACGCCTGCCCAATATACAAGAACGCACTGCAGAAACTTAAAAAGGCAAAGGCCTAAAGTTTCTGCAGATCAATCTGCATATGTGCATAGAGGCCCAAAACCTCCTAATGCAAACAGCCGGAGAGAAGAAGATCGATGTCTTGTTCTGCACAGAACAGAACAGAAAGAACGATCCCACTCCCTGGTATCAGGATAAATCGGGAAGAGCAGCCATTCAGATCTGCAATTCCGAGTTGCGGGCAGATAAGTTCCTGGAGACGAACAGTGGATTCGTGTGGGTGGAAATGTCAGGCATACGTATGTATAGCTGTTATTTTTCACCCAACGATCAACTGTCAACCTTCGAAGATCAGATATACGACCTCGAAATGAACCTTAGAAAATCCAGGTTGGATACCCTCATTACGGGTGACTTCAATGCTAAGTCACCAGAATGGGGCGAGAAAAGGCTCGACAATCGAGGAATCTTGGTCGGAGAAATGATCTCCAGAAACAACCTAATGGTTGCGAACCGTGGGAGGTCTTGGACTTTTAGGAGAAACGGTCAGGGATCGTTAATTGACTTGTCGATCACAACGGCCCTCCTAAATAAACGTATTAAAGATTGGCGCGTCCTGGAGGATTATACCCATAGTGACCACCAGTATATCGAGTTTTCAGTCTCAAGGGGAGACACGTTGCGGGCCAGGAACCACGGAGTTCTCCGTGAAAATGGCCCAAAGTGGAACATTAAGAAAATCGACAAGGAGAAGTTCGGCCGGTCCCTGGAAGAATCCCGCCTCATAGAGGATCTGGGATGGGTGAAGAGGCCGAATAACCTTGAAGGGGAGGTGCGGACGGTGAAAAATATAATTGTCACCGCATGCGACGCGTCTATGCCGCGTTGTAGAAGCACAACCCCAAGAAGAAGAAATGTATACTGGTGGTCAGAGGAATTGGCCTCTTTGCGAAAGGCATGCCTCAAAGCAAGAAGAAGATATAACCGTTCAAACGGAGATCCTCTGCTGAAGGAGGCATATACAGAGGCCAAGAGAATCCTCAGGAAGGAGATACGCGCTGCAAAAAGAAAAAGCTGGAAGAACCTAATCGGTGACGTCGAAAATGACCCATGGGGTCTGGCTTATAAAATTGTTAACAAGAAATTGTTATCGAGGCAAAAGACCCCCGGTCTAGACAATCCCGATTGGGTCCGGCAAATCATAAAGGCTTTGTTTCCTCTAGCAGAACCATGGTCTAGGATAGACTGGAGCAACTGTCATGTTGGTGAGGAAGAATTCTTCACTCTTACAGAATTACAAACAGCAGGCAGTAGGTTAAAGCCAGGCAAAGCGCCGGGATTAGATGGGATAAGCAACGAGATCCTTAAAGAAGTGATCGTTGCTTCACCCCAGATTCTCCTAGACTGCTATAACAACTGCCTGAAGAGAGGAGAGTTTTTCCGCGACTGGAAAAGACAGACGCTGGTCCTCCTAAGGAAAGGAGACAAACCTCTAGATAAAGTCTCATCCTACAGGCCTATATGCCTGTTAGATACGATGGGTAAGCTTCTAGAGGACATGGTTTTGCAGAGAATGCAATCTCACTTGACCGGAGAGAATAGTCTGTCTGACAACCAATTTGGTCCACAGTAGACGCCATCCAGAAGGCGGTGGACCTAGCCAGGGAAGGAAAAGCCAAATTGGGACCAGGGAAGAAAAAGGGCTTCTGCGCGTTGGTAGCCATTGACATACGTAACGCGTTTAATACCGCGCGATGGAAAGATCTCATCGAGTCGATGAGAAACAAAGGAATACCGCCCTACCTGTTGCGGATAATGGATAATTACCTTAGCGACAGGTGGGTTATATACGAGGGTGACACTTGCACTCTGAAGGAAGAGATGCTAAGAGGTGCCCCTCAAGGCTCAAGGATAGGACCATTCGTATGGAACGTCTCTTATGATGACTTCTTGCGAATGGGTCTACCTAAAGGCGCGGTGATCATCGGCTTCGCGGACGACGCGTTCATCGTATGCACTGCCGAAACTGTAGAAGCCCTGGGCGTATTGGTGAACGAATGTCTGAGACGGGCAAAGCGCTGGCTGGAGGCCAGAGGCCTGCAAATGGCTCTGGAAAAGACCGAAGCGCTGCTAGTCACAGACAGACGTGGTTATACGGCCCCTGGTATTCAGATAGACGGATTCGAGGTCCAATGGAGGAATCATATTAAATATTTAGGTGTTGAACTCGACAAATTTTTGAATTTGAAACACCATATAGCCTTAGCATGTCGGAAGGCCGAACAGTGTTCGGCAAGTTTAGCTCGTCTTATGCCGAACATTGGTGGGCCTTCTGAAGCAAAGAGGAGACTGGTGGCGAGTGTTGCCCTTTCAAAGCTGCTATACGCAGCACCTGTATGGGCTCCGACCCTGCGAAATGACAGAAGCAAGACCATCTGTAGAAGAGTGCTGTCCGCGCAGAGAACTATTACGAAACGTATTATTTCTGCCTATCGGACAGTACCGACGTGTGCTGCTCAGGTCCTTGCCAGCGTCCCGCCGGCAGATCTTTTGGCACAAGAAAGGGAGGAAGTTTTTCTCCTTTTCAAGAAAAGAAATTCTTCCGCATATACGGAAGATAATAGACCCAGCAAGGACCAAATTCGCCGAGATGCGAGAAGCAGACTCGTCGACAGATGGCAAGAACGATGGAGCGGGGAGGAGACAGGCCGATGGACGTATCGGCTGATACCTACACTCGCCACCTGGATGAGTAGGAAGCACGGAGTGGTTTCCTACTATTTAACCCAAGCTCTCACAGGGCACGGGTGTTTCGGCTCCTATCTGGAGCGATTTAAAAAAGTCGTTAGCTCGGAGTGTGTGTACTGCAAGTTCCCAGTGGACGACCCAGAGCACACACTCTTCAGCTGTAAGCATTGGGACGCGGAGAGGCAGGTTATGTTTACCGGTGTTAATCGCAAGGTTACACCGGAGAACATGATCCCGCTTATGACTCGCTCTCCCGAGGACTGGCGAACCATCGAGACCTTCATACATTATGTTATGAGGCTCAAAGATCTCGATGGTCGCCAAAGAATGGAGGTCCCGTAGAATAAGGGAGAAAGTCGCTTTGGCGACAGAGGAGGGGATATAAGACTACTCCCGATGGCGATACGCGCGAAAAGTGACAGCCGGGAGTGGTCTTAAGGTCCCCTAAATAAGGGTGTGTTTTTAGCGGGTCGGCAGAACATCGCCACCGCCGCATAACCCTGTAGTACGGGCTACAGGGTACTTGAAGGCAGGTTTTCACATCCTACGCAAAAAAAAAATGTATTTAATTTCTTAACCTTTAATTTAATTCCTCAAGTTTTAATTATTTTTTTCACTTCTCAATTATTATTTTCAATTTAAAAATTGCATTCTTTAATTTTTAATTATTTTATTCAATATTCAATAATTCTTACCTTCTTTTAATTATCAATTATTTTTTCAAATTTAAATTTAATTCTTAAATTTTCAATTTATTTATTTATTTTTTTATTATTTTCTTCAAATTTCAATTCCATTCTTTAGTTTTCAATTATTTTCTTCTATATTCTATAATTCTCAGCTTTTTAAATTCCTTTTTTATTTTTTAATTAATTTAATTATTCCTGTAATTTTCTTAATTTTTCTAATTTCTAAATTTCTTTATTTAATATTTCTTGTTTTGATTTTTTCAATTATTTTTTTCAGTTGTCTATTGATCTAATCATTTATCAAAGTTAGTTTTTTAATTGTCATTTTTTTGTCATTTTTCAGATATTTTCTTTAATTTTGTAATTATTCTCGTAATTTCCATTATTTATTGGATTTTGCAGAAATTTATAGTTTTAAATGACTAACAACAATGAGCGTGTTAATGTTGTTTTTTATTTTGTATTTAATCATGGAATTTGATAAAAAATAATATGTATATATTATTTCTTTTTGCGTTTTTAGTACGAAATTGTTGATCAACTTTAATCTCAAAATTAAAAATAATACATCAAGAGTAAACTTAAAAAGAAATTATTTTTGATCTAGAAACCTTTTTAAAATGTCTTGAATTTTCTTCAAAAGTCACTCGATACCCTGATTGATATTTTATTATTTATTTAATTCGAATATTTTATACTTTTTTGTTGTTGTAACCACCAAAAAAGTTATTAAAATAATTTTATTTGGACCTGGAATTTTTGAAAAATGGTCTGGAAAACCAGGAAAAGTCATGGAATTTTTAAATCATGTTTTGTGGCAACCCTGCTATTGTTTTATTTGTTTTCTTTTTAGTTCACAGTAATAAACTCTCTTAAAAAACGGTTTTATGATTTTTTTTCCTGAATCAAACAATTTATTTAGTTGCTATTATACATTTTGAGTTAAAATATTTTGGAAAAATTGATAAAAATAGTATTTTTACTTTATACACATTTTGTGTAAAAAGGAACTTACCTAATGGAAACGAGGATCATGGCAAATATCAAGTATTTTCCAAGGAGTGGCACTACCAAGGAAGTTGGAGGAATGATCTCGACAACCAACAGAAAGAACACGTGAAGACTAATAAGAATGGAAATTGACAGTGTCACCTGGAAGAAAAATATGTACATTTTTTATTTAAAAAAATTTTCTCGGAAAATGTTAAAATGGAATAATTTGGGGAAAATTAGATTAATGTAACACTTAAAAACTATTTAGAGATAATTCTTCTGTTAAGAAATGGTTTAAAACTTATTAGAACTGGTTCAAATATGTTGGAACTAGTTTGAAATTGTTTAAACTAGTTTCAAATTGTTTACAGAAGTTTAAAAATGTTTCAACCAGTTTGGAGCTAATTCAAAACTATTCAAAACTAGTTTAAAATCGTTTAAAACTAGTTCAAAACATCTTAGAACCAGTCCAAGACTGTTTAGATCAAAACTGGTTGAAATTAATTCAAAACTGTTTAGAAATAGTTTAGAACTGTTTTGAACTTGTTCAAACATCTTTGAAACTAGTTAGGAACTGTTTAGAAGTAGTTTGAAACTGTTTAGATCGAAACTGGTTAGAAACAGTTGGGAACTGTTTGAAACTTGTTCAAATATATTTGAAACTAGTTCGGATCTGTTTAGAAATAGTTTGAAACTATTTAGATTGAAACTGTTAAGAAACAGTTTGGAGCTGTTTGAAACTTGTTAAAAAATCTTTGAAACTAGTTAGGAACTGCTTAAAACTAGTTTGAAACGGCTTAGAATTAGTCTAAAACTGGCTAGATCAAAACTGATTAAAAAATAAAATTAGGAACTGTTAATTTACAGTTTGAAATTAGTTAGAAACTGTTAATTTATAGTTTGAAACTAGTTCAAAAAAATTTAGAACTAGTTGAAAACAGTTAAGAATTAATTCAGAACTGGTTAGAACTTATTACAAAAATGTTAAAAACTATTTCTTGAGACAAGTTCAGAATTTTTCGAGACTGTTCTAAAATTCTTCAAAACTATTTCAAAGTAGTTAAAAAGCGTTTGGAATTAGTGAAAACTATTTGAAACTAGTCCTAACTTGTTTAGAACTAGAGTTTCGAACTGTTTAGATCTAAAGTTCAAACCTATTTAATACCAGTTGAAAAGTATTTAAAATTATTTTGGAACTGTTTAAAACTAGTTCTTAGTTATTCAAAACTATTTTAAATCTACTTGGTTTAAACAGCTTATTCAGAACTAATTGAAACAAGCTTAACATTATTGGAAATCAGTTTGTAAATGTTTGAAATTAATTTGAAATTATATGGAATTAGTTCAAAAGTGTTTGATACTAGTTTAAAATCGTTTGGAACTAGTCTAAACTTGTTGAAATACAGTTCGAAACTATTTGGAACTAGTTGAAACCTGTTTAGAGCTAATTCAGAACTGTTAATACTAATTCCAAATTTTTTAAAATTCGTTTGTAACTCAGCAAGTTAAAAAATTATCCTAGATTTGTAGCAAAAATTTTGAAACTGTTTGAAACTAGTTTAGAAGCGTTAGAATCTTGTTGAAACTATTTAAAAGTTGTTCAAGCTTGTCTGAAACTGTTTGAAAATTGTTCAAACTTGTTTGAGACTAGCTTGAACTTTTTTGACATTTGTTTTAAACTGTTTAAAACTATTTCTTGAGACTATATCAGAAACTGGTTGAAACTAGTTTAAAACTATTTTCGATACTAGTTTGAAATCGTTTGGAACTCGTTAAAATTTTTTTTAAAACTAGTTTCAAACAGTTTGGTTCTTTTTTAAATCTCCTTGAAACTAGTTCGAAACTGTTTAGAATCTATTTCAAACTGTTTGGAATATGTTCATAACTGGTTGGAACTAATTCAAATCTGTTAAAAACAATTTTTTTTTGGACTAGTTAGGAAATATTTGAAACTAGTTCGGGATAGTTTGAAACTAATTCAGGTCAGTTTCGAACTTGTTAAAAACTGTTTCGAACAAGTTCAAAACTATTTGAGAATAGTACGAAACTGTTTGAAACTTGTCCAAACGTGTTTAAAACTGATTCGAAACTATTTGGAAGTAATTGAAAACTGTTTGAAACTATTTTGGAATTGTTTGGAATTTTTCCAAACGTTTTTTGAAACTAGTTCGGAAATATTTCAAACTACTTCAAAACTATTTGATACTAGTTCGAAATTGTTTGAAACTTGTCAAAACGTGTTTGAAGCTAGTAAGAAACTATTTGGAAGTAATTGAAAACTGTTTGAAACTATTTTGGAACTGTTTGGATCTACTTTGCAAATGTTTGTCACTAATTTTGAACTGTTTGAATTTATTTAGAACACCGACAGACCTAGAAATGCATAGCAATATATTTTTATATTATAAGAGATGCATTCGTATTGTAACAAGAAATGTATAAAAAGCTTGAAAAATAATATTGTACGTGATTTTATTGCGTTGACATAAAAAATAAAATTAAATAAAAGTCAGCGCGCTGATGAGAATAAAAAAAAAGAAAAACATATCATTAAATCTAATGTAGTACCTTCAAGTAGTAAAGTTCAACGTCCCGTCAGACTTGAAGTGCATTTTCTGTTTTCTGTATTTAACGACTAAGTTTGAACGAAAAAAAAACCCCCAAAGTACTTTCTAATATCAACGGAATTTTTACTTTAATTCTAGATTTATGTTTGAATAGAATTTCAAGTGAATTATTAAAATTCAGATATCAAGGTTAAAAGTGTTAAAGTTTCGAAGAAAATTAGACTGACGTATTTTTAAAAGTTTTGGAAATTTTTTTTTATCCAAAGTCCATTAAAAGTGTTTCATTGGGGAACATCCAGGTAGAATTGTGAGGTCGCGTCCCATAGGTTGAGTTTTAGTGCTATAAATTTTCAACATTCACTGAAGAGCAATAAATTTGGAAAATAAAAATCCCGATTTGGAGATTGTCATAAAGAAGACTGTATCTAGGCAAAGTTTCCTAATACCTTAAACTTTATATAAAACGAAATTATCTTCTACTTATTTCTGTTTGGCATTTTATGGCTGTTGGAGAAATCGTAAATTACGTCCGGCTATTAAACTCTCCTCGCTTTTTTTTTTTTTTTTTTTTTTTTGATAAAAATTATAAATATAGTGGAGAAAAGATAAAAAAAAATACTATAAATTTCAAACAATTTTAATGCTACAATAATAATATAATAATAATAATAAAAATAATAATAATAAAAATAAATAAGTAAAGCTTAACTGATTTCACAAGTTCTGAAATTTAGCGCCATTTCGACAGTGTTGGAAATAACTGCAAATTGAACAACTTTCCATTGAAAATCGAAAGAAATAATTGAAATTAAAGAAAATAATAAAAAATTGAGGAAATAAATTGAAAAAAGAGGTATTAAATTAAAAATTGAAAATATAATTGATAATTGAAAAAAAATTACTGAATGATGAAAATAATTGACAATTCAAAACAAAATTTAAAAAATGGCTAGATTAATGCACACAACCGAGCAAAATAATTTTAAAAAATCAAAGAATAATTATAAAATATTAAGATAATAATTGAAAATTTTAAAAATTGTAGGAAATAATTGAAAATAGCGGAAAATAATTAATAATTGAAGGAAATAAATGAAAAATGACGGGAATAATTGAAAAATTGAAGAAAATATGTGGAAAATGAGGAAAATAAATGTCAATTGAGAACAAAATTTGAAAAATGACTAAATTAATAGACAACTGAAAAAAATAATTGAAAATTGAAGAATGAAGTTGAAATTTAATGACTGAAAAAAACCGAGACTTAATGAATATATAGAAGAAAACAATTAAAAACTGGAGAATGAAATTAAAAATTAAAGAATATAATTGATCAATTGTATTGAAAATTAAAGAAACTTAATGATAATCGAAAAAATAATAGGAAAAAGGCGATGATTTTTTAATATTTAAGAAAATAATTGAAAATTGGAATTTAAATTTGAAGAAAATAACTGAGAATTGAAGAGAACAGTTCTAGAATTGAATACTTGAATTTAAATTTTAAAACAATTTTTATGAATGAAAAAAATAATTGACAAAATCCAAGAATTATTGAATATTGAGGAATTAATTGAAAATCGATAAAAATAATTGAAAATGAAAGAAAATAATTAAAAAAAGGAAGAAATAAATTGGAAATTAAATAATTAAATAAAAATTTAAAAAAAATAATAGATAATTACAATATGTAGAAAATAAGTATATATTGACGAAAATAATTAACTATTAAAACAAATAATTAACAATTGAAAAAAAAATCGAAAAAAGGTGCGAGTTATCGGCATTCGAACAAAAATTTTTTTTTTTAAATAATGAATAATTTTAAAATTGAAGAGAATAAGAAATTGCTAATTGAAAACTGATGAAAATTAAGAAAAAAGTATCAGAAAATAAATGAAAATTTTAGAAAATAAATAAAAATTGAAGAAATCAATTGGAAATTGAAGAATTGTATTAACTTTGTAAAAAAATAATTGATAATTGAGAAAATGCGAGAATTATTGAATATTGAACAAAATAATTGACAAACGAAGAATGCAATTGAAAATTAAAAAAAAATAATTAAAAATTAAATAAATAAATTGAAGATTAAAGAATTAAATTCAAATTTTAAGATAATAGTTGATTCTTGAAAGAAAAATTACACAATAACTAAAATAATTAAATATTGAAGAAAATAATTGAGAAATGATTGATTAAAATTTAGATAATTAAAGCCTAAATCAATAAAAATTTGAATGAGTTGTTATTTGCATGAAAGAAAATTTTGGTTAGAAGATGCAAGAATTTGTATTGATATAATGATAAAATAAAGAATAGTTTGATTGAAATAAGTATAAATTAAAACTTTTATTTATCAATTGAAATTGAAATTTAGTTGAATTTTCAATAAATTGAATCTCAAATATATCAAATATATTATTAATTTAAATTTGCATTTGTAAAAAAATACTTCGAAATTTTGAAGATCTCAATTTGAATAATAATAAACTTTAATTACTATTTAAAACTTTTAATAATTTAAGCTTTAATCAATTCATATCAAACCTATTATAAACTTATAAATATTTTTTAATTTTAACAATGCATATTTAAATTAGGAATTTCAAACTTCAGCCAATATTAAAATCTTTAAATTATAAAAAATGTGTATTACAATAATAAAACTTAAATTAATATAAACTTTATGATTACAATTTCCACTATTTAAATCTAAAAATATTTTAAAAAATTGGAAACAATGGAACCTGAAATTATTTGAAAATATAAAAACTATTAATTTCAACTTATAGAAATTTGGAAATTTCAAATCGATTCGAACTTATATTTAATTCAAACTTTGATCAATTAATACTTAAATTTACCGATTCTAAATTTTGTTATTGATGCAGACTTCTTTTCCTAAGAATTATTTGAAACAATTTAAAATCTTAATTTCCAAAAATTTAAATATCATTCAATTAAAACTTCTACGCTTAAAATTTTAAGGAATTTTTATATCAACCGAAAATATATTTAGTTTAACAAATGTAAGTCTACCAAAAAAAAAAGCAATAAATTATAAAGACGACATTTAAAAGCCTTAAAAAATATTGAAAAACTGTGCTCGCTTTCTTCAATTTAATTTTATGATACTCATTTCTAATCTTATTTATTTCTTTTTTAGGTGTTGAAAAAGTTTCACATCAAGTCCATTTATAATCTTATTTCTGTTGTATTCAATAAAATTATAATTAAATCGTCGAATATATTGGAAACATTAAATTATTTTAAATTATTTATATCTACATATTTTTTCATTAATTTTCATATTATGTTTAAAGTGTTATTAATCTTTATTAAAAACTGTAAAGTAGATTAAAGTAAAACACGCATTTATATTTTAATACACTATTGTTAAAAATAAAATATAAATTTATTACTTAATTTAAATTTAAAATTCAGGACAATTAATAAATAAATAAGTAAAATTAGAAATTATATATAAAAATACATTTTTTTAAAAGTTATTGATTTAAAACAGAAAAACATCTATAGGTGTGAACAGAATGATAATGAATGAATAAAGTTTGCGATTATTATTATTACTAAGAAAAAAAAACGCGAGAATTGTATTTTTTTATTGGTTAATATATAGTTTAAATACAAAAAATAAACTATAAACTTATTTAGATAAAATTAATTGTATATTATCAGAGTAAATTTTGTGAATCAATTTTGATTTATTAAAATTTGTTACAAATTAATAAATAGAAAGAAATTTTAAAAAATAAATCAGATTTTCTTCCCTAGTTAAAAATAAAAAAATTTATTGTATGTTACAAAAAGTAAGAATATTTCTCTTTCAATAGTGTTGAGAACAAAATATATTTAAACTTCTATGCAAACTTAATATATTCCAAACATCTTTTCATAATAAGAATTCCTTATTTTAAATTTTTTTTTTTACGAAATTCAATTATTAACAAACCATTCTTCAAAATTTTTATGAATAGTTTTTCATTCTTCCAAATTAAAAAATCCCAACTTCTATCGATTCAAATGGAAAATAATTCAAAATTGAATTAATCAAAATTGAAATATAACTAAAGTTTTAAAATGTATAACTCATTTTTAATTTAATCCATGAGAACAATTATTCCAATCTTTTACCTTTACAAATTAAATTAAAAATTTAAAACTTTATTTTAATAATACGAATTTTAATTGCTTCAAACTTTAATAATATGAATTTTTAAAATTTTAGTAATATTAAACTTAAAAAACAAAAAACTTTTAATTGTTCGAATTTGATTAATTCATGCTAGAATTATTATGAACTTCAAATATTTTTAAATTCTAACAATGCATATTTTAGGTGTTTCAAACTTAAACCCATATAATTATAAGAATTTAAAGAAATTTGGAAATTTTAAATCGATCCAAACTTTAATATAATTCAACATTTCAAATCAATTAATATTTCAATTTATCGATTTTAAATCTGTTTATTAATTCAAACTTCTATTAATAAATAGTTATTTTTCTTTAATTTTATGAAATTATTTTAAGTATTTGATTTTTGTGATCAGGGCTTTTTTTGTGAAAATTTTGGGATCCTGATCTTGATTTTAATGAATTTTTTGTCTGACGGGCTTGGTAAATCTATAATATAGTGAGAACTATATTTCAGTCAATCTTATTTCTTGTTTTTACAATTGAACTGATTAAAATTATAATTGATCCTAATTTGAAACCTATAATAAAATTAGAAATTAAATAAGTTTAATAATTTACCAATAAAAAATAAGCATTTTGAGATAAAAAATACAACATTTATTTGGAGAAATTTAATTTGGTATGTATTTCTATTTAAAATAGAGAAGAAGATTTCAAATTAAAAAAAGAAATGATTAAAAAAAGAATAAATTATAAAGAAGGTATTTAAAAATCTTAATAAAAATTTGAAAACAGTGCTCGCTTTTTTCCAATTATATCATGATATTTCATTCTTTATTCTTATTTATATTGTCTTTTTTAGAAGTAATTAAAAAAACGAAATATTATTATGAAAATTATCCATATATTATTATAAATTATAACATAAAATATTCATTAATTTTCATATTAAGTTTAAAACTTTTTGAATCTTTATTAAAATCTGTAAAGTAGCTTTAAATAAGACACGTTTGTATTGTAATACATTATTATTGAAAATAAACTATATAAATTTGTCAATTTATTTAAAATTTAGATTCAGGAGAATCAATAATTAAGTTAATAAAATTAGAAATCGAATAATTAATATAAAAATATATTTTTTATTGATTTAAAACAAAAAAAAACATCTATAGTGACAAACTTAAGGTGTGGACAGAATGAAAGAATGAAGTTTGCGATTATTATTATTAATTTTTATGCTTAACAATAAAATATTATTTTCCAGGTAAATAACGATGTACAAACATGCATTAGAACTTTATTAATCAATGCCAAGAACAGTTTCTATTTTTTTTAATATTTTCAATACCAATTTCGTAATTTGGATAAACGCAGCCAAACGCTGACAAATTCCAACAATTTTTTGTTTCCTAATCGCCAGGATAGTTTATATTTATACAAACCAAGAATTTTATATTCTGAATTGTCAAGCTACAGAACAAATCTCATTCGACCGTAAAACTTTATCATTGACCAAAGGTGATAAAGCGTATGGAAATTTCTTGGAAACAGCGATAAACAATGATTGTAGTTTCGATTAAATGCGGTAATCGTTGCGGTTAACTGAAGCGAGCTGTGATCGAACTGTAATTAGCCGACAGCGATTTCCTTTAGGTTGGGGAAGGCAGAATTTTAGGATGGGGTGGTGGCAGACCTGCGGCAAAATGTCGGGACATTTAACTTTCCATCTGGCTAATGTCAACCTATGAAACGGTTGGCTGCACCTCAGTGCATTGTTCAGAATGGGCGCGGTCATAATTCTCGATAGAAAAAAAGAAAGGAAAAAAAGTTCAAATAAAAATAGCAACTTATCTTTTTTGTAACATAATTTTTATGACACTTTTTAAAAAAATTTGTTTAATCGACAGCAGGGGCGGCGACTTGTGTATGGTACAAAAAAAAAAAAATATAAATAAAAAAACATTTTTCTACATTCTTCTATTGTCTGCAAATTCCATAGAGCAAAAAAGTCGCCCTATGGAATTCCATATGGCAAAATTACTGACAAAAAATAAATTTCATAATAAGAATGTGGATAAATGAATTTACAATTTGAAGAAAATGATTAAAATTTAAAAAAAACATATTTTATAAAAATAATTGAAAAATGACGAAAGAAGTTGAAAATTAATTAATCAATAATTTAACTAATTTGATATTGAAGAAACTAATTAAAACTGAAAAAGTTTTATTTAAAAAAATTAAAGAAAAAAGTTGAAACTTGCGGAAATTGAATTTAAAAATTTAGGGAAAAATTGCAAAATAATGGAAATAATTAGAAAATAAAGAAAATTTTTGGAAAATGATAAAAGTAGTTGACAATTTCAGCAAATAATTAAAATCATAAAAGAAAAGAATTGTTAAAAATTTAAGATATTTTTAAATAATTTTAAATTTACTATTCTCAAAGATTAAAGAAAAGGATTGAAACTTGGAGAATTGAATTTCAAAAAGAGGAGAAAAATAAAAAATAATGAAAATAAAATTGAAGAAAAATGTTGAAAAATGATAAAAGTAGTTGAGAATTGTAGCAAATATAATTAACATCATAAAAGAAAAAAATTCTTAAACATTGAAGAAATATTTAAATAAATTTCAATTTACTATTCTTAAGGAGTGGATTAATTAAAAGTTTAATCAATGAAATTTCAAGTTAATTGAAGTTTGAAGAATTATAAATTAAAATTTTAAATTATTTTTTACAAATGTTTATAATTTTCTTTAATATACAATTATTTCTATCAATTACTTTATTATTAAATTTTATTTTTCAACTAGTTTTCAATTACTTTTTGTCATTTTCAATTATTTTTTTATTAGTTTTCTAATTTTTCTTATTAGTTTTCCCAAATTTGAGGGGCCCGTATCATTTTGACACAAATTTTTTCGGGCAACTTGTTATATTGTACTCCCGAAGATGAATGTTATATTTTACTCCTTCTGAATTCAAAGATTTTTAAGTCTTATTTATTAAATAATTGATTTTAATACATTAAAATAACATTAAAAGACTTAATTAATCTAGAAAATTCAATTATTAAATAAATAAGACTTAAAAATCTTTGAATTCAGAAGGAGTAAAATATAACATTCATCTTCGGGAGTACAATATAACAAGTTGTCCGAAAAAATTTGTGTCAAAATGATACGGGCCCAATTTGAGTTATTTTCTCAATATACAAATATTTTCATCATTCTGCAATTATTTTCTTATATTACAAATATATGTTGAAATTTTTTCAATATTTTTTCACAAACTAAAATTCTTTTCTTTAATTTTAAATTATTTTTATTACTTTACAACTATTTTCTCCAATTTTATATTATTTTCATTATTCTTCAATTAATTTCCTAGATTTTAAAATATTTTTCTCGAATTTAAAAAATTTTCTTTTATTTCAAATATTATTAATATTATTTTGTAATCTAGTTTTTCAATTTTCAATTATTTATCTCATTTTTCAAACATTTTTTTCAATTTTCATTTTTTTTATATTTTTGCAATTATTTTCTCCGCCTTTTGATTTGATATATTATATATTTTTCAATTAATTTCTGAAATTATTTTCTTTCATTACAAATATATGTTGCAATTTTTTTAAATTATTTCTCGATAAATTGAATTATTTTCTTCAGTTTCTAACTATTTTTATTAATTTGCAAATACTGTCTCGAATTTTTTATTATTATCATTCCTCTTCAATTAATTCCCTAGATTTTAAAATATATTTCTCAAAGTTTAATAAATTTATTTTAGTAAGTTTTATTAATTATTCCTTTTTCTACTCTTTAATTAATTTACTAGATTTTGAAACATATTTCTCAAATTTTAATAACTTTCTTAAATTTATAATTAGTTTCATTACTTTGCAATTATTGTCTCGAATTTCTTATTAGTTTCATTTTACTCTTCAATTAATTTTCTAGACTTTAAAATATTTTTCTCAAATTTTAATAATTTTCTCTAATTTCCAATTATTTTTGTTATTTTTTTGCAATCAATTTCTTCAATTTGTTATTAATTTAACTATTCATTCCTAAATTAAATACCTAAATTTGCTATTATTTATCTCATTTATCAATTTTTGTTTTCAAATTAATTTTCTTTTATTTTTTTGCAATTATTTTCTCCACTTTTTAACTAGATTCATTGATTATTTTTCAATTCATTTTTTAAATTTTTGTTTATTATCTCAAATCTAAGTTACTGTTTTTTTATCATTTTTTTATCATTATCATTATATCTATCATTTTTCTTCAATTTTCAATTACTATTTTAATCATTTTGCAATCAGTTTCTTTAATTTTTAATTATTCTCACTATTTATTTATTCCACCTTTTAAGTAGATATATTAATAATTTTTTATTTTATTTCCTAAATTTTCATTTATTATCTTAAATCAAAGCATCATCCCCACTTTTCAATTTTTAATTAGATATATTAATTATCTTTTAATTCATTTCCTGCATTTCTATTTATTATCTCAAACGTAAGTTTCTGTATCCACGTTTCAATGTAATATCGAAAATTTCAATTAATATATTAAAATTCCATTATTTTCTTCAATTTACAAATATTTCTATCATTTTTCTATTACTTTTTGTCATATTTAATTATTTTTTAATTAATGTTAAATTTTTTTATAGTTTATCACAACCTCCACTTACTTTCTTTATATACAATTATTTTTATTATTCTGAAATGATTTTCTTTCATTACAAATATATGTTGCAATTTTTTAAATTATTTCTAAAAAAAATTATTTTCTTGACTTTCTAATTATTTTTATTACTTTGGAAATATTGTCTCAAATTTTTTAATATTTCCAGTACTCTTTAATTAAATTCCTAGATTTTAAAATATATTTTTCAATTTTTAATAATTTTCTACAATTTTAAATTAATAATATTATTATTTTGCAATCCATGTCTTCAATTTTTAATTATTTTTATTACTTTGCAAATATTGTCTCGAATTTTTTATTATTTTCATTACTCTTCAATTAATTTCCTAGATTTTGAAACAATTTTCTCAAAGTTTAATAATTTTCTTCAATTTTTAGTTAGTTTTATTACTTTGCAAATATTGTCTCGAAATTTTTATTGGTTTCATCATTCTTCAATTAATTTTCTAGACTTTAAAATATTTTTCTCAAATTTTACTAATTATCTTTAATTTACAATTATTTTTGTTATCATTTTCCAATCAATTTCTTTAATTTTTTATTAATTTCACTATTCATTCCTCAATTAAATACCTAAATTTTCAATTATTTATCTCATTTATCAATTTTTTTTTTAAATTCATTTTCTTTTATTTGCTTTTTGCAATTATTTTCCGAGTTATTTTCTCTACCTTTCAACTAGATTCATTAACTGTTTTTAACTAATTTCCTAAATTTTTATTTATTGTCTTAAATCTAAGTTACTGTATCCACGTTTCAATTCCTTAATATTTCTTCAATTATTTTTCTCATATTCCAAATACTTTCGACAATTTTTAGTTTTTTTTGTGTTAAATTGCAATGATGTTCACAAATTTTATATTATTTTGATTACTTGTTGATTAATTCCGAAAATTTCCATTATTTGTCTCAAATTACCATTATTTTTTTCAATTAACGATTATTTCTACCATCTTTCTTCAATTTTCAATTACTATTCTTATCAATTTGCAATTAATTTCTTTAATTTTTAATTATTCTTACTTTTCATTTCTTAGTTAAATTCCTAAATCTTCAATTATTTTTCTCAAATTTTAATTACGTTCGTCAATTTTTAATTTTTTTCATTGGCAATGATTTTCACAAATTTTATATTATTGTGAATATTTGTTGATTAATTCCGAAAATTTTAATTATTTCTCTCAAATTTCCATTATTTTCTTCAATTTACGATTATTTCTACCATTTTTCTTCAATTTTCAATTACTATTCTTATCAATTTGCAATTAATTTCTTTAATTTTTAATCATCTTACTTTTCATTTCTTAGTTAAATTCCTAAATCTTTAATTATTTTTCTCAAATTTTAATTACGTTCATCAATTTTTAATTATTTTTTTTCATGGGCAATGATTTTCACAGATTTTATATTATTATGAACATTTGTTGATTAATTCCGAAAATTTTAATTATTTCTCTCAAATTTCCATTATTTTCTTCAATTTACGATTATTTCTATAATGTTGTAATTATTTTTCTAAGTTCAATTTTTTTCGCCATTTTTCATTTTTTTTTTAAATATGATTTTTGTTCTTCAATTTTCAATGTTTTAATCATTTGTCAATTATTTCTCTCAAATTTCAATTAAGATCGTTAATTTTTAATTTTTTTTTTAACTTGTAATGATTTGATTACAAATTTTATAGGTTATTATTTACGAAAATGTGCTCGATATCAAATAAAATTGTCAACTTTTGAGTTACAATAATTACGCTAATTAAGAAAGTCTTTAATTTATTATTGCTTTATTTCTTTCTTTTTCCCCCCTCGTTCAATATTTTTGCAGATGACAAAAATTTATAAGTTTAATCATAATTTCCTCATGCAATAAAAAAGAAGCATTTTGATATCTATTTAAAGAAATTTAATTCAGAAGTTTTTTTTAATAAAGACACTTATAAAATATATCAAAATAGTGCTTGCTTTTTTTCAATGATATAATAATAATCGATGATATTTCCTTATTTATTATTACTATTATATTACTTATTATTCTATTTTTATTCTAAAAGGCAATTAAAAATTAGATAATAATTTATAATTTATATTATAAATTTATAAGTCGCCGCCCCTGATCGACCGCAAACCTGAGTATTTAATGCAAAAAATCTATTGAAATGGTATTCTGTATTCTATAATTAAAACCATTTCAAATAATATTACCGACAAAATAAAGATAAAATTAATTAATGAAATTAAAAAAAATTGTAATAAGAATAATAAATACCTCAGCGCGCTTTCTACTGCCTCTGTCTACATTTAGGACAAAATACCAGGGGGTTGGGATATTTGGGATTTCTGTTTTTTGCAATTATTTCGTAAACTAATTGATTTCAGTAAAAAACCCATCCAACATAAAATGTGTATTTTATATCAGCAACTTTTGTATCATTTTTTTTTATATTTGCAATATTTAAAAAGGTAAATGCAAAAAACCTAAATTTTTATTATTTTTCATAAATATATTTTATCATGAAATTAAAATTTGTGCCAATTTTTACTATGATTTTTGTAATCAGCGCATCTAAGTACGAAAGTATACCAACTTAAAAAAAATCGGAGGTAAATACTATTTGGAACTACACTTAAAATTTCGAATAAAGCCAATTTCTGATTTCTTGATTTTTTTGATTAAATTTCAATTCTTATAAATAAGTCAAATTGTTAATTTATTTATTTTATTGAGAAGTTGTTTGTTGTTGTTGTCAAGAGTATTTTTTTGTTGTTCAGTATTTTTCTCTAGTTTTGAAGCAAATTTGTAAAAATTTTAAAAGTTGAATTACCGTAAAAGAAATTGAATAAACAGAAATTTGTGGAAAAAAAAATTATCAAAAAAGCAAGTTAATGGCTCAACTTACACTTTTACAGTTGCTAGGATCATTTACTCGCGTTTTTGTCACGTATTGAAGTTAATTAAGGTCCGACTAGTTTTGCAGAAGAGGGTAAAGAAGTTTTGAAAATTACGAAGAGAGCTGTTGAAGAAAAATTCATGTCACGGAAACTCATCGCAAGAAAGAAGTTTTTCTGGAGAGTAAACGCTCTATAAAGTATAGTTTGGGAAAAAGGAAAGATGAGAGTCTGAAACCGAAATGTATGTCCCTTGTGACCGTAGGTCCACGACATTGCTTATCGATTCTGTCGATTTGATTGACGGGCTGTGAAAGGTTCCTGAATGGAAAAGTTTTTTCACTCGCCACAGAAAGCAACTATTTACTTTTATTTTTCATTTTTTATTTCTAGTTTATTTTTGTCAACTTTTAAACATTGATGTCGTGAAATCGGTCACTATTTTGTCAATATAAACACTGAAATAATACACAAATCAATATAAAAAAATCAATGTAAAAAAGTGCTCCCAATTTGTTTAATTAGGATAATTTTGTCATTATGAAAATTAGCGGTAAATCTATCAAAAATTTTCAGTAATTTGTCTGGATTTTAAGGAAACTTGAAAAAATTGTAAGAGTAAAGGCCACAATTGATTTTGGATTTTTTTTTCAATTCAAAATTGTAACTAATTCAAAACTGCTTGAAACTAGTTCTATTTTTCTTTTAAAAATTTTTTTTTGTCAAGTTAATAAATCATTTTGTAGAATATAAAAGGAATAAAAATGTCTGGATGGTGTAGGAAAGACACTGTTTTTTACCACTACCAGCTTAAGTTTTGACCTACTTTGTCTCTAAGAAATCCTATCAAAACTAGTGGTCCATAATCCGTTTGTCAGTATAGAAATTGGATTTGAAATTGGCAGGATGAAAGTTAGCAAGGGATTAAATCAATTTCAATTAGAACTTTTGGATTTTGTTTAATAAAATGACTTCTCGTTCTTAAATTACAAAATACTGGGAAAGTTATTCTGGGGTTGGATAACATACATTTCCATCCTTCTAAAGTTGTACTTGGATCGGTTCGTTAATTATTTCTGGCCTCTAGGGTGCGAGTGTAGCATCGCAACGTTTCAAAAGTTAAACGAGCTACACATTAAAGTTCGTCCGCGTACTGAAACGAGTTAAATAGATTAGGATTGCGTTTCATACAGAAGTGCACGTACCAGGGTGACGTTCCTAGTTCGTGTCCAGCATTTTCACAAAATTGCAATGGAATTTGCATCTTTTGTATGAGTTATAAATGACTAGCTGAAAAATTCTCCAGTTCTACGATTCTTAGAATGAAAACAAAATTTTTTATTAAAATCATTTTTCAAATGTGAATTACAAATCGAATTAATTTATATTGAAGTAAAATTGATTTAAAGCTCAATTAATTAAATTTGAAATTTTATCTGAAAAATGAATTTTAATCTACTGGAATTTATATAAATCGAAATTAAAGTTAATCCGGGTTTAAATTAAATTAAGTTTAACTAAATTGGAATTGCCCTGAATTGAAATTCAGTTTATCTAAATTTTAATCCCTACGAATTTCAATCAATTCTATTTTTTTTGTGGCAACTTATATTGATGAAAGTTTGATAAAATTCCAATAGAGTTAATTTTTTTTATTATAATTTTAAAACGATTTTTAAAATTAAAAATATAATGCCAGCCTTGAATCTCTTTTAATTTTAAGAAATAATAATAAAAATATTAAAAAAAAATAATGTTAAAAATTTTAATAAATAACTGTTATAGATAAATTTGAGGAAATCAGTAGGATGAATATTATGATAAATAAAAAAATATTTAAAAAAACAAAAATAAGGAAGGATTGACTGGTATATAGATTAAAAGGAATAGAAAAAAATTGAAGTGGATATAGTAGAAACAGGTTTAAGAAAAAGTCTTGGAATAATTTTAATAAATGTTTGTTATAGGTTTGGTTAAATTTTAGGGATTCAAAAGGATAGATGAAAAAGACAATAGATTTTTGTGAATTAATTGCGGATATTTTTAGATAGCGATACTAAGATTAGGAAAAAAAGATTCATATGATAAGGATAGAAAAATATAAAAATGGATAGAGTGGAAATAGAAATTTATTAAAATTCATTATTTTAGGAAAATCTAAACAGAGATACTACATTGAAAGCAATATTTTTTTTCAAATTAAAACGTGTAGAAAAGGATAAAATCAAACAAATATATAAAGTGAATACAAAAAAAAATAGAAATAGATTAACGTAAATGAACAGAAAATAGAATTAAATACCAAAAAGGATTAAAGAAGATAAAGTATATTCGATATTAAAAACTTAGACTAAATCTAGGGATTCAAAGGAATAGATTTTTAGTGTTTTAATTTTGTAAGAAAAATGATAAAAATAGATTGAAATGAATTAACAGTTAAGATACGTTTAAATAGAAAAAGGACATTAAAAAAGATAGATATAGAAAAGGATTGAAATGAATAAATATATAAATTTAAGGTAGTTAAAGTGGATAGAGAAAATTATAGAAATAGATTGACGCGAATTAGCAGAAGATAGATTTGAATAGAAAAAGGGGATTCAAAAAGATAGACTACATTCGACATTAAAAACTTGGACAAATTCTAGGGATTCAAAGAAATAGATTTTTAATTTTTTAATTTTGTAAATTGAAACGAATAGAAAAGTATTAAAAAGGTTAAATGGATAACTTTAAGTAATTAAGGTGGATAGACATAAAGATAGAAATAGATTGACGCGAACTAATAGAAGATAGAAGTCAATAAAAAATAGGGATTAAAGAAGATAGACTATATTCGACTTTAAAAACTTGGTTAAAATTAAGGGATTTAAAGGGTTACATTTTTACTTTTTAAATTTTGTAAATTATAACGTATAAAAAAGGATTAACATGAATAAATGGATAATTCAAAGTAGTTAAGATCTACAGAAAAAGGATAAAAATAGATTGACATGAATTAACAGTTAAGATTGATTTGAATGGAAAAGGGTATTAAAAAAGATAGACTATATATTCGACATTAAAAAATTGGACAAATTCCAGGAATTTAAAAGGATACATTTTTAATTTTTTAATTTTGTAAATTAAAAACTTATAGAATAGAAACTATTTTATTTGAATAAAAAAAGGGGATTCAAAAAGATAGACTGCATTCGACATTAAAAACTTGGTCTAGTTCTAAGGACTAAAAAAGGGATAGATATAAACTAATTCACAATTTACAAACTCGTTTACAACGTAAACTTGGACAAATTCCAGCAATTTAAAGGGATACATTTTTAGTTTTTTAATTTTGTAAATTAAAACGTATCGAATAGAAACTATTCTATTTGAATAGAAAAAGGGGATTAAAAAAGATAGACTATATTTGTCATTAAAAACTTGGTCTAGTTCTTAGGACTCAAAAAGAGATAGATTTTTAATTTTTTCATTTTGTAAATTAAGACGTATAGAAAAGTATTAAAATGGATAAATGAATAAATTTAAAGTAGTTAAGGTGAATCGATATAAAGATAGAAACAGATTGACGCGAATTAACAAAAGATAGATTTGAATAGAATAAAATTATTAACAAAGATGGAATATATTCGCCATTAAAAACTTGGACAAATTCTAGGAATTCAGAGGGATAGATTTTTAATTTTTTAATTTTGTAAATTAAAACGTTCAGAAAAAAAATTAAAATAGATAAATGAATAAATTTAAAGTAATTAAGGTGGATAGACATAAAGATAGAAATAGATAGACGCGAATTAGCAGAAGATAGATTTGAATCGAAAAAAGGATTCAAAAAGATAGACTGCATTCGACATTAAAAACTTGGACAAATTCTAGGGATTTAAAGGGATACATTTTTGATTTTTTAATTTTGTAAATTAAAACGTATAGGAAAATATTAAAACGGTTAAATGGATCAATTTTAAGTAGTTAAGATGTATAGAAAAAGGATAGAAATAGATTGACGCGAATTAACTGTTAAGATTGATTTGAATAGAAGAAGGGTATTAAAAAAGATAGACTATATATTTGACATTAAAAACTTGGACAAATTCTAGGAATTTAAATGGATACATTTTTAATTTTTTAATTTTGTAAATTGAAACGAAAAGAAAAGTATTGAAATGTTTAAATGGATAACTTTAAGTAATTAAGGTGGATAGACATAAAGATAGAAATAGATTGACGCGAATTAACGGAAGATAAAGAATAGAAATGGGGATTAAAAAGGATAGTATATATTCGACATTAAAAACTTTTCAAATTCAAGGGATTCAAACATATAGATTTAGTAGCGGATGGAGAATAAACAACAGATTTTATTAAATTAATTAGGAATATATTTGGATGGGAAAATTAAGAGAGTTAGACTGCTTGATTGAAAATGATTAAAAAAGATTGTCATGGATGCAACAGAAATGTGTACCTATTAATTTGAGGGATTCAAAAGGATAGAAATTCTGGTGTATTTAACAAGGAATAAAAATATATTAAAATTGATTAATTGTGGATAAATTTAGTCAGATGAAACAAATGTAAAGGGAAAAAATTCATTAGTAGATTAGAAAAAATAGAAATACATTAAAATGCATAAAAGGAACGGGTTAGAGTTCTAGGAATTCAAAAAAATTTATGTGTTTGGAATTAGAGATAGAATTAGATTGATATGAATTGTCATGTAATTTTATATATATAATATAGTGGACTAAGATAGTGTAAATAAGATTAAAAAGGATTGAAATATATAGAATAAGTTCAAAATTGATAAAGTTGAGAAAGTGTAAACATAGTTCTAAGGACTTAAAGAAATTGAAGTTTAGGTAGATAGAAAGATGAATAGAAATGAATTGACGTGAATTAACATAGGATAGATTTTAATTTAAAAAAGGATTGAATAGGATAGATTTCCTTGGATGTTAAAAAGGAGAAAACAAAATTAAGATTCTTTTGCAGAGAATCTTTAATAATTTAATATTTTTCAAAAATATTAAACATGAAATCCAAAGGGATAAATATGGACTGAAACAGGAATAGAAAAAGATAATAAAATATAAATTTGGACAGAGAAACTAAAGTAAACAAATTCAAACTGCTACACAGATTGAAAGGAATAGAAAGATATTGAAATGAATAAAGTAGGGATATGTTTTAATATAATCAAGGGATTTAAAAATATAGAAATTGTGACCGATGCAAAAATGTATAGAAATAAATTAGTGGATATTAATGACTCGGGAAAAAACTAAATTAAAAAGAATAAATTCCTTTATAGATTAAAAAGTAAAGAAAAAACTGAAAAGGATAATGTTGTGATAAGACTAGTTCCAATTTTAGGAATTCAAAGAGATAAAGATGTTGCAGGATCAAAACAGGGATAGAAACAGATTAAATAATGGAGGATTAATAATAATTATATAGCAGGATAAATTTGGATTGTAAATCTAAGATTATAAAAGTAACACAGCTTTACACATTGAAAGGAATATAAAAGGTTTCAAAAGGATATAAAAGTATTGAAAGGGATAGAAAAAATTAAATGGAATAGAAAAGGATTAAAACGGATAGAAAAAGATTAAAATGGATAAAAGGAAAATGATATCAAATAAATTTTCTGGATTCAAAAAGATAGGAATTTTTTTAAAAGGGTGAGAGATAGAAATAAATTAAAAAATTTTAATCGAGGACAGGACAGGATTAACTTGATTAAAAAAAGATTAAAATAAAGAGAATGAAAGTCTATCCTTTATGATGGATAAAACAGAAAATTTTTATATTTGATTTCTTAAAATTCCTCTCTCAATTTTTTAATCAGTGTCAGATGTTTGATAATGAATGCGTTTATTTTCAGTGAAAAGTGGAAATGTCCAGTTTTACAACTACATTCAAAATATATTTGCAATTGCAGTGCGAATTTCATGCGAGATTTCCCTCGCTTCTGGAGTGCAAAGGCGGTGCTTAGCAAAGGGGGCAAGAAATAAAGTGAGAGCAGGTTTACCGCTAGTTGAAAGTTGGCAAACGGCCCATTTTAAAGAGTCAATTTTTGGTTTTGTCCCACGTATCCTACGAAGCGAAAAGTATTCAACGAGAGAAAAAGTGAGCAGCGAATTTTACATGTTAAATCTATGTAAAAATGCAAATATTCCAGCACCGAGAAAAAAGTAAATTTCCTCAACGAAATCGGTGGTTTAAATCTATTTTCCTAAAAAAAAAAAAAAAAATGCTCACAAAGCTACATTTTTTACCTTTAAGTTGAAAATCTCCTCTTGTTTAAATTTCCGTAAAAACAACTTTTTTTTCAAGAAACATTTCTTGAAATTTAGGCAAAAATATTTATGTGCTTTTTAGACATTTATTCGGAAAGTTTTATTACCAGAAAGTCTGTTACGGAAAAGAACACGACTTTGCATTAGAATCGATTTCTTTTTTCAGAGGAAGTACAACAAAAGAGTCTCTGTCTTCGAAAAAAGGACTGATAATGAAAAATTGCTTCAAAGGCGATTTTATATTTTGACTTAAAATGCTGACATTTACAAAGAACTTATTCTCTACTACGATTCGTTTTGAAGAGTTTGAAAGTTAATTACACAATTTTTACTCTTCTCAGCATCCTTTGAGAATTTTCGGTAATTTTCAAGTATCCTAAGAATTTTTTTGGAAACTTCTAGAAGCAAACGCCACTTTTATTGGCTGAAAGAAAAATCTTTATTGGATTGAGAGAAACGAGCTTCTGTTCTAGAATCATTTTACTGCAAATATCTGTGATTTCTTCTTTTAAATGTTAATTAAGTTGAGAAAATAACTTTTCTTAAATTTACAAAAGAATTTGACTGAGAGTAAAATTTGAGAAAATCAGACAATTTGATTATGTAATCCTCGAATTAAATTCTAACAAAGAAATTTTGTTTTATTAAAAGTTTTAACGTAAAATCCTTCAACGAAGATAACTTAAAAGTCTTTGAAGTAGGGTGAAAAAAAATAACGGGCTTATACGCCAAAGGCAAATTTTGCTGATCTCAAAACACCATTTCAACTAAAGAGAGAAATATGAAATTCACTTATTTCCCGACAACGTTATCCTATTTTCCCAATTTTTGTCTCACATTTTTCAATTTTTTTTTCGCTTTTCAACTGGAAAATTTAATTTTTACATCACAGAATAGAGGAGTTATAACGTCATAAATTATGTATTCATAATCTCCTCAAACCGTTTTGAACAATTTAATATTCACACTTTGTAAACGAGGCACCATGTTGCGTTCAATTTAATATCAACTGAAAGTTACGAGAATATTTTTTATAGTTCAAATTAAGTTGCTTGTTTAAGAAATTATAACTTTATTTAAAAAATAACATTTCTAATATTTTAATTCTTGGAAATAAAAAGTTATAAATTCAACAACTAGGAAACGCAATGAGGTAGAAATTTTTACAAAGTGCAAACAATTAGTTAAAACTGATTTAAGCACATGGAGGCACGTTGAGAAATTATGCAAATTAAGTACCTTCATGTGCTTGAATGTATGAGTTTAACTGCTGAACATAATAAACGGAAACTTGAGAAAATGCTAGTCATTATTAATTTACTTCACTCTCATTACGTTAGTAACTTATTTTTGTGATTTACGAAGTAACTAGAAACTCTCCAGCTTAGATTTTAATCAAATGTGTCTGTAAATTAATGGCTTAAATTTATTTAAAGGTTACTCTTAAAGTTTAAATTGGATTTTTATGAGTTATTTTGTGTTAAATACTTTTTATTACAAGAGGTTTTAAATTCCAGTCCGAACAATTATCAGAAATTTTTTTTTTCCTGGAACCCTGAGAGTCTAGGTTATTAAAAGTCCGAGACAAATTATTTTGATACGAATAATGAAACGATACAAACTAGAAAGATTTTGTTTAGGAAAAAATTAAAGCTTAGGTCAGAACCATTAGTTTAAGGTTATTTTATTTAAGAATTTGATTTATTTTAGAGAGCAATAAGATCCTGGTAGAGACTCTGATCTGGCTGCCAGACGGCGAGGTATAAATATAAAGGTCTCTCGGCGTAGTCACCAAACGAGAGAGGACCAAAAATGTTAGAAAAGGTTTGATGGTAATTCACAAAAATTCACCAGCACTTTTAATTTTAAACGAACGATAATTTATTCTTAATAAAAATTAAGAATACGTCACATTTAACCCGGTATAAACTCAAATTGGAGAATCAGGTGAGAAATCGTCGGGAACTGCACGGTAGCAATATTTTTATTTATTTTCCTCTCATTAATCTTTGTATTGTAATAAGTAATTTCCACCACTACGAAATATTTTTATCTTTTACCCAAATTCCGAAACGTCGAACCAGTTTTCATTGAGCAAATTTTTATTACAACCACAAAAGAAAAATTTAAATTAATAATAGAAAAAATCTAAGCATAAATTTCGAAAGAGGAGGAGATCCAACCAGCGTCACTGCTCGGTCTGATCTAGCTGCCGGGCGGCGGGGCCCAAGTATTTATACCTGACGCGGCGCCGGCGCAGAACGAAGCGCGCTGTGATTGGCGGACGCAGTTGAATGCAGTTACAGCCGCGTCAAGTATAAATAGGCGGGCCTCACGTCCCGAGTGCCAGTTCAGTCTGAGCAGAGACTCTGCTAGGGTCTGCCTTCCGCGATAGTTATAAATACTCGGGCACTGCCGTCCGGCAGCTAGATCAGACCAAGCAATATACCGATATAAGAAAATATTTCCTTATAAAATTTGTCTTTCTAGTTTGTATCGTATCATTGTTTTTATCAAAAATTTTTTAACGCAATGTAGACTGGCTCTTCTCTACCTAATTTATTACAATAAAAAAAATATTTAGAGAAGGGAGAAGAAATATATTGTGTACATGTTCAACCCAAGTCAAATTTAAAATACAAAGAAGAAAATCAACTTTTAGATTTTCATATTCTTTCTCTTATTCTAAAAATTTCTCAAAAGAAAGTAATATTTTCAAAATTTCATATGGGGAAAGTTTATTTATATTTTATGTAAGTAAATTTCTGCTCACCTTTTCACCACTATCACTTGGAAGATAAAAAGTTAGCACAGTAAGAAATGAAATTCCCATACAAGGAATAATAATGTTGACTGTGTAGAAAAGCGTTTTCCTTCGCATTGTGATGTTGAATGTAATATCCAAATACGGCTCGTCGCAACATGTGTAAAACTTTTCGTTTCTGGAAAAAAAAACGTCAACTTATTCGTCGTCAGTGTCTCATTTACTTTTCATGCTTTTTAGAGAATTTCAAAAAATATTCTTCTACATTTAAAAAACACTCCAAATTATTTAATTTTAATTAAATTTATTTTTTTATATTTCTGTGGACCGAAGCATTCTACAACTGAAATTACAAGATTATTATGAAACTTCTTATCACAATATTGACACGGGAATTTTCACGTGACTCTGTTGTCTAAGTGAAACTAGATTTTTTGCCTCACGAACAAATTAAATTCCTCATTTATCGATCTAAATTCCACCTAAGCATTCCATAATGTCTACTGTCTAGAAAAAAAAGTGAAGCTGCTTGCAAAATAGTTCATAAATCCTAAGAAAATTTATTATCTTGTAGAATTATATTCGGTCAGGTTTTGAAGTGGAAAACGAAATTTACGTTTTGCATTTCGTGAAATTGTAAATTTATGTCTCCAAAATACGCGTCACCGAGCTGAAAATTTTACAGAAAAAGTAACTCACATTTGTCCTTAATAATGGAACATAAAGTGTCAAAATAAACAGAGACGGAAAAATGAAAAAATATATTTTGCATCTAATTTCCGGTATTGTAGTACAGAAAAAGGAATCATTCGTTTAATAAATAAATAAAAATAGGTTTATTAATTTCTGGATATAGCCAACTAATTTTATAATTTTTAATTGCTTTTAATATTTACCTTACTGCCGGCACTTCAAGGATGTCCCATTCCACTGACATATAGAACTCGGATAAATCGACTCCAACGTCCACAACATTGCTTCCGGATTTTTCGTCCATATGCCTCAGATCGACCTACGTAATAAAACAGTCGATTTTCAGAGATGAGTTAAAAATGTCTAGTTTAAAAATATCAGAGACATTTATCCTCTGCATTTCTCTCGGCATTCTAAATGGTTTAAAGACTACACAATAGCAGTGTGTTCATTGTGCTCTTGTCACCAAACAATATTAAAAATATGTTCGGACAGAAAAAGAGAGAAAAAAATTTAAGCTCTTTGTGAAAAATGGTATTTAAATATTTATAAAAATCCGGCAGAGATTATGACAAAAGCACATCGAACTTGTTTGTTTAAAATAGAGCCTAGTAAACACATACACTAATTTTTCAAACGATATTTCCTAAAGGCATCAGTAGCATTGTTTAATAAATTTTTTTTATACATTTTTTCATACATTGTTTGATACATTTTGTTATATACATTATATTTTTATACACATTATATATACATGTAGATATATATATATATACATATATATTATACATATATGTAACTATATATGTTACATACTAACTAATACTATGTGTACTATTATATCACATGTAATTAGTTTATAACAGGTTTTAATTCCAGTAGTGTATTATACACAAAGGTGAAACTTTTATTTGCAATATAATAGTCTTCAATTAAATTCTTTTTTTCAATTTCAAAATTTATTTTCAATTTTTAAACATTTTGAACACTTATTAAGTGTCAGTTTTTGTGAATTTGTGTATGTTAAATAAAAAACAAGTTTTAGGCCATTAATTCCACATTTCTTTTAAAATCCCTCCGGGGCCTCCGTTATAAAATATTGTAAATTTTAAAAGAAATGTGGAATTGATGGCCTAAAACTTGTTTTTTATTTTAAACACTGTTTCGTAATTGTTCAATAATTTTATTCTTTTTAACATATATTTGTTATTATTTCTCGTGAATTTTCTGTGAGTTGAAAACAAAAATAATTAGATTACTGGTGCCTTTTGGGAAAAATCGTAGCATTTGCAGAACTATAAACGCATTATCGCATGTATATATACTCTTAAACACATAGAAACAGGCTCAAACGATCATGGACGTCCACTCAATCTCCAGGCAGCGTGACATTGCTTTACTAAAAACGACACGTTTTAGCTCTCTAACTATGGCCGATTATTAACACACATTTGAAATCGCAAGCATGTTTCGAGAAAAGTTGTCAAGAAAGATTTTTTCTCGAGACGATGCGAGATGTTACAAATGATTGTACCCATCCCCTTCATAGGATTTTTTAAAACGTATAATTAGTATTTCTATATTATTTACAGAAACAAGAAAATATTATTTCAACTGTCACATTAGTTATTATCCAGTTGGAAATTTTGTCTTTTGTGTTAAAATACTTAAGTTTTTTTTCTATATTTAATAAAATGATGCTTTTAGTTTAAAATTCCATTTAATATTTTTAGTTATTTAGTATTTTTAGTTTATATTTATGATAGCAACTCTGTTCTAGGGTCAAATTAGAGAAATTTTTTAATTTGAGGAGAAAAAAAGTTGAAGGCCGCGATAGACGAAGGCGTAACGTTCTCGAACTGTCATTAACAACATTCGGGGTTTGATTCTCCATAGCTGTAGAAATTTTTTAATGTGGAATAAATTCTTTAAGTGTGGAAATTTAAATAAATGCTTGAATGTTATTATTATTAACATTATTTTAAAAATAAAAAAATATAGTTTGTCTAAAATTACCGTTTTTCAAGTCATTGATTAAAATAAAACTAATTACAACTAAATTTCACAAAACAAAAATTATGTTTATAAGTTTGGAAACTATATTGAGTTTTACACAAAATTTCCAACTGTGACGTAAAAATTATTATTTTCAAACGTAATTATTCCTCTTAAACGATAACAAAAGATAAGATGGAAAATATTTCTAAATTCCTTATTTGAATTTACATTTTGTCAAAAGAGACCAAAATCATAATTTACTTTCTAAAATTCTAATTTAGTACCAATATTTTTTTTTTTTAATTTTTTAGTTACCAATACAGGAACAATTGTATTATTTTCTTGAAGAAAGAAAAACCGAATTATCTAATTGAAATATAAGAGAGTGCTGTGAGAAGCTACTTTTGACGAAAAATTATTTTCATTTCGAGAAAAGAATTGTGAATTATAGAAATAAAGACGTGCATGGAGAAAACATGACAAGGCGTCTTTTTGCAGAGTTTTTTAAAATATAAAATGAAATCATCTATAGACGAAAAAAAAAACTTAATTACAAATCATTTCCGTGCATTAGACAATATAATTAAAAAGTTGCATAAAATGCAAGATATGTAGGATAAACAGTTCTCGACGTGTTGAAAACTCGGTAAGTTACCGAACCCTGAAGGGTGTTAAATAATTCTTTTTGAGCTCGAGGGAGTTCATGCGAATAGTCGTATCAACTTGAATTCGAATCGATCGTCGGACGATGCGAATAAACTTTAAAAGAGGAGTTCAAATGCTCTCGAGCACACTAGCTATGCAGCTTAAAAATAGACATAAAAATGTTTCAATTCCCTCTTGAAAAGTTACCATCACTTATAGTTTCATAGCCATCGGTGGTTTGCATGCATTTGTGTATATTTATTTGTTATTGTATTTGTTAAAATCCCAATAAAATCGCTTCAATTATTTATACAATTCCAATTTAATATTTTATTTGAAATTTCATTTTTCTTTTATTGACCACATCCTTCCTTTCTCTTTTATGTTAAATTATCAAAAGAACATTGACCAATGATCGGGGACAATTTTTCTCAAAAAAAGTCGGAAATTTTTTTTTTTTTTATTATTATTCGTGATAAATGGGTAATTTAAAATATTAGGTGGTTCCTCTTCACTGAAGAGATATTTTTGACTCGTGATTCGACGGGCAAATCAAGCTTTTTGATTTACATAAAATTTGATAAAAGACCTCTTGCGATGCAATATTCATGACTTGAGATGTCACGTCGTACTCTTGCTTCTAAAACGAGATGTAATGCAATAATCGAGCTCCTTCATTAATCAATAATTCCACTTCTGCATAATCAATCACAATTTGAATTTCTCGTTCTTAACGTTCCCAAGATACGAATCGAGACAAATGTTTGTGATCGGACAAATAAGTTATAACTTACAATTATAATTGCAGAAAATAATTGAAAAAAAAATAATTGCAATTTTTGCCAATTAATTAAAAAAATAATAATAAGAATAATAATAAGAATAAGTAAAAATTGGAGAAAATAATTGGAAAATAGAAAAAAATAATTGAAAATTGAAGAAAATAATTTGACATTTGGGAGAAAAAATTGTAAATATTACAGAATATTTATAGAATAAAAGCAAATCGTAGAAATAATTGAAAATTGAATGAAATAATTGAAATTTCAGACAATAATGAAAATTTTTTTTTTATTATTTTTTTATTTTTTTGAAAATAATTGAAAATTCGAGAAAATAGTTGCAAAAATTAGAGAATAAATATGAAATACAAAAGAGCATTGAAATAATTGAAAATTGAATAAAATAATTGAAATATGGGACAAAAAGTTTTAAATTTTGGTAATTATGAAATAGAATGAACATACTTAAAAGATCGGAAAAAGAATTGAAAGAATTACAAAATCTATTACAAATAAAAAAATAATTGAAAAAAAATAAAAATATTTGAAACTTCTGATAATTGATAAAAAAATTTTGGAAAAGGAATGAAACTAGGTAATTAAAAAATGATGTAAATAATTGAAAATTGTAGAAAATAATTTGACATCTGGAAGAAATATAATAGCAAAGATTACAGAATATGTATACAATTTTGTATATTAAATGGAATGGTTGTAAATAAATAAATAGAATACATGAAAATCATAGAAATAATTGAAAATTGAATGAAATAATTAAAATTTCAAATAAATAATTGAAAATGTTATGGATATTATGAAAAAGAATGAAAATGATTGAACTTTGAGGAAAATAATTGCAATAACTAAACAATATATATGAAACACAAAAAACCACAGAAATAATTGAAAATTGAAAAATAATTGTAATATCAGATAAAAAGTTTAAAATTTTTGTAATTTTAAAAAAGAATGAACATAATTGAAAATTGAGAAAGAAATTAAAAAAATTACATAATTAGTTGTAATTAAAAAAAATAATTGAAAAAGATAAAAATAATTGAAATTTCAAATAATTAATCATAAAGTTTGGAAATTATGAAAAAGGATGAAACTAGGTGATTAAAAAATGAAGAGAATAATTCAAATTTGAGTAAAATAAATGAGGAAATTACAAAAATAATTGAAATATGATTTAAAAAAATGGTAAATTGAAAGAATTAAATTCAATTTGAGAGAAATAATTGAAAAAATGACAGAATATATTTCAAGCAGAAGAAAATAATTGGAAAAATTGAATAAAAAAATAATATTGGAGTGTAAATTTGAAGAAAATAATAATAGAAAATGGGAATAATTAAAAATGGAGGCAAATAATTAAAAAATAATAAAATTAATTGAAAAAATTACACAATGTATTGAAATATGATAAAAGCAATGATAAATTAAAAGTAATAAATGAAATTTTAGGGAAATAATTGAAAAAATGACAGAATTTTTGGTAAATGAAAGAAAATAATTGTAAAATTATTTTAAACTTTTTTAATTGATGAGAATAATTAAAAAATCATACAAATAATTAAAACTTAAAGAAAAGAATTGAAATTTTAGATAAATAACTGAAAAATTTGGAAAATTATAAAAAAAATAAAAATAGCTAGAAATTTGAGAAAATAAGTTAAGAGTAATAAAAATATTTGGAAAAATTACAAAATATTTTAAATTAAAGAAAATAATTGAAAATTCATTTTTAAAAATTGAAATTTCAAGACAATAATCTACATTTGAGACACTGACTGAAAATAAAAGAAAATAATTGAAAACTTGTTTCAAAAGATAATATTAGAGTTAAAATTTGAAGAAAATAATTTAAGTTTTATAAAAATACTTAAAAATCTTGGAAAATAATTTTCGAAAATGAGAATAATCAAAAAATGAGGAAAATAATTGAAAAATAATAAAGTTAATTGAAAAAATTACAGAATTTATTAAAATATGATAAAAATAATGATAAATTGAAACTAATAAATGAAATTTTAAAGAAATAATTGAAAATTAATAAAAAGAATTGAAATTTTAGATAAATAATTAAAAAATTTCGAAAATAATAAAAAAGAATGAAAGTAATTAGAAAGTTGAGAAAATAAGTTAAGAGTAATAAAAATAATTGGAAAAATTACAAAAGATTTGAAATGAAAGAAAATAATTAGAAATTTTTTTCTAAAAATCGAAGTTTGAAGACAATAATCTAAATTTGAGCCAATAACTGAAAATATAAAAAATTAATTGAAAAATAATTAAATTAATTTAAAAGTGAACAAAATGATTGGAAAATGACAAAAAGAAATAATAATTGAAAACAATAATTGAAAATTAAAGAAAATGATTTGCATTTCAGATAAATAACTGAAAAAATTTATAAATTATGAAAAAGATATAAATAACTGAAAATTGGAGAAAATAATTGAAAAATAATAAAATTAATAGAAAATTTACAGAGTATATTTGAAATAAAAGAAGATAATTGAAAAACCATTTTAAAAATATTAAAAATTGAAGAAAATAATCTAGATTTGAGACAATAACTGAAAATTTAAGAAATTAATTGAAAAGTAATTAAAGTAATTAAAAATTCGACAAAATAATTGCAGAAGTATAAAAAGAAATGAAAATTGAAAAAAATAATTGAAAATTGAGATAAATAATTGAAAATTAAGGGAATTAATTTAGAAATAATGAAAGTGATCAAAAAATGAAGAAAGAGAATGCAAAGTTATAAAAATAGAGGTAAATTAAAAAAATGCGAAATTTAAAATTTTAATAAATAATTGAAAATTGAGGAAATTAATTGAAAAATAATAAAAAATTGGGTAACTTAATTGAAAATTGATGAACATAAATTCAAATAATTGAAAAATACTATTAATATTTCAAGAAAATAAATAAAAATTTAATAAGATTTGAATCAACAAATCAGTTCTTTTTTAATCATGAAAATTTAAAAATACCTGAATATAGAAGAGTATAATAAAAAATATTGACAAGAATAAGTAAATTTGCATAATTATAAATAGATAATAAAGAAATTAATTGTAATTTAAAGAAAAAAATTATAATTTGTCAAATTTATGATTGAAAAATGATGAAAAAGAAAATGAAGACATTTTTAAATCACTTCAAAGTTCAAATTTAGTATATTTAAAGCGTGGATTTATTGAATTTTAATCAATTCACGTTCAAATTAATTGAACTCTGAAGAAATTAAAAGTGTTATAAATTTAAAACCTGTTAAAATTTATACGCGGAAAATGATTAAAAATTTGAAACAAGGACCATCTAGTGACAAACTTGAATTGTGAACAGAATGAATAAATAAATGAACGAAACTTGAAGATTTATAATATTTATAATTATTTAATTTTTATCTTTACAATTATTGATACTACAACTTCAATTTTAAAAATTACTATTTCCAAATAAGTACTATTAACTAGTTTTCATCCATTTTTAAATATTTTTCCAAAAATAATTTCTTTTAAAAAGTTGAGAATTGAAAAATTGAATAAAAGTCAGAAGTCGCGGCGAGGAACGCTTAAACGGTCAAGGGGTGAACAGAATGTGAAAAAAAATAACAATTAGTGGCTAGAAATTATCGTTACATATAGTGCTATAAATATATTTATAGATGTAAAAAGTACACTTTCGGCTAAATAATCCGTGAAATTGAATGACTGTCGAGAATTCTAATTTGAGAAATTTCCTATCGTCGGGTAGTTTTAAACAATAATTATAGTTGGGTCAGAGGTATAATGCATATCTGAGATCTAACTGTATATATCGTTGGTTCAACTACAGTTATAACTTATTTAAACTCAATCCTCAACATATTCATCTCTGCTCTAGTAACTTTTCGCATTAAGCATCCGCATATTTGATTTATTCCTTGAATTTAAAATTAATTGCACTTTCTACTGCTGCAAACGTGAAAGTAGATTTACCTATGAGTAGGTAACAGGGCTCGAGAGACCACTCAACAGGTACGCGGCTTTCAACGATCATGAGATGTTCTTGCAAATTGGATAGAAATGGCCAATGTTAAGTTAAACTTTTCCTATTTTCGTGGAAAAAAAGACATAAATTATAAATCGAGCACTAATGAGACTTTCATTTCATGATTTATTTTCAATTTAAGGGAGCATTTTGTAAATTAAAATGTTCATTTTGTAATCGAATACATTTTTTAAATTAATCTATAAAATTAATTATTTAATTTTGCGATTACAAGCTGGAAGATTTACAAACTCAAAATGTTGGGCGCTAGATCTTTCTTGGAACAAAAAATAAATAAATAAAATTAAATTAATTTAAGTAAAAGAATAAGATTAATAATTAAAGTTAATTTTTAAAGTTTACTTTAATTCAATCAATTTTAGAATCTCTAAGAAAATTAATAAAAAAATTAAGAACTTTTAATTATTCAAGAGTTGATGGATATCTTACCAAATAAAATCCGAAATTTAGATGAAAGAAATCAGGTTAAATCAGGTTGAGTTAAGTTCAATTACAATGAAAAATGAATATCATAATCCTAAATTACAAATTAGTTAGGATAAAAATTCAAAGACTTGGTTCAAAAGAAACCGAAATTAATTTAATAGCAAATTAAATCAGATTTACATTTATGAATTAAAGTGATATTTTATAAACAAAAGGATGAGTTTTGGAACAAGAAAAAGAGACAAAATTTAGTTTCAAGTTAATTTTTAAAGGTTACTTTAATTCAATTTAATTTTAGAATCTCTAAGAAGATTAATAAAAAAAATTAAGAACTTTTAATTATTCAAGAGTTGATGGAGATCTTACCAAATAAAGTCCGAAATTTAGATGAAAGAATCCGAAATTTTTATCGACATCATTAAAGTCCTATTATCCAAATTTTATTAAATCTAGGAATAAATTTCGAATAAAAATTTTTTATTTTGAACAAAAGCATTTAAATTTACATTGAAAAATCAGAAATTGACATTTTACGAATTAAGCAACTTGTGAATTGTAAAATCCTTTTAAATAAATTTTACGTCACAATTTTAACACGTTTCTGAAACAATTATTGTTTTTACTTGAATCTAAAACTATTCTTAACTCATATATATATATATATATGTTATAATTTATCGAATATAATTATGATTCTTCCCTCCAATATTTAATCTGTCACGTATATTTATCTTTCACTTCACGTCTTTGTTTCATAATTTTGCGGGTGGGATTCCAAAATAAATATCCGCACTACTAAATCCCCAAATGTCCCATTATTTATAATATAGTGTGTGAGTGTATCAAATTTTATGTTAAAGTACATATTTATTATTCCTCATTTAACCGACTTGTCGAATAGAAAAGAAACTATAAAATGGGTTATGGAAATATTTTGAGGTTAGGTTATAGACTTTTGTTGGATTCTGTTTTTTTTTTATGAATAAGTTTAATTACAATTATAGTTTTCAATCACAAAATTAAAGTATTTTTAAACAACAAATATCTGTTATTTGATTGAACTATCAATTAAATATAGAACAAATTAACTTTTCATAAAGAATGCGTTTTATGTTATTTGTTCGAAAAATCTAATCAAACACGATTTATTTTTTACCTTACACATTTAAAAATATATTTAACACATTTTATTAATCTTAGTACATAATTATTGTGTACTTAAAAGTTTTCTTGAAAAATAGAACAAAACAAGCATCGCATTTATGTCATTGATCAGAATCGTACTGACAGCGCATGCGCTATAAATATTTGGTACTGCCAACAAAATATTTTAACTAACTCAAACAAAATTTTTTATTAATCTGTAATAAATTATTTTCTAATTTCAAACACTTTGATTGCAATTCTCTGAGATTTGATGAAGCCAGCAAAAATGCAAAAGAGATTAAATTACAGATAAAAAATTAGTCAAAATATGTTTAAAGTCTCAAATTTTTTTCATCTTCACTTGAAGTTTCTGTAAAATAAAAAAATAGCGATTAATTGATATGAAAAATTTTAACTTAAATAGGTGATGTGAGGTTTTTTTCTATGTTTTATTTAACCTGAGAGCCTAAAAGCTTTACCGCAATTGCGGTCAAAGGTAACATTTTATTAAGTGGAAGCATTCAATGGAGCCCTCTTTACACGTGAATGAAGTGCCAAATTGGTCAGTTAAAACAGCTAATATATTAATTACCGAGTCCGGAATTTTTTTCTTTTCATTTTTAACCATTTTATATTGAAAAAAAAAAGGCAATTGAAATAGTTGAAGAGCAGAAAAAAGTTCAATGAAAGCTCTGCGATTTTTATCGACATTGATGAATGGATTGAGTGACGAAGCATGACTTTTCGCAAATTAACAAAGGAATCCTGCTGCCGGGTACTTTCTTTTTTATTTCTCGATCAATTGAAAGTCATGCAAATGTGCACAAGATTTATTCGAGAACTTTGCGAGAGCGGAAGACGAAAAATTACTCACTTTCGAAAGAACTAAATGGAAACTTTTTGAAAAACAAAGAAAAATAACTTCATTATTAAAGAAAAAAAAAAAAAAAAAGTAGTAAAAATCCTGGTCAAGTGCAATTTTTTTTATTAAATTCAAAAAGTTTCTTTTGAGTTTTTTGTGTTGTATGATAAATAGTCTTGTTTCATTTCATTAAAGAAAATTTAATTTCTTGTCCGCTCATCAATTGTTAGGGATAAATGGATAAAAAAATGTTAACTGAAGAAAAAAATTGAAAATTTTGAAGAATATACTTGAAAATAAAAAGACAAAATTTAAAAATATAATTGGAATTTGAGAAATCAATTTAAAATTCAAGAATGCAGTATAATGAGATTGACAAAAATAATTGAAAATTATTTCAAGAGAATTAATAGAAATGTAATAAAATAATATAATATAATGAATAAATAAATAATTAAACAATAATTGAAACGAAAAAAAATACAATGTTAAAAGTTAAAATTAAAAAATTTATAAAATTTTATTATAAATAATACTACCTGCTATAAAATAAATAATAAAATTAGTTTATAATAATTCAGAATTAAATCCTTCCATAATTCTTAATATCGATAATAATTAGTCAATGATCTTAGAAAGATAAATGAAAATAAAAAATATGTTGTGATGTAATTAAGATTTTGCTTGGTTCTTTAAAATGTATAAAATAGTTTTGAATTTTAATAAAAGAAAAATTTTAACTTACTGTCACCCCTAGTTGAAAATAATTAATCAGAGACTAGTCTAGCAAGCTAGCATTTCAGAATTTCAAGTGAACCGTCGTTTTCGCAACAAACTGCAATTTAACTCCCAACAATAGAGTGGCGTCGCTCATTACGAATGCAGTTTCCTCTGTTCTGTCTAGACGCTGCACCCTCACACCCTTTTGTATTGTTCCTGTCCATCTCCGGAGGCAATTTATTGTCGTTCGCACTGTCCACGGATTTCACCAAACCAATAAAACATTCTTAGATATTGATCAATAATTCACTTTATGACAATTGAGTCACGCTTTTGTCCCTCGTAATTCGCCAAAACGAGTTTAAAAATTTTAACATATTTTCTCGTATTTTGAAAATTAATTTACATGTTTGAAAATAAAAAACGCAATCAACAGACAAAACTTGACTCTGATGTGGATAAGGGATACATTTTTGACATCTGCAAACTTAATATTGACCGAGGGGAAGGGGAGAAGAAATAAAACAATAAATTAAAGAATTTTTTTATTAGAGTAATTATTGTAACTCAAAAAGTTGACAACTTTATTTGATTTAGAGTAAATTTTCAGAAATAATAACCAAATAATGAAAATAATATTAAATTTGTGATCAAATAATTACAAGTTAAAAAAAATATTAAAAATTGACGAAGTTAATTGAAATTTGAGAAAAATAATTGAAAAATGATTAAAACATAAAAAATTATAATAAATATATATAATAATATATAATAATAATAAATTAAAGAAAATTATTAAATTAAATTATTATTATCTAGGAAATTAATTGAAGAGTAATAAAACTAATAAAAAATTCGAGACAATAATTGCAAAGTAATAAAACTAATTAAAAAGTGAAGAAAAATATTAAAATTTGAGAAATATGTTTCGAAATCTAGGAAATTAATTCAAGAGTAATGAAAATAATAAGAAATTCGAGAGAAAATTTGCAAAGTAATAAAAATAATTAAAAATTGAAGACATGGATTGCAAAATAATAATATTAAAAATTGAAAATTAAAGAATATTATTAAAATTTGAAGATAATATTTTAAAATCTAGGAAATTAATTGAAGGGTAATGGAAATAATAAAAAATTCGGGACAATATTTGCAAAGTAATCAAAATAATTAAAAATTTAAGAAATTGATTGTAAAATGACAATATTAATAATTGAAAATTGAAAAAAATTATTAAAATTTTGAGAAATATATTTTAAAATCTAGGAAATTAATTAAAGAGTACTGAAAATATGAAAAAATTCGAGACAATATTTGCAAAGTAATAAAAATAATTAAAAAATCAAGAAAATAATTTAAAAAATTGCAACATATATTTGTAATAAAAGAAAATTATTTCAAAATCATAAAAAAAATTGTATAAATTGTAAAAATAAGTGAAAGTTGTTATAAATTATACAAAAATTTAAAATTAATTAAAAAGTAATTGAATATGACAAAAAGTAATGGAAAAATGATAGAAATAATCGTAAATTAAAGAGAATAATGGAAACTTGATATAAATAATTGAAATTTTTGATATTACATTGAATCTTAGATAAAGTAACTTAGTTTTAAGATAATAAATGACAATTTATTAAATTAATTAAAAAAAAATATAATATATCTACTTAAAAGGTAGAAAAAATAATTGCAAAAGGATAAATAAATAAAAATTTAGGAATGTAACTGAGGAATTTATAGTAAGAATAATTAAAACTTAAAGAAATTGATTGCAAAATTATAAGAATAGCAATTGTGAATTAAAGAAAAATGATAGAAATAATCGAATCGTTAATTGAAGAAAATAATGGAAATTTAAAGGAAATAATGGAAGTTTTCGGAATTAATCGACACATAATCAAAATAATATAAAATTTGTAAAAATCATTGCAATTTAAAAAACGAATTAATTAAAAATAGTGGAAAGTATTTGGAATATGAGAAAAATAATTAAGAGTGATTAAAAAATTAAAACGTGGATACAGTAACTTAGATTTGAAATAAAAAATAAAAATTTAGAAAATTAATTGAAAAATAATTAATAAATCTAGTTAAAAGGTGGAGAAAGTAATTGCAAAAAGATAAAAAAACTGAATTTAAAAAAATAAGTTATAAATGAGATAAATAATTAAAAATTTAGGTATTTATTTGAGGAATGTATAGTGAGATTAACAAAAGATTGAAGAAATTGATTCCAAAACGATAACAAAAATAACTGGTAATTAAAGGAAATTATTAAAATTTGAGGAAAATATTTTAAAGTCTATAAAATCCATTGAAGAGTAATGAAACTAATAAAAAATTCGAGACAATATTTGCAAAGTAATAAACATAATTAAAAATGGAAGACATGGATTGCAAAATGATAATATTAATAATTGAAAATTGAAGAAAACTATTAAAATTTGAGAATTATATTTTATAATCTAGGAAATTTATTTAAGAGTAATAAAAATAATTAAAAATTGATGAAAATAATTGTGTTTTTTGAGAAATAATAAACTAAATTTCAACATATATTTGTAATGAAAGAAAATAATTTCAGAATAATAAAAATAATTGTATATTGGAAAAATAACTGCAAGTTGTGATAAATTATAAAAAAAAATCAAGTTTAATTAAAAAATAATTGAAGATGACAAAAAGTAATGTAAAAATAATAGAAATAATCGTAAACTGAAGAAAATAATGGAAATTTGATATAAATAATTGAAATTTTTGATATTACATATGAAACGTGGATACAGTAACTTACATTTGAGATAATAAATAAAAATGTAGGGAATTAATTGAAAAATAATTAATGTATCTAATTAAAAGGCGGGAAAAATAATTGCAAAAATTTAAAAAAAAATGTTCGAAAAATGAGATTAGTAATTAAAAATTGTAAAAATTGATTGCAAAATGATCATAATAATATTTGAAATTAAAGAATATTATTAAAATTTGAGAATAATATTTTAGAATTTAGGAAATTAATTGAAAAATAATGAAAATAATATAAAAATAAGAGAAAATATTTGTAAAGAAATAAAAATAATTTAAAATTGAAGAAAATAATTTTAGTTTTTAAAAAATAGTTGAAAAAATTTTAAAATATTTTTGTAATATAAAAAAATAATTGCAGAATGATGAAAATATTTGTAATTTAAAAAAATAACTACAATTTGAGATAAACAATATTTGAGATAAACAAGACTTAAATTACAATTATTATTTATTACAATTCTTGAAACTTTAATTAATTTGAAATTTTATTGATTAGATTTTTAATTAATCCACTTTTTGAAAATAGTAAATTTTAAATTATTTAAAAATTTCTTCAATTTTTAAGAATTCTTTTCTTTTAGGATTTTAATTATATTCTCAACTATTTTTATCATTTTCCAACATGTTTCTTTAATTTTATTTTCTTTATTTTTTATCCTCGTTTTTAAATTCAATTTCCCAAGTTTTATCTCTTTTCGTTAATCTTTGAGAATAGTTAATTTAAAATTACATTTAAACATTTCTTAAATTGTTGACAATTCTTTTCTATTATGATTTTAATTATTTGCTACAGTTGTCAACTATTTTTATCACTTTTTAAAAATCTTCTTCATTTTCTAATTATTTCCATTATTTTTTATTTTTTCACCTAATTTTTAAATTCAATTTCCGCAAGTTTTAATTCTTTTCTTTAATTTTTTCAAATTAAACTTTTTTAGTTTTAATTCTTTTTAAAATTTGTCGTTTATTAAGTGATATATTTCAAGTTATTAATTTTTTTCGCGTTGATAACACCAGCACACAAAAAAAATTAATTTTGAGTGCAAAAGACCAGACTAGTCAATTCTTACGTATTTTGGATCGCTGAATCCAAAACAAAGGTCGGTTTTCAAAAGTTAGCTCTCATTTGTTTTCTAACCTCAAAAAACAAAAAATTTAAGTTTAACCTGTTGTAGTATGCATAAAAACTGTAGAAAAAATATCAACCTCAAACTATTGTAAACTGTTAAGTATCACCTTTAATTTAAGCCCAGAAAACTAAAAAAATATTCAGTAGTTCCGAGATATGATTAAAAAGTGCAAGCAGTTTTTCCTTAAAAGTCAAACAAATCGTGACTTAACCTGAAAATTATGGTTTTTTAGAAAAATATGCTTTAACGTGTTGACTCATATTTCGGGAACTACTTAATATTTTTTTAGTTTTCTAGGCTTAAATTAAAGGTAGTACTTCAAAGTTTAGAATAGTTTGAGATTCATATTTTTTGTACAGTTTTTATACACACTACAGCAGGTTAAACTTAAATTTTTGATTTTTTGAGATTAGAAAACAAATGAGAGCTAACTTTTGAAAACCAACTTCGGTTTCGGATTCAGCGACTCAAAATGCGTAAGAATTGATTAGTCTAGTATTTTGCACTCCAAATTAATTTTTTTTGTGTGTCGATGTAATGTTTATGAACTGTCAAAACACTGGTGGCAGCCATCTTGATTTGGCGATGAATGCCAGCGCCACCAGCACTACACCTGATTTACGTTCCTTGGTCGATTGCCGCTTAATCTTTCCATCCGCGGGTAATGCTACTGCACAAATTTTAAAATGTGATTCCTGAGAGTGGCACCGCGGTGCATGTGTCGCCGCAGTGAAAACTCTTGAGGGAGCGTTCTCGCTCTCGTTATTCATAACTAGTGTGTTCGACCCTTTGGTCGTATTTTTTTTAAAAGTGTAAAACTTTATAAAAATGTAATTAAATAAGACTGACGGGGCTTCATTCGTGGCCATTGTGCTCTCCTAGGTGAGCTCCTATATTACATTTTGTTTATTTTATTGATGGAGTCAATTTTCCGACTATTTTGTTTATTTTCGAACCAGTGTTCATTTCGCGTAACTTTTGTAAAATAGCCTTTGCCATGCGGCCGGTTATTTAACCTTCTGTGAATCTTCTTAAATTGAATATTTTGAATATGTTAATTTGTAATCTAATTTAAAAATCGTGGTTTTGTTGCTGCTCCTTATCCCTCACTCTCCGTAAATTTCTGTGTTAGTCGTGGTTTAATTAGAATTTAAAAATAATTTGATTATTTTTATTAGTCTATTGTTTCTTTTTGTTTTTTTTTGTTTAGTTAATTAACGTTATAATAACTTGACACTGGGGTTTATTTAATTATTCGTTTATTTGTTTTCATTAAACATAAATTTAAAATTTAAATATTAAACATAAACTAGTAAAGGTGTTCCATACTATATTATAATGAAGTTTTGTTTCTAATTTTAGTTTCTTTTGTCATTAAAATGCTTCCATAAATGTGTGGCAAAACGTTGACGTTTTTTATTATTAACGACACGTAGATGCGTTAAAATAAAGGACTGACTTTGTCTGGAGATTACGGTTATTATTTTCACGGATTATACTGTTCTCAGACGTTAAACCAATTTTGTAAATTAAATTCTTGATTAAGAATATTTTCTTTTCTCCATGTTTATCATTCTCTTGATTATTCCCCCAAAACGAAATGATAAATTATTGCAAAAATTGTAATTGGCATGAAATGACATATTCCTAGTTGCTCTAAAAACCAATAAACCTTTCATCAGTCATTTCTAAACGACAGAAATGTCGATGAACTTTGATGGAGTGTAAAAGTTGTACGCATTTTTCAATTACGCAGAATGGATGAAAAACAGTTTTTTTATTGTCTTTATTGACAGAAAGGAAAAACTGAATTTTTTTTCAGACTCTTTGTTAAATTTGCCTGTAATTAAAATTCAAGCTTGCAATAATTCCAAGTCAATCTTAATTCTTGAATTATTGCAAATTTACGATAAGAATAAATAACTGATTGGCGAGTAAAAATGGCTAGAAAATTTTAACGATTACTTCGTTTTCGTATAACTTTTTGTCATAAAGTTTGCTCTGAACTGTAATATTTTTATGTGCAGCTATTTTTATTTTGCAAAATAAGAGCGTCATTTTACGGCACATTGTCTATAAATAATGGAGAAGCCAAAGAAAGCGGCAAGTTTGCTTATATCTTTGAAAGTCAGTACGACGATTGGGACAAGAAACATCTGTTGTAGTTTGAACCTTCTTTTACAATTTCTTCCTTTGCTGGAGCTCTAATCTCATACAGAAAAGTCGTGGATGACTCCCGAAAGATCGTTCATGCCGCATTGTGGCCAACACAAAAGACAGCCTGTTTCTAAAGTCGATGGATGTATAAACAAAGCTAAGACAATCCTAAAGGGATAAGACACAAGTACGTGAAAATGGTGGATTTTAGTGAAATCTGAAACTGGTCTCGAGAGTGAGGGACAAACTTATGTGTACTTTGGGAATTGAGATAAAATTCTTCGAACAAAGACTCAGAGCAAATCAGCTATATTTTCTGAAAAATTGGTCCTTTACTTTTCTATTTGGAAACTATGAAAAAAGAGTTTTATGTTTCAATGCAATAAGCTTTGTAAAGATTCATATCATATTTTTACTTTATCTCCGACTTTTAAAAATACCTATATTTAAGGTCATGTAATGAAGTATGACGTCACCAGTATAGACAAAATTTGTTTATATCACATGCCCTTAAAAATTTTTGATTAAAAAACCTTTATTTAAAATAACATTCAAAGATAAAACGGCTCTTCCAGGAAGTGAAAATTCTCCAATAAATCAATTCAGTTTCTTCTACTAAGTGATGAAAACAATTGAAATTTTTATATAACCTTTAAAGTTTATTTCGAGAGATTTATTCACGGTAAAAAATCAACTTTAAAATAAACATTATTCGTTCACTTTACAATGAAGTTTTTATTCTTCATATCAAGAGTCAATATTACTTTTATCACGGCAGAGACCAAAACGAAACTGAATATTTTGTAATCGAATTTTGCAAAAAAAAAATAAAAAGAAACTGAAATCGTTATTCGATTTAGAGATAGGACTTTAAGTTTATTGCTTTTTTGTAATTTTGAACTTAATTGCTTTTAGTTTATCGAAATTGGAAAAATATCCTTTGTTTTCTTTCTGTCGTAAAACTATAATTACAATCTTTTTTAGCATCAAATTCAATTGATCCAAATTCTAATTTACATTTTCTCTTATTTTCAACTCAAATGCATAAATTTTCCTCTTTAAGCAAATTCCCAGATTACTTAAAAATAAAGTAGTAAAATTAATATCAACACTTTAAAATTTTCTTTTTAAAAAATGTACGAAAAAACCTTCTGTATATCGACGCAAATCAGGACAGAGTAAAAAATTGCGCGAGCTTAAAAGTTTCAAGTAAAAGTGCCATATGGATTTCTAGAATTCGAGAGATCGCGATAAATCGGACTAATGAATTCTATGCCGGAATAGCAACGCTCGATCGGACGATTATCGAGCGACCCAGATCTCTACTTTCGCTGAAATGAAATTCGGGAAAGTGTGCAATTCCACCCGCATTTTCAACTTTGAGAAAAACGAGGGTAAATATAATTTATCTCGGGTATATTTTTCTTGACAAAGAACAAGAAACAAGTAATTAAATTTATCGTAATTTGAATATTGCACTTGTGCCGCAATCAATATTTGGCTCAAATTGAGTTTCCAGTTATCAACATGTTGTGGATTTTGTACATACTATATGTGGTGTAGAATCTGAGCATTGGCCATATTCAGGGCACGCATTTCAAGCGCACCGAATGGTCAGACAGAGATATAGTTTATCGATGAAGTTTCTCCATTCTCCCTTGGGAGAGTTTGCATTGTGACAAGAATAATTTAAGGGCACACTACTTGGAGATATCTTCATCCAAGAAACTCACTGTTTCCAAAAGAATTTAGACGAATGTCTTTCCGCAAACTTTTCCGTGATTTGGATTTAAATTACTGAAATTTATTCTTGGACGTTTTTTGGTTAGGGAAATATGGCAATTACGGTACCAGACAAACAAAAGATTGATTTTTTGCTAAAATTCAAACGTAGAATGAGTTTTGCTACAATCTTGTTAGGAAAAAAGTTTTTATTTGTAGTTAATAAGAAATAACTATAAAAAAAACTAGTTACAAGATTTTTAATTACTTTATTTGAGAAAATAATACTTGTAAATTGTTTAAAAATAAATAATTTGCGATAAAAGTATTAGGAATGTTTGATGGTATTTTTACAAAATGTCACAAAATCGTTATAGTTTCCAAAAGTATGGTATATTGTTATTTCAATCTTGAATACGTCACATTTGTTCACCCGTTGTAAATACAAATTGGAGAACCAGTTAAGAAACCGTCGAGAAATGCACGGGAAAATGCGTCCGATGTGAACTGTATAAAAGCCAAAACTGAACTGGACGCCATCATCTTATAAGGCCCTTGCTGACTGATGCAAAGGGGAGGGAGAACTCCTACCAACGATTCGAGCTCCATCAAGTAGATAGTCAATAGGAACTCTAAACTCAATTAAAGATTTTATAACAGATTAAGCACTGTTTCACAATTCTTACAGAAAGCTATAAATCACCCATTTAATTCCTATAAGAAATCTTCTTTATAATTTTAAACATTTGAAACAGGTGTTTAGAAAAAAAAATTAAAATTAGAAACCCTACTACTGACACGAAATGTATAGGCGACAGCATTTTAAACTCAACTGCGCATGCGTCCCAAAAGTTATCTGATTGGTCCAAGTCTTTATCTGAAGCTTTTCAAACATGGACGCTTGTCTCGACCAATGAGACAACTTTCCTGAGGCATGCGCAGTTGAGCTTAATGTACTGACAATTAATACATACTTTATACTCACTTAACCTCAAAAAACAAATTGTTCATTTACCTATAAGTTCTTTTAA